>JAQJVK010000012.1:8258710-9458710 GCA_035578135.1 Flexamia atlantica | reverse complement strand
AACTCTCATCAATGTAGGTACACAACTATGAGTGGACAATGACACTGGATTAGTCTCCAAAATTCCATTTTGAACAGTAAAGTAAAAGAGCATTTCATAAGACGGTTTATTAACTATTTCTCATTTCTTTCTTGGAGTACCTGAGGAAAGTAACAGCTAGTTCCTAACTCGGCTGCCAAGACGACACCCAGTTGCATATGTACTTCCTATTTAAAGTAATAAAATTGCGTATACATTTATTTTGTCTCACCTAAAGGTAGGAAAAATAGTTGAAAAAACCAATAAATTATATTTTTAAACAGTTATTAAAGTAATTTTCTGTCAATGATAAAACATTACTTATGCATTATTATCCAAAAGTGTGGCAAAAATAGAAATCTAAGTAATAAGTTAAGAGTGAAATTACAACAGCATTTATATTTTCTGGCAATTAGAGGAATTTTAAAACTGAATATGATTTAAAGTATCGTAAATGACTTTTCTTTGCTGTATAATATTACAGCCAAGAAAAAGCTAATAGGTTACAGTAGAGCCTCGATTACCCAAAGCCCTTTCATACAAAACATTGACTTTGTGAAAGGGGCCAGAAATCCTCATTTTGCAGCCGATCGCTGTTGCTGATAACACGTAAGAAAGTCATCTAAGGCTGTTTCCTTCTTTCACAAAGTTAATTCTGTCACTTATACACGATCGGTAAATTTTTGCAATTATCTTTATGGCGTTTGTGCCTTTGTATTTGCCTTTGTGGGATCTGCAAATGCAAAGCCTGTAAAGATGTATAAAATTTACGTTCCTATCCCTTTTCCTCAATTTCTTTAATTTTTTTGTTAAATTTTAATGTGCATAGTTAATTTATAAAGTTCAGGTTGTGCTAATTAATGGATCCCACCATAGTTCTCTATAAAAAGCAAGTTTGTGAAACATTTTAGGTTTTGCTTTGATTACCCTTTAATGATCGACAATCCGAAAAATCCATCATCCGAACGTTTTCTAATTGTTTTGGATAATCGTCGTTCTACTGTATTTTATATTATTATTTTTGTTTTAAGAAGTAAGGCAATATGTATATTGCTTTGTGTTAAATAAATTTGCTCATGGCATAAATCCAATAACCCTGTGTTGTTGGTGCATGAGCTTTGCCATCAAAGCTTTGCATGGCTTACCAAACTTGTAGACATACTGTAAACAGTTAGATGATCATTAATCAGTTGTAAATTTGGATAATTAACTTTTCAGTATATATTATAACAGCTCCCTACTTAATTTAGTTTTGAGCGATGAACAAGTTAGTTTGCTATATTCGATATGAGCTCGCAGCTTTAAATATTCTAGGTTGTTATTTAAGATAGTCGGTATATATTATTTAGTCTCTTTAACACAATAGCATATGGCAGCATATATTATAGCTCTTTAGCATATGGTTTGAATCAACTGTACCACTAGGACTTAACACTCAGTTGTAACCAACTAATTATTGAGAGTATAATCCAAATTATCTCTCTCCAAAATACCAGTTCTTCAATTTAGTAGTACACCAAAACAATTTCCCGGTCACTCAGTAATGTAAGTAGCTTTGTGATTGCCCAAGTTAATATAATTCACAATGAAATGAAGAAGGTTTCAGTCCTTCTTTTATCGGAATGAAACCTACTGAAAATAAATAATATTTGACTGTATCAGTTGGACAAGTTGAATCGTCAGCTACAATATATAATTATTAAGTTCAGTACTTTTCCATCCACATGATTTATACAAACTTTATAAAACAAACTAATTTGACCATGCCCCATCATGTTATAAGTTAAGACTAGGGATGTGTCGGTAACACTTTTTTCAAATTCGGTACCGGTATCGGTACTTTACAAGATCGGTTCTCGGTACTAAGTGTTAGTCATAACGTGTTGTATAATGTAATGTACCCACAAACCTACAGACGATCTGTTGTATGTTACTGTTTTATAAATGTTTTAATTATCAAGTACAAGTTTCACCAAGTCATAAAATACTGTCTCACTTATTAATTTAATTATTTATTCTTCTGTTAGCAGTTATGATAAAAAAATTATCTGCTATATGAACAAAAGAACAAATCCCTAGGTAAAAAATAGTGGTTTCCAAATTTGTTTTCATTTATAATTTTACAATTACCATAGAAAATAACCCCTTTCCAATTAATTTTACTAATTAGAAAAAATATATATCAAGAGTCAAAAAATTTAAAATAAATTTAGAATCAAAAGTAATTTTAGAAACATTGTCGACCTTCAATAATAAAATTTGATGCGCTGTGCGATCAATCCTCTTACGTAACTGGTAGTTACTCTCATCGGTAACCATGGGTACCGAAATATTGGTACCGACTTAAGGTACAGAAACATCCCTAGTTAAGACTTAAGTTTTATAAAAAGCCCTTTAATGATGACAGTGCAGAATGGAGTTGTGGGAACCAGTGTTGGTCTCTAGTTTCTACTCTGACTTCTCTGGATCGGATTGGAGGCGACATTTGGACTGGAGTATACAAGACCAGAGCCAATCAATAGTCTTGGTGGGCCTGGGGGAAAATTGGCTTTGGACCCATTTCTCTCAGTTTTGCCAATATCATTCTTCATTAATCCCAGAAATTGATTATATAAACACTAAAAATATCGTCTATCCGATATTGTCGATGGAACTGTTGGAATTATGTTGTTGTTTCAAGTAACTGCAACACATTAGTTGCAATTTTACTTGTACCTCGTTTCGTAAAGATTTCAGTCCTTGAGATGGGTCACCAGAACCTAACGTTGATTTAGAAATTTTTCTTATACCTAATCATTATTAATAATTTGGAAATTCATTGCCTAATCACCAATCTTTTCCTATTAATAGTCTGCAGACAATAGCACTTTCTTGTTCCTCAGATCTATCTGCAATTTTATTTCTAGATCACTTTGGGAATTTCTCTCTTTGTTCTCTCCTCCTCTTCTAAGGGTAATAAGACACCACTGCAACATTGTTTGGACTTTTTACAATCCTATGTCATATTTAAAGTTCCACAGACCTACAGAGCAAACAAAATAGACTCGGACGGTGTCATGTCCTGTAATCTAGCTACTTGGAAGTCGCCAATTTTTGATAGTTATAAACAATGGCTTGTACATGCAGTATTCCTTCTTTGGGATTAACGTCTGCAGTGGTGAATACCACGTTTGTTCATAAGGTAATACTCATATCTAGACTGGTTTGTATTGGCATAGTTATGGTTCGGATCCCACGTTAAACTGTAGGATCCTTAGTCGCTATTGGCTGTTGCACTATTAAACAACAGTTCTATCTAAGGACCATGTCGGCTTTAGACAATAACAATATTATGTTGGCAATTGTGCCATGATCATTCAACACTCATCCACTCAAATTCACCCTAAAAACCCCTTACTGGTGGCCGGCGTCTTATGTGGAAATGTAAGATAAAGTAATGTAAAATTAAATTATTTTCACCCAAGTGTATGCAATACTGTTGGTGTTTTCATTGTTGTGTGATGTCGCAGCCGCGGCGCCTGCCACGGGGCCCAGCAAAGTGTTGACAGGAGACCTGGACAGCAGTCTGGCGTCCCTGGCCGAGAACCTGACCATCAACAAGGGAGCCACGGCCCCGGTCAAGTGAGTAAAGAAGATGTACACTCTTTTATGCACATTAATTTACGAGATCTTTAAAAGTGCCATTTTTATAATAGTCTTCTAACCTGATTTCAGGCTGAAAGAATCGATTTATAATTATTGTTTTTAATGAGGATAGGAAATCCAAAGCAATTGAAGTGGGCATTTAGAGGATTTGGGTCAGGGTATTGATAATTTAAGTAGTACATGTTATACTGAATGTTGATTGCTGTGTGAAACGACACAGGGCCACCTGGTCAGCCCAGTTGGGAAACAGGTCAGTACAGTTGGAACAGATAGGAGTTGGCACAGTAGTTTATAGATGTGTTATTGGTGGGGCTATCGATCACGTGCTGATGATGAAACGACTTGAAGCTTTTTGTCTCTGCTCAAGGCCTTTGTGCTGTCAGGCTTTGTTTGGATTTGAGGTAATTTCAGTTTTTTGGTAGATCAAAAAGCCATGTTGTTTAGAATTTTGTGAGATAGTGAGTCCTCTATTATTAAGTTACTTGTTTTTTTTCATTTGCTCAAGGCCTTTGAGCTCTCAGGTTTTGGTTGGATATTAGGTCATTTCAGTTTTTTTGGTAGATAAAAACCTATCTTCGTTAGAATTTTTCAAGAGTCGCTCTTAAGTAACTTTACTTCAAGTTGACATCAAAAATAAATATAACCTCAATTTTTTTTATGAATCCCCATATATCAAAGATTCTGTAATATTAAGGTTTTTACTTTTGCTGAATCACATTCTGACACCAATGGCACATTATGATCCTCCGATTGTTGCAGAGGCGTGCAGTGGAATTCTCCCAAGAACACGGGCAAGCCTGGCCAGGCGGGGTGGAGCCCACAGCCAATGGCAGCCACCACGGGTGCCAACTACAAGCCAATGGTATGTGAAATTCCCTACTTTTCCCAAGCCTGCCTGTCGCATCATCCTTTTCATTCGCTACACGTAGTTTGAAGTTTGATTTTTAAATATATATCTTATGGACCCCCCTAGTTATTTGTAATTTTTATTACATTTAGTCAAGTTTTTTAGTGTCAGAAATTTTAGTATTGACAATTTGTTAAGAAAACGGTATGAATATGAATTTTAATTCTAATAATTTTAAGTAACAGGTATAAAAGCAGTTTTGTTTTTCGTTTCACTAATTGGTTGTCAGTACTCTATCTGAAAATTAATGCATGAAATTATAGTGTTCTGTCAAATTAATAGTTTTAATAAATTTATATGCTGTGATAAAATTAAAATTTAATCTAACTTTTTATGGAAATCCAAAATGTGCAGTTTTTTTTTACAGGAAACAGCACCACAACAATAAAACCAATTGTATATTAATTTAAATATTTAGGTAATGATTTGTAATTATTTTTAATGTGCATGGCCTTCACACTTGATTGTCTTTTTAATAATTTTCTTATTAAAGTCTGTACAGAATCAGCCTATAAAGGATTGATTTGCACCTTAGTAAGATTCAAATGTAAATTAAATGTATACATACTTTTAATAATTATATTAGTAGTGCAACTTGTATTTATATTGAAGCTTTTAGTCCGGCATTTGCTTTTTTTTATTAAAATTTCTATTTAAACAACGCTCAAACAGTTAGAATAATTTTCTTTAAAAAGGTTGAAAAAATAATTTCAATGTTATGATGATATTTAGTTTTCTTAATAAGCTATTTTGAAGTTTTTTTAACAAAAAATGAATCATAATGTCTAAATCACACACATTTTATTATATGTGATTTAGACACACTACATGAAACTACCACAGGTGGTACGCACTACTGTTACTTGAAATGCTGGTGTTCAGCGTTCAGCTCTTCATTTCTTTCTTTCTTTAATGATTAATCTATTAAAGAACCAAGATTGTACCAAGATCCATTGACCAAGATTGTAATCCTTTAAAAGAAAATATTTACATCATTGAATGCAAAATGTAATATATTTTACTGAAATGTGTTAAAACAACTCAGTTGCATTAAAATAAATAATTATTGCATCCTAAATTTGTTCTGATTTGTTTTGTTTTGTCATCCTAATACATCTGATTGTAATGGACTCCATATATTAATATGTGAGTCAGTCGTATCACTCTTCTCATCGTAATAATGCCAGTACAGATTTTAAAGATTGAGTTGTCAAATTAAAGGTAGTTTTAGATAGATTTGCTATTATGCCTCAGAATTTCAAGAAGTGGCATTACTTAACCACAGTAAAGGGCTGAATTTTCGGAATAGTGTTGCTATCTGTCGATATTGGATCAACCTCAATTTATTATATTTAAAACTAAACATGTGGACATGGTTTGAAATAGGTATAACTGACAACCTCAGATTTCAGCACTTTTCATTGTCCAGGCAAAGCCGGGACCACAAGCTAGTTATTTTTAATCCCTAACTATAAAATTGACATACCGCAACATCAGTAGATGTCAGACGTAGAGTTTGTTCCGTAGAGTAGATGTATAGGTCGCACGTTTGCTTTGCAGGGTCAAGGCATGACCAGTCCAGCGCAGTTCCCTACAATGACTCACTCTCCGCTGGTAAGTGAATGTAGCACGCTCACTTGCTCACTCGCTCACTCTAGCTTGGCTGTCACCTTTTCTCTCTTAGCTGTTCAGCATGACTCTCTTCTCTTTTATACCTTGTATGGAAATAAACATTCAATAACTGTAGGTAGGGAAGAATCTAGTATTCTGTATAATGTATTATTTTTTCTTTACTTATATTGAAGCTGGATATTCTATACAGGATTGTTATCAAAGTTCTTGTGTTTTGTAGGAAACCCCTTAGAGGGTTGGTAAATACCTAATTAAATAATTAGGATTACAGAGGAAACATCTGGCTTATCTATAGAAGAATTGGCGGTCAGTACCCAAAATTTGGAACTTTACAGGAAAAAGTCCAATATTTCGGTTGAGCTATTAGGAACTTTCTCAAGGAATAGATGGAGAAAGACCTGTCGAACTGGTGGAATTGTAGAGTGTATAAATATTGCACTAAGCCACTGTTTAGTTTAAAAGACACAATGTTAATGGGTAAAGTAGTTTAATACTTTGTTTTTAGCTGTATCATTTGTTGAGAATCTCTCACAAGAAAATATGAGAGACGATGCCTCCAGCAATGAGATTTGTCCTCTTGTCAGTAGTTAAAATTATACAAACACACAAAAATATCCACAGTGATGCCACAGTAAATTCTAAATTTTTCTTGGCTGTGAAAATTGAATGAAAAATTAATTGGAATTCAATGTGGCGCCCAATTAGTTTGTGTAAGAGTAATAATTTTAACCACTGACAAGAGAACAACAACAGCCATTGCTGGAGACAATGCCACTGTTTTCTAAGTGGTTGTTGCCCAAGAAATTAAGAATCAAACAAAACGTACCTAAGCCATTCGTTAAATCGACTGAGCCCTACTCACCCTCCATATTATAGGAATGGTAAATCAGTTTCTCAGTGCAGGGGTTGGAGGTGGCTAAGAGGAGTTAAAGCCTGAATTTGCCTTTCAATTTTTTAAATATATTCCCAAACTAAGGGGTTGTTTGTTTTTCAGTTGTTTGTCATCTGTATTCATATTATTTGAATTTGTACTTTATCAACAAAGGATTCAGGACTAAAGGTTTAACCTAATAATTGACATTGTCAACTCTAATTTCAGGGAGGAAATTTATCTTGGACAAGAAATGTGTCAAACATGATTTGCTCACCAAAAAGTCCATTTGATTCAGTCACACCTTCGTTTCTTCAGCTCGGGGTATTTTGTTGTTGTTTGAACGGAAAATGATTAATCACATGTATTTTTTTGGTTTGACCACCTGTGACTAAACTCTTTTATTTCTGTTTTTAATGATGGTTTTTCCAAGAGTGCGATAATGTGATCTCTGTAATTCATAGACCGTAGAAAATGTGTGCAATCCATCCTTCCTTTTTAGTGCATTAGAATTATACTGGAGTTGTCGCGAAGCAGTGCCTCATGCTGTTTGGACCAGTCCAAGGATAGATACAAGGGGATTTTGAAACAAAATAAAGTTATATAACCTAAAAATCTCAAAAGTCTGAAAATGTATACAAGTTACATTTTCCTATAATCATGCATTTGTTTAAAAAAAGCTGATGAAATACTTCATTAATTTCCTTAAATAACATACTTTTAACCATTTTTTTACTAACAAATTTTTGATAATAATACATTTCTACTTATAACCATTCAGATCGTTATTAAAGTAAATATTTTTTATCAAATTACTATTAGTCCGATGAAACCAACAATCGTCATCAGACTTAATTTTTCATGGTTCTAAATGTTGATAGTTTTAAGACAGTTTATAATATAAAAATGTAATTTATTGTATGTTGGTTCAGATTATTGCCAATCCTGTTTACTGTATATATTCTTTTTTAGCTGCTTTAACTCTATCTGCAAATTTTACAAAATAACCAATCTCACATTTTAATGCTCTGTTCATGTATTAAAAAATGTGTCATTCACTTACAATCATTTATTCTTCCAATGTACATATATGCTTAAAACACTGCTGTACTCTATAAACTAATTAATGGTGTGAGATATGTCATGATTTTGGTTTTAACTGCAAAGTGAGAAGTAGATTAATATTTTTATTCTCTGATGAAAACGCTTAAGTACATAATTCATTCTCATAACAGTGATTGTTAAGACAAAAATATATAAAAATTACATTATTAGCATGATATGTTTTGTAGTTAAATGTCTTACAACACTTAAAAATATATTTACCCTCATACTTTATTTACATACAAGGTGGTAAAAATACACAAATGATGGGAAATGGCGATCAATATTATGTTTAGTCAAACCAATTGAACCAACCAGTTGGTTGGTGACCAATCAATGTGGTCAAACCAATTGGTTATTGTGACCAATCATAATCTATTGCCATCACCTTTTGTGTATATTTAGTGTCTTGTATGTAAATACAGTATAAGTATAAAGATATATTTTAAAGTGTTGTAATACATTTTTTATTTTCATCCTATGAAAAAAATATGATGATTTACTATGATTGTTTTAAATCATATACTAGAGCAGTTTTCAATGGTAATTATGGTTTTAATAATAAATTTAATTTAGTGCAAATTTTAAAATAATAATAATAATAACATTTAAAAAAATCTGTTTTAAACTTGATAGCTTTTGGTCAAATACATTAAAAAATTCAACCCAGTAGGCTAAAAAAGTGAGGTAAAAATCTTCTCTTAAAATTCATAAATCTTTCCTTAGTGGGGGTAAATCATTTTACTCACTGGATTGCTTGATTACACAATATAAAAAGCAAACCTTCCCTGAGCTTTATACAGTGTGTAAAAAAAGTCTATTCCCCCCTCCTTAATTTTTTTCTTTGTTGAGACAAACAATTAACCTTTGGGGTAAGATACTAACTCAACCCAAATTATTTTTTGACCTTACCAAAAATTTTGAGTGTCCCAAATGGGGGATTTTGGGGGCAACTCAAAATTTTCAAATGGAAACCCCTTTTGAGTGACCTCTCATTTTGAAGAGCTTTCAAAAAGTAGATGAATGGTGAAAATTGGAGGTCTCTAACGTGTTTCTATCCAAAATGACAGCTTGTCAAAGTTTTGAGTACAACACATCCTTGAAACCTGGTGTCTAGGACATTTGGAGTGTTAATTCACCTTTGGTGACGTAAAAATGAAACGAGCCTGGGAAAAATGTTATTAAATGAAAAAGTAGTCTCTTTTGGTGATGTTTAAAATTTTGAGTGTCCCCCAAAAATGGGGGATTTTGGGGGCAACTCAAAATTTTCAAATGCAAACCCCTTTTGAGTGACCCCCTCATTTTAAAGAGTTTTAAAGGAATTAAGGAGGGGGTAACGGACGTTGTTACACACTGTATGGAGATCCTGTAGTGATCTGCAGATCAAAAACTGATCTCTATAGAGTCTCCATATAAAAGAAGATAAGGCTTGCTCATTTTACATTAATGGGGGGTTCCAAAGAGATTAACATTTAAAAAAGATTATGTAATCATAGTGATCATGTAATAAATAAATAAAAAAATATAAAAAAATCAAGTCTCAAAAATCGGCTGTAAATTAAATACCTCAAAGACATATCTCGCCCCCTCCGCAGTAGTGCATGGTAGCTGAGAAGGTGGTTGTGTGGCAGGGAGGCATGGCGGGGGTGCCGGTGGCGGGGGTGCCCCCGGTGGCGGGGGTGAGGATGCCAGTGGCGGGGGTGGTACCGATACAGACGGTGCCGCAAGGCGCTACCCCTCCTGTCGACCCCTTTGGCCTTTGAACAGGTAACAAAAACAATTGTTGAAGTGTTTGTTGTTGATGTTCTTGCTTAAAAATATGTTTTTGAAGATTTGGAATCGTTGTGGCTCAAGTGAAGATTTTTTTAGAAGAAATTTTGTATCAATCAAGATATTTTGTAACATTTACGAAGGCTCTGGCACGTTGAGCAGATATAATAAGACAGCCTCCAATTGGCAGATTTTTACCCATCAATTTTCTTTCCCGAATTGTGTTCTTAGCTTTTTCATCAACCACAACCACAATTTTGTTTTTGATTTTTAAAAATACCTTTACTTTAGTTTTGATCATCCAAAGAATTTTAATAACATAGTTTCATCTTTTACATCACTGAGTCCAAGCGCTAAAAATTAAATTTCAAAAAATGAAGCGGCAAGCATTAGATAAAATGTTTTAATATTACCTTTTACTCTCTGTTGCTGTGATATTCTTATAGTCTGGAAAATTTAATATGAAGTTGAAGGTATGCGTTTCATATCTGTGATCTTCTGCCGTTCAAACCTTACTGAGGGCCAGCTTTTTTAACTAAACTTCTTAACTCAATGTAACAAGGTTGAAGCATAACTGTAATTCACAACAGTATGTGCCGTAAGGAAGCTCAGATACTAAAGCTGACCCATTGTCAGCAAACACCCCCACCGCTGACCCCATCCGCTAACAACAAACGTTTGGTTGAGTCATTCAATATAATGTTCTGACAACCGTCAATGACGTAATGAAATAGAAATGTCTCGATAATCAGCAATAACCGAAATCTTAGTCGTTCATTATTTAATCCTTTCAAAAACAGTAAACATACTTTACAAAATAAAACGTTATAAAACTAAACTAAATACAACACACCTAACCAAAACTAGAACAAAACGTTACGAACATAAAATAACTAGACAAACTTGTCTTAATACCCATCATCCGCCATCTTGAACTGAGGTATTGTCGATAACCAATAACTATATAGGGCCTACTTTCATAGAATAACAAAACAATTAATAGATACGTTGGAGTTGTATAAGTTTGACCAACAAACCGTTTTATCGGAATTTGATTGTCGGTAAATATTTCTATATTGTTTTCCCAAAGACCAGATGTTGAAGTACAATTCAGTTCGCTATGGGAACAAATGGCAAAAGATCAGATACGGTATGAAAGTCGGCAAAAGATCAGATACGGTATGAAAGTCGTACCGCAGTTGTAAATGGTTATGATTCAACTTTTTTCTATGTACAGCAAGTCAAGCTGAATTCAAATCCTAATGAGCCAATTTTTACAAAAATACACGAATGTTATTCACAATGGACCCATTCTAATAATCAGAGGGGGTTCTTGTTTTTAATTCAAGGTTAAAATATATTAATATAAATATTTGGTTGTGTTTTTTTCCCTATAAATAGTATCAAGTTCCCCCTGTAATTGGGCAGTTGTGCCTTTTGGGGAAGCCTTTACAGGTCAGGGTTTTTTTTAATAGCATGTGAAATTTTATTTTGTTTTTACCAGTTGTTTTAAGTAATATTATTTAAATGGAATTCATTTTTGTTACATGATTTATAAAGTTGCATGTTATGTATTTTATTATGTATGTACACCTGAAATAAATAATTTATTTATTTATTCTATTTTGATATATTTCTTATCGTTGGGTTGAGTCACATATATTTCAGTGGCAGTAAAGTTTTTAATTCATAAGTTGGTTGACATTAACACTACAAAATGTTGCAGGACTTCAAGTGGACCTAGGCCCTGGGTCGGACGCCAGTCACCCTGTCTAGACTCGTCATATCCTGCGTTTGTAACATATTGTTGCTGTAAATTTGAGTTATCGGTCCTACAGCCTATATTTTGCCAAATCTAGCGGAAGTGTAAGCGTGTGTCGGTAGTCGGTTTTCTGTTAAACAGAGGACTATTGTGCAATAGCTAAATAAATATTATGAACATCGTTGACTTAATTTTGTTTAGAGTCGTTTGCGAGATTAATCCATTATTACTGTTTACATTAGTGTTAAGGTAGATGTCGTGTTATGAGGGCGCGAGCAGGAGAGCTGTATTGCGTGCTATGGACCCAGACAATACTCCCGTTGTTGTATGTACATGCCCCACATCCCCCGTCCTATCGCTCGCTCGCTAGTAAGCTACTCTACTCTTCTATGTTAAGTTTGTATTTAATTATGTTCGACTTGTAGATATCGTAATGAAATTATCGGGTCATTTCTTTTTATATATTCTTTATTTATATATAGGTAGATGTTTGCGTCGAGTGCGAAGTTATAAATATATTTATATTTTTGCGAATCACCGATCATATTCCTCACCCGCTTTGAGTGTTGTCACGAAAAAATTCTGCTACCGAACTCTTCATTTTATGGCAGTTTTTGGATATCAGACTTTTTATCGTTCTAGTCTTCGCTGTCCTCCACAATATTTATTTTATCGTTTGTCTTTGTGTTGTTTTAATCTATGTATTTCTTTGTTTTTGAAAAATGGTATCATTAGCTTGTTTTATGAAACAGCTATCTCATTTATTAAGAACTGTTGTTATTAATTGTTATTATGAATATAAATCTATCTATAATAAAAAACCTCAACCTATAAATTATTCTTATATTCTCATTCTTTATATATAATGTATATTATTTCTCACATAAATTTATATCGTTGAGGGATATTTACATTATCTCATGTCATGCCATGAGAGGATCAATTGTTATTCCTAGTTATTAATTTTGTAATAAAGTATTTTCATTGACATCTTATTTTTCCTGTATTCTAAAAAACAAATAGTTTATGGTAATCAATGTTGCTATGGGTTATAATAATTGTCTTATTCGGTGTATGATGATTTTCAGTAATATTATAGGAAAAATCAACTAACGAATTATTTTTAATCATGTTTTAATATGAACTGATGATGGAAAATGGTTTATGATTTTTCATAATCATGTTAATAAATTAACCTCTTAAGATTTAAATTGTGAATTTAATCATTGGATATCCAATCAAAATTTTCATAGGCTTTAATTTATTTAATTGTTATATTTGTACTTGTCTCTAATATCTGTTTAGATTGAGATGTTATAGCTGATTATTAGAGGGCCGATCTTAAGATTATGTTATAGGTCTGTAAACAACAAGATTCTCTTACACTTGACGCATTATAGCTTGACCCTTGGCCTAGTCCATTGCTGGAGCTGTCAGATATTCTTTATTGTCAATGATTTTGGACAACAAACAATGAAAAAACAAATTTCTACAAACATCAACTGTATTTTGTTTACAAATGACAATTATTGATATATACACAGACAGCTGTTGGAAAATGCTAACACGTCAGGCTAGTACTACTTTGCGTATCAGCTGTGGTCTCCTGATGGATTTCATTCCACTCCAATTGCTTCAGGTGTAAAGGGTTCCCAAGTGTCAAGGTATAATGCGCCAAGTGTAATTTGATTTATAGATATAAAAATATAAATGAAAAAAACTTAAACTCAGTCTTTAATTCTGTCAATCCTTTTTAAGAGGATTTATATTCACATTTTAATCTTGAGAAGTATTTATTCTCAAGAATTATACTGCGTGTTCTGTGTGATAATGAGGTTAAATTTCTGAAAACTCGAAATATATCAAATATACAATCTAATGAATCTAGATGTTTTTGCTTCTTCAGGAAGTTTTCCTGTGTCTTTCAGATGTTTACTAGTGCCTGAAGGTTCTCTTCCAGTTTTCGCATCAATCACTTAGAAGTAATTTCGAGTTCAACTTTCAATTTCTCTGGTTCATGGTAAGGTCTTTGAAAGACAAATGTGGTTTACGTAGTAGATGTTGGATTGTAAATAAGACTCAGGGGCAGATGTTTGTTGGTGGAAGTAAATTTTTGAAACTGGAATAATACACAGTTGAAGCACTAATACATTATTGGTTATCATTCGGCTTTGTTCGGTTGTTGAAAGTTTAATCACCGAGTTTATAAAATTAGCTTGGAATATTCAGTATTACTTTTTTTGTACTGTTATGTATTTTTTCTGATTGATAGTTAACATTATTAGACAGTTAACGGTAATTGTTTTATCTTACCTTTCAAATGTGCTTTTTTTATACTAGCAAATACTAGTATGGATTTTATTTAAGAGGGAATAAAAAATGATATCGTTATTATTAACCCTTAAATGTAAATACGCTAATTATTTCCCTACTGTCAAACAAGTTATGGATCTAAAAAGTATCCGTTACAGATATGTGATAATGGAAAGTAACGATTTTTCAAATCTCATAAAAGTATGATTAAAAAGTGTTGGCTTTAATTTGTTCTATTGCAACATTGTACTAGCAAAGTTGTTCAAAGAAGACACCAATTAAAAGGTATTTGTAGTAAGTGAAAGAGTAAGTAACAGTAATAGGCAATGAATTGACTAATCTTCTGTAAAAATTATAGTGAAAGCAGTGGCATTACATAATTAATAATTAAAAATTATCTCTTTGACTATTCATTAAACTACAAAGTCACTGCCTTTTTATTATTTTTTAATTTTTAAATCCAAATCAACGCTTCTTTTTAGTTTAATTTCACTCTAAGTTGAGTGGAATGCTTTTTATCACTATCATCATTGTTGTGAATTCATGATTCATGATTAGTTTTTCGTCTGCTTATGTTTTATCTGAGTTTTTCCCTGTCTGTACTTAATATTGCATTATTTATTTTATTTAACCTTTATTATAAGTTACAAAAACATTTTTCATATGAGTTTTTAAAGCTTCTAATAGTCGAATGGCACATTATTTTAGAACGACAATAGTTTATTATTGAATTTATGTCTGCTTCCTTGTTATATTGGCTTTTAATTAAGCTTAATATCACATTCTACTAACCAGCTTGTAACAACATTTTCATTACCTAAATTATTTTAACTTTGATATTTTTTCCATAAAGTAAGTTATTAAAGCCTAATGGTGGTAAAACACAAGTTTTGACTGCAGAAAAATTAATTTTGTCCCATATATTAGTATAGAACGTCATTTCTTTGTAAGGTAATAAAAAATTAAAAAATGTTTCCGCAGGATAGTTTTATTTTTAATTGTAAATTCATCAAAAAAATCAAACAAATTTCAATGAGATATTTGCTCTAAAAGCTGTGAATATACAAATAATTAGTCTTTTTTAACACTGACTGATTGAGTCTGCTTTGCAAAGGTATCTCAGTAACATAAAAATACCGCAAACTTTGAAGAATGTGTCTAAAAATAAGTTAAGTTGAAATGTTTCATGATAATTTATCGTTTGATCAACAAAAATTAAATAAATTAAGACCAATTTTAAGTTGAAAGAAAATATAAAGAAGAAGCAGACACAGTTTTGTTTTACGTTGTGTCAGCCGAATATCTGGACCGCTTACTGCTAATACTCAAAAGTGCTAAGACAGAGATTGTTCATATTTAGCATATGTATAGTTTAGAGGTGTACAGCAAACATAATATATTGTAATTAGTTGCGATGTGATACAGTAGATAGAGAGCAAGGGTATATTGATGTTGCATAGCGCATGAAAGCAACGATATCGATAATAGTGCATATAAGTAGGTGTTTCCCATGTTATACATTCCAATTATGTAAATCCACAAAGTATTTATGTTGAATCAAAATAATTTTAAAGTTGTTTCGAAAATATGTTATTTTTAACAACTTTAACTACAGGAAGCCGTAGCATATAAGTCTGTAGATGAATGATATGTGGTTATTATGATTATTTGTATTTATTTTTCATCCAATAAAGCAAATATTAATTAAATTTTATGGAGATATTGATATAACCCTGGTGTATGTTCGAGTTGACTGTCTCAAGACCATTGCAGTTGCAAAAGAAGGAATATTGAAGTCCTTTATCCTTCAAACAAACTTTAAGAATTGAAGTCCAACCAATGATAAGGAAATGAAAAAAATTAAAATGAAAAATTCTTTATTTAATCAGGCAAAGTTAGGGCCACATGGCCCTTTCTTACATTTCACCTGATAATAACTGATGAACATTGAACCATTTATGATAAAGCTAATAAGTTAAACCTCAGTAAAGACAGTGTTTGAAATTGAAATTTTATGAGAATGCGATCTTATATACAATCAAACCTGTATGTACTACCCAACGATTGGTTCATTACGAAGATTTAAAATATTAGTGGTGGCCTATGTTCGTGATGAGTCCCTAGATATAAATTATCTTTTTTCCATTATCTTTAAATGAATATAGAAATTCTGCCTAGGTGTATATATTTAATGGGTTCAATTTAAATAATAACAGCTATAAGGGTCGCAAAATAACTTGGCAGATGAGATTCCACTACTAGTCATCTTAAATAATCATCTGATTTATAAATCTCATTAACAGAACAATGTTTTTAGAAAAGTAACCAAGCTCCCATATGATACTGGTTAAAGAATCCATCCAACTTTTTTCGGCCACCGCCAAGTTTTTTTGCGAGACCTCTAAATAACATAGGTACAGTTAGCGCATTATATCTCCGGCTATGGAGAATCAGCTGGTTGCAAGGTGAGTGGGAGAGGGGGTACTTTTCTGAAAACATTATTCTACAGTCCCGCTGTATGTCAAACACTGTGTTTACCAAAATCATATGTTTAAAATGTCTTATGATGTGATTAGTAGCGAACTAGCCATAGCTGGAGATATAATTCGCAAACTGTAAATGTTTGTTGAAAAACTGTGCTTCTCCATTCAGCTGTTTCACTTACAATTTTTATCCCAATGTAAATTCTGTTAGAGAAATACAAAAGCGCAACCATGGACCCATTTCATGAGAATTCACAACAGATAATATTAGTGTAGGTACTGTAATCTCATTATGAAGACTTCTTAATTATATCAATTGACAATTCATCATGAAATAGGCCCAGAGCTCTTCCCTTCCTTACATTTTGTATCTTATAAAACTTGACTGTGATCTTTCAATGACACCTGAATTATTAAAATCGGTTCAGAACTAAAGGAGAAGTCTTGATCATAAAAATACCAAATCGATCTCTCTTCTTACATCTTTAGAGATGAAGTCATTCTGATCAACGCTTAAACCAAATCCTTGCACCTAGAGCAATGAAATTTTGCAAGTATGCTTCTCTTATAGTTCAGGAACCTCCTAGGATTTTTTATTCCCAAGGGGCTCCACCCCTCATAGGTTCAAAGTTTTCTTATTATGGAGAATACTTGTTTTTGATTTATTTTTACAATTAATTGTCTGCTGATGTAAAAAAAACAAAAAAACAGCTATTTAATTTGGAGACTCAGTGAAGTGGGTTACAACCAGCTATTAAGTAATAAATGAATAAATGATACTTACTCGAATACCGCAATACTTAAATTCTGCATCTTTGACAAGCACTGCTGGATAGATTGTGTCATTTACTTAATACACAAAAACATGTATTTACACTAAATAATTTATTCACATAACTTTCAATTTACATTTAACATTGGCGGGCGTGACTCAGCATTTCTCAATAGTAACAATAATATAGCTCAATAAAAGATCCAGTTTTCTGATTTTGGTAATATTTTACAAAAGCTACCCACTGATCATGTTTTCATCCTGCTAGAAGAGCATTAGAATTTTTGAATTTTCGCTTGCTCCCTGTTCTTACAGGTATGATATTTTTCCAATTAAACAACCAACCAGGTTGTACAATCCAACCTGAAATTTTTCTAAGGTTTTTTAAGATTAAAAATGATTAGTAGGATTTCCCTAGATGTTCGCTTAAAATATTTTTGACTAAAAAAAAATTTCAACTAGGTCCTACGTGATTTAGCAAGGCCAACTTTTTGCACTCTTTTTGAATAAAGTTGATTCAACCGAATTATTGATTTGTTTTAACTACCTAACGGAATTCTATTACCGGTACTTAAAATAAGTTCAATATCACCTAGATTTCAAGAGAGAAATAAATGTCAGGCTTGGCTTGACATATCGACATGTATATGGACCGAGCATGAGAGGAAGGATGTGGCGGTTTCCTGCAGGCGAGGCCGATGTTTGTATGCTAAACTGACTTGTGCCATTGTGAGGGCGTCTGCTGTCAGCCGCTCGTACTGCACTCTACACTACAGTGTCTCTACCTACAGCGTGACTACAGGCCTGAACCGGAATGAGCCAAATACAAATAGGAAGATTGGTTTTCATTTAGTCAATTTATAATGTAAATTGTTGTTAATGAATAGGCCTACATGGCACGTGATGAGCAGCATGTCAATGTGAGATACATAATCACTGATTACGTAGAACCTGCATAAAAGTCTTTAACGTGTCCCCTTCCCGTCTGAAAACTCTTCAATAGCACAAAAGCAAGAAATTGTCATAATTTTTTTTCAAAATTCCAAGCAAATAAAAAGCTTACGCATTAAGGTAGTTTATTGTAAAACCTACTTGAAATAAATTACAAGTACATTAAAACCAGGCTTAACCTGAACAAGACTTATAATCTAACATTGTGGCAGTGTGGTGTGCACATGTTAGGAGAAGCTGTTCAACTGATTGAACTAAATACTGGTGGCATGAAGGGGCTAAAAGTCCCTAGTAATAATAGGGGAAAATCTAAATTAAAACAACCCTTATGTATCATAGTATAAAATGTCTTCATAGTTACCTGGCTATAAGACCACCATTAGCTCACGGTTTGAATTAGGCAAAAACATCATATGTTTTATTCTAAACAAAGCATACCTTTTTAGATCTTAAGGTGATTTAAATGGCAGATATATTACGTTATCTCTCAATTTATAGTAAGTTTAAAGATATTTCAGTATATTCCCTGAGTACTTGGTATCAAGACCTTCAATTTGAGCCCTCTCCCATTATCCTGTGACTTGCCAAACCAAATGCCCACAATTAATTTTGGTGCAAAAATGTCTCTTTCCTCTTCAAGCAGTTGGAGTGGAGTGAAAGTCATCAGGACACCACAGCTAATACGATAAGTTGTTCTAGCCTGACGTGTAAGCATTTTCCAATAGCTGTCAATATATATCTTAATTGTCATTTGTAAACAAAATACAGTTGATGTTTGTAGAAATTTGTTTTTATGTTGTTTGTTGTCCAAAATCATTGAAAATAAACAATATCTGACAGCTCCAGCAATGGACTAGCCCATGGTTCAAGATATAATGCACCAAGTGTACGTAATTATACGTACTATGAAATATATACCTAAGGCAAAATAAACTCAAAATACAAAGTTTAGATTTTATTGACAAAAATATCACTGAATCAAATCTTTCCTGGTGATTATATTGTTGAGTTGACCAGTAGAGTAATCAAAGCTTTGATGTTTCAGTATTGTTGAGCTATGACATTATGACATTATTTGCCCTCAGACTAACAAACCCATTAGCCATGTTAGAGTGAAATGGCAAAATAAACTTGAAAGACACCATCTGGTGGACATTTTTTTAGGGTGCCTGAGAGTTAACATAGTTAGTTCTACTCAGCTGTTTTCCCAAGAGAATTGCAATCTTTCCTGGTAAAATTATGGTAAAAAATCATTGCCAAAAATTGCCTGACCTGTCTTTATTACAGTTATGGTGAGACTTGCATTCTGTATAAAAAACAACTTTGGTTGGAATTTTGATTATTGTGATACTACAGAACCATCAAAGGAGTCCTGTGTTACCCCAAATGTTATGGTAAACAGTTAAATTTTTCCATTTTGTTAATGCTAGAGGTTTTTAGAGTCCAATAAGCAGCCAATGTCGTCACCACCTTTTCTCCTTTATTCAAACAATAGGGGTTTATAGCATCATAGTGGTAATAAATTTGCATTCGCCATCCATGTAATTTAAAACTATTGTATTAGGAGAAAATATCCTGAATATTTTAGTGATAGATAACTAAACTTTATGTAAGAAGTAATTTTGACAAATTCATATAAGAAGTAGATTCAATAGGTTACTTCCTTGGGGTTAGTTTTAGAAGGAAAATTGGCATTCACAGAAATAATTATTTCTCGCACTGTCCCCTATGAACTTCAGTATAGGAGTTTTTTCAGATGATTCTTTATTTCATTACAATGGCTGGATTTTTAAATCTTATTTAATTTTAATGTCAGTAAAGTCAAAAATGTGGCGTATTAATATTCGTCTCTACTATGGATGGAAGCCTATGTTCATGTGTAAATTATTTTAAGTAATTATTATTTTTAATAATCGAACACTTGCTGAAAAACGAGCGTAGGAAATGATAATATAAATACCACCACGTCATTCAGAAGACTTAAATGCCCGACAAGGCGACATGCCCGGTGTTATCAAACCAGATAACGCCAAGACAACAGCAGCAAACACTGTTCCGTGTTTTTGTGTATGTTTTGATAGCGGTACGCACTGGTCGCGGCCGCGCATGCGCGGGATCCAATCTTGGAACACCACCGAGCGCAGCAGACAGAACGCCGCGGAGTGTCAGTCCGTCGTTCGTCGCCGGCGCGGTCGGAGAGTGTGTGGGCGAGATGCCGACTGTTGTGGTCTGTGTGGTGCTCTAGTGAGTGATCAGCTGTTGCAACAATCAGTGACGTCATGGGCCGGAGGAACAACCCGCTCATTTACCCCTGCAGGGTGGAGGGATGGCTCAATGTTTTTGGTATGTTTTTTGTTGTGGCTTGTGACTGATAAACAAAAAAATTTGTTTCGAAAGATTAATACTGCAAAAGAAATGGCTTTTATGTTGCTAATATGAACTGTTTGCAACTGAGACAATTATTATAAAAATATTGGTCTATTTCAAAAGACGCACACCTATAAATGTGTTGTTGCAGTTTCCTGTTTTCAATAACAAAAATTCATTTGTTTTAGGGGATTTTGCTCTATAATGTTTAGGATGAATGAACAATTACATGAGAAATTAAATAGTAGGCTAAATCTGATAACGCCTTTATCTGGTATTTGGTTGTCTAGTTTTTTAGTTTAAGCATGATTTCTTTATTTTTGGCGCACGAAAATGCAAAATTTTAATTTACATGTCATACGTTATGTAGTCTTGTTTTCAGTTAGTTTTCGAGATAGTTTCCTTCAGTAGTTTTACCCAATTGCTACTTTGACTGATGTTATTAATATAATGAATGCATAGATAACATTTTCTAAAATATTTGTGTTCAAGGGCCAAGAAAGTACGGAATAATTTTCGAGAGATAATCCCAGAATTTCTATTAAATGTATGTTTGAAAGCACGTGTTAAAAATCAACAATAATTGTTACCATCATTAACAGACGTGGCCTAGTTTTTTCATCTGAATTTATTTACATGCGAAAGACCCATACATGATACGCAAGCACAACTCCCAAGGACTTTGACGTCAGACGATGTGTTTATATTTTGATCTCGGAGGAAGGTGTGAATCCAAAATACAGATGACGCAAGCCATCAGGGCCACAGTGATATCACGGCAAGCCCCCCGTCTGCAGTTCTCGCCTATTGCCAAAAAGTGCCTGGTCGTTTGGTGTCGGTTATGTCTTGTGTAATGATGTAAACTAAAACTGACATCAAAGAGAGGTTATAGATTTTTTAGTTCTATTACTGTTATATAGTTTGTAGCCATTTAGTATTATAAGTACATTTTGAACTGGTAATTTCCGCAGTAGAGTGAGGAATTAAACATTTGCAGTTAAAAATCCAGGACTATAATATCAGAAGGTTATATGTGTCCATTCTTTACCATTCTATTCTCTACGTCGGTAGAAAATGTATACATTAATATTATTATTTGACCCATAAGAATGATTTCAAGAAGGTAAAAATATTGAACTTCTAGCTTAAGCATTTTTATGTAAAAATATATCTGAAGGAGACTTATTGATTAATATTGGTTACCGTATTGATTTAAGTATTGCTACAATATCATGTTTTAAGGCGTACTGTTTAAGCGTTTTATTTTTCGATATGTTAAAATATTCAGAAAAAAGTAAGTATGGATACGCATTCGCATCACTCGCAGTAAAACACTCGACATTTGAATTTTAGAGTGTTTTACTTTGTGCCTCTTATGCAGCCAGATAGCACACAGTTAGACGGATCTCCAGCCACAAAGTTAGAGTAATTCCATGACAGTGGCTGTCGAAGTCGATCGTCGACGGACGTCGCGCGGTGTCGCTCTCACGCCTGGACGGTAAACTTCCATTAGCACCTACACCCTGGGAACGCGTCGCCGTCGCGGCCAGGCTTTGTATTTTTATATACGGCCTCTATTGCTTTGTAAACTTACTTCCATTTCTTTGTACACTTCCCATTGCTTTGTAAACTTCCATTGCTTTGAAATACTCCCTTGCATCGCCTTCCAAAATTACATTGCTTTATACATTTTCTTTCATTGCTTTATATTTTCAGTTCTCTGCTTTGTTTATTTTATTTCAAAGCTTTGTACACTTCCATTACTTAATACATTTCCCTTCATTGCTTTGTATTTTTCAACTCACTGCTTTGAATATTTTATTTTAAAGATTACACTTCCATTGCTTTGTACATTTCCCTTCATTGCTTTGTATATTTCAGTTCACTGCTTTGTATATTTTATTTCAAAGCTTTTTAGGCTACGGCTACACCCTAAAGCCTAAAAAGCATTACTTTGTACCCTGTCTCAATCCGTTTTACATTTACCCTCTTTGCTTTTATCCCCTTCACTGCTTTGCATTCTTCCTTCCTTTGATTTGTAAACTCACATGGTGCACCTGTTGCTTCGCACCCTTTTTCCCACTGCAGTCACCAACAATGTTTTCATTGTTGGTGTGTCATCAATAGCTACCCGTCCAGCCAATGTAACCTCGCTGATGACACCCCACACTCGCACGCACGAGCCGCGCGGTAACGCTCGCCCCGCCCCCGGTGTAAGTGGCACCCGCGGCTGCCCAAGGTCGTGTCCCGGCACGGCCTTCACCCGCGATGCAGCTGGCCCGAGATGACGATTATTTTAAAATATCGATACATCGTTTTTTCAATATCAAGAGTATTGGGAGTGAAAGTACGATATTTCCGATACACTGAAAATGTTTCTGGAGAAAAGAACACAATTTTGCAAGTTCAAAGAGGCAATGGGGGGAGATGGTATTAATTTATTTTTAAAGAGGGAGGTAATTATTTAAATAATCGATATATCGCTTTTTCGATGCATCAGAACCGAACATATGGTATTGGGACATATGATATATCGGGCGTTTTCCCACGCAAGGACGTTCATGCCCATGTGGGAAATATTTCCAACTGTACCATGATTTTCAATAAGTATTTCTATGTTATATTTTTATGGAACTAGATTCATTCATTCCCTCATTCATTCATTCAAAATCACGATAATTCCGATGTGTTGAAGATCCTATTTCTGGAGAAAAGAATACAATTTGGCAAGTTTAAAGAGGCAAAGGGGGAAGATGGCAATGATTTAATAATATCGATTATATCGCTTTTTCGTCGCATCGGAACCATTAATATCGAAGCGCACGAAATATCGGGAATAAAATCACGATGTTTCCGATGTAATGAAGATATTTATGGAGTAAAGAACACAATTTATCAAGATCAAAGAGGCAATGCGGGAAATGGCAATTATTTTTAAAATATCGATTTATATCTTTTCCGGTATATCGTAACCATTAATATCGAACATACGAGATATCGGGAATAAAATCACGATATTTCCGATATATTGAAGATATATCTGGAGAAAAGAACAATTCCAAGAAAATGAATAATTTCAAGAAAAGAACGCGGCGATGCCCACAAGGTCACGCTCGGTCCGTGGACGGCCTTCGCCGCGATGCAGGCCGACGCGGGCGCGGGCGGAGATGGTCGGGACGGTAAATGGAAATTGAGGTGCTTTACGGCGAGACAAACCGGATTGCCGGCCGCGGTCGCAGTTCGGACGGCTCTCAGAGTGGCAGTGGTCACTGTGAAGCCGACCTGGAGATGTTTATCTGGATACATTGTATCCTCTCTCCGTCGTCTGCATCCAGCCTTCTTCCAACCTGCATTAAGCACTGTTTTGCAATGCATTTATGCCGGAAATTAAATTCTACTTCTTAAAAATTGCGCTGTGGATTAAGATAATTCTGATTTACAAGACACGGCGAGTACCTGATGGACCGAGCTTTGCTCGGTATTATTTCATCTTAACCAGTTCATCCAATTACCATGAAATATTTCAGTGTCATAAAATTGATAAATAAAATCAATTTGATTACCTGCTACAAGCAATCTTTATCCCACACGCTGTATTTTTCTATGTAGCTGCGTAGTTTGCAAACAGCTGTTATGATTACTTTACATGCTTGCACTTCCCTTGCCTATTTCGTTGCTATCATGGCAACTCATAACATTTTAAATGGCCAATGTAAAAATTTTACAACTTTAAAATTCTTTTATCACGCCAATAGATTTTTTCCTGGCCAAGCAATCTGCATATTACAAGTTTTTAGTCATAAATTACTTATTTCCAGACTTTGAAGGAAATCCTCGAAGCCGTTTATAAGATAATTGTACAAGCAAACATACATACTGTACATCGTACATACAAGCATACAAGATAACACTGCTCATTTAAGAGTATACGATTACATTATATAAGCTCAAAATTTTAACTTACCAATGTTTGATGGATAACAACGTGTTAATTTTCCAAAATAAATCCCCCTCAATGAGTAAAATTTATCTTTATCGCCGGATCTCGCCATCGCGTCGCTGCCGCTGGAGGCTGGAGGTGCGGACGTGTTTGGGTGGTCGCCCAAGAATAAACCGTAGCCTAATTTCATCATAGCGTTATCAGGCTGGAGCACGTATTGGAAGCGTGTTCGGTGTGTAAAGAAATAATTATCATTATCTCCGTCAATGGCGCGAAGAGCGTGTCCCCTCGGTGTCCGTTACTTGTCCTAAATGTTTAACTAAATACATACTACGTTAATAGGGAGGTCGTAATTGGGCCAGTAATACTTTGTATATTCTGGCCTCGAGAAACACTCTATTCTACAGTAGTTTTAATGGTTAATTCAAGATGAAGAGGAATGGGAACCATGCAGAGAGAAAAGATTTCCGTGAAAGAAAGCTATGGGATAATCTCATTCTCAGAAACTGAAAGTAAGTTAAATGGAGCTACTGCATGAAAGACTCCTCCCAAATGAATAAGTATTCGAATATATCACTAATACTTTGACAAGCCGAGGAATTGAATGAACGATATTAAATTGAATTGAATGAACGATGAACTAATAAGATTAATAATAATTATATCTACTGAACATGTTTGTAAATTTTGTAAGCTGTACGTATTATCACAGAGAAAGGAATGGATTCATTCATTTCATTCCTCTCTCTGTCATGTTATAGAGATAGAACAGATAGCGAGTTACTGGAGGGGAACACCTGCATGGCTTATCAAGGATTTCCGTGCTGATAACACACGCTTGCCTTGCAACTCCAGAGCAGGAATGTGGCTTGAGTGTTATGAGGCATTTAAACTATCTGACTATTTGAGATGACTATGATTTAACTCATACTTTGTTGTAGCTGCATGATTTTAGTTTGTGCTTCTAGATGTCGAGATGCTATTTAAATACAACTTTTAAAGCGCTAAAGACTCATAGGCTAGATTAAAAATTAATCATAGTTAGAAGTTTGAATACGCCCAGTAATAAAAAAACAACTTATAATATTGCTTTTTTGTAATGTGTAGCTTAGTGAATTGAGTGAGATAAAATCATGTTCTCGCCTTATAAACAAAACATCAATATGAGAGGTTGGCCATTAAAGGAAAAGATAGTTTTAGTATAATATTTCAAAATCTAATACTGACGCATGTAGCAATAATTGTAGTCACTTTTACTCAACTAAGGGTGCAATGGAAATAATAAAGTACAGCAATCTATACCTATATAATTATGATAACGCGATATAGCATTCTCAAATTTATTGTTTTCATTAACCCATTTATTGACAACCTCTGGTGTTGTCACCTGATTATCTCAATGAGGTCTGTATAATTACCTTCATGTAGTAAACTTCCGGTCTTTACATCGCGAGATGAGTCATTTCCCAAGAGGACTTTTAATTCCAGCATATTATGCGGGTAGTTTGTAATTTCGTTACAAGTATTTTGCAACAACTAATTGAAGCGCTTTTGACTATCGTATAAACGAATTGGTTCGAACGCTATTAAAATAAATTGGCTGAATCTACAGATAAAACTACAGATTAAAAGGAAAAGTGAACAATCTATATATCTATATATTAATACGCAAGCGGTTTTCTTTTCACAGTCCAACCGCAATAACGGCTGGACGGATTTTAACGTTTGAGGTGTCAAATTAAAGGGATTGTTATGTAGATTTGTCATCAAGTCTCAGAATTTTAAAAAAGGGCGTCACTAAAGCACAGTAAAGGGCTGAAGTTTCGGAACAGTAGCGCTATTCATGGAGATTGAAGCAAGCTCAGTTTACTTTGTTTACAAACTGAACATATGGCCAAGCTCTGAAATAAACCACAGACTGCAGCAATTATAATTAATTTTTTGAAAAGAGCAGTTTTAAATTTACAACTGGTTTGGCTTAGTTTTCAACAGTTTTCTTTTTTAAACGATTTATTATGTAATTTAGGTTATGTTATGAATTTTGTAAAGCTCTTAAACATTGCAGTTACCAGTTTTACAATGTAGTTTACAATATCTCTTAGTGTTTTTTGAAGTTATATTAACCTGAGCAAATCTATTTTTGGATTTGGTGCATTTATAATGCCACGAATTAGAAGAAAAAAAGAAGAAGACGAACACTGACTGGTCGGAGGAGTCGGAAAGAACACGATCGCAACCGCTGGTATACCTCTCAATGTAACATTTGATGCTCCTTCAGCAACCTCAGACTAATGAACTAAAAATGTTTTTATTGCAGTGGGTTGCATTTCAAGAATGAAAAGACTGGTAGAGTAATGGGTCATTTACGCATTTTTGCCACAAAGGAAATGTTGCCTATAAAGACAGCCATTCCCTACAATATATGTTTTGGCGATAATTATCAATAAGCTGCAGCGGCAATCCTTAAACAAAGGGAGTCATTGCTCACGGCGACAGTGTTTGCTCTCGGTCAGCTACATGTTGCTGTAAGCGGAGCGTGATCTTTTGCCGGTGTTAAAATATATACATTTCGGGAAAAAGAGGACATGGGGAAATGAAGGTGTTACCTAAAAAATCGTTTACGTTTACCAGAAACTCCTGCGGTAGATCAAATTAACTTGAATAGTTTCAGTAGATAAGCCATAATTTTGTTAAAGAAGTTAGCCCTTTGAGTAATAGAGCAAGAGCCCACGACCGCCAGACCTTCGTTATTTTATAAAAGCTGAAACTTTCTCAACACTATGTCCCAACAACGATGGCAACGACCAGCAAATATGAAATTGGGATATTGGTTGCTTTGGTAACGAAATGGTAACAAAAATGTAAAAATAGTACCAAAGTTACGTTAAAGTATAAAGCTTAATTTTGTATGTATTTTCTTTGGAGGAATGTTATAGATAACATCACCCATTGCCAGACACCTAGCGCGGTTTGAACCCCCAGCCAGACACACCTGAAGTTTAATCGTAGGTAATTAAACTTTCGTCATAGTATAAAAGCTAAATTTTATATATGTTACTTGGAGGACTATCAAAAGACGTTTCCTCAAAAGCCAGACAGTTTCGATGGTTTCTAACCCTTGCCAGACACGCTGAAAGTCTGACTTCTGTGAGGAACTGTTACTTTTACATACGTTAGATTTGGTTTCATTCTAATTTTGAAAGCATAATTTTATATATTTTACTTTTAGAATAACTATCAGAGTATATTCCCCCAAATCCAGCCATTTTTGATGGTTTTTTTCTCTTGCCAGACATAATAAAAAAATGCCGTAATAAGAGTGCCGAGCGAAACTGTTACTTTTGAATTATGGCAAATTCGGTTACAGTCGTAGTATAAAAGCTGAACTTCATACATGTTAATTGCTGACCTATAAAAAGGTGTCTCATCAAAAGCCAGACAGTTTTGATGGTTTTTACCTTCTGCCAGACACATTCAAAGAATGCCGTTACATTAGTGGTGGGAGTAACAGTTACTTTTTATTTATGTTCAGTTTTCCATTTGTCTTTTTGTACTTGTCATCTGTTGCATATTTTGAATCATGTGTTGAATTATCATTAGAAGTTTATATTTGTTTATTTTTCTATTTGTTTTTATGACTAAATGAGACTTTGAGTGCAGTAACATGGTAAATGTAGGCCTTTTGATTATTTTTGTACGAAAAAAACTAAGAAAAGAAATGTGATCAAGATTAAATGTAGTGCTGTAAAGCAACATGAATATTAACTAATAGACTATGAAACTGTTTTTTATTTTTTTTATTTTAAATTTAGTGTGTGTTTATTGTGTTTTGTTTGTGCTTTTTGAAAAGATTACTATGGGTGATAATGTAAACTGTTTTTTGTGTAAGCAAAATAACGACAAACTTATATTGTTTACTGATGAGACATTAAGAAAATGTAAAAATGTTTTAAAAGTAAGAAAAATTCACAATCTTAAATACAGTGAAGTAACGTTGCCCAGCGAATTTGTGGACAATGGCTACCACCGAGACTGTTACAAAGCATTCACTGGGCTGATGAAAAAATATTATTGTACAAATGAAACTTCTGAACGTTCAAACTGTCCATCCTTTGAACCTCAAGCCACAAGCAGTGATTTAAATAATGACATTTTTTCTGTGGACGAAAATATTCCTCCCGGGGGTGATGTTACGACTAATACTGACTATCAAAACGTTTGTTTATTTTGCAATAGAAAGTGGAAAAAATCTCATTCAAAAATGCTTCCGCTGCATGAAGCTAAAACAAACGAATTAAAATCTAGTATACTTTCCATTATGAAAGGACATGAAGATTTCAAAGAAATACAAAATAAATTAGAACATTTTCCATTTTCAAAAATATATTACCACTCTGAATGTCGAGTGAACTTCAATAATAAATTGTCTTCATCAAAACAAACATCTGGCAAAAGTAGTTGGCATCATCAAAGAGAATATAACCAGCTAGCTTTTAATGAAATAAGTAGTATCATCGAGGAAGATGTAATTAAAAAAGGACGATGTTACTTATTGGTGTATTTACATCAGCTATACACTGATTCACTGACAAAAATTCTTGATGAAAACTCAGTAGAAGTAACTGGCACATTTACAGCACATCACCTAGAGGAAAAACTTTTGAAACGATTTTCGAACGACATTAAAGTATTTAATATGCATAATAAAAAGATTATAGCGCCTAATTATTTACTCGAAATAGACAATGAATTGTTTGAGAGCCTACAAGAAGAAAACATTTTGCAAAAAGCTGCATTAATTTTAAGAAAATCTGTACTAGAAATTGAAAAGAAAAAGTTACCAGATAAAAACATTACAGCCCAACATTTAATAACAGGAGAAGTTTCGATGCCACAAGAGTTGCTAGATTTTTACTCTACTTTTCTTGGAGGATGCAATAAAAAAAGGAAAAGTAGTTTAAACTGTAATCGTAAGGTTCAATCCCTTGGCCAAGATTTAATTTATGCCGTACATAATGGTAAAGTGAAGACGTCAAAACACATCATGTTAGGCATTACTTTGAAAAGTTTAACTAGTAGTAGGAAAGTGATCGACATTATTAACAGATATGGGCATTGTATTAGTTACCAAGGAGTTGAAGAACTAGAAACAGAAACTACTTATACCTCTATTGAAAAGTCTAGTTTGTGCCCAGATAATATAAAAAAAGATCCTAAACTTTTTACTGGTGTGGCTTTTGACAATTTTGACCGATTTGTGGAAACAACAAGTGGTAAGGATACCCTCCACGATACGGTAGGTATCATCTACCAAAACATTGAGGATAACACAACTGAAGACTCTGAGATACCTGATGAGGAACCTGACATGCCTGAAGCTCTCATTCCAAATGAGGAAAATTCCACAAGAAAAAAAAGAAGACGGAGAACCTTCGAAGGTATTTCTACCGAAGAGGTGCCTTACCCTAAAAAACCAAGAATGACAAGTGATTTACAGTTGACTGAAGATACAGAACCTAGACCACCTAAGAACTCAAAACTGAATACAGACATTGACAATATATGGATGTTGAGCCATGCTTTGGAAATACCAGATGTGCCAATGTGGGTCGGTTTCAATAGCCAGGTTTACAAGAATGACAGTCCACAGCAACACATTTCTTATCTAACCCCGATTAATTTATCTCCCACTAGTACTTCTGTGGTTCTTGAAACTTTACAACAAAGTAAAAAAATAGCTGAAGATTTAAACCAACCATCTATGCAGGTTACATACGACCTAGCTATTGCGAAAGTTGCGTTGCAATTACAATCAACGGAAAAACCCAAATTTGACAATTTATTTATTCATTTAGGACCATTTCATTTAATGATGGCTTATTTTAAAGCTATTGGAAAATTTATTAGTGACTGTGGGTTAACCAATATTATGGTCGAAAGCAATTTATTAGCAAATGGTTCTGTAAGTGGATTCCTGGAAGGAAAACATTTCAATAGATGTAAGAGACTGCATCCATTGGTAGCATTAGGACTGGAAATTCTAAATTTTAAATCATTTTTAGAGAGAAGTAACCTGGTATTAACTGATGATATGACTCATGAAGTAGAAAGGCTACAAAACTGTGAAACATCGTCATTTGAAATACAGAATGATGACCTGAAGGAGTTGATGGATAATTATAACATATACAAACATGAGTGTCTCACTGGGGAGCATGGTAAAACTTCTCAGTTTTACTTGATTTATATCAATCTTGTACACTACTACTTGGACCTATCACGCAGCATTCGTACTGGAAATTTTGAACTTTTTAAATCAGTATTGCCTAAAATTACTAACATGTTTTTTGTATGCAACCAACAGAACTACGCTCGGTGGACTGTAAAATATTACGATAACTTGTTAAAAGTTGAAGAGACTCATCCTGATTTATATGAAGGATTCAATAAGGGTTACTTTGGTATCAAAAGGACAAAAAAGCCATTTTCAAGACAACCTGTTGATCTTGTATTGGAGCAAACTATTAATGCAGACGCTGCTAGGAGGCTCACAGGTGTTATCCACTTTACTAATTCAATTTCAGCACGTCAACGGTGGGCTATAAACCACGATGTCAGGTCTACAATAATAAGCCAAGTTTATCTGGACCTAGGACTACAAACTCCTCAAGATGTTTCAGCGGATCTGAATCTCCATAACATCCGGAAAAGTAACAAACAATTGCAAACCTTTATTTCCACCTTTGATCGCTTCATCAATCCCTTCAGTTTAGATGTGCCGAAAGATAAACTGGTTAATATTTCTTCTGGGAAATGTGCATCACCACCCGTAGAGGCTTATCTTCTAAATATTGAGCAAACTGGAGATTGTCATCGTAAAACATTCATTTCCGAATGTCAAGCAGATATTAACAGATTTGAAAAAGCTATAAAGAAAACGTCAATAGACAATTTTTCCAAAGACTATGAAAAAAAGAAGAAAGTTAGAGTTGGTGGGAAAATTGAAGAAATGAAAATACAAAGAGATCTATTTGGGCGTATGCTGGGAATTTCGATGGATTACAATGTTGACATTTCAAAGATATTATCCTACCCAATTACCTCAGTGCCATTGTCTATGTGCCATTTGGATGGTACCATTTGCAAGACCGATAAGTCTGCTTTAATGAAATGTTTGGAGAAAGAGGTCCAACATGAGCAACCCCGTCATATTGATGTTCTAATAATTGATGGGTTTTTCCTACTACATACCATGAGGGATGTCCCCAAAACATTTGGTAGTATTTCTAAGAAGATGCTGCAAATGGCAACTCGTTTGAAAGCATCACGAGTTGACGTGGTCTTTGACCAGTACTTTTCACCATCAATTAAAGGCTATGAACGTTCACAACGGTTCGAATCTGCACAACTGGAGTATACAATATCTGGACCTGATCAAGTACGGCCAAGTGATTTCTCTAAAGAATTGAAAAATTCAAATTTCAAAGAAGCACTGGTTGATTTCTTTATCTCACATTGGGCTACCGCAGAAATGGCGCCATTTATTGGCAGTAAAACTATTCACATAAATTTCAGAAAATGTCATTCTTTTATGGTTAATGAATCCTACGATGTTGTATCAAATGTAAATGAAGAGTTGTCGTGCCCAGAACATGAAGAAGCAGATACTAAAATCGTATACCATGCTTGTAACATCGACTATCAGGCCAATATAGTAATAAGGAGCGTTGATACTGATATTGCTGCTATAATGCTTGGTAATATGCACTATGTAAAACATGAATCGAATGTTTGGATGCTTATGGGCACTGGAAATAACTTGAGATATGTGGACCTAACAAAAATACACACCAAGTTGGGAGAATCCTTTTGTCAAAGTCTACCTGGGTTTCATGCAATCACAGGATGTGATTGTAATCCTGCATTTTTCAGAAAAGGAAAATTAAAGCCCTACAGAATATTGAAAAATCACGAGGAATTCCAGGAGGCTTTTATGATGTTTGGTGACATCGAAGTTTTTGAAAATAACGAAGAACAACGGAATATCTTTGACACTATCCAGAAATTTGTATGTAATATATACAATGTTCGTGAGAGTAATGTTAATGCTGCTCGAGTTCAAATATTCATTGACACCTACAAGGCCTCAAATGAGAATGAAGCTTTTGACAGAAAAAAGGTGAGAAACTTTGACGCTAGTAGTCTCCCACCTTGTAAAGATGAATTGAAACAGCAATTTATGCGAGCAAACTATATATGTTCTATATGGAACAATGCGCACCTGAAGAATCCAACTATATATCATCCTGAAAATTTAGGTTGGATACTTGAAAGTGGGCAGTATCATTTTAAGTGGTTTGAAGGAGATCAACTACCAAATTATGTCTCTGATTCTCTGAAAAATACTCCAGGTATGCAATCAATGTTTTATGTAATATTATTTTACTGTTACAATACTATATTCTTATGTAACTATTTACCTTTCTTTGATGTAAATCAATGTACTGATATTCAGATTTAAAATATGTTCAGTACACCATAACAAACAATAATTGTTCAACTTGTATTGTATGCTAAGTTCAAAAACTGGGTTGAATCAAATTATCAGGGAAAATTAGCTTGTATGTTAGTTTTGTCCAATGCTAAAACAATTCCGCTTTATTTGGCCTCGCTATATTCGCAACTTGTAGTTGTAAAACATGTTTAACTTACTAACTTTTCATAAAATATAAATGTTTAAGACCACAACGTTGTTAATTTAAAAATTGAATTCTGCACGTTTTTACAGATACTGACGAAGAAAGTGACAGTGAAAGTGATCAGGCTATGGACTGGATTAGTAGAGATGAAGAAGGTATTGACGACATAGATGAAGACATTGAAGACAATGAAAATTATCAAAATCATTGACAGTTTGCTGAAATGCAATAAAATATAACTTAAATAATTTTTAACTTTGTGTGTGATGTTTATAAGAGACGAAGAAAGTGACAGTGAAAGTGATCAGCCTAAGGACTGAGTAGTAAATATGAAGAAAATATTGACGACAGCGATGAGGACGTTGACAACGATAAAAATACCCCCGTTGCAGCAGACCTGCATACTCAGCGAATTTCAAATGCAAAACAACATATTTCAATCCTACATAGCGAGATTTGACATGTTTTTGTAAGCTCCATAAGAATAACATGGGGAATGAGTATGCAGGTGTGCTGCTACAGGTATATTAAAACTGGTTGGTTTTAATTCAATATTTAGTAGATCTGAACTAGAAGAAGCTATTTACCAAGTTTTATTGAGATATGTTGAGAAGTAAGCGAGATATAGAATTTTAGTTATTTCCCATAAGGTTAACATTGGGACAACGTACTGTGTTTACCACTTTCAATATCTCGGTAACCAATGGACATAGAGCAGTGTTTCAAAATACTAAATTGTTTGTTTTTTTGAGCTGAATTCAATGGTGCCCACAAAAATTGGATAAATTTTATTTTTCCATGTAAAAAACCCTAAAAACCCATTTTTGGGGGGGTTTATCCCCCTTTACCCCCCCTTCCAGTGGTCCGATCGGGCTGGTTCACGAACTCGTCCAATTGATTACCACTTTACATGTCCGTACCAAATTTCATGAAGATCGGACCATTTTTGCGGCCGCTATCGTGCTAACAGACACATAGATATATATATATATAGATATATATATATATATATATATATATATAAAAATTCGAACGAATAGTGTTTTTTGCTTCTGGGGGCCCCAAAATGAAAAGTTATAGTGGTCCCGAGCTTAGGTCTTACCATGAGACCTACGGTAATAGCTTCTTCCCTATAGGGGAAATTCGCTAATAAACAAAATCATTGACAAAATTGCTAAAATGCAATAAAATATAATTTAAATGATTATTTTCATTTTGTGTGGGTGTTGACTAAAACCAAAAAAAAAACTATGTTTTCATTGGATTCGTATTGACCTAGGAATCATCTCTTTCTATGTATTATGTCTAATCTTCGGTCTCCTTCTATTTAATATTTATATAAAAATGTATTTAATGTAAAATAAAAATAATGCTGATGGGTTTTCAAGAATTGAAAACATACCAGTTTTATTTATAAATAATTTTATATTATAAACGTAATGGATTTGTAAAATAGTTTAGTTTCATAACTAATCGGTAGGTACTACATGAAAAAAGGACGTTGGTTTATGTATATTATTTATTTATTTATTTATTACAGAAAGTATCATTTTTAATTAAAGGTTATATATATGAAGTTTATGGAATGGTCCAAAAATGTTTCCATACTAACCAAATGCAAATATATTTGACATAAAAGCTAATGACATGTTTACTTGAACAAGTAATCTTTGGTAAATTGTTGAAGGCATGCATCGTCTGCCGGATAGGCCCTGACGTAGTGTGTTTACGACCAGTAATAGGTAGTAATTTCACGTGATGGGAAAAATAATAGTTACCCCCAGAAGTCACACTTTCAATTTGTCTAGCAAAAGGGGAAAACTATCCAAACTGTCTGGCTTTAGATCAGCCAAATTATGATACCTTTCCGAACGAAAATATAAAAATTCAGCTTTTATACTGTGACTGAAATTAAATATTTTTTTAACTAGAAGCTGTTAAGACGAGGTGGAATATCTTTGGAAATGCACTTCTTTTGTTTAAAATAAAATCATGTGTTTCTGTTTATCTTGTAATGCCTTTGTTTACAATCCAAAAAAATAAACAATTGTATGAAATGGCTTAGGATACTGTTTATTTTGATTAAACCTAACCTCAATATTTGACAGGTAGAAACATGTGATTATATTACAAACAAAAAAGTTCATCACCAAAGATATTCCTCCTCGTCTTGACCGCTTCTAGTTAAAAAAATCTAACAAAGTAACGGTTACTCCTACCACTAATGTAACGGCATTCTTTGAATGTGTCTGGCAGAAGGTAAAAACCATCAAAACTGTCTGGCTTTTGATGAGACACCTTTTTATAGGTCAGCAATTAACATGTATGAAGTTCAGCTTTTTTACTACGACTGTAACCGAATTTGCCATAATTCAAAAGTAACAGTTTCGCTCGGCACTCTTATTACGGCATTTTTTTATTATGTCTGGCAAGAGAAAAAAAACCATCGAAAATGGCTGGATTTGGGGGGAATATACTCTGATAGTTATTCTAAAAGTAAAATATATAAAATTATGCTTTCAAAATTAGAATGAAACCAAATCTAACGTATGTAAAAGTAACAGTTCCTCACAGAAGTCAGACTTTCAGCGTGTCTGGCAAGGGTTAGAAACCATCGAAACTGTCTGGCTTTTGAGGAAACGTCTTTTGATAGTCCTCCAAGTAACATATATAAAATTTAGCTTTTATACTATGACGAAAGTTTAATTACCTACGATTAAACTTCAGGTGTGTCTGGCTGGGGGTTCAAACCGCGCTAGGTGTCTGGCAATGGGTGATGTTATCTATAACATTCCTCCAAAGAAAATACATAAAAGATTAAGCTTTATACTTTAACGAAACATTGGTACTATTTTTACATTTTTGTTACCATTTCGTTACCAAAGCAACCAATATCCCAACTTCATATTTGCTGGTCGTTGCCATCGTTGTTGGGACATAGTGTTGAGAAAGTTTCAGCTTTTATAAAATAACGAAGGTCTGGCGGTCGTGGGCTCTTGGACTATAAACTTAAAAGTATATAAGTAGGCTGATTATTCTTCATTATTTTACCACATGATTTTTGCTCGATTTCGAGCTACGTGTTATCTAGTAATTAAATTATTACTTGCGTGAATTTAAGACTTACACATATTTAAATACCTGTACTGTACCGGGCTTTATTAATATAACGGCAATAGGTACCGTTTAATTCAATCTGTTTGTTTTCAAGACCAATACAGTTTTTTCAATATTCAGACAAAATAAATTTAAATTTTCCCAGTGAAAATTAATTTTTGACTGCCGTACGTCGGTCAGTTATCCGCTGCAACGGTGCGGTGGGTCATTTAACTATTTTTCTTTTATAATTTTTGAAAATAGCCTACATTATTAAAGGCTCTATTCTGCCAATACAGGATAGTGGTAATTGTGGATGGTTATGAGCGATGGCTTGTGGACGCGGTGTTCTCTAGTGGGGATTAACTTCCGCACTATTGAGTATTACGTTAATATGACCCCACTTAGACGTTCATAGGACATAATTAGATCAATTCGCAAATTGTAAACCAGGCGAATTGTGGTTCGGATCCCACATTAAAATGTAGGTCCCTTAGTTGCCATTGGCTGTTGGGCTATTAGCAGTCATGTCTAAGGAACATGTCGGCCTTAGTCAGTAGACTACAAGATCGCGCCACAATCATCCTTCACTCATATTTCGGTTAAAATACACAACCAGTGCTACGTCCCGGTCTCAAGAGGTAGGAGGCCTGCAAACTTGTGAACTGTGAAAACCGCGCCGCCAAGATGCACACTAGTGCAATAGCGTGGCCGAAGGTTGCTTAATCACTGTGTTTAGCCGCGGTGGGTGAAGTATATTGACCAATTAACTGCAAGGTTATATTGTCCACCGTCGCAGATGACTCATTATCCTAACGAACTTCCGCGCTCTCAAATACGCATCCGAATGTACAAAAAATATCTTGACAGGCCTACTCCACAGAGAAGAAATAAGCAGAGGTCGCATTCATATGGCAGTAGTGTTTCGGGTAACTGCGTAACACCAGGAAGTAAAACAATAGGGAGACAATAGACTTCTGGGCACCCCCCCCCCCTACCCCCCGCGCCCACTCTACGGGACTGTGTCATGACACATATTTAGCGCAACATTAGATGCAACCTCTGTCTTATTTCTTCTCTGTGCCTATACTCGTAATCAATCAATCTGTTAAATTCACATTTACTAAAATGAACGTAAACAAACTCGTACCGAAAAGTAAAGTCGACAGGAAAATCCGGCTTCCACAATCACGAGAAATCCCTACTAATCTACGATCAACGCCAGTTCGGATAATGGCCGATAAATTATGTCCGACCGCGAGCATCAGGCGATTGCGGCGAGTGAATGGAGCGAAGCCGATAGCCGATAACGGGGCGAAGGCCAGGGGCTCGCCCGCCATCGGCCGTGATATCGGCGCGTGCATCTGGCCGGTACCGGCTGCGGATATTTATTTATCTACATGTTACGATGGGGCGATTTAAAAATGTACTTTGCTTAGAAGAAGGGGGTGTTTTTTATGGTTAACGTTCATTGCCAATAACTGTTGAGGTTGGTTTTTCATTGTCAAATGGAATCGATAAGCTGGGGGGACATGATGATTGTGTAACGAAAGTTGCTTTAAAATACGAAATGATGGGGAATCTTTTTGCTAAAAGTTCTTTTGTTTTCTTATAACGATCGGATTTTTTAATTTGTAATGTCTATAGGCACAAATTGATTATAGTAACGTGTACGGTACCCTACTGAATGTAAGCATAAAGTTAATTGCACATCTGCTTGTATTTAGGGAGATAAATTCTCACCCCTAAGATCGCGCCGCTATCATCACGATCATCACACTCATCCTTCACTCATATTCAGGGTAACGTCCTCCATGAGGTACCTGTCTCACCAAAGAATGATTAAAGAATGATTAACAGCCATTCCATATAGAAGGTAGATTTGTGCTACTCCTTTGGTATGTATCGAACCAACCGGGGCTAATGCATTTTAGTCTTCAGGTTTTTACTCTCATTTCGCTTTTCTTTCTCCTCAAATCGTTCAAAACTGATAAAATTGGGCGACTACAGTTTTATATAACAACGCCCACTGTCAGATGGTCAGCAACTCACACCACGGAGGACCGGGGCCGTTATTTATGTAACTGGTCCATAATTACCATAGTTTTCTCCATTCGCAGTGCCTTGACCACCCTTGTGCAGTTCCTCCCGATATCCATCTCGACCGTAGTTCCTCCTCACCCTGTATATCTGGCAGTCAGCCCCAACAGTGTCTGTACAGCTACAGTTGCCACCAGACAGTTTCCCCAATCCCTACAGTCTCTGTACAGCTACAGTTGCCACCAGACAGTTTCCCCAATCACTCACCCGCTGATGCGTGGCCTCTCACTAGTTACGGCTGTTTTTGTTTTGCTGACATAACTCCGCCTTTCTCCTCGGGCGCACTGTGAACTGCACCAGTCGAGTCGAATACCGTGTCCCAGCAACAGCGCCACTCGGCACTCGGCGAAAAATAGCATCCCTCACAAAGGCAAGAAATAGTATAGGCCTAATTCATTACTTGGGAATGAAGTGACGCTTTTCGTAAAAGGAAAAATTACCGAGTAACGAAAAGCAGCTTTATGCCCAAGTGATGAACTATATTTTTCTTTATACCGCTCAATTCAGCACGCTAACTATTAAATGAAAACCAAATTCTTACAACTTGTTTACCTTTACAAATCTACCAAAGAGGCTTTCATCTTGTTCTTACTAATAAAAGCAGCTGATTGTCTGTTTCATTTGTGTTAGGTTGGACTGACAACAACGAACAACTAACGATGTATCGAACGCAATGAACTTGGTGAATGAGCTGGTTCCACGAATCGATTAAACAGACAACAATGAATTACAATAGATAATAACCGATAACAATTGCATCGATGCAATCGATAGCTCACCATCATCGCTGACGTAGTACACACGTTTGCATCAGTTTTAGTACATTATAAACGAACAGCTGACATCCTCGACATCAGCTAATCTTTTTCTCACGAGGGTGAAAAAGAGCTTCTTTAGGCCCGCATCACGTAAAATGAATACTGCCGTTTTTGCAGGGGTATAACGAAAATTCCAATTTTATTCCACCTTTCTTCATGATTTATCCCACAAAATATCTCTCACCTTCCCGTTATTTTTCTTGAACAAAAAAAGGGATATTGTTGAAGAATGATCCTACTTTTTTTAAATTTAAAGCAATATGATTTTTACAGAGGAAGGACGGATGCGACTTGCCCATCGTTCGGCGAGCAATTCATCGCACGAAGCCCTGCGAGTGCGACGTAGAACGAGTCATGCCACATGGCTATCTCCAGTACAAATAGTTCGTCAAAAGTTTGGGAAAGTCAGATTCGCCCTAATTGTATTATTATAATGATACTACAGATGGCTCTGACATGCCGAACACACTATTTACTATCGAACTCGCCAGGATTCGTCTTGGCCGGCTGAGGGGTTTTTATAGAGGGAACTTGGGCCATTATTTGATCCAGCAGCCAATATGGAGCACACTTAAAGTTTCCAGTTCTGTTCCGTCAATATATATACAAATTATGCCATATTTCTTCTATAAAAACTGTGAATGAGTGGCCTGTAAAGAAGAATAATAATAACGTGCGGACAAGTAAAATCCCATTTTATCCCCCCATCCAATTTTTTTCTCAAGTACATTACACCTCGGATTATCCGGATTAATGTGGCGGAACACCGATCCGGATAACAAAAAATCCGGATAATCCGAGGTCATTACAATATCGCCTAAACAGCGATCACGTACCTTAGCCCCTGCTAAATTGATGCTGCGTATCAAGACTGTACAACATAGTAGTCTTTCAAATTTTACGGGGGTTTAATTTTTAAAGACATTAAGGAACTAAACTTCATAATTAATCATACGAATATAATGTTAACTTTTACCGTACTTTCACGGAAATGCTGTAATTTACTTTTTAGGCAATGCGATTCCTACAATTATTGTAATTCCAAATGCGTACAGTAATGTATTACATTTGCGTTTTACTTTTATAAGGCGCATTCCACCCGTAAACTTGCTAAGTTAATGTTTTTGCCGTGATTTCAATATTTTAACTTATCGCTTACCGGTCCGGATAATCCGGGATCCGGATAATGTGGGGTCCGGATAATCCGAGGTGTACTGTAGTCAAAATATCGCAAAAATGGGATAAAAATCCCTAACATTGGACTCAGGGACTCAGGCCATCCGTAAGCCGTAGCCCAAAGATAGATACAATGAACTTTGGTATCGTATTATGGGCGGACGGGGCCATTACATTTGACTCGCTCCATAGTACGTATGACTCGACCCTCTTGCTATGCATGTCACGCATTCCCTCCTCTGTGACTGTCGCCAGACACTGGCCTGTCAGTTAACTTCCGCCAAGCCACTCCTCACGCACTTCCGGCCCCGGTGGTTGTCACTAACGGATTTTTTACTGCGATTGCCGTTCCATTAGACTGGATTGGAGTTGTTTTAGGGGTTTCTAAATTAGCACTTTAAAAGTGCTACACAACGTTAATAGAGCGTGTACAGTTTGGAAAAAGTGTTTTTCAATTTCTCTGGATATTGCTATTGATGTTGACGCCATGCAGTTTATGAACTCAGTAAATTCGAGAACCTATGAAAAGTCAACATTAAATATCTGGGTAGAAGAACAATGGAAGGCAGTATACAAATATAATGGAAGGATTATTCAAGGCCAAAAGAGGAAATTAAAAATTGAAGTTGCAATACAGTTCAAACGCACCTAAGACCTAATGTTCATAAAGCCAAAAGGTATAACAATCGTATCAGGTTTTGGTCTAAATCTAAATCTAAATATGAACTATATAATCATACAGCTCTAGCAAACCTTTGAATTTCAATTTCTAGATCATACCTAAAACAATGACAGTGTAATGTAACATTTGAATTAAATTTGACGTTCATTGCAAGTAAAGTCCCACAAGACCCCCATTGACATTTTGTGATGAGCGATGTTGCCCTGTTTTTGATTACGGGAAGAAAATGTCAGGAGATACATGAATTTGGTTTCGCAATTTAATTCGAGTAAGGGAAGGAGAAATATAATTTTAGGCTACACTACGAAAATACTCCAAATGTGTCTTTCTTCACTTTTATACAACTCCCCATTTTTCTCAAGTTATTCCCTTTAATCAACAGCATTAAACATGTCAGGCTCTCTCGTATAACTCTTCCCCACACCGTCGTTACAGCTCCATCATGGTCACAGCTAATGAAACCGACTCACACAATTATCGTGGTCCAGTGCCCTTCCCTGCGTTACGCCAGCGGTAATGTGTAGCATGCATAACGCGCGCTTCCCACCCTGCGTTACACAACGCTCCGCGCGTTACGCGTTACGCCGCGCCGGTTCGATCGGTAACCAGAACCAACGGTGTAGAACTTCCCTTTTAACTCTTTCCCTCCATGGTTCCTTCCGAATGTGGTTTTAAGTTTATGACTGAAAGTATACGTTGTTACTGATCAAGTTTGTTTTCACCACACTTCGACGTAATCGCCTGTTTTACAAACGTCATTTTTTGGTGGCCGAAACCAGCTCTTTTCCGGCAGAGGGCCGAAAACTTAGTGCCGAAAGTCAGCTGATCGTTTATTTGCTTGAAACAACACATGATTATACTGCATTCAATAGGTTCCAAAGACAGGATGGATGCGATCATATGATTTTCATAGCAGTATTTGTTTAAACCATAACAAAGAAGTTGTATCGTCGCTCAAAACCCCTAAGTTTTGTTTTCAATTGTGTCAAATAAATAATCAAAATTTTAATATTATATAGGGTATATTTCATCGTGAAGTGTGGTGAAAAATAGCGTTCACACCTCGAGCGAAAGGGGTGTGATCTTTTCAAATTCTCGACTTGTCTCGAATAATTTGAAACACGATTTCGAGTCGGCAAAACCTCATTTTCGGCCCTTGTTAAGAAATATACTATTAAAGGCAAGGGGTTTCGTGCGTGTTTTTGTTGTGACCGGGCTGTTATCAAGCAAGTACTACCATTCTAGGGCGGGGGGGTTGGTCCTGTAGAGGCTGGATCACAAACTGACCTGACCTCTTCAATCATTTAGTATTTTTTTCCAATTTGCACCTACTCAGTATCCTCTGATAGACAATTCTTAAGGAGAGCCTAGTGACGTTTATGGGGTTCATTAAAGTAAACTACTAGCCCTGCAGAAACTACAAGTTAACAATATTAGTACGTTAGGTTAAACAGTTGTAGAGAGTTGATTTTTTGTAAAACTCTTGAAATGTGAAGCTCTAATGAAACGATGAGATTCTTCAGTTTTCCATCAAATGCAAGTCGCAACATCTTTGGTAAAGGCCTAAACCTTTATGATCAATGACCAGTGACCACTGCTCCCAGGCTTCATCAATATCCTTTCATAAAAAATAGGTACTCCATTAATATGTTATCAAACAAACGAACCAGTACAATTAATCAACCATTTCTGGAGAAGCTGTAAGGAGTAACTTTTGCCCTATCTCTGCGGCTGCGTCGACCGCTGTTCAAGTCCACATGTGAAAGTTGGAGTAAATACATACGTATGACCATCTCATCTGGCTATACAACCTTCGCCCCCTCCTCAAACACTACAAAAACTCTTCACCGTCCTTGTGATACCACAAACACCCTCTGCATTTTGTTTGAAATTCATTGTTGGTGATGGTGATTTTATATTTTGATTAGGATTTTTGCGGACATTTGCCATCACTGATTAGTAAAAACGCCAGTTACTAATACTATATATAATCATGATCAGATTCCAGATCCCGAAACGTCGTGAAATTGTTTTTTTACTAATCAGTGATGGCAAATGTCCGCAAAAAAATCCAAATAAAAAAAACCCTCTGCACACTCGCATCTCCTCCTACATCGAACTTGCGAGGATTACAAAAGCCATCCATCCACCTACGAATTACGGTTTCGTAACCAGGTGACATCACGCCCACGTCAGCCCAGGCAGTAACTCAGTATGTCAAGATATTCAATTGGAATCCGCATTATATACAAGAACGGAGTCGTATAAATCTTGCAAGAGAGTTTCCCGCCGTTTATCACAGTGGCGGGTCGGGACTGTTGGCTTTGACTCCTACGCGGAGGTTCCTCCTGGAGGCTTCCTTCTCCCCCTGCGCCGCCAGGGACTGTACCGGGCCCGTGGGAGCCGAGGACAGGTGAGTCACCCGCCCACACTGACCTCTGACACGCGCCCCCGCACTTCCTCGCAGGATCCGCCGCAGCCTCGGGTAAGAGGTTGTAACACGAGGCAGATTGTGCTGATAACCTGGAGATCGCTGCAGTGATGCAGTGCGTGGTCACAGTGGGAACTGCGTGTGGGATCACATTCTCCTGGGAATGTTTCAGAAGAGAAAAAGGTTATAGAAATGTAATGGTTTAAAGGATAACTTTGAAAGTTCGTAATAAAGTTGAAGGCGTGTTTATATTATTGTAAATTGAAATCATGTGTGGTGTACAGATCAAAAATGTAGTGCCCAACCCCTGAAGCAAGTAGTAAACGGATTGAGAATTATTGTATAGGGTCTATATTAAATCAAATGATTAAGTACCTGCGTAAGTTTGTGGAAGATTTAGTTTTATATCGCTTGTTAATGTTTTCATAGTAAAAATGAGAGATTAATTAGATGTTTGGACGTATTTTCCAATTAGTAGTACGTTGTTTGCTTCCTCCATTCAACCGTGACTAAACTCTTTGAACAATATTCATACTTGAATTAAACCTAATGAATACTAGAGTTTAATGAGAAAACGTGAGATGCTTTAAACTTCTCCAAAACTCATCCCACCAGCTGTTGTTATAGTATCTTTCTCGGCATAAGCAATATGTATGTTAATCAGAAAAAATAAAAATAAAATACAAAATCCCCTGCAAATGAGGCATAAGAAAGCTCGACTTAAAAGAGTGAATAATTTAAAACGCCCGGAGTCTCAGCGAGACAGATAAAAACAATAACAAGACTAACGAGGACCTGGCAAGCTGCACTGAGAAAAATTTAGTCCTGAAATACGTGGAAAATACACGTAAATAAGGGTGTGCGGGTTACCCACTGCAATCTGGACCCGGCTCAATGCTCCGGCAGTGAGGCCGCCACACGGAAAATCAGGACTTAGTTTGTCTACATAGTTATGACGTCACTGGCTATGACGTCATTACTGTCGGTTGTAAGTCCTGCTGATCAGAGTTGGCTCTCGTAATTGCAGAGACTTTTCTCAGAATATCCTGCGATTCATTTTGCCTTCACCATAGTTTATCACAGAATATACATTCCTATTCTCGTAAAATACAACCGGTTTCTATGCACTGACTTGGCTAGTCTCTGCATTTACCGGTATTTTTGACTTAAAATCAGTAAAATATATGTCTGGTCCCTCCCCTAGCGGTCACCCATCCAAGTTCTAACCACGCCCGATGTTTCTTGACTTGTATGTTCAGGTGAAGACTGCTATATCCATTGCGTTACGGCTGCCTGTTGACGAATGTAGTTGTTGAATAGGATCTGAAGAAGTGATAAGTGCAGTTTTACGCCTAATGGTACTTCTCTACAGTGACAATTTATTGCGTAATTGAGTCTATACTAGCCCTCCGTACGTGTCGTGCGTGTTTCCCGGTATCGGAATTTTTATAAAAAGTGATGTTTGTTCGTTGTGTGCGTCTATCCGTTTGTATTACGTGGGTATGTGTCATGATGGTTTTTAATGCTTCTTGGCGACTTCCACTGGAATGAAATTTGATTTCCATCGCCTGAGGAAGATCTCTCTGAGATTGTAACTGTCGTAGCCCATAATATGAGACTACAAAGGATCACTTTGACAGTACAAGGTATTTACACCATTAATAGTAACAATTTATCGCCCTGACATATTTATTTGATACATTTAAAAGTGGCAGTAAATCATTGCAAGGTTATACTCGACCTGCATTCTATTTCTTACAATTCATCTTGTTTAAGACTTTGCTAAACGTCCCTGAGTTATTAAAATCAAAGCAGGATTTAAACAGTGCAACTACTTTTTTTGGTGATTTGTTCGTGTAAACTTTGGGCAGATAAAATTAATCTTAGGTCTAAAACTGATCAATGCGTCCTTGCAACTATTTAAAAATAAAACAATATTTATTTAACATAAGTACTGCTGGCAAATAAAACTATTTGATTTTCTTAAAAATATAAGTTTTTTTTCTCTGAAAAATTGGAAACTTGATATTCTTTTAGACGTTTCACTACCATTTACTTTATATGTATTTACTATCAATGGTACTACAGTAAGTAAGACTGTAAAAACATTAATAAAGTTTGTATGATAGAAACCAAATGTTGTTATACAAACTTATATCATATTTGTAAATTTTCAATCCCAAATATAAAACTAACACAACGGACTTTAAATCAATCCAGATTAGGTTAAAAATATTTATTCGATTGAAATAAAATATTTGACGATAATGCGAACAAAAACAAGGTAAAGACTAACTGCTTTTACCAAATCACATGGAAATAATTTGAAGTTCTCATCCTATCGTAAATGCAGTGATCTGCAGGCAGAAAGTAATCATGGATAAACTTATGACGTGTTTTGTGACGTATACAAACCATCTATGACGTCACTTTAATGTTTTTTCCTTAAAATCATGGTAAATTCCCTGATTATTTGCAAATACGGCAGTTCGAGCGTAATTGCAGAGAAAAAGTTCTTAAAGAAGGACTGCGAGTCCTGCGTCTGTACTAATGCCCAAAACTCTGCCGAGTCATTGAGCTGGGTCCAGACACAACACTCCTGTACGTGAGCCAAGTCCTTATTTACGTATTGCGAGTACAGATTCTAGACTTGGGGCAAAAACTCTGCTTTTCCGCTAAGATATTTTTCTCAGTGTGGCTACGGCAGAAGATCAAGGCTCGACTGAGGGGAAACGAGGAAGAGAAAAACCTGAGCAGTGAGTCTTATGTCTTGAAACCCCTTTGCCTTTGATCATATGAACCTTTTGTTCTGGAGTCCACGTTCAGAAATTAGAAACCGCGGAGGTATTCAAACAGAAAAAGTCTAAGACCTTAGGTTTGAAGTGTTTGAATAGAGATTTTTTTAATTCAAGAAACCCCTTTCGCTTACTTATTCCTAAATAATCAATCGTTCTTTTAAAAAATCCTGTATTTAATACATGTATTAAAATAAGAAAGATAATGGAAACATAAATAAATGAATTAAAATATATAATTATTTCTTTAAATAATGTTTTCAATCAACATAATTTAACATATAACACAAACATTGAATACAAATATGTTGTATTCGATAATAATTTTAGTAAATATTTTTTATTTAGGCCTAATGTTTTTTCCCAACCAACCTCTTTAATTTCATATTTAGTCTAAATACACTGCATAACAGAAATTCTTTGCCCCCCTCTCTTGCTTCCATATTTAAGCAACTCAGTTAACGTTCTATAAGTTTATTTAGGAGAGCCTGTAAAGCCAGGCGTCGAAATGGGTTAATTTATTTTCTTAAAACTTATCACAACATTTTATGATCTGAATCATAGCCTACCCAGTAAAAACTTGTCGTCCAAGGAAAATGTTCTTCATTCTTCTTCAACAGTGTAAACACTACTCCGGAAGATGACGTCACACCGTGCCGAGTAGGAATAAGTTTATTAGCGGATACGGATATAACTGTGTAATTATTTCAAGTGCCGGGCGCGGCGCTGGCTAGTGCCAAACCAATTCGCCTCTGTCATAACACCTTTGTACCTGCACCTAATGACCAGTCCGGGTTGACGGCATCACTCGATTTGTCTCAAAGGAGGGAGGAATATGTGACGAGAGGAATTTTGAAAGTTTATGGCTTTCACGATTCTTCTCTATAACATTATTCGTTTTGGTTTACGTTTAATTCTCCATATCTTCAGACGGTTTCCTCTTTAAAACTCTTCTATTCAGTATTTAACTTAGTTGTCTGTTTGTAACTACGAGGACCGTCATAGGTCTGCGGTTCACGAATTGCAATCGTCGCATCATGTCTCAGCGTTTTTGATTCGGTTTGCTGACGAGTGAAGCTCATGACCTGGTCAAGCGAGTGTTGCGTTTTGTCAACCGGAAAATCGTACACTTGCAAATAAAATCAGGTAGTCAATTTTAAAAACTTTTCTTTGCTTTTCAATAGTCTCAAAAAATGGCAGAATTCAGTTGTTTTATGTGCTGTTTGAAAAAAAATCTCACAACCTTCTAAGTGTCTTCCCTTGAAGATGGTCTAAAATTCGATGAAAGTTTCACTTGTCAACACTCGCAATATTTGTTGTGTGTCATAATAGTGGCTCAAAATCAAGTACAATCACTAAAAAAATAAAAACCACAACTCTTTTTAAAAAATTGTAATAAATGAATAAGACTAATGTTTGGATCAGTGGGATGGTGACATTCTGCAGTTTAATATATTCATGGATTAGTGAGACTTACTTCCACCCCGTGACAATGGAAGGTCCCCCGCTCTAATTTACTACCCCTCCGTAAAATTGCGATGCGGAACCATTTTTAAGGGAAAGGGGGAGGGGTTGAAAAGGGATGGGGTGGGGGGGGGCTCTCAGGCACTTGACATTATCCGGCAATAGGGGGCGGTGGGTATTGATTTACCAACACTGAAATAGAAGATTTAGTTCTCACAAAGAAGAGAGATTTTGTGTAATCGGCAGCTTTGCAAATAAGTGTGAGATATATATATATTTAAATGGAAATGAGTTTTTAATTTATATTCCTGGTTCGATTATTTAATTGTACATACGCAATGGAAAGGGTTGAGAAAATGTTAAAAAGCTTTAAACGATTGTTAGCATTTCTGCTTTTAGCTGGGATATAACATAGAAAAAAGTGATAAAAAATAAAATGTTGATGTAAATATACAGTAACGTCAACCTATACGACCAGGTACCATAATAATACCCCCCGGGTTTTGGGTTCAATGGTTGGGGGTGCTACAGTACAGTTTATTGTAGATTTTTTGGTAATCTTACCAACCTAGGGGAAAACCCAAAATGGATAAACCATAGTTTATAAAGATTACCTAGTGAATAAATCGTCTGAAATATTGTTTAACTATAATAAAATCATGAACAAAACCATTAAACACTAATAGGGACAATTGATCGTGCTGACAAGAAGTAAATTTGAATATTAAAAATCATAAATAAATATAAGAATGTTCTGATTAAGTCTGATATACTCATGACTTTCCGCCATTTGCTTTGTACCTCCCATCCGGCGCAGCTGTATAGTTGGCGCCAATTCTTGGGGCCCACGCCGTCCATAAGACTAATGTTAATTTTAGCATTGGGCTTATGGACGGCGTGGGCCCCAAGAATTGGCGCCAGGTATACTTATTTTTGCTAGCCAGGATTTGAAGTTTGTTAACCATGTTACCGGGAAATAGTGCTGCTATTAATTATTTATCTCAACTATTTATTTAAGTTTTTAAAACTTTATACTAGAAAACAAGAGTTCTTCAGCTTTTATTTGCTCCCTTAATATCTTAATTACCTAAAAGACTTCTATTGAAAGCATAAATACTAGTTGACAGCATTATTACCCAGTTTGAGAATACTGTAACTAAGTCCTTTTTCAAACCCTGGCTCATTCAAAAGCTGGTTCAATTTGTACTATGACGATGAAAAGTCTCCTTTATACAAAGTCAATGCTTCCGCCTTACAAGCTCGTGCCTTTATAAAATAACACTAGACCAAGATTTTTTCCGTACCGTGCGACACCAAACGGCCAGACCACTCTGGAATTAGCTGATTATTCAATAAAACTAAACACCTTGCAGAGGAATCCCTTCTGGTGCATTATCCGTTATCCCCAGGGATTATATTGATTCAAAGGCAGGCGCCAGTGCATTTGATGGCGTTTAGGGGAGCGTCTCCACTTCCCATCCCCGCACAGACAGATGCCCGGGCGTCGCTGGCTGGGGCGGCGACTGGGGACTGGCCCTCGGCACGTAATGGTCTTAATCTGGAGCCCAGAGTGGTGGGTGGGGGGGGGGTGCTGAACTGACTCACCGGGGTGGTGATAAACTGCCGGTTCTTATCTGGGCGCTAAGCGGGAATTAATGTTAGCAAATGCCCTTGGAAGGTCTCCACGACCGCTGCAGCTGCGGTGCTCAGGACCGCGGGATGGCGCGGAGGAAGTTAACCTTCCCAGCTGGTTCAGTGTCAATGTCGTGTATAATGCTGATCAGGTCGGCCAGTCCCATGGTAATTTCTGAGCACTGTGATCTTAGATTTGTATGTGCTATCTGAAAATTAATACATCATGTGAAATGTACGAGAATTTTATATTATACGGATCGTTAAAAAAGAGGCATAATCAATATCCAGACTAATTTAATACGTATTTTGGGGTGAGATACATTCCTCCTACAGGACTGACGAAGTGTTGTTGTAAAGAGTTCGGCATGACACTTTGTCAGACACCATGAAGGCCAGACTTAAGGAAGAGCCTTTTAAAGTGGTCATTCGGTTATGGTATCCCTATATACTTAGACTAGTACAAATTAAGAGGAAAACCTAATTTTCTTACGTTTGTTGAGATTGTAAAAATAGCGTGAATGTCAACAAGTAACAGTGCATAAAAATGTAATACCCATTTTCTTTTAATTAAAGTTTATTGAATAACATTACTACGGTACCTACATCGATAAATGTCAATTTTCTTATAATTATCAGTCTTGGACATACGATGCAGCAGAATTATATTACTGGTGAAGTATTAATTAATTACAATTTTTATTTTAAAAACTTATCATTATTACCATTGACTTTAAACCGAAGTCTTAGATTTCTTTCTCGCCTGTCCATTAAAGCGTTATGAACGAACAGGCTTTGCACTTTGTAAAAAAGGACTCAATTTTACGGACATCAAACGTGCCTTGACTAGAATCATTATAGATTCAGCCCCAATTCCGTAGCTGCGACAAAGGTGTATTATAGCATTGATTATAATATATTCTAAATAGATGCAAAACCTAATGGCGATTCATGTGAGCAAAGACGCTAGAGCTACCTGGCGAGAGCGGTCAGAAAACCTAGGTCGGTAAACAGTATTGTGCAGCTTGTCGCCAGTGAGCGATTGTTGATTCAGATATAATAAATAATATCGGTATCTCAAAAAGCAATGTGCTCGCCTCATCTAAATTATTTCTACTTATAAACTGAAGATGGATACGCGGTTTACTTGCAAAAACCGTGGTAGAAACTTTAGATATAGTACAGTTTAATTTTAGGTTCTCAGTAACTACCTAATGATATGCTTTAACTACACCCTGACTGAATACATTGTTTTCTGGTGGCGCTATCTATTGAGGACTGTCATAACTACGTCAAAACTTTGCGTTTGTTCTTGTCCATTGGGCTAGCAGTCTACTACAGGTGTATTGTCAATGATTATAGTTTCCGCCAGACCGGCCAAGTGCCCGCATCAAAGAACAGAGAAATGGAGGCCACCGTTACCGAGTCACTCGCTGGAACAAAGGCTAAGGGCTAAGTCGTGAATCACGAGGATTTGCATTTACATTTATTGTCAGAGCTGCAGGAACGCCTTGATCTTTCTCTCTACGTTGACATTGGTCGATTAACTCTCCGGTAACTCACGGAGTTGGCATTATTTATTTATATTTCTTTACTTTTATAAATTATAGAATTCCAAGTCAAGGCTCAAGTGTCAGTTCCTATAGATTGGCTGGATAACACAAGAGAAATGTGCTCATTTCATGATTTTACGAGATATTTCTTATTAACCCGTAGTGAGTTGTTTTATGGGAGTAGGCTTACAAAATAAAGTTGGTCAATGGCTTGTATAGATTAAATGCGTTGTCTGAGGCAAATAGTTCAATACAACGATCCAAGTTCAATTCTTGGAACGTGATGTACGTCAGCTCCGGAGGAATTGAACCGGTGATCTTTAGTGCTAGAATTGAAGAAGTAAACCGTTATGCAAGACGGAGCTTGGTTCCTTTTCTGTGAATGCGACTGTATAATTAAGAAGAGGTACAGGAAAAAAAACTGTTGAAGAGTATACATTACTAATAACATTTTTAATGTAATTACATAATGATAATTCTTTTATTGTTTAGACTAATACTTTTTGCTATGGTATAGTGTTCCGCGGCGGCGAGGCCACTCCCGTGTAACACCATCCAGTTGTAAACAAGTCCAGTGTCTCGATGACGTAACTGAACGCTGCGTAGAGTGTGGTGTCCGCACGTGTGTATCGGCTCCACTGCCGCAACAGCGCTATACCCATAGCAGCCAGCGAGTGCGTCTATAGCCCTTAGCCAGTCAGCGAGTATTTTGGCTGAAAATAACTGGTACAACATTTGATTAACGATTCTTCTAATAAAACTCTAATGAATATCTGTCTATTTTGGCTATATTTACGCTTAGTTAACATATGCCTAATTACTTTGCTTAGTTAGAGCTATATCAAATTAAAAATTGTATAATCATGAGCCAAATACACTGTAAACCGGACAGCTTATGAGTAGTATATTACGTTACTAGCCCGGTAAGTACCGTCTTACCGTGCAAGCTTGATAGTTCCCGAGCGAGCCGCTATGGGCGAGTGCGGGATTTTCATGCGAGACCGACCGGGCATTTGACTACGATACTTTCCATCACATACTACTCAGAAAAAAGAACATATTTTTTATCATAATGTATTCCTTGCATAAACTATTACTTTTCCAATTCTTCAAACCTAGCCTATAATGAACAAAAAACATTGCTACTGCCACCAGTGCTGCCACTACATTCATGTGAAGTAATCAATAAACATATGCATTAAAAGTTGGCTTACTGCAATCAACTGATTGTTTTGATTGTTGACTTCCGTTATTTCCGTTTCCTAGTGCACGGTAAATTTACTGTGCACTGTAAGTTAAATTTACCATGCTATGCTCGGAAAAGAGGAACCTTCCAGACAAGAGTAAGGCACAGAAAATAGATGTTCCTGTGTAATATGATGTAAAAAATAAAGAAGGTACTTCAGAATTTACAATCATCGGTATTGCGCTCTACGACTTATTCATTTAGGTACCGAAAGTGCACTTCGTAGCTCTTTAAGATAAGACACTATAATTAGATAAGATAAAAACTTTGAAAGGTGTTTCAATTGTTTAAAATGTGAGAAAGCTTTTCAGTCAGATATAAGAATCTTTATTTAGCCTGTTATCTCCGTTTGTACCATACCAGCATAACTGATAAAACCTGATGCGGTCTTGGATTAATGAAACAACCACTGAGAAAGGAGGAACCCTCTGTATGTCCTGTTTTATCACTGTTTTAACGGTGGGACCGCAGAATAACATCTACCACTCGTATAGCGATAAACATCGAGAACATCAACTTGTCCGCCTTGTTGGGTAAATAGACGCTCGTTAGTACTTTATCGGTGTAATCTGATGCATGCCTTGTTTAAAAGCCAGTACTAGAAGACTTTTACGAGGAAAAAGGTTATGTATTAGGGTTGTTTGCTGGCGTTTTCCATTTCAAACCCAAATTAAATTGAAAAAGTATATTTCATTACAAAATTAGCAAGTGATTCATTTCATACTCGAGACCATATTATTTTTGACGTGCAAGATTTATCGAGCATTTCATGGTCGAGAATATAAAGATTGCTTGAGGTACTGATGTTTTAACGATACTTTTAGCTACACATCTTAATACACTTTGATCAAACATATGCGGCATGATTTGAAATAGTTCTAGAAGTACCACAAATTTTAGTACTTATTATTTCCCGGTTTACACTGTTGCAGTTCAGTTTTTGCAATCAATACACTTGCCTGCATGACACAGCTTACAAATTTTTATCAGCTTATTTTATCTGATTTTTTTTCTTTACTCAACCTTTGCAGAAATGCCACACTAGAAAACAGGCCATACTGCAGCGATCCCAGCGCTACGCCACGTCACATACGTTGGCCGGCAACTAATATCCGATGTTTAAATTTTATCAATAAACGTCAAATATTTCTTGTTTACTTGCATTTTAATATTTTGTTTCGAATTTAACTGATAGCGTCACAGCTGTGAGTCCTGAGCCAGACTCTCAGCCTGTTTACTAGTTTGACGTTATCAGTTCTGCAGCATGGCCTGTTTTTTTAGTGTGGCCTTGGCTGCAGAGATTGGCTCTCAGGAATAAATCATAACGTTTGAGGCATATTCCGACAAACCTACTCATTATTTATTCCCTTTAATTTGACACATAAATCTTGAATATAGGTTCAGTAGTTAATTATAGAACTCAGAGTTTCAACTGTGTATCAATGTATATGGCACTTATAAAATTAATATCCAACCGGAGAAAGTTGATCTTAAAATATTTCAGTGGTAAAATCTGCACTAAAAGAAAAGTAATAAAACATTACACAAATTAACGGTTGCTTTACTTCCTCGCACAACTAAACTTTCTAAATATTCTTGTAATTTATATAATGTTTTCTTGCAATAATAACTGAGATGACATTTAAGTGTATGAACTTGAGCCGTAGAAAGGTGTTATTCTATACACATCCAACATCGCGTTCTAAAACTTTTTTTGCACGAACGTTGAGGGGAACACCCCAACCCTCCTTTGCACTTGTTGGGGGCTGACATTCTAATATACCCGATATTGCGACCCCCGCTGGCGCAGCCCCGCTCGAGTTTTACAGAACCAATTATGTTTCAAAGCTGGCGGCCTCACATTAATTGCTTTTATTGCCCTTTGTATCGCTAATGAAAATTTTGTTCGGTATTAGTTTACCTTTGGTATTTTTTAAACGTTTCCCCTTTGATGTTTATAACTGGTCATATTAAAAGAGAAGTCGATGTTAACTGAATATTACACTTTTTCCAGTGAGTTGGTTAATTTTTTTGTAGCACAAAAGTAATGCTGATCATTGATTTAACAAACCTCGACTCACACCTCATATTTGTGTGAGGTATGAGGTTAAAGGACATCATCGATCTAACAGAGCCTTCATAGATTAATAACAAATCATCAATAAAATATAAATTAGAGAATGCCGTTTCCGATCATGCTCACTTACATTTTTTTGGGAGGGGGGGGCGCCGAACGCCGATTTTGCCCCGGGCTTCAGTAAGTTAAGGCTAAGCATCCCAGGATTAGTTATAAATTCTGCCACCACGTCGCAGCACCAAAATAAAGTCATTTTGTAGTAAAGTTTACTGGTGGAATTTTCGTCCGATGTTAATTTGAAAAACTGATTTGTAAAAAGAATAAGATTATAATTCACGCTATTGAGGCATATTTTTTATTAAGTTGCTGGTTTTAAAAAATAATAAGATATTCATGCTACAAAAAGTTTGTAGTGCTAACTAAAAAATTGTTCACCCTAATAGCGTATATTTCTTGTTCATTTTATATACAACAAAACTTACAAAACAAAAATCGGTCAATACCTATGCAAATTATCTTTACTATAAATTTGCCACAGAGGTGCTGCTATCGATCAGGCCAGAAACACAACTTTTTCAGGGATGTTTAGCCTTAAGATCCGTCACCTAAAGCACAATGTCTCTCGTGATAAGTGTCGCCCTCACAAGCTCAGGCGCCAACATTTTCACTCGTGAGACAATGTTATATTTGGCTCACTCAACACAGAAATAACTATCAAACGTTTGTGTAGTATGAGTATGTAGTGTGTAATTGGTGATTTATAAGTTGATCCACCCCAAGTTTTGTCGATTTCTGATGTTTTTTCGCTGAGTTTTCTTCCCTCCGGGCGGTATTGTTGGCTGCTGCGGTGCCGGTAGCCACAGCGCGGCGCGGCGCGTCTATTCCAGGCGTCACTCGGCGCTATCGCTCAATCATTGGCCAATGTTCAACATTCGCCGCGTGTTAACGACACCGCCACTAGGAATAGGTTCACGTTCCTAATCGGCGATCAGGCTGCACATCCGGTCTGGGGGCGGAGGGATCTTATAAAACAATGTAGACTACATTACATTTAGGAATTTCAACAATGTAATCTAGTGTAGCTGAACCTGCAAGATACAAGACGTTGCCATACCTTTGGCAATTTATCAAATATCATCTGTTCAAGTGAACACATCATAAGCTTTTATGTAAACAATACCTTTGCATAATTTATTATGGGAACACTTTCGGGCCTCTGGGGAGGAACACAAATGAGTTAGGCCGAAAGGGATAGCCAAATGATTCTCCGTGAAATTTCACATGTATATTCCTAGTTCCATGGCAAACGGTTTCACGGTGTCTGAGTCCATAAACTTAATCACTTAATCACTTTATTAAGACAGGTACCTCATTGAGGACGTTACCCTGAATATGAGTGAAGGATGAGTGTGATGATCGTGATGATAGGGGCGCGATCTTGTAGCCTTGTTACTGACTAATGTTGGCACGTTCCTTAGACAGGATTGTTAATTAATAGCCCAACAACCAATGGCAGCTGGCTTGAAATATATATACAAACCATCATCTTCTCTTATTAATACAGATTACTAGCAGTTGCCCGTGGCTTCGCTCACGAAAAAAATTACAGCTGATCTGACTTCTGCTCTTTGAACTGTCAAATTTTAGTAATCACATCTGTTTACAATTCAGTATTTGAATGTTTACATCATTATAAAATGAAAACATTGAAGCTAAGGACGTTCACGGGGCGTAGCCCGAGGGGATTTTAAGGAATTGGAGAGGCCTATGTTCTCTTCTCGTGTAGTGGCTCTATTCATGCAAAAATTTCAGCTCAATTGGTCCAGTATTTTTCTCGTGGTTGAAAGACAGATATTCTCACAAACATCCATACTTTCACGTATATAATATTATTAAGTAGGATGTAGCTAGAACTAAATAACTCTATGTAGCTGGAGCCTCCTAGAAGATTTAGCTACTAACGACATTAAATAATTGTTTGACGCATGTTTGATGGTCATCATTCAGTTCATGCATCACATATGTTAATGGAAAGGTACAATTTCATTGGTTCCAGAGCTCTCTGATGTTTATAAGACAAATTGAGGAAAAATTTAGGATTTTAGGTTTTGCATCATGACTTTCTGCACTTCCGTAGATAGAAAAGCCGATCGCTTGGGACTTAAACGATGGTTAAATAATAAATCAACATAAATTTGTCATTGTTTACAAATTTAATAAAGGTCTTAAGTGACAACTGATAGAAAACTACTGACAACTGATAGATATTATCATTGATTATAATAAAGTCAGTGATATTAACAGGCCAGTACGACTTGTTGAATTAGCTGTAGTGACCGTATTCTTAAAGTCTCCTTCCACTCCAAATTCTTCAGCTGTAAATAGCTCCCGCTAATTTCAGGACAAACGCACCAACTGTATCTTTCACCCACCCACTCGAGACCATTGAATTTTATTTCTTACTCTTTCAATTGCATTGGGCTAGTTAGACAAATTACAGAATGAAGAGCTTTTTGAGCCATAACATGAAACAAGTTTCCTTAAAATCAGAAACTTTCCATTAAAAAGTATATTTTTTATCTATCAATCAATAACATAAGAGGTATTAATCATTATTAAGCTATTAATCATATATTGAGGTAGAACAACAAACAGCATTGATTCAGTACATTCCTGTTCCTCCGCATTTCACAGGTTCGGTAAAGGCAAAGTCCGACGCATTACCATTGCAGATTTCGATTATCTTAATTGCCTCCCGTGTCAGCCTGTTGCATGAGACAATAAAAGCGGGAAGGCTCGTCGCTACACAAGGCTGCAGTGTAATGGCCCCACCTGCCCTGCAGGGCGTTAACCAGATGGGAATACACCGAGCTTCCCATCATTCACGATGGGAATGATGGGAATCGCGATTGTTGAATGATGGATACCGTTTAAATTGGTAGACTCGACCTCGGCCTGACCTTGGAAACACTTGGCTTCTGAACTTCTGGTTCTTAAGTAGGGTTAGAATGAGGTGAACCTCAAAACTAAACAAAATCTTGGAAAAAGTTATAGTACTTCAATTTAAAACGTAAAATTAGGCTGTCGCTGTCCCTGTTGTTCAGAGACACGGTTTAAGGGGTCTACATAAACTTCAAGGTTATATAAAGAATTTGTAATGAGTCTAATTTACAACATTAAATTTGTGGCCTTAATAGAAAAACTTTTCAAATAAATGTAGTAATAGTGTTGGGTGTCCAGAAACTTATTCTTGTTCTCCCACAGGCTTCTAGTTTTGTTTTTAGACTGGCCTTTGGTTTGTCCATAGTGTTTTTATTTTAAGGAGAAATAAGGTGCGTCGATTAAGTAAGATAAAATTTAATTCGATTTTTACCGTCAAAAATATCTCTAAACAGATTTAGATTGAAATCTTCCAGCAATGATTTTCAAAGAAAATTAGATGCGTTATCGTTTGAAATAAACTTCAAATACCTTACTCCTTACTATCCCCAAACCTATGTGAATCTAAATAGTCTGCTGTAATGTACTGATTATAAATAAACGCTATCGCATAAACAAGAAAACTCACATCTATTGAAAACAGTTAAAAATTCAATTAAGATCTCCCAGCATTTCGCACTCATAAGTTTAAACGTTCATCGAATTTTCTTGACTTGACTTAAATTTAAATCGAATTACGGCGCCAAAGCACGCTATGGGATGGGGATTGGATATCGATCTTCCTCCTTTCCCCTCCCCTAGCCAATCATCCCTCTTCAAGCTCTGTTTAGATTTTAAGACTGGATGACTTCAACTGACAATACAATACCGATTATTTGTTTGACTCGATCTCTCAGTTTCTCGTATTTGTTTTGTTATTTTCTATATTTTCCCACCTCGCAAAGAAGTTAGTCCAAAAATGTATTTGTTAGTTAATCCATCATTTGTCAGCACAAATTACAGTCAGAGTTCAACACAATTAATTATTCGTTTGAGTCTGGAGTAGAAATTTTTTACGGGTTAAATGGCAAGAATCGTAGTTTGATTTTATGTTGCAAAAGTGAGTGCATATGTATCTTTTTTGTGTTGAGTGCTGTAAATTATTTCGTTACTCAATTCAATTTCAGGTGTTTAACATGTATACGTACTACAAGGTATACACTTTAAGAAACTGTTTTAACCAAACAAGCAAGGACATGGAATGTACTTCTCAACCTTATTCTTACCTTTGGCTAACAAATTTAATCCACAATCCTTGGCACGTAAACTCGGTAAATCTACAGATCACATTACCTGTAATAGCGATTCGCAGACATTCATTTCGCGAACACTCCCAAATTTGGGTAATCGAGAATTTCAAATCCTCGACTCCGCAATTTCAGACATTCGGAGTCACCGATCGACTTTGCATCACTTACCAAACACGGGTGTGGTGAAAGTGCAAAATTTACATGTGATATAATGGGATTTAATAATTAAATACCCCAGATCACAGATGAATGGAGATTTTGGCGCGGATCCAACACTGTAATAGACCCGACCCGCGCCCGCCGCCCGACCTATGACTTCAAACAGCGCCCCAGCGCCCCGCACGTCGAGACGCTCAAAATTAGCTCCGGAAATTACGTAAATGATCGCACGCTTCATGTCGCGGCGATGAAGACGGGATCATCTGTACACTTCGCGTTGGACGAGGGAACATCAGCTTCCCTGTGAACCTCTGATGGTAATGGCGGGAGATAAGACGGAATGGTTCCATTTCCTCGTGTTGAAAAATTTGCGCTCTCGGAGATAAAGATTCCTTCCGGTGTTTGCAATAGAAATAAACTATTTCTTGTGTCTTGAAAATTAATCTTAAATATTAACAAACATTGCTTAAATATATACGAATAAAATCGTTAGTTTATTGTTCATTTTATGATCAGTACAGTACGTAAAAGCTAACATAAAAATAAGCAACTTGGTTTTCCCACTTATGTCCATGGAGGGTACATTTACATCTGATTTTCAACTGTATTAGTTTATTATATTGTGGTTAAATATTGAGAATAATCAAGATATTTTCAAGAGCCAAACTGCACAGAACTCACGGATACTAGAAAAAAAATCTTGTTTTCTTTTCTAGTATTTTTTACTTCTTACCACTTTTTCTTATACTATTGTTTCTATTCTTATGGTCATGGATCTAGAAAAAAATAATCTTTTTTCTAGTGTCCATGACCAATCAATGATGCGCAATTTCTTCAATAGTTCGGAATATTGTTAATTTTTTAAATAAATTTACCTCGAATGAAGTGAATTTCAAAATTATTAATTCATTCTGATCAAAAATTAAATTTTATGTCATTCTAGGAGATTTTATATGAACGAGCTTAACCAACAGAGTCCAAAAAAATTGAAATTCAAGATTACCGTGGCAACTGCATGCTCAGAGTCTATATTTTAAAATGACAAAATGCCAAATGGAACAACCAACCCAGTCACGAATTATAGCACAAAACGTAAAAGTACCAAAACGGAAAAAACAACTCAGTCTAACTGGAACAGTGGAACAAACAACAGAGTCCATTAACTGGTGGTCCTTGCGCATGTGCAAACAGCTGCTGCTCAGTGGCATTGTTGGTAGTTGTTGTTTGGCTGTCTGCTCTTGTGAGTGTAAAGTTATGTTCAATCTTTCGATCTATTCAATCTTTATTTAACAATAGTGTTTTTGAACTTGAATAGGTAGTTAAATATGATCGACTGTGAATTTCAAAGTGGTGGCAGTGATGATAGTGAAAATGAAAACGTGATAGCCGGTAACGTAAAATCAACCAAAAAACGTAAAAAAACGGGAAGAATGAGTGTCGTTACAAAGAAGATACGGGCTACATCTTTTGAAACTGGTAAAGACTGTCTTTGTAAAAGGTTTGAATGCTTTAAAAATGTATCCTTAGAAGAAAGAAGAGCTCTAATTGAACGGTTCAATGACATAGGTAGTGAAGGAGGGACTGACGCTCAAAATAGTTACCTAGCAGCCCTTATAACAATATTGCCTGTATCAAGAAGGAGACCAAGACAAAATAAAAGAGAAGCTAGACTTAATGACAGTTCATATGCATACAAGGTAAGGGTAATACGAGAAGGAGCTGCTGTTGAGATACCTGTATGTTTCAAAGGGTTTCAATCGATGTTTGGAGTTAAGCCTTTTAGGCTACACACTATTAAAAAATCATTAATTAAAACAGGTAAACCACCAACAGATAATAGAGGAAAACACTTTAATCGGCCATACAAACTATCAGATATGACAAGGGATGCTATAATGAATTTTTTTAGCACCTTAAAAGGCCGTCAAACCCATAGACTAAAGGACTCTAAAAAAGTGTATTTACCCGCAGAATTGAATCTCAAAAAATTACTTGGCATGTTTCTAAGCGCAAATGAAGGAATAGAAATTTCGTATGAAACTTTTCGCCAAATATTTGTATCAGAATTTAATATTGTGTTTGGGTACCCCCGAACCAGCACTTGTTGTTGATGTGATGAATAAAATGTCAAAATCAAGGAAGTTGAAAGAAAAATATCTTCTTCAACGACTGAAGAAGAAAAACTGTCTCTGGAGAAGGATAAATCAACCCTTGAAGCTGAGCGAAAAGTACACCTGACAAAAGCTGATTGATTTTATAAACTTAAAAAGGAAGCTATAAAAACTAAAGAAGTTGAAGCCATAGCCATTGATTTAGGAAAAAATCTACCGACCCCAAACATGACAACCAACGAAGTGTACTTTTGGCACAATCAACATTTTATTTTTTAATGTACATGTCCTTAGCACTGGAGAATCTAGTATGTACACATATGACGAAACAGTTGCAAGAAGGTTCGGATGATGTTGCGTCAGTGTTAAACCATTATTTGGAGAACTACTTAGATAAACAGGTTAAGAGGCTGTATATTTTTGCCGATTCCTGCGGTGGTCAAAATAAGAACCACACCATTATGAAACTGCTACATTACGTTACTAGTGAGAAAAAAATGAACGAATCTGTTATTGTAATCTTTCCAGTACGCGGTCACTCGTACATGGAAAATGATAAAAACATGGGACTCAGTCTTGAGACTGTAAGGGTTGAAACACCTGATGGGTGGAGGGAGGTACTCAAAGACGCTAGGATGAAGCCAAGTCCCTTCATCGTTGTTTCTTGCACACAAAGCTTATTTCATACGTGGGGGGTTTTGAATCAAGGCACTACAAGAAAAAGTTTGCATTTCCTGTAAGACCAGTAAAACAACTCAGGTTCACCCAGAGTAAATCATTTAGTATTGATCACCGACAAAACTAAAATGGTCCTTTTTTCTCATCATCAGTGAAAAGAAATAACAGAGAGATTGAAAGAGAGGAAAAGCTAAGAATAAAGAAGAACAAACCGCCCCTCAGAACTTTGCAAGAACCAGAGCCCCTCTATCTAGCTCCATTGCGCCTAAGCAAAGAAAAGGTCGATGACCTGAGAGTTCTCATGAAGTATTGCGAGGAAGAGGCTTCAAAGAAATACTACGAGGACAGCAGCCAATGAGGCTGCTGTGGAAGTTCCACTGGAAGATAATCCAGATGAAGAGCCCAACTTTTAAGGGTAGGCCTAAAGTTTTTCCCATTCTTTTTGCCAGTAGTAAAGATAAATTATTTTGAAAATTGCGGCTAATTCCATTCAATAGCCACAATTTTTATAGCTCTAAGTGATCTTTTAAAACCACTGATTTTCTGCAGTGTAAAAAACAAGTAAGATAAAAATATAAAAATTTAGTAAAATACGGTGTAGGCTGATGCTATTTTTTTATTTTCAGGAAGAAAATCGAGTCACCCCAAGATCAAACTTTCATCACTTTCTTTTTTAACAATATTGATAAAGTTCTTATTGATAATTAATGCAATTTATAGAAATATGTAACATAATATGTATGTAGACGAATTTTGTTTTTATCTTTATCAAAATACAATGAAAAACAGCTAAGTCCGTAAAATGTTATGTATTTTTAAGCATATAAAATACTATGCAACTCTTTTTTATTACTTTTTCCATACTAACATAGTCACAAATAATGAAGAAACTAGAAATGGCAAACCTCAATGGAAAGTTAATTCTTACTTAACAATGAGAGTGTTTTAAACTTTATTTTGTTTCCTTTGAAAAAATTGATTTCTGTGACTGTTGGTTTTTCCCCTGAACCCATCTCTTAATTATTTTAACTAGTAAACCTGTTGCTCGAAATCGAGCAATTGTTATGTATTGATTTCAAAATAAAAATAATTATGGTTCAGTATTCTAGAACTATTTTATTAATTGTATGGTTGAACTTCGTGTTATACTGAAATTGTTTACAAAAGCTTTTTAAAACTACATTTTTTTGTGAATACTCAGTCATCTTTAAGGAGATGTCCATGTTTCGCGGCCCTAAGTAGCGCATGACCCGTCTTAATCTCAAACCGAACTAAAATGGTTCAATAAATCTACTTATAATCAATGTTAAGTCTGGTTCTTTTTTCTTTTATTAATATTTATATTTATAGAATTTATACATAAGAATTTATTTCTCCTTTTAGTATTTTTCTTTGGAATATAAACATATGTAAATATTAAGATCTTCACACATGTGATTCCAAATAAATGTTTTTAAAACTGAATTCTGACCTTAATTATTATTAGGATATTAGTTTATGTATTTACATCTTCCATCAACTGAAATGCCTAATGGTTTCAATTCCATAAACAACATATGGCTTTGCTGAAAAACTTTGTTTGCCCCAGTCAGCTGCTTTATTTGAAATTTCTATTCCCATGTTAAGTCTTATGGACTAATACGAAACTTTAAGGGCGTCTAGAGCTCTTCCCTTTAGTCAAACCTTTTTAAATTTTATTTCCTGCAAAACTTCACGCCAAGCTCTTTCCAATGACACCAAAAACATGAAAATCGGTTCAGTAGTTTAGGAGGAGTAGAATATAGATAACAAACATTTTTTCTAAAAACGCTCTTTCATTTCAACACTGTATTTTTTACACAATGTTATTGATTTTATCGGTTGCCAATCCTCGTTCTAAGCTCAACCTTCCCAGAATCCGGCGCCGTTATCAGTTAACCAGAGACAAGCGCAGCAATCGCAAAGATCATTGGAACAAAACGTAGCGAGACCACCCGCTTATTACCCGCTCTGCCCGCGCATTTCGCCATTGGCCGGCGGCGGTCGGGTCGTGCCGAACACACCCGAGCTTGCCCGAGCGGCCACGGCGCAGTCGCAGATCGCAGACGAAATTGCGTTGTAATTACGCATAAACGTCACGACCTGCCACGCTCGCGGCGTTGCGTCCGGGCCCGCATGACTGGCAATGAGGGAGACAAGGCATGAGATACTGACATTTTAATACTAGGGAAGTATAAGGTTGTTTGTTTTATGTGTCTCTATAATTTCGCGTAAGCTTACTTGATAGAATACAATAATGCTTCAATTCACTTCAAAATCTCAAGGAAAATTATCTTAAAGAAATTACAAATATACTGTACTATTATTTTATGTTGGTATTTTTTATAGAAGAAAATAATTTGTCTTGGCTGTGGATCACGTTTTATTGGCTATCGGAACGGTTTAAGCTGAGGGAATTGGTCAAAGGAGAGGATGTAATGAAGAAGAAATACACCCGTTGCAGCAGACCTGCATACTCAGCGAATTTCAAATGTAAAAGAACATAATTCAATGCAACATAGCAAAATTTGACATGTTTTTGTAATCTCCATAATAACATGGGGAATGAGTATGAAGGTTTGCTGCAACAGGTATGTTAAAACTGGTTGGTTTTAATTCATTATTTAGTAGATCTTGACTAGAAGAAGCCATATACCAAGTTTTATCAAGAAATGTTACAAAATTAGGAAGATATCGATTTTTTTTATTTCCCATGAGGATAACATCGGGAATGATTATGCAGGTTTGCTGCCACAAAAATGGAAATTTGGGGGGTTTTAGACTAAAATACATTAGACCTCATCTAGATGAAGCCACAAACCAAGTTTTATTAAGATATATTGAGGAATAAGCGAGATATAGAATTTTACTTATTCCCCATAAGGTTAACATAGAGACAACGTACTGTGTTTACCACTTTCAATATCTCGATAACCAATGGAGATAGAGCAATGATTCAAGATACTAAATTGTTTGTTTTTTTTAGCTGAATTCAATGGTGCCAACAAAAATTTGATTAATTATATTTTTCTATGTAAAAAACTCAAAAAACCCATTTTTGGGGGGTTTATCCCCCTTTATCCCCCCTCCCGATGGTCCGATCGGGCTGGTTTACGAACTCATCCAATTGATTACCACTTTACATGTCTGTACCAAATTTCATTAAGATCGGACCATATTTACGGCCGCTATCGTGCTTACAGACATATATATATATATATATATATATATATATATATATGGATAGATAGATAGATAGATAGATATATATATAAATACCCCCGTTGCAGCAAACCTGCATACTCAGCGAATTTCAACTGTCAAAAAAAAAACTTCCATCCAATGTAGTGAGATAATGACATGTTTTCATGATCTCTATAAGAATAACATGGGGAATGAGTATGCAGGTTTGCTGCTACAGGCGTGATAGATAGTTTAATTTCAATATTTATTAGATCTGATCTACAAGAAGCCATATACCAATTTTTATCAAGATATGTTCAGAAATAATGAAGACTAGTGGATCCGAGCGCACGGAATCGTGCGCTACTCTAGCAGAGCGATAATTCAAATGGCGACAAATTTAAAACACAATCATGCTAACACGATCCGTCTTGAGGGTTATGTTTACACAAATTACAAAATAACAGCAATTAAATTATCCAGCTGATCAAAATGTAAACAATTATGTTCTTCATAAGGATAACATGGGAACTTCAAAAGCCAATGGGACAGAGCCCAAGGGACTTTTTCAAAAATGTAAGGCCAGTTTGCAAATCCACTTGACACGCTCTTTCCAATGAGCCGTCAATGATCAAAATCGGTTAAGAAATGACGGAGGAGTTCATAAGACAAATTTCGTGTTGGCGTATTAATTATATAGATATGGTTTTTTTTATTGCCCATAAGGATAACATGGGGATTGAGTATGCAGGTTTGCCGCCACAAAAATGGAAATTGCGGTGATTTTAGACTAAAATACATTAAATCTCATCTAGATGAAGCCATAAACCAAATTTTATTAAGATATGTTGAGAAATAAGCGAGATATAGAATTTTACTTATTCTCCATAAGGTTAACATTGGGACAACGTACTGTGTTTACCACTTTCAGTATCTCGGTAACCAATGGGCATAGAGCAATGGTTGAAAATATCAAATTGTTTGTTTTTTTAGCCGAATTCAATGGTGCTAACCAAAATTGGATTATTTTTATTTTTCTATGTGAAAACCCCAAAAAACCCATTTTTGTGGGGGTTTATCCCCCTTTACCCCCCCTTCCAGTGGTCCGATCGGGCTGGTTTTCGAACTCATCCGAATAATTACTACTTTACACCCCTGTGCCAAATTTCATTCCGATCGGACCATTTTTGCGAGCGCTATCGTGCTTACAGACACATATATATATCTATATATAGATATATATATACAAATTTAAACGAATAGTGTTTTTTTGCTTCTGGAGGCCCTAAAAAGAAAAGTTATCATGGTCTCGGGCTTAGGTCTTACCATGAGACCTACGGTAATAGCTTCTTCCCTATAGGGGAAATTCGCTAAAATTCGAACGAATGGTGTTTTTTGCTTCTGATGGCCCCAAAACGAAAAGTTATCATGGTCTCGGGCTTAGGTCTTACCATGAGACCTACGGTAATAGCGTCTTCCCTATAGGGGAAATTCGCTTAAAGAGTATGAAATGAATGCAGTTCATTTAAGCTTGTCTTTATATAAAGAAAATTTTTTTTATAATTTGCAACTGTGAATCATGGCAAAGGAAACGAGCAACAGAAGTCTTGCATATTACTGCATTAGTAGAGTTCTCTAAAAACTTGTTTTCCTCTACGTGTTAAAGTATCAAAATAAAATTATCATTACGTTTTCCCTTTCTTCGAGAATCAACAATTTAAAATCATTGTCGGCGCGGCCAATTCTCCGATAGCGAGAAATCAGGTCGACCGCGGCGGCCGCGGCCTTCGCCAGAATAAAACTAGTTTACGCTCGGCGCTGGCGTGGCTGGCGCGCGGTCAGCTGGCCGCCGCAACAATACAACCGATACCATATCGCACCATTGTTGTAGACCCTACTGCCTACTACTGCAATCTTTTAACTTTGGGCGTTGACACCTCATCGGCCTTGTATGCAACTGCTTGGTTGTTAAACTACGTTTGATTATTTGTAACTTTGAGCTGTAATACCACATCGCACCATTTTTATAGACCCTACTGTTCCAATCTTTTAATTTTGGGCATTAACAACAACACCCCACACTTGGATGTAACAGTTCATTGAAATTAGCCTCCAGTTGAATTTTTGGAACTTTGAGCTTTAATATCTATCTCACCATTGTCGTTGACCTTACAGAACACTTGGACGAGCTGTCCATTGTTCCATTGTTGATAAACGTCAATTGAAGTTTTGAAACTTTCAGCTCAAAACCATATCGCACAATTAATTGTTGTAGACCCCACTGTTGCAATATTTAACTTTGGGTTTCGTCTTTATATCGCACTCAGATGCAAATTTTCATTACTGTTATACTACAGTTGGATTTTTGTAACTTTGAGCTTTTATAGCTGATCCCACAAGGCTCTACACTTGGTTTCCTTACTGCTTGGTCCTGGCGATTTTTCATGCGTGTAACAGTATTGTTTCATTAACAGATAAGACCGAGGCGTAGCTTTACTCCGTATTTGACAGGGGCATGAATGAAGAATTAATTAATAGAATGGATAAAGCGATATTTTTTAAAATTTTGGTACACTCGGTCTAGAAATAAGGAAAACTGTTATTACCTTTGCTTATCGGCCGAACGGGATTAAATATAGATTGGTTAGGAATAAAATCCCATTATATATTGTATTAACTATTGGTTGAACCACAGATAAGTAAACATAGGTTGAAATAAATTGTTGAAGTAAACATATTACTTCTCTGTGGTTGAACTAAATTTGCTAGGAAATCAAATTTGGTAAATTAATGATCCAATAGCAATTATTTTACACCACTCAACACTTAAGAACCCATTAAAAACAATTTCTTATTCTACACTCGTTAAGTTTTTCTCCATGATAATAATTTCTGCAAAAGATTTTATTACTTCATGGTAATTAACTGTAGTGTTTATTACCTGAACCGCTTATTTTGCATTGTAAATTTGCCCACTCAATTGTTGACCCTCTCCCCAGAGGATTGCAAGAAGCAGAATATGTTCTCTAGTGTTCTGAAAGTTCCGTTTCTGAATGTTGTGGAGCTGGAGCTTTGCACAGAAAGTCGTATTCGCCAAGCCTCTGCTTTCGCCGCTGGCGCGCAGTTCCTTGTCGTCGTTTTGTGGATTTTCTCTCCCGCGAGGGCCAGTTTCCTGGAGGATTAGACATTCGTTCTGCTTTTAAATCCTCGGTGAAAACATCGCCGCTTGTGTAAATATATATGCTTTCCTCCCGCATTGTGGATTCAATTCAGCACAGTTTCTTTATTGAAAGCGGACACGGACATATTTTAGCTTGTTTCTACGAGTCATCCTATACGCTATGAAAGTTCCTTGTATACGTTTATTTTTTATGATAAAACAGTTATTTTATTTAGAAATGTATCGTATTATTTTTTATTGCTGTCAGTGCTGACACATTAAAACCTTAACATTTTGTTTTGTCGTTAAATGAAAATGACTTTATCGCACGACTTTTCGTGCAAGTGACAGTCGTTTTATTTATTAATCGAAGATTGCTCTAAGCACAGACATGTCATTGGGCTAAAATAAAGAAATAAAACCATTTTCAATTTTATTTTAATTGATTCTAGTCATAAATAACATTGGGATTACTTCCAAAATAATATGACCAGTTAAGATCTACTAAATTTTTTTTCTAGCTAGTATTATTAAAATTTGAATTTAACAGGTTGACCACCGACCGACATCCACTGTAATTCTCCATGTGATGCTTGTGGTAGTTAATGAGTTTGAATAAGAATTTTGGTGGTTATTGTTTTCTAGAAAATTAATTTTGTACGCTTTGTTACAGGTACGTTCATTCTGATCGTTGGAATCCAATATAGCGTCCGAGGGGTGAGAATAATGGAACTATAACTAGCCAAATTAAATAAATTATGTCATAAATAAGTGTAACAAAACTCTTAAATGATGTTTTTTATTTTTTTTTTTAATAAATGATATATCACAGCGAAATTCTTAAAACGCCAAGATTTTTTTCTTTTAGCACCTTCTATAGCCTCAACGCCACTCACTGTAATTTGAAATTATTTACTTTACTTCTCAGAGACCCTTTAAATGACTTATTTTCTGTTTTCCACATGCACAACCATTCGCTCTTTTTAAACATTTCTATGATGAAACAAGTTTGGAACTTAAATAAATTTAGAAAGTAATTAGAAATAATAAAGTCAGTGGTAATAAGTAGTATTTCCCAAGGCATATCAGCTTCATTAAATAAAAAAATACTAATAATTAAGGTACATACAATCCTGGTATTATAGTTAACATGGTGTGTACAACAGTAGAACCCGCAGAGGATTGTAATCTTGTTATCACGTGTAGCAAGACCTTGACACGGCCGTGGTCGTCATGACAACCGCCCATTCAACCAGAGCAGATCGATAGCAGCCGTGACAGGACCACAACAAACACTCATCTTCTCGTGTATTCACGATCTATTAGATCGTTGCAGCTTCGCTTGCAAACACTTTCTTGATTACTTTTCTTTGTGAAAGTGCTGCAGTCTGTGGTTATAATAATCTTTAGGGCTATATCAAATAATTTTCATTTGATTAGTTGTAAACAAAGAGCATTAAAGTGGTTTACAAAATAAACAAAGTGCCCCTGCTTCGAAACTTAAGCTCCTAATTTGACACGTGAAACTTTAAAATCCGTACAACTGTTATCGAGTTATGACTGTGAAAAGATAATCCCTCGCATATTAATATATAGATCTGGGGGAACGTGTAATTATCAAAAGTCAAAGTCTGGTTTGTACGGATAAATAAGCACAGTGCATTAACCTAACCGTGCGCTCTTTGATCGTGTAATTGGATGAACACACAAACAATAGCAAGCCGATTTAATGCAATGAAATTACATGTTTCAATTAACATGAAATTAATTGAAAAATCTTTATCCAAACAGCGAGTCATAGGCTATTATTTTCAGAAAATTTATTTGCCGAGTACTTAATCAGTGGTTTCTTTTGTTTAGTACTTGAAATTGCATCATCATTCTTGCACAGTCCATTAAAAGTTGTTTTTCTTTAATGTTAATTTAATGGTATTACTTTTATGATCATGAAAATCGAATTGCCAGAAAACTGTTTAAGTAATTTGCTGATCGTGCTATGACTGAATGGTTTACTTTCGGTAAGCTATAAACAGTTTGTGAAACATTTGAAAATTATCAGTCCAGCCTTTTTTTGAGTTTTTGTAGTACGTATTCAGACACCGACAAAGTTAAAGACACTGGATATTTAACGCTACTACATAGATTCACTTTCAACCAGTTCTTTGATTAAATCAACGTTCTTCAAATGTCAAAACGCAAGTTTATACCAAGGGCTTTTTCCAAAAAAAGTTAATTTATTTTTTAAAGTAATATTTTAGAAAGTACTAATTGCTTCACCTTTAAAGCGTCTATTGACAAACGGAACTCTCCCTTTACCGTACAGTGTACATTATGCGTGAATACCCCCGTTGCAGCAGACCTGCATACTCAGCGAATTTCAAGTGCAAAACGACATATTTCAATCCTACATAGCGAGATTTGACATGTTTTGGTAAGCTCCATAAGAATAACATGGGGAATGAGTATGCAGGTTTGCTGCTACAGGTATATTAAAATTGGGTGGTTTTAATTCAATATTTAGTAGATCTGAACTAGAAGAAGCTATTTACCAAATGTTATCAAGATATGTTGAGAAATAACCGAGATATAGAATTTTATTTATTTCCCATAAGGTTAACATTGGGACAACGTACTGTGTTTACCACATTCAATATCTCGGTAACCAATGGATATAGAGCAGTGATTCAAATTACTAAATTGTTTGTTTTTTTGAGCTGAATTCAATGGTGCCAACGTCGATAAATTTTATTTCTCTATGTAAAAAACTCAAAAAACCGATTTTTGGGGGGGTTTATCCCCCTTTACCCCCCCTTCCGGTGGTCCGATCGGGCTGGTTCACGAACTCGTCCGAGTGATTACCACTTAACACGTCTGTACCAATTTTCATTAAGATTGGACCATTTTTACGGCCGCTATCGTGCTAACAGACAAATATATATATATATATAAAAATTCGAACGAATGGTGTTTTTTGCTTCTGGTGGCCCCAAAACGAAAAGTTATCATAGTCTCGGGCTTAGGTCTTACCATGAGACCTACGGTAATAGCTTCTTCCCTATAGGGGAAATTCGCTAAAAAGATGCAGTATATGTAATGTTTAGTAAAAAATTCATTCATTGGCATAAAACGTCACAAAAAGCATCGAGTCAAATTTTATGGAAATTTATTAGATGAGTTTTTCATAAATGTTGTTAGCCTAAAACTACATGACACGATCGTGCATGCTGGTCCTTGGTAAATAAATCACGATATAGGATTGCGAATTTCGTTTGCTACTTTTCTGGTTTATTTTTGGTAGAGTGTTTCCTTTATTGTAAAATTTCATTCAAAGCAAAACTAAATCATTCGGATTAAATCACTTAACAACAGAACAATTTTAATCAGGCCCACTAATACTCGTAAAAATGAAATTGTATGCGCTATACACAATATCTTAAGTCTGAAAACAGTCACACCAAAAACATAAACGTTAAAGAAAAACAGAGTTTTTTTTAATTGTAGATTCTCGAGATGAATTTCTGAGTATCACACTCCACCAACGAAATAATCGTACTTTTCAATTCCAAAATTATATAGGAATGTTTGCATTTAATCCCTCGATGCACCGGCAAACTGAGGCAGGTCCGGGGTATTGATCCGCGGTCCGGCGTATCGATGCTGTCGTCATGACGACGCGACGTGGCGATAGTGCCACGACGACCACGTTGCTCTTCTCCTCACAACTCACAACACGTACAGACAAAATACCGGAGCTTCTACGTTCTAAAATAAATATACATAACATTCGTTTTTATTTTTTTTGCGGAAATTCGCCATCACTGATTATTAAAAACAAGTTGTATTACGTTTTGGGATCTGGAATCTTTGATTCCGTCTTCAGGTGGAAAAACCTAGAATATATACCTCACGAGTAACTTGTTGAATCTTACAGAACTTGTTGAGTGCTTACAAACATTAGCTGATCTGAACTGGAATTTTGGGTTTTAGAGTAAAACCGAAGACATTATTTCATTAAATAAATGAAACTTCCTGATAAATTCCACTCTTTGTCTGTCCTTCCAAACGGAAATAACCCGTTCATACTGCTTTTATTTGAACATCAACCAAGCTTCAATATGTTTCTCATGATGTATAACACGTTTACCTGTGGTAACACAGAGCCAGGAGTATTGGGACAAGAAAATACATAGCTCTAATCTGTTAAAGCAGAACTGCGAAACTGAACTGAACCGTGTTCAGTTTAGACTAGTTACACAGTTACGGTTGAACTGTGTTAGAACTGTCAAAACAGTCAACAAACTAATACTGAAAATAAAACAAGATCACAACACAACACAGCATCACAAATATACCCAATCAGAACTCGTCCACACCCAATCAGAGCAGAGCAAAGACGGCAGAGCTAATTCTCTGTGATTTTCAAACAAAGAATAATATCGGAGTTGGATGGTGTTCAAAATGTGACAAATAATCAGCTTGCTAACTGTAAACGAAGCAAATATTTAGAAACTAAGATGTTGCATCAGCAGTGATAATATATCTTCCTCGTGTTCAAACATCTCTAACCTGAATTATCTCTAATCTTTGTTCAAATTGTTTTATGACTAAAACACTGCTATATACATACGTATGTCAATATGTTGACTCAAAAAAATTCAGTAATTTAAGATCAGCTAGCAGATAGTGCAGTTGAAATATGTACCAATGTATACAGTGTATACATTGATATGTACTTTTCTTGTCCACGGTCCAAATGCTAATGCAATCTAGTTTGGACCACAAAATTATCCGAACGAAACTAGGGATATCCACTGTCGCATATAATTTAGTAAATAGGGCATTTTCTTTTAACTTTATAGTTTTTCAAATGTTGATTAACTTTTTCTTGGCAACATGTCGCCTTTTTGTATAAATAAGAAATAATGGCATTTAAAGGGCCTTCATGTGGTCTTTATGCAAATACAGTACAGTAATAATGATTTCCGACCTACCAGTTAATTGGTTTCAATTTCTCTTTTGATTTATTCGTCCGGTAAATATTTTGAATAAATTGGATAAGGCTTACACATTCCATTGTTTGTAAACGACTATTACAAAGAACTGGGGAAAGTAGGTCATTCACACCTTCTGAAGTATCTTACACCAACTTATATCGATAAAAAATCACATTAATTTCAGAGGTCCACATCTCAGATGAAATCAGTTACGTGAGTAATTTGCATAGTATAATTGGGGTTCAGTAGTCGTTCGGAATTCCATTCATTCATTGGCCCACGACGACAACGAGCTTGGTACCCTTGAACCGCAGATCTCTGGTGGTGCTTTCACTTTTGAGACCACAACCCGACATTTCCGCAGTTGAGACCGCATGGTTTACATTTAATACCTTGTACCAGTATACCTTGAAATGGTATCGTCACTTTGGTCTTAATATCACTTTTAATTTTAATACCACCGGATGTTTCCAAGATATTTGTCAAGTCCAGGTAATCTGTGAAGTGCATAACAAATTGAATGATATTGGTGAAGTTGTTTTGCAAGGAATATTTATGCAAGGAAGGAATAGTGTGACCTTGGTTTGTTTTGCAGTTTTTTAAGTTAAAAATTAATGAAGCAGTCAACCGGTTTCGATACCAAGATTTCTCACTTCAGTGGTCAAGGAAAAATATGAAAAAAGTGTGCAAAAATGTATGTCAGTTGCGACTTTAGAATGTGATAAGAATTTTGAGATGTTAAGACCATTGTACCCCGAGATTTGAATGTTATAAATTCGTCCCTAAAATGTTGCCCAGTTTCATTTAAATCAAACATTTTTATCATTTACCATTTATGTTGATCTGTAAAATGATGGACGATGTGTCTTCAAGGACGTGATACATTTGGTTCAGAAAGGTCAGACCATTATCGAATAAATAATTTCCATAAATTATTTACAATTTTGAAAAGACGCCGACGACGCAGTAGCATACTTAAAGCAGTTATTTAGGAACTCTACCTGACAATGTTATCAGTGCGTTGACTCCATTCCATGGCCCCCAGGTCATCCACCTTCAACTGACTCATGACGTTATCAATGTGACGTAAAACCGAAATATTCTAGATAACTTGCGTTTCCTAAGGCCAGGCAAACGGGTGATTCCACTTTTTTGGACTCCCACGTCGTCTTAGGTATCAGCTATTTACCTTTCTAAGTATTTTCATCATCTGAAAAAGAAACATTTGTTTTCTGTTCCTTTTTGTTGACTCGAAAGTCACCCATTGCCGATACCAGTCCAAAAAAACTTTCCGGCCTAGGTCGGAAAGATTTCCGGGCTTCGATTACAGGAATCAGAGACTTCCCCAGCTGAATTATTCTTTGCCCAGCTGATTTGCTATCAGGTTATTTGATAAGTTAGCTCATGATAATCAACCCATTGCCATGAAGGGGCATGTTGGTTTTGAATTTAGTTACTATGCATTTCTATAAATAAATAAATGTTTTTGAAACGGAATACGAGACAGTTGATCGTTGAAAGATGATTGAAGATAGTCAGTAGAAGATCTGATTTCACTGGCGGACGTCTGCATCTGAGGCTGTCACTCTCGTGTTGTTGATGGTATTTTAAGACGTCGAGATGCGCCAGTATTAACACTAACGCCTCTGATGGATTGTTTTTTTCTGACAGTCTTATAAAAACTTGTTAACTTTGAGCATAACTGAGTTAAAGATAATGCTTTTGGGTTTATACTTTGGTAGGCTGACAGTTGATTTAGGATCACTTTTGTACCGAATAATTTTTAATTATTCAACTCACTCGTTTTTATTGGCTATGGAACGGATCAAGGCCACACATGGTGATTTTATGATTTTATGTTTTTATTTTTATTTTTGCGGACATTTGCCGCAGTTAGTAAAAAAGATTAGTAAAAAAATGCGTTGGATTTTTAACTCCGGAACGTTTGTTATTAATATTTCGCTGAAACTTTGTTATGACCCAATTTACCACTCTTAAAATATTTTTGTTATGTTATGTTATGACCAAAACCTTGCTACATTGGTCAAAAACCTTTATGTTTGGAGACTACTTCAGTGCAATCGTCGTTCTGAAACGTGACCGTTGCATTATTTTAACTTCTCGAACATAGTTCCATTTAACTGTGTTCTATTTTAAGAAAGCATGAAGTTAAAATAATTCTACTTTAGGATGGTACATAAATGCCTTGACAACCCGGGAAGACCGACAGTGTGCCAGTGTTGTACAGTACTATACAGCATCCCAGCACCGCCACGTGCTACTGACTACAGGACATTCATTATGTAGACCTCTCTATCTCCCAGACCGAGACACTGCGACAGTGACATTGTTGGACAAGTCAACGGCCGCCAGGTTCGACAACCTCACTTTAGAAAAACACTGAAACATTGTTTTTACTGTAATTTTTTGGTGTTATGAAAGATTTGTACGTAAAAATAATGGTTTATAGAGTAGTTTTTATCATGATTACAATCATTCTGGTGCACCTCCTCAAGTGTTTTTTAGACAAAATTGATTTATAACAGTTTATTGATTCCGAACCGTCAGTGAAAAATCTATATCGAAGTGGCTTGTAAATCATCTCTCTTAAAACATATCTCTTATTCGCCAGACTTGAAGTGACAACCAAAATCTTAACCGGCAATTACAACATTAATAGTCCAAAATGGGATATCCAACTAGCAAACATTCTGTGTTCGCTTTTCTGAATGTACGTATAACAATGTTACTGTCAATGTTATCATCTTTGCATTTTATGATTATTTTCTTTTCAATTTACTCCCTAATATTATTAACCGTATTACTGTTTAAAATTACGTCGTAGTGTTCAATCAAAATAAACTTAAAGATGAACTCATTTTGAGCTGCTCACCTTAAATTCTCCATCGCCTAAAGAGTATTTACAATAACAAGTTATTTACCATGATTTACACTTGCGTCCTACTCTCAAACCTGTCATTCCTTTACCGTATATAATCTTTCTGAAACACCTGCGTCGGTCTAGTGAAATAAAACCCCTGTTCGTTCCATCGCTCATGTGTATTGATCCAAGACAATCTTTTATCCCATGCTGTGAAATTGCTAAGCAGGCAAGGATGATAGAGCATGGTAGTTGTAACAGGAAGGTGGTTATAAGCTGGAACAGTGTGTTATAAGTTATAATGTAGCACATCGCAGCGGCGAAGTATCGAAGTGTCGGCAGGCTGTATGGACGGGCACGCCCTGCAATCTACTCGTAATCAAGACTTACCTCGTCTCATATTACGGCTTTGCTTCCACCTTTTTTACTTCCAGGCGATCTTCCATTTCCACCTACGCAACATCTGATTACTCGCTGATTAATTATTAATCCTGCCTCTATGGCAATTGAAAAAGGATTATCATTAGCGTTCTTATGCGATATTGAAGATGACATTCTCAAACGGACAGTTTTTTAAGGATTTTAAGTATTTATTCACCCGGTGCAATATGAGGTCAAATTTATTCTAGAGGAACATAAAAATAGTTGCTAGCACTTATATTTTTTATTCAGATACTTTTAATAACCGATTGTATATGTTTTGTATTGCAAACATTTGTATCGAACTTTCATTTGTAGATATATCTACCTGTCAGTTTGAGACAATTCATTTTGACATGCTAAAAACATAATGCATCGTTCACTTCATCCCTAATATGTCTAAGAGTATGTGTGCAGCATGTAAACTACAACTGTCAAAAATAATCCTGAAGAACTCTTTACAGTGGTCCATTCTCTGCATTGCAGCTCTAGAAGATTTTCACGTATTTGAACTGCTTCAATTATTAAGAATAAAAATTTCAAACAATGTCTGTTATGAAAACATGTAGGTATGAAAGTAGAACTACTTAAGCATATTACTACTCTGAGATAGTTAAAACCAATACATTTAGTAAGGAAAAAATCGGTTAAATCTTCATCGTCCTTTACCCCACATAGAAAGGTATCGTTAATGCTTCATTGAATAGGTATACCAATACTGATTTTGCAAGGTTTTTTTTCAAAAATTATGGTTATAACCAAGGAGGTTTTAATGTTATTACTTGAAATAACGCCCAATTTTTTTGTTTTTCAGCGGCTTGCTGGTTTTGTCAGTTTGGAATAACGAGTGGGAGTAGTATCGTTCTTTGCATTACTCCCACAAAATCGAACTACTTTTTAAAGTGAAATAAACTATTTGTTTGAGCAGTCATAAAAATATAATTTTTAAAGAAACGACGCTGTTGAATTGGTTTGATTGTGTTTTTTTACTACCATTTATGATTTGTTAACCAAAAGAAGTCGAGATCATCAATTAATTTTAGCATTTCTGACATAATTTTAAGCACTGATTCAATATTTGGTACATATTTATTGTGTTATTATAATAGTTTTAAATTGCCGTTCAAGGAACGATAGGCCTTGTTCATTTCTAAAGCCCTCCCTCTCTTATTTTACTATCATAAAATCTGAAAAAAATGTAAGCGTACTGCTTTTTTAATGAACATTTTCATCGCAATATTACTTCTAGTAATAAGAGTACTTACAATCTCTTTCGTTATATCTATTATTACAGTTGAATGATCAAAAGTGCAAATATCAATTTATTTTGCAGGTAAGTGTCCAGTGTCCACCGATTTCTCCACTGTGCTACAACATTGTTGCAAGTACCCGTTACCTGTCAATCAAACGCAACAATGTTTCGCTTATCGAAGTCTCCATTGCGATTATGCAGCAGCTTATTTTTATATCACCTGTTATACCTGCAGCATGCAGATGCACTAGCACCTGTAGCTTTAGCACCACGTAGCACTTGGTATGCCCGTCACGTCTCCCCCCCCCCCGCTACTCCTTCCCCCACACTCTGATTCACTTAACGGTGGTTTTCAAACTTATACTTTGTAAGATGGAGAGCATTACATTTTCATGTTACAAGGGCTTTATTTGCTCAGCAAGTGCTGTGGCTGCTGGATTAAATGTTTCAAATGGAATTTACATACAATACCTTCAAAATTTCGTTATTCATTTTATTTTTATTTAATGCCAAAATAATACAACATTTAGCAGATACCTTAACGTTTTGCTTCTCCAAAGGTTTGCAGTATTCGTTAGTGGGTTTTTTTATCTTTCAACTCAGGATGATAAATATAAATGAATGACGATAAATAAAAGAATGTATTTATACTAAAAATATATGCAGTATTCAAAAAAGGTTCAGCGAGAGAAACCGAAGTACACGAGTAAGAAAGTAAACGAAAACAACGCTCTCGGAAACGTCCAATAAATTAACTGGCTTGAAAAGAACCGAGAATCGCATTTGGGGAGACAAAAGGACAATTACAAATGCTGGCCAGCCGGGATTGTAGCAAATTGGCGTATAGCGTTGGCCGAGGCGGAGAGTGGAACAATAATGGAACAACACGGAACAATAGCGGAACAATTCTGGAACAGCGCAGACACCGCGCCCTAGACAAAACACTGGCACACGTGTGGGGGTCGTGGTACGGCTCTACTGTTGTTAATTGGAACAATTAAACAGTCATCTGTGCCGGCAGTGCAGCAGTTTTCTGACTTTGTACTGAATTTCGTCTCCTCTGTAGGATGCATTCTGTCTCTTCCTCTGTTCACGATTGATAACACTCTTCCTGAGTGTTACGATAATCCTCTTATTGTATTGATGGGCCAGAACGGACATGTTGAACTGTGAATCTTGGGGATTGGTTGTGAGAGATTCTAGATGTTTGTGATGACTTGGGTTAAGCTGCATTATTTAAGTCATTTAACAAAGGTGATGACTATAATTGTGGGAAGGTCAGTATAATCGAATCAAACCTATAAATGAATCATTCATTTTAGCTGGTGTGTATTTGGTTTATGCCCGAGTTTTTTCCTTCTTATATTTCTTCCTCTATTCAAGTAGAAAATACAATTAAAGCGGGGATTGAGGGTACCGTTGTGTTCAGCAAGACTTTTATTATATTTTTAGCTTCAGTGTAAGGTTGTCTTTTTAATATGTTGGGACATGAAAATGAAATAAAGCTATCATTTTGCACTATTTCAATCTTGGTCTTACCAACTTAACTGTAAAAATGAGTGTCAGGGTTAGAGAATGCTTACCGAGTTTATTAGTGCCTGTAAAATTTCACCAAGGGGGATGTACAGGATTAAAATCAAATAATAAAAATTGTGTTGTAAAATACAACGAATCCGCCAGTGGAAAGTAGGCATGTCAGACACCCGCACTTAATCAGGAAGTTGATTTGCTGACGCTTTTAGAGAGAAAAAGTACCAGGATTTTGAAGAAGTAATAGGTGTATATGTATGGGTCTAATAGAAGATGCGACATTATTGTTATTAACAAAGACAAAAGTGAAGCCTTAATACTTGACCCTACAATCAGATTGAAAGGGAACAAGAACCAAGCAGAAGAACTACTATACATAAAGAAAAAAAAATTATAAACCTATTGTTCCCTACTATAAAGACAATTACAAAGCTAAAGACATAAACGATGTTGGACAATTTTTAGGATCCCGAGAACCTATAACTAAATTTTTCAGTGAATTTTGGACACAGTACGGACTTAAAAAGATTTATTGAAAACCATTTCAATAACAATTTTGAACCATTCCACTGGAGTTTTACGAAATCATTTATATGCACAAAAGTGATAATTTTAAGTTTAACTAGGACTTATTCCTAAATCAAATTTTCAATACTGTAAACAAAATTGTATGTAAAAGAAACTGTAATGGGAACCTTTGTATTACTACAACTTTCATTGGAAAGAAAGTGTATATTTATGTCAATAAATATTCTCTACATATAACTCAGATTGCCTCTCAGTTCTCGCGGTGTCGGTGATTGAAGGTCAGATCACGTGAGTCAGTTTATTATACGAGCCAACAACCGTGACATTCCCACAACCACGCCGTCAGCAGTCGGCAGCCAGGAGCACGGTGTAGCGGTACCGCGTGTGAAGGTCAATTATGCAACAGCCGGCCTTGCTCTTATCTCTGCAAGTGGACATCTTGCAGCTGATCAGTAAACTGGAATTGCTAGAAGCTCGGTCCCCGAAGCAATAGTTTATTAGATTGGCCTTCTTTTCTTCATGCCATACTCGGTCTCTGAGGAGTTGCTGGAAAGCTCGGTCCCCAGGTGTAAGAGTTTATGAGATAGGCCTTTATTTCTTCATGCTCGGTCCCTAAGGTATTGCTGGAAAGCTCGGTCCCCAGGTGCAGTAGTATATGAAACTGGCCTTCATTTCTACATGCTCGGTCCTTAAGGATTTCCTGGAAAGTTTGGTTCTCATATGTTATAGTTTTAGAGATTTATCTTTATTCGTCCTTGCTCGGTCCCTGAGTAATTGCTTGAAAGCTTGATCCTTTGATGCAATAGTTTGAGATTGGCCTTCATTTCTACATGCTCGGTCCGTAAGGAATTGCTGGAAAGCTCAGTCCTCAGATACGATAGATTATGATATTGGCTTTCATTTTTTCATGCTCGACCTTCTTAAGTCTAAAAGTTACCTTTATTGTGCGTATTTCCAAGATCTCTCATAGAGGACATGTTACAGTACACCGCTATGATGTATGGATGTTACACCTTACTGAACAGTGGATTGATGAAACATTTTTAGGCAAAGGCAGAGATACAGATGGTTCGAAAGTGATCCAGAACAATTTCTAGGATGGAACTTAAAATTGTTATCTTCATGTCCTGCTCTTTGGTCCTGATCTTTAGCGGCTTTGTTAGTAATGTGAGGTTAGATGTGCTCGGTGGATGTCAGGTATTGGTACCAAAACTATATCCATTAAAGCTCACTGGTAGTAGCTTACTTTTGGGTTTCCTGCTTCATACTTAAAATCCTTCTCCATAGCCATATCTAGGACAGCGGCCCTCGCACTCGGTTGCTTAATTTAAAGTGAATATGAATTAAGAATGGATGGGAAGATTGTTTATCTTTGTTATTGGCAAAGATCCGCTCATTTGTTTGCCAGCATCGTTAATTACAGTAATAGCCCAACGAACAAGGTAGCCGGGTCCAGAAACAAACAATGCTACACACTTTTGCAATGTATCACAAAATGGTTTATTACGAATATGAAAAGCCTCTAATTTTGCATATGCTATAAGGATCCATAAGAGTTTGTATCTAAACGATGGTGCTATAGTAAACAGAACTGTCCATTCTTGCTATGTTGTTTTTTATCGTATTCATCTACCTTACTTTCTAAACCTTTTCCTAAACCTTAGAGTCAACAAATAACTTAAATTCTTCTTCTTTAATTATTTCTTTCATTGTTTTGTACCTGTTACAAAATTAATCAACTGATAGAAATATCCGTTCCTAAAACTGATACCTTGAATTACCAAAATATACATTTTGTTCTGCTAACAACATTTTTCTGATGGGGATCCCGTCATGAAAAATATCGCATCTGCTTCTCCCATAAGACCAATATTAACTTACAAATTCGATACAGCATTAACCGTTCATCCCAAATCGACGCTTTGAAACTCATTCGAAGAGAACGCAATAATCTAGCTATTTAAGTGTGCAGATTATCAATATAATTAAAATCGTAATACATAAAATACCCCCGTTGCAGCAGACCTTTATACTCAGCGAATTTCAAATTAAAAAAAATACTTCCATCCAATGATGCCATATGACATCACACACACACACACACACACACACACACACACACACACACACACACACACACACACACACACACACACACACACACACACATCACATCACATTTTTTGTGTTATATGACATGTTTTCGTAATCCCCATAAAAATAACATGGGGAATGAGTATGCAGGTTTGCTGCTACAGGCATGTTAAAACTGGGTGTTTTTATTTCAATATTTAGTAGATTTTATCTAAAAAGAAGCCATTTACCAAGTTTTATCAAGAAATGTTTAGAAATAATGGAGATATGGAATTTTTTTATTGCCCATAAGGATAACATGGGGAATGAGTATGCAGGTTTGCTGCCACAAAAATTGAAATTTCGGTGATTTTAGACTGAAATACATTAACTCTCATCTAGATGAAGCCACAAACCAAGTTTTATTAAGATATGTTGAAAAATAAGCGAGATATAGAATTTTACTTATTTCCCATAAGGTTAACATTGGGACAACGTACTGTGTTTACCACATTCAATACCTCGGTAACCAATAGACATAGAGAAATTATACAAAATATTAAATTGTTTGTTTTTTTCGAGCTGAATTCAATGGTGCTTACCAAAATTTGATTTTTTTATTTTTCTATGTAAAAAACCCAAAAACCCATTTTTGGGGGGCTTATCCCCCTTTACCCCCCCTTCCAGTGGTCCGATCGGACTGGTTTTCGAACTCATCCGAGTAATTACCACTTTACACATCTATGCAAAATTTTATTCCGATCGGACCATTTTTGCAAGCGCTATCGTGCTTACAGACACACACATATATATATACTGTGTATATATAGAAATTTGAACGGTGTTTTTTGCTTCTGGGGGCCCCAAAATGAAAAGTTGTCATGGTCTCGGGCTTAAGTCTTACCATGGGACCTACGGTAATAGTTTCTTCCCTATAGGTGAAATTCGCTAAAACTCATTTTTTACCATCAAGTGTTTTTAAATTTTCTTACTAAAACTATTAGACCTTACCTCAAATGAGCGATAAATCAAATTTAGTTTCAGGGACTGAGGTCTACTCTCTGCTACAATACACTCATCGATTTACACTACAGTAGCGTATATCGATAGCTGCACTCAATGGTAATAGTTGCAAGGGAAGGTGTTCCATCCTGCACGGTTCGCGCTGCGGTCGCACGTATAACCGTTTATCAGAAACCAATAACCACATGATTTAGCGCCATAATTACACGGTCAGTAACAGCTGATGCCCAGCTGATATATGGCTGACCTCTGCATTGTTGCCACCTGTGCCAGCCCACAACTCTCACCTCTTATTGGCTTCATAATAAGAGAATTGGCTTTTTGTTTTTCATTGTTGGCTTTTTGTTTTTTGTTATATTACATGTTGTGGAATATTATTAATTCATTAATTACCTTATCCAGTCCTTGTTAATCGTATGACGACATGTATTCCTTTAGAATTTTATCAGTTCATGCAACTAGATATCAATTTCGGAAAGTATGATTTTTCTCAATTTTCTCAATTTTTAAAGTATCAATTTTTTCAGTCATGATTTGTTAAATGTTTCATAAAGAACTTTCCACAGTCAAAAGGCTAAGAATTTAACGTTAAAAATTAACAAATTGAATTGGCCAACAAGTAGCATCACAGGTCAGATAACAATGTCTCAGTCAGGCGTTATACAATAAATGTATTTCTTCCAGTGTCTTTAATATTTCAATTATCTCTTTTCTCTTTCTTCAAATGATAAAAATTTCTTTGGATGTGGTGGAAGTGGCAGACCCAAACAATTTGCCTGAATAAAAATGAACAAAATACGATTAATGAAATAATTTTATTGATGGTCAATACAAATTTACGTAGAATTTGGATAGTTTATTATAATCATATAGTTTATTATAATTTTTGTTCCTGTAGTGAAGAAGTTTTTCCTCCTTTTTAGACGAGGATGTCTTTGGTTGCCACTGAGAGTTTAAATCGCCCCATCCGGTCAAAGGTTTATGCCTTTAACACAGAGGCAATTTATTTCCTTTGAAGGCTTCTTTGCCTTTGGTCTGCGGTTTTAAATCAGTTGATTGATCTATTTCACGTTCCTTTTTCTCTTTCTTTCCTAAAGCGTTACCCCTTTAAATTATCTTCCAGTGATAAAGTTAAATTCAAAAAAGTGTACTTTAAAAAAATTAATGTTGTATTTTTGCAAATTTATTGAAGTAGAAATAAAGTAATGTGTTTAAAATATTGTTAAAAATATTTAGGTCAATGTTTCATCCATCTGAGTTTTCCGCATGTAAATATGGTAAAAAAACCTTGCTGTTTTTTTAGTTAAAGTGGTTCATTTTTAAAGAAAATATAATCGTCAAAACTTTTGTTTGTTGGCATATATATAGAAATTATTAAAATTACTTTCTATTATTTTTTAATGCCGAGTTAAGGGATCCATTTAAATTCCCGTAATATTTTCACTTTTTTAGTGAAAAAAACTTTTTCTTAATTATTTTCTTCCTTTGTAGTTGTTGCAGGTGCACTTTTGTCATAGATAAATATGTTCTAGGATTTGCATGTCTAAGAGTAACTTTCACTCATGTCCTATTTGCACTTATCGCTAACTATTTAGTACCAAGGACAAAAGCTGAAGAAAATGGCGACCACGTGAGTTTTCTGTACTGTTGTTTTCATGTATTTCAACAGTTTTTTTCGTTAATGTAGTGTTCCTTGTTTCAACTTAATCGTCTAATAAAAAAAATAAACAACAATATTTCCTATGTTAAAAGACATGAGGAAAAATCAAAGTTAAAATACAATTAATTTTTAGGGAAATCTACCATTTTACAGAGGTTGTGTTACGAGAGTAATAGTAAATGATTGTTATTACCGGTCACGAATTAACTCAAGATGGTTTTATATTTTACAGTTAAGGGTTGAAACACTATTTTCGGTTATAACATAAATTTTGTAATTACTGCATAAAAGGGGGTTACAAGCACAACATGCATGTACCAAGAAGGGGCGAGTAAATAACCACAACATTGAACCTTGCCCAACACCAATAACAATAACCAATAGGTCTCGGTCACATAAAGCTAAATCACAACCGCAACACTCGCCGTTTCGCCATGACCAGCAAGTAGAACACGCTAACGTGCTGTGTAATCGAACCGTCCGGTGTCCTGCGTTTGAAAAGTGAGGGTCCCAGCGCTGATCCCTGAGGGTCCCAAGAAAGTCGCAGCTCTAAATATGACGGTAACTTTCACATGTACTCGTTTCTTACCGCGGTGTCTCATTGCAAGTAGGAGAAACTTGTACTTACACCTTGTCTGTAATATAACGACCCTTTGTTCAAGGTGGATACAGTGGAGGTCCTACTGTGGAGGGACCTCCTTTGCTAGTGATAGGCGCTACTCAAGAGCCCTCAAGGTTTTCACAGGTGTTTTTATCAAAGAATCGATTTTATCCAGAACAGAACTTTGTTCTTAAAAACAATAATTTATTTGTTCAGGCGTAAAACATTGTTGTACCTCCTTGGATCATTAAGGAACTAAGCTGATGTAGTTGCAACTCATTCGTAAGCAGGTGATTCATAATGCAACTAGAACACACCCAAACCCGTAACACGAACCTAGGATCTATCCTGAGGTCCAAGAAGTAAAGATACGACGATCCACTTAAAAAAATGCGCCAGGCTGAAGTGGATAACATGCCAAGGCGCGGGAATTGATCTGTGGCCCATGAAAAGGGGCCACCGATCATGCACACCAGGGAATAATAATCTTCCCTGACGGTACATTTGCAGAAATTCCCCTACATCAGGCCCAAACCCAACCTGCTGCTGCTTACTTGGGCGTTTTAAACCTTTTTCCAAAGCGTGAAAATATCGGCCTCAACATCGATCCCTGAGGAACCCACGCGTGTCGCGACTCATGATCGGCAACTTTCACCTGGTTTCTCAACCGCGTGACTCATTGCAACCAGATCGCACCTTCAGGTCTCATACGCATCGAGTTTTGTCCAGGTCGACTAGTATGACTAATTATCTGCCACATAACTTGTAATTTACGTGTCAATAACTCCGGCCTGTTTGTCACACCCACTTTGCGGTCGGTGAGCTCCGTGTTTGCGGTCTCTCGCCCACTCGGAATTATGGATTCTAAATTCTAACTTTGCATTACTTTAACGCTCTTTTTAGAGGTTTGGTTAGAGGTACCCTGTATCTGGTTTTCTGATATATATATATATATATATATATATATATATATATATATATATATATATATATACACAAATACCATTTGAAGGCTTTTATAGGCATCAACCAATCAATATGCCAGCATCCTCATTCATCTATGATAACAACAATTTTGATCATCCTAACGACATAGGCCTACCGTTTGATAACAATATTCATATTGGATGTGCAGTATTCTTGATTAATCTTTACACAAGGTTTTGATTCTGAATACTAATACAGAACTGATCGGGGTCATTCCCTTGAAGAAGGGTCAATGACTTGGGTTGGAAATGTTTGTTAAGAGTATATTTTAAAATGTTGCTATTTGCATATTTAAAGAGTGTAATATAATCACGCGCTGCTAAGTGAACAAATAAATGTAAATATATACAAATGCTTCAGCATTTCAGCTTTTTTCATTATAATTTTGGCCTTAGAGAGGTTTTCAGCACAAAACTAATATTTTCCCCCTCTAATCTTTTCACAGCCACCTTTTATTTTAAGTATTGGTTTTAGAGGTGTCAGACTTATGGTTTTCTTGCTTATGCTTAATGGTTGCGTGTTCAAATAAATAGCCGAAGTATGAATAATATTTAGTATACTTGTGATCGGTAAACTAAAAACCGAGCAGAACTAGTACAATAATTACATTGTGGTCTATGTGTAGACTTGTTTATGTGTGGATGCGTTGCGACACGAATATTTAAACCACACATCATATTTCTTCGATTGAAAATTAAGTAAATTTTTCAGAACCATAGAAAAATATTTTTAGAACCGTAGAAAAACATGCAAAGCTAAAATTAATCCTGACATCTTGGCATCGGCATACCAGATACTCCAGCTTGTGTTTACACTTGAAACCCGAGTCTCGACACGATCCGACGTAATGGCGGGTAGGCCGTGAGTGATCCGATCAACAAGCTTGAAATACACAGAGTAAGAATAGCGATAACTGGAAACAATAAGTAGAAAACTCTTCGAACGAGAATGTGAAATGCTTGTGTATACAACGCATAGCTGAGAGTTTGGCTCTAGAAATATTGTGACGCCCCCACTTTTAGCACTGTGTGAAAATTCCTCTGGCACTGAGAATAGAGCGTAATGGCTACTTGTTCAATATTGAAGAATGCTACGTGAGAGCACGTATTGTTTAAAAATGCTCTCTGCGGTAGCCAACACACAATGTTCAAAAAAGATTTTCCAAATCCAAGCAAACTGAGTCCCCCAAAACATTAAAAAAAGATATGTTTGATCCACCGACCATACTCTTTGGTCACTGGCTTAACCATACTTGACTAATTGTGCAGTAAGCCATTTTTATGAAAAATAAGTTAAACTATTATAATTAGGCCAAGAAGTGTAAATGTGACATAATAACTATATAGAGTAAAAACTTAGTTGAAAAATGCAACAGAGTAATTTTTGGAGCAACCCACCATACAGATTTATCTCGTCTATGGCATATTCTACATCATACAAAGACAAAATAGTTCTCTCAAGACTCAAAACATAAATTTTAATCATGATTTCTCGTCCACCACGTCGGATTCGATCACAGCCGCAACGAACAGGTCTATTCCTGCGTGGACAACAATAGTGTATTGTAAACACGGCGGTGGCGGCCTCCAGACCTCCAGAAATAATCCTTCACTCGTCGCCACGCGGCGATAGTCGCTCGTAAACAGCTGATAAGTTTCAGTCCACTCCACGAGTGGATCCAACCTTGCACTCACTCTTGGCCATAAACGTAAATAAACTTTGGGTCTAATATCCTTCGCGGCCGGATCAAAGTCCTGTGGGAATTTGATGGAGATGGTTGTTTACGTGTTCGTGTGGATGAGTTGGGTTTGATGCTGGGATGTGTGATGTATGAAGTTTGTATTCTCATAAAGTTGTAAAAATGTGATAGTAACATCGATGCTGCTCTCGAAAATCGAATTTTTATTTAATATATCCTAGGAGATTTTTCTTTTACAAGTGGTCCTTTTGTGAATTTTGCTGCACATTCCCAAATTTGCGTATGGCATACATATTTTTGAATCATTTTAAGTTCTGGCAAATTATTTTGAACTTTGGAGTTTCAATAACGCAGTCACCAATGTTTCTCTCTACTGTTTAAGTCTTTTAAAGGGAATGAGGGTGAGTAACATCTATCAACCAAACTCTTATGACAAATTAACCTGAAACAGCGATTCCTGCGGTTTTATGGTCGAATTTCGTGAAAAATAATGTTTGTGCACCCCTAAAAACCACTTGCAAACCAAAAAACCCACTTCACTCTTTTTCCTTAAAATACCTTGCAGTCAAACTTTTAAGTGGTTTGGTTGAAAAACATCACTTCTAAAACGTTGTGTATTTAACTTTTTAAGATTTTGATAAACAACCCATTCAGAGCTGAGTGAGTAAAAAGTTCGTTCGTTATATTGTTTTCATAAAGTATGGCTTGGATTGGCAAAAGCATATTTTAATTTAAAATGTCTCCCCTTTTGTCCATGAGATCCAAAGAAGAAAACGGGGCTTCAGATTATTATAAATAAATTCATCTCTCGACTTTTGAAGATGAAATATTTAGATGGAAACGATTTTTCATCCGGTAGTCACCGTTAGCCATCATCGTGTTTTATTATCGACTAATGTATTCCTGAAGAGCCATTCTTCAAACGGAAATTTAGTGTCTCCTGAACCAAACCAGTTGTGAAACAAATTGCATTAATCCACGTGAAGACATGGAGGCAACCACCAGCATCAATATCTTCCACCTCATCTATCAACGTCTCGCCGCGAACTCTTCATCTGCCTACTAACATTTCGGTGTCCACTAATGTTATTGACTCAACCTCAACCAGAGTTTTGCTGAAGCTAACCCCGTTTTCGGTGAAGCGTCAAGAATTTGTTGAAGTAACATCGATGTATATCGGACATTTAGATGGCTACGAAGTTATACACGTTTTGATTGTATGCTAATCGCGAGACTCAAAGTATCAATTCCCACTTCCTTGCAATCTTTATACGAAAAATACTACATCTCCTATACATAAAATAGAAAGACAAGCAGCCGAATACTTGCATAAAACTAATTAACTTTATCTTTTTCCAACAACGCATTTTTAAACGTGTTTCCTGTCTTGTCACGTTTGAAAACTGATAGTAAAACCTAATGATCATAAAACGAAACTCTTATTCGAGTGAGACCAGCCTATCAGATCAACAGTCAGGAATATCTGTTTGTGGAAACAACAAAGTTGATATTGTGTACACGTAGAGCCGATAAAAACCGATAACTAGTGTGACCAGATTTGGAGTGAGCCCGTTTCCATACAGTACCGACCGTACTTGAAACAGTAAAAGCAGTCTCGGCGGTGAAGGACGAAACATGAGTGGACCGAGGATGCAGCCTTGCGGTACACCAGATACTGGCCGGCCATATTGGGCTGATTGCGAACTGTCTGCGATTGTAGATGAACTCGTTTTGTGTTGTGTTACACGTTTATACTAGTTCGTGTGTTGTGGTTAGTTGTGGAATGAGATTTGAAATGTATGTGTGGTTTAAACTTAGAAAGAAAATCAACCACACGCAGAGTTGGGAATATTAAATCTGGTTTGTGATGGTAAATAATAAGAAAGTAGCAACCTTGCCAGCAACGAAGAAGGAGATTAATTAGACAGACTTTTATATCATTTAACATTTTCCAAAGTAATGGAGAGTTGACGGTTTTACTTATGCACCAAATTAGGTAAAATAGGTAAAATTATTTTACATGTTTTATGAGGTAGCCTAGTAAAATTGGTAAAATGTACTTAGCGTGCTAGAATAACATAACACGGTAATTTACATTTTATTGGCTTTTCTATCATTTACTCATATTATGCAGTTTATAAGGCACTTAAAAATGCAACTGTCACATAAAACAAAATTAACTGGCGGGAATGTGTGAAACAGTTCCTTCTCACATCGAATCAGTCTTGTATAAAAAAAACCATAAAATATTCTCATGCACTGATAACAACTTCCTCTTAACTAATTAGCCTTTGAAGCACGGTGAATGAAGAAGGTAGAACACATCGTAAAATTCTTCATATATATTCTTTGACATTAAGTTTTGTCGCGTGGGAGATGTAGCCTCGTTGACCAACCAGAGGCTCGAGGCTTGAGGCTTTGTGTGGACAGTCGAGGCCACTCGCCATTGTTGCCGCGAAATCATTTAGAGGCGCCAACGTCTGCAGCGTTCCTTGGTCGGACTCGTCATTGGATTATGTCATTCCATTGTATCCAGGCGATAAGGATGTCTTCAAGGACGTAAGGAGGCTGCATACAAACTCGCCAACATTTTTGGGACTGTTTCTAATATACAAACTCGCCAACTTTTAATTAGGTGCAAAAATCAGGAATCCGGCCGGCCATATTCAAACTCGCCAACTTTTGACCGCGGGCAGGTACCTCTCCCTCTTCCCCTCCCCCGGCTCGGTGACAATTGTTTGCCGGGACCCCTGCGTACAGGCCTCTGCTACTGCACCTGCATTCAAGTCTATATTCCTTCATAACAACTCTTAACATTGCTACTTAAGAACTACTGTATTCTATAGCATTAAAATTAACTGTAGTTCAAGCAATTCAAATAATAATTTTAGTCAAATTAATTATAATTAAATAAATATCAAGCATTTGGAACATGTTGGTTTTAAAACGTTCATGGAAATAACTTTTAAAACCATATAAGAGAATGATAAATACAGTACAGCTTATTTACTATGAGTTACCAAATGTTAAGACGCCGATGGAACTGTAGCAGGTGACTAGTCGTCGATTTTTGTTGATTTTGCAGCTGTAATCTTCACTTTTCGTTTTGCGCTGAGACTCCGTATCCACTCATAGATTGCCAGCATGATCTGATAAATATACAAATGAAATCTAGCAATGTAATTAGCGGATTTTATTTATTTAGCGGGGAGGGTAATTAGCGGATTTATGTAATTAGCGGGGAGGGGAAGAGGGAGAGGTACCTGCCCGCGGTCAAAAGTTGGCGAGTTTGAAAATGGCCGGCCGGATTCCTGACCCTAGTTTTTGCACCTAATTAAAAGTTGGCGAGTTTGTATATTAGAAACAGTCCCAAAAATGTTGGCGAGTTTGAACGTACCCCGTAAGGCTGTGGTCGATATTGTACTTTCTGCATCGGCAACGAACAGCTTCGATTATCTTTCTTTGTAACATTAACTTTTATCTCGGTATACTGTATTCTTGGCTTGTCGTTGAAGACTTGGCCCATGTTTGTTGTTAAACTAGATAAAAGTGACAACGATGAATAAATGTTTATCAAGTAGTTACAATCATTGTTGAAGTAGTTTAAAGTACATCAAAATGATCTTTAGTGGATTGAAATGGGACAGTTGCCTCCCTTGAAGAAGTTTACAATTTTTTTAAACATGGCCAGATACGAGTATTTTTGATTTGTGGTTCAGTATAGGCATCTAGTGCTTCATGAGTCTTTTAGTTCAAGTAAAAGCGCTTAAAATATGAAGATTCATGGTGGTTTGGTAAAAAATGTCACAGTCAGTCACATAGTTTAGTTCAAAGATCCAACTATATAAAAGTTTGGTCCAAAGATCGGTTTCGTGTAGGGGTGGCGAAAACGTAGAGGTAGATTAGTAGAAGTTAATGGTGTAGTAGAAGGAGGATAATGAATCGAAGGACTGGTCTTATAGTCACGTCAGTAAAATGGAGAAAAAGCCAAATAATAGAAAATATCCACAACATCACACATTAGATAAGGTTTTCAAAGCCAAAGTTTTTCAGTATAGGGCGAAACGCTGTTTTTCACGCGACACATCTACAAGACATTTCTATCAATGTTTCCTTTTTTGTAATACGCATATATAACCACTATTTATAATACTATAGGTCTCATGCATAATACATCAGATGAAACATCTAGACACGGGAACAGTCGGTTTGTTGTGAATTATGCTCGTGAAACAACCGGGTTGTCTGGCCTCCGATTCCCCATTGTTGGCGGACAAAGGCTATTGTTTCCGGTGCTTACACCTTTCGATCAAGAAATATCGAATTACTCATCCGCGATTGTTTGGTTTACCTGAGCCCCTATTGTTGATGAAATTGGGTTCTTATTTCAATAATTTGCATAACATGATGCTTTTGTTTGGTTAGACCATTGACTTTGAATCTGACGCAGACATCCCATTGCATTAGAAAATGTGTACCAGGTTTTGAGTGACCCTGGATTAAAAGAGCTCCTAGCTAGTGAATCCCCAACAGAGTGTAGACTACTGATGTCACCTATTAAATTAGGTATCAGGAGCAGGTAATATATCATTTAGTAACACATAAAACAAGCAATAGTCAATTAATTATTGATTTATGCAATATATAATACAAATTGTTTAATAAATAGCTAAAATAAGGGGTTGATAGAAGCACCCTTTGTTGGGAATTAATCAAACTAGGTCATCTTTAAACTCTGGGTCACGCAAAACTAGCTACAGCTGGGCCACAAAAATGGGAGGTCAACAGAGGTCTTAATTATTCATAGTCAAAGGTTAGACGAAGAAGTTTGTTAAACCTGTAAGTTTCAATACAGTTTTTATTAAGTTCTTTTTTCTTTTATGTGTAGTTCAGATAGAATAGGGACTCAGATAAGGATGTAAATCGGAGACAAAAATGTCTTTGTTTAAGTTAGTGAAAAAATTAAAACATTCCGCACGTATAGCGATATAAATCGTATTCGGCTTGAATAATTTATGAAGGTCTGCTCTTGAGTCCTGAGTACGGTTCTGAAGAATTATGAGATTCTTTTGGATGTATTTGGAAACATATATAATTCATTGATTTCTTTACAAACCTTTTACTTACTTTCGTTGAATTGGTATACATCCCAAGTTGTAAACCATAATCGAAAAAGGAGGAAAAAATATTTTTTTGAGTTGAGAAGTGACTAATATTTTGAACACTCACCTTCAATGGTAGGTATAAAATCACGCAGGCTTTTAAGCTACCTATGAAGATTTCTATTCACAAAACATAGTTGTCTGTATTTATGTAAGGCATATGTGACGTCACAGCCAATAATTGGCCACAGATAAGGACAGCTGACTGTGTGTAATGGCCACCACGCTCACGTTCGCCCTTTGTCACAATCTGTTAACTAAGGTCGATATCGCTGTTGTGTCGACTGGCTAAATATGGGGTTCATTAAGGCCACGTGTTGGGGCTTAGTTAAAATATTCATTATAATGTTTATTGTTTATGCCAGAAAGAGGAGATGTAAAGTGAAAATGAAGTCATTGTAATTATAAATATCATTATAGTTTATAGACCCATTTAAAATTTTTACCCTCAGAAATTCGTAAATCTATATATATAAAGGAGAAGGGGTTTTCTTGCGGACAGCAAATCTCCAAAACTATAAGACCTAAAGAGTTGAAATTTGGCACATGTGTTCCCCTTGGGTTTTAGATGCACACTAAGAAATGGTTTTACAAAATTCCCAAAAGGTTTTGCCCTATGGTACTTCAAAGTTTTAATGTTAAATTATAGGGAAGGACATCAGGTTGTCATGGCAACCTTAAAAAGTATGACAAATTAAATCCTAAAAAAAAGACAGAGGAAGTTTTTATGATTTTCCACGGGTGAAACCGTGATGATCAGCTAGTAACTTATAAATTTCACTCTAGTTTGTCCGACGCGTGGGAGGAATTGGCAAAAAATATTTATGAAAACAAAACCAAACTGGAAAATAGATTGCCTGACTTTTTTAAGATGCAAGGGATTAGAAAGTAAATAAAAAGGAGTCCTTAGATATCTTCCTTAAAGCAATTGTTTGGAAAGTAAATTAAAGTAGAAAATTCCAAAACAATTTTTTGATTATTTTATTAATTTCCACATGTTTTTACCCCCCCCCCCCCATTATACGTGATATATGGAGAAAGTATTGTTTTCGTCAACATTTTCTATTTTTTTGTGGAAATATCCGTTTTATTGCTCTCTGAATCTAAAATGTGGTTTTCGGAGTGGTGTCCGTCCGTGTGGATGTGTGTGTGTATATGTAGTAAACGAAGCTAGAGACGACACCAGTGGTCCGATTTTAACGAAATTTGGCATGTAGTTATAAAGCCGTGATATCTTTCGGAGTTTTTTCACTCTACGAAATTTGAATTTTTTAGAATATTTACCCCATTAAAACACCAAAAACGTCAAAAATCAAAATATTTAAAAACGCCTTAAGCGATTTTGATGAAAATGTCATTGTTTTTAGTTTTAAGATACAAATAAAATAAGTTACAAATAGAATGACTCCATCCGCATGTCAGTAAATATTCTCGTACAGAAGTTATGGGGATTTAAGTGTTACATTTTTCAAATTTACTAAAAATCATAATAATTAATCCTAATAAATGGGAAAAAACACATGAGGTCGTGTTTTTTTGTTAATCATAATAAAAATAAAAATCTGAACATAATAAAAATCATAAATAAAATCATCCTAATAATTAATACTTGCAACCATTACATTCGGCATGAAAAAATAAATAATCCAGTACTTTGAGTTAATAGTCTACGTCAACTGGTTGCAGAGATAATTGATATATTTTCGTTTGGTGGTAAACACAGTACGTTGTCAAATGTTATTTTCATGACAAATATTTAAAAACCGATATCTATTTAAGTTTAAGCATTAAAGAAAAGTCAATGGTTCAAGTTTGGTATGTATTTGTGGAGTTAATTGTAAGAATGTTTTATTTTTTTGTAGGTTTTCTTGCTTAAAGGGTGAAAATATGTATCAAGTTTGCTGATACCGTCTATTAATCTACTGTATAGAACGGAATGACGGAATATTCGCCACTACTCCTGCCCTCGGTGTCCTGATTTTGTCGGCGTTTTCGAAGGATCAGTTTTCAAACCCATACCACGTATACGCATGTGACTGGCCGATCTCTCTTATGTTATCAATTTCAAGTTTCTCCCGGCGCGACGTTCGAAAGTCGCTTCGCCCAGTGAGGATGTGTTCTACAGTAATTTCTACTCGAGGCCCTAGTAATTATCCTCCGTTTCTGGACAACCAGTTCACGTAATTGTCACGTGAGAAGAGTTTTATTGCTCAATTAACACTCTAATCGCCCATTCTTTATGACCCGCCATACAATAGTCGTATAGTTGTGGTTGTGGTTGTGGTTCCGGTGGTAATTATCAAAACGCTGTTGGTAATAATTATAGCCTTTCTTTTATTCTAGAAACTGATGAATTATAGACGTTCATTGTCATCTTCGTTCATTTCGTAGAGTAAATTAGGCAGTAAATTTTGCAGAAGGTTTTATTTGGGGGTCTTTAAAAATATTATGTTATAATTTGCATATTTACCAAAGACAATCGAATCTTGTTTCCGTTAGGCTATTAAGCTTTGTTTTATAAAATAAAAGACTAAAAGAAGTCCGAATTGTAACGAAAAATGGAACTTACACACTACATGATTTTTAGTCTTGCCTTTTAGGCTCAAAGAACAAACAACTTGAAATTAGGTAAATTCTTTAAGGACTAATATTAATAAAATAACGATCAATTGTGTCTGTATCTGTTTCCTCGCCATCACAGAATTTTCTAGGTTTTCCACAGTTTGGTCACACTTAGACTTTCAGTTTATGACTACAATTTGTTTTTGTTCATATTTAGATTTTCACACCTTCTACCTAGTCACCTTTTACCTCTATAATTCAGTGACTTATAGAGGTAAAACACCTGCAGCCCTATGCGACAAACACTGAGATGTGAAAAGTGAAGTGGTGCTGGGTACTGAGATACGGACAGTTCCAGATTTCAATGTCCATTGCCCAGTGCCATTGTGTCTCTGTGGTCGTGACATTGCCCATTGCCCAGTGCCCTCCGCGGTCGTGACAGAGCGGTCCAGAGGTCACTGGCCGGTCTTGCAGCCATTGTGGCGCGGTTCCGCCGGATTGCACAAGGAATCGATCAATGTACGTAAATAATGCAGTAGTCTGTAGTCCGGCCCTGTGGCGGCGCGGAGGCTTCTGGGTACAGACGCTGCGCTGCATTAAAGAGGGCATTCAGGAAAAACACGGGTAATATATGATACACATTTAGTTTGCCAAGCAGCTTTTATTTGCAGATTAAGTGTCTCAAAATCAAAATTGTCAGTGAAAAGATGGTTACGATAGTGGTGTGATGTGATATCCCAATCCAACTTACCAAGGTTTCTTTCTCTCATATTATATATTTTGAACACTGACCAACATGAATGTACAGTACTGCAGTTCATAAGTGATTACTTGTCTTAGAAGACTAGGGCTACCGATATTAATGTGCTTTGGACCAGAGTAAGCCTATCTCTTGGCGCTGATTATTGCCGAAAGTTGAAATTCTACTCCGATAAGATTTTAAATAAACGGTGCAGACGATTAATTAACAAGCAAATTTTATTAAGTCAATTTATACAAGTGAACGGAGTGATTCAAGTTGTAGTGTTATCGATATTGATCAGTTATCTCTAAAAAATGTTATTTTATTCCTAGCAAATTATTTAAATAGTGTTTTGAAACTTAAACTATCGAAACCTTCCACTAAAAGCACTCAATTTAAAAAAAATGTAGGAATAAAAAATGAAATGAATACTATAAACAGTATATTTTACAACAAGGGCCGAAAATGAGGTTTTGCAGGCTCGAGATCGTGTTTCAAATTCGAGACGTTGACGGAGATTTGAAACGATCGAGAGCTGCAAAACCCTTTCGGCAGAGGTGCAAAGGCTATTTTTCACCACACTACACAATGAAATATTCCCTATACAAATCTGATTATTTATTTGACACACTTGAAAAACAAAACTCTGAGTTTATGAGCGACGACACAACTTATAGTTTAAACAAACACGGCTATGAAAATCACATGATCGCAACTATCCTGTCTTTGACCTATTGAATGCTGTATGTGATGTTCTCACGTTGTTTCAAGCAAATAAACGATCAGCTGGCTTTCGGTTTGAATGTTTAGCTGAAAGTCTACGATCAGCTGAGTTTTCGGCCCTCTGGCGGAAAAGAGCTGGTTTCGGCAACCGCAAAATGGCGTTTGTTAAACAGGTGGTTACATCGTAGTGTGGTGAAAACTTCCACACGAATCTGCAGGGTAAAGTCAGTTGTGACTTTTCCTAAAAAGTTCAAAGTTTGTTCCTAAAAACAAATCACAATTTCAAAATTAGAAAACAGTTTAAAAACTAGAAATTCCTAGAATAAAAATATGTTTTGTCATAAATTCGATAATAATTATTACAGATAAGCCAAAAACAAGTATTGAGGATTGTAACCGAGATAGAGAAGAAAGTTATAAACTAACTTTAAACATTCACTCGCAAACTGCAAACAAACATAACTTCGAACTCCACAAATCCTCCCATCGGCCACTTTACCCACCAAATGAGAAAGTTTCCCAATAAAACGCCCCGAGTTTGGAGGGCGTAACAATTGAAGTTCCCGGAGGCAAAAACGTTCGGATGTTCGTAAAAAAGTTCGGGAGTGTCCGGCGGAAAACGTAACTTTTTACAGTGTATACATTTGACTCTGCTCATCAGTTGGTTTACTTTGTTTTGAAAACAGTAGGGAATTCTCATTGTATTAATTAATAACTGAAGTAGGTTGTTGACCGCAAACCTAATACATTTTTATTTTAATTATCTACTAACAACTATTTCAGAATATTTTTGGGTTAACAAACTTAAAAAAAACCGTTTTAGGACAATTTTCAACGCACATTATCTTGTTAATGAGTATTTTTGATCGATAAAAATAACTATAGGACGTCATGAAAAATATTACTTGTCACATTTAATATGCTGCAGATAACATTTTACTTACTCTCAGAAATTCACATCAAGCCTCAGAGAGTTTTAAAATTGCATTTTAAATTGCATATTTGTGAAAAATAATCATAGCTCGTGGCGGTAACGGTCATGTCAAATGGCACGGCTCAGTCCAACTATAATACAAATTTTCATTTTTGCTTTGGGCTTGCGGACGGCCCGCGCCATCCCTTTTGACGCGACTCATATTGACTCATTGCTCCAGGATCACCCCCTAACCATAAGCAAAGCTGACGAGCAGTATTTTAATTTACCTCACTTAAATCTCCAGGAACACTCCAATCCAATACAGATCTAATCAAAATTCATTAGCCTACTCCTTTTCCTCGTCCAGGCAAAAACGAAGGTAATTTATGTCGGATTACTTTCTCAGACGTCCTGTTCGTGTATCAAGTTTCTACTCTGTATCCCGAGGCGGCGGCTGCAGCTGGCAGTGACCTTGGAGAGATCATCAGCTGTGGCTGTAAACAGCTGTCCGGTCGGCCACTTTCTCACTGGACAGTCAGCTGATTGTGCGGTTTGGCGGGATTTTGAGGTTATGTGACGTTGTTATTGTTGTGCTTCTACACAAATCAACGCCTTTCGCCTGAATGGGAGCTATTGGTCCTCATTCAGAAATTTGAAATTTAGATGCACCGTAAGTACTTGTGGTTACTTATGACTATTACTTCAATGACTTCAAATAACTATATGCAGTGCTTGATTTGCGGCGGAACGCGGCGGAACGGCGTTCCGGGACCTCTTTCTGCCGCAAGAGTCGATCTTGTAAATCTTAATCGGTCGGAGTATTTTTAGTAAGAAACGATCGCGTGCAATCGGATGGATAATTTGCCGTAAATTGCAATCACGTACAATCGGCCGGAGGATTTCGCCACGAGAGAGGATCATGTGTGATCGGGGAGTATTTGTCGTATAAGAGACAATCGCGTGTAATCGGCTGGAGAATTTGCCGCCAATGACGATCGCGTATGGACGGCCGGAGAATTTTGACGCTAAAGACGATCGCGTAAGATCGGCCGGAGAATTTGCCGCAAAAGACAATCGCGTATAATTGGCGTATTACTCCCTGCGTATTACTGAAATTACGCGCGGAGTTTCGGCCCGAAATTAGCGCACTTTTGTGTAGTCTTGAGCTAAGCCGAATGTTGAAAACGCTAAAAAGACCCGATACTCACACAAGGCATCATAAAAAAATCTAGAATTTCTTTAGACTATTTATTTTTTGTTAGTTTAATGCTTGTTAGTAATTAAAATAAAATAATTCTTTGTTAGTTTTTAATTTCCTTATTCAAAAATTTGAGTTAGATAAAATGTGGCTTTTTAAATCGACCTAATTATTCATATTGACAAATAATACTTTGTTGAAGGGAAGAATTATAAGGGGGGGGGGGGTTATGTACAAACTGGCAATTACAGTTCCGGTACCTCAATTTTTACAAATCAAGCACTGACTATATGTATCCCACTAGGAATACATAATGAATAGGGGTGAGAGAAGATAGAAAAAGAAGTCAATTACTTGTCAAAGGCAGTGAACGTTGGAGGACAAATCTATATTTATTTGGAAACTAATTAAAGATTTTGTTAAAAGAATGAGGATGATCCTTGTTAAATATTCTAAATGCATCTTGATATCAAAATTTTGTGATATACAGTAAGAATTTTAGATACCTATAAAGACAGTGGACACGGAAACAAGCTGCTCCCAGCTTTAATTTTCGTTTTTATCCGATTGGATGGTCGCTAAAAAGCAATGTTTATTGGAATCAGCTGTTCCTAATTATTTTCTAAATAATTAATTAAGGATTAGGTGAAATACAAAACTTTGAAGACATCTGAGGTTTTTCCCTTGACCTTAAGTAATGTCGTTTCTTTCTAAACCATAGCACAAAAATGCAGTCAAGAATGTATATTTGCCGATGAATTCCCCACGCATTGGATGGTTTGGTAAAGAAGCTTACATTCTACTCGGGTTCTTAAAATTTTACGCCTGACGACGAGAATTAAGAAACTCCCAATTCGTTGCACATCTCAATTAATTGCAACAACTATTTTCCCGTTTATCGCAAATAAAAAACCAAGTTGAAAGCAACTTGTTTTCCTTCTTTGACAGTTCTTTCAGCTTGATCAACCTTTTAGCATTCCGATTGGAGCCGAGGCACAGCCGAGGCCTCGATTTCAATCGCCACTTTACATGCGAAGTAGGTCGCTACATTGGCTACATGCGGCGAGGACGGAGCCATAGAGGGCGCGACCGTGCATGGCTGCCCTGACACTGACTCTGCGACACTAGACACTTTTCTCGATTAACAATCTAATAGTGGTCTATTGGCTTTTACCGTTCTTCAACCACGTAAATATATCACCCACTGGAGTGTAGGTTGTGTATAGGTTGAGTCAAATGTCAAGGCCCAGTGCTCAGTCCGCCCATAAACTGTATGTTAATTTTTGCGTCGGGCTTGGGAATAGCCTGGGCCACGTATTTGACGCGACGTATATCTTTTTCAAATCTAAAACACAGTCAAATCTAAACTGATGTTAACAAAAACAATATAAATTAAAAAAATACCATTATAGTATCAAATTAAATGTATGAATCTCACAATTACAATGGTACCAATTATACATGTTTTAGAGACAGTTTGCACATCGTAGGAACGTTACAAGTATATTCCGTGGTGGCAGTAACTAAGGAATGTTAAGGCAAGCTTCTAGGTTATCGATTGTTACGATGTGTATAAATTGCCAAACCATTTACAATTGGTACCATAGTAATTTTGAGATTCAGACCTTTAATTTAATGACTTATTTGTAATTGTTTACGTTATTTGTACCCGCGCGGGCGCTAAACCGGGGAAAGAAGATGGCGATGGTCTTGGTCCATCGCCAAGACCATTTAGAATTATTTTTTTCCTGTATTAGACGTAAGGGTGGGAACAATATATTCTCATACTTCTAATTCTCATTCTAATATATATATTCATAATATTCTGCATTAAAATAATCGATAAAAATAAAATTGATTAAAACAATTATAAAAATTGTTTAACACATTCCTTTTGAAATATGTCAATACAATATTTCAGAGTTTACAGTGCGTTTAAAGTGCTGCAATCGGCCGCAACAGCATTATCGCAATGCCTGAGCCTTGGCGCGGCCTGTGTTCCTGCCCCGGACGCAACCGCGAATTCCGGCTCGCTCTGTAAACCCAGCGCGCGTTCCAGTAGTAGTAGTATAGTTCTTTGGATAAATATCGTAACTTACATAGAGTGTAGTCCGGTTAAACCGATGTCCGGTTAAAAGGTGTCCGGATAAGATGAAGTCTGTATAGACAGTGACCCGGCTGGAACGCCGGAATTGAACCGTGCTGGCCTCAGTCCTTTTTCACCGGTCCGCTGCCGCGGGTTCTCATTTCCATATCCAAACACCACCGCAGTCCCGGCCCGTCTAATCAAATAATCGAACCGACCCAAGAAAGAGCTCCGCGGGCGGCCCTCGCCCTCGCCGCAGAGGAATCAGTTCCGCTCCACGCCACCGGCGCGCTTCTGTTTACTTTCTCCGGATCAGCTTCTGATGTCATCCTATACCCTTATACGAGCAATTTTATCGTGTGTGCTTGCTTGCACAACGATCTCAAAAACGGCTCCGAGGATTTCCTTCATCCTATACTCTTATACGAGCAATGTTATCGCGCGTGCTGCTTGCTTGCATAACGATCTCAAAAGCGGCTCCGAGGATTTCCTTCATCCTATACTCTTATACGAGCAATGTTATCGCGCGTGCTGCTTGCTTGCATAACGATCTCAAAAGCGGCTCCGAGGATTTCCTTCATCCTATACTCTTATACGAGCAATGTTACCGTGCGTGCTTGCTTGCACAACGATCTCAAAAACGGCTCCGAGGATTTCCTTCATCTTACACTGTTATACGAGCAATGTTATCGTGCGTGCTTGCTTGCACAACGATCTCAAAAACGGCTCCTAGGATTTCCTTCATCCTATCCTTCCTATACTCTTATACGAGCAATGTTATCGTGCGTGCTTGCTTGCACAACGATCTCAAAAACGGCCCCGAGGATTTCCTTCAAAGTCTATAAGTAAGTAATTTATGACTCAAAAACGTCTTTTATGCAGATTACTTGGCCAGAGAAAAGCTAATAACGTAATAAATCGAATTTTAAAGTTGTAAAATTTTAACATTGGTCTTATGGGATGCCGTGATAGCAACGAAAATAAACAAGGAAAGTGTGAACAAATGAAGTAATTATAACAGCTGTTTGAATCTCCAGCCATCAAGGGAAAATACAGCAAGTGGGATGAAGAGTCCATGTAGCAATAAAAAAGATTTCTATTTATCAATTTTATAACATTGAAATATTTTATAGTAACTGGATGAACTGGTAAACATGAAATAATATCGAGCAAGGCTCGGTCCACCAGATACTCTTGACAATTCTAAGAGAAATAGGTATAAGGTTCTGTAGGTATTATCTCGCATTGAGATTTAAATTTTATTGCGATAGAGTTTTTTTAAATTAAAATTGAACATTGTTTCTATTTTAATCAAGTTGACCAAAGATTTAATTTAAATTGAACATTGTTTCTATTTTAATCAAGTTGACCAAAGATTTAATTTGTACAGCTCCAATTTTTGTGATTGTGGATAGTATGCAAACAATCGCCAGAATTTAAGACAACCTATAATATAAGATTTTAATGGTTGCTGTTTATTCTAAAAGTTCCTTTAATGCTATCATGCAAAAAATCGTCAGCAGTTAGAAATATTAATGTGACTTCAGTGATTGCAGGTAATGCCAAATGTTTCATTAAGTTTTCGTTCCAGCACACAGTTCAGTACCAACTGTGTGCAAGTAAAATTCAAAATTAATTCAAAATTGGTTGTTATTTAATTAATTACACTACTGATTCATAGTTACCAAGTTTTTTGTTTCACTATAAAATTGTGTTGTAAGTTTAAAGATGAAAATAAAATACTACTTTAAACAAATTTTAACTGTTTTGTAGCCTTATGTTCGAATATTTTCAAAATCACGAATTAATTAAGTAATTAGCCCTACGTCAATAATATTGCATTTCAATGCAACACAACCTTACACTACCATAAAATACTTACAATTAATGTTAATTATCATGTTTAAAAATTGATCGACAAACTTAGTACGAAAAAATTATGAGGTCCCACCGAGATTTGAACTCGGATCGCTGGATTCAAAGTCCAGAGTGCTAACCATTACACCATGGGACCGATGATGCGGCGGCAAGCTTTGTTCAATATTGACACAGACTACTATCCGGCTATTATTAATACAACAGCATTTTGCAGTAGATATTATATTGTGCGATCAATATTTTAAATTTAATAAATCCATCGAGAAAAAATAGATTTTTCTAGAGGATTTTTTAAGTTAGCTCATTAAATTCCATTTATTATATGAATGTTATTATGTAATAAACTGCAGCAAAAATATTTACTCATGTAGCTTATAACATAAGTTAGTTGAATGTATATTTGATCAAAAGTTGTGTTAAAGGTTTACAATTTATTAATTTAAATACCAAACCAACGTGTTTGTAACATAGTCAGTATTTCATGATAAATGCGTTCAATCAATTCACGCACCAAATGTACACTGTACACCAGTTTGGTTTGGTTTTTTTCAAATCAATGGAATAACGGTTTTTTTTAATTTCGTGATTACGTAACAGCACTAACAGCTACCGATTTTTTTTAACAAATGATCTCAACTGTTGCTAACATCGGATCGAATAATAAAAATAAACTTTGTAAGTATAAGGGAAAAACGTTATAAAAGCAATTCGTTCATACAATGCACTTCATCTCTCTTCATCAGAGTATTCAGAAAAATTAAAATTATTTAAAACAAAACGCGTTTTATATTTATTATTTTTCACTTAGGGCATTCTGTTTTATTTTGTTTATTTTTTCAGGTAAGGACAACAAAGACTCCCCGTCCTTTGGAGCTCTACATTTTTGGTAGGCCTAATCCATTAAGTTTTTGCACCTAACTTTTCTGCACTCATTATTGATTAAGATATATCAATAGTCATAAAAAAATTCAATAGAGAATTTACGGTATGCGACAGTACATTTTTGTACCAGTAATTTTTCATTATTGTCCACCACATAATCATACATATTTTTAACACAGATTTTTATCCTATAAATACATTAGTTACTGAGAGAGCGAGATTCTTTTTCTAACCGAAAACTATGCCGGAAACTAGTTGTTTCTGGTTTTTAGCGAATTTCCCCTATAGGGAAGAAGCTATTAGCGTAGGTCTCATGGTAAGACCTAAGCCCGAGACCATGATAACTTTTCGTTTTGGGGCCACCAGAAGCAAAAAACACCATTCGTTCGAATTTATATATATATATATCTATATATCTATCTATCTATCTATCTATCTATATATATATATGTGTCTGTGAGCACGATAGCGGCCGTAAATATGGTCCGATCTTAATGAAATTTGGTACAGACATGTAAAGTGGTGATCGATTGGACAAGTTCGTAAACCAGCCCGATCGGACCATCGGAAGGGGGGGTAAAGGGGGAATAACCCCCCCAAAAATGGGTTTTTGGGGTTTTTACATAAAAAAATGAAATTAATCAAATTTTTGTTGGCACCATTGGATTCGCCTCAAAAAAACAAACAATTTAGTATTTTGAATCATTGCTCTATGACCATTGGTTACCGAGATATTGAAAGTGGTAAACACAATACGTTGTCCCCATGTTAACCTTATGGGGAATAAGTAAAATTCTATATCTCGCTCATTTCTCAACATATCTTAATTAAACTTGGTTTGTGGCTTCATCTAGATGAGATATAATGTATTTTAGTCAAAAATCCCCGAAATTTCAATTTTTGTGGCAGCTAACCTGCATAATCATTCCCCATGTTATCCTTATGGGAAATAAAAAAATTCTATATCTTACTTATTTTTTAACATTTCTTGACAAAACTTGGTATGTGGATGGCTTCTTCTAGTTAAGATATACTAAATAATGAATTAAAACTAACCAGTTTTAACATACCTGTTGCAGCAAACCTGCATACTCATTCTAGATGCTAACCTTATGGGTAATAAAATAAGTTGTGTAGTTCGCTCATTTCTCAAAATATACTGATAAGAAATGGCATGAGGCTTCATACAGTTAATATCTACTTGATTATGGCTTAAAATATCCAAATCATCAAATTCCTGAGGCAGCAAACCTGTGTACTCTCTTTCCCAATGTTAACCTTATGAGAGGTAAATGCAATTGGATAGCTTTCTTATTCCTCAGCATATCTTGATAAAACATGTTACGTGGCTTTATATAGTTTAGATATATTGGATTGTAGCCTATAATACCTCATTTTCAAATTTCTGTGGCAGCAAACTTGCATTTTTCCATACTAATCTTATGAAGAATAATTTATTTTTGAATACCAATTGTGGGCATTTGGCAAATCACAGGATGAGGGAACAGGGCTCAAATTAAATGTTTTAATGTCAGGGACTCAGGAAAAGTACTGCAATTTCTTAAAGTTTGCTAGATAACAAAAAATAACAAAAAATAACTGCCATTTAAGTAGCATTGGGAAGTAGCATTGGGATCTAAAACGTCTGCTTTGTTTACATTAAAACATGTGAGCTGATGTTTGATTCAAAGCCACATGGTGGATACAGACATATGGCTTACTTAAAGGCCAGATAACTAAATATGTCAAATAAATGTACTATAGCGAATACAGATTTTTACTGATGATGTTTATGAAATTTTTTACTCAAACTTAAACAGCTGGTCATTTCCCCATACGATTAAATTGGGAAAGCCAGCTGTTTTGAAGTTTTGAACATTGCATTTTCGTGCCAAGTATAGGCTATTATTTTTTATAGCCTGTTGATCTTAAAAGCCACTAGGAGAGTATTTTTGCACGCTTTCTTTTGAATGTATATTGAATTTACTTGATGCGAGACTTCATTTAAATTATTTATTTATGCACTTGAAATTCGCTGAGTATGCAGGACTGCTGCAACGGGGGTATTACATAACAGTCTTTGACCTTATGGTGGGTTTTGAATTTAGTTAAAATTACCGCACTTGAATGTGAATGAAAGGTTTGTGTAGGGTGGATTATATTAGATTGTTCCTCACAAAGTTCATCTTTTGCACAGTTATTGTTTTTCCACACAAAAATAGTGTCACATTGAAAAAGATTTCTCACCTATCGTTGGAAAGCCAACTTTTTTCTTTCCAACAACCGGATCCTGTTATGAATACAAATATTCATCGCAATTTATAAACCAAACGTTCTCTCTAGTGGGCCAATGCGCCAACGTTTTCTTTTCAGAATCCTACCATAAATACAAATATTTATCGCAATATATGTACCATTCGCACCCTCCAATGGGCCATTACTCAGGTAGCCAATGGGCCGAGAGGCCATTACCAAACGCTGACATTTCGCCCGTATTGACATTTGCCGCCTGCGCCTTTGCCCGCACATTCCGTCGTGCTCGCAACAATCACAACTGCCCCCCCCCACCCCCCCCCCCCGGTGGGGGTAACCCCTCTCCAGCTCTCATTGTTAGGAGGAGATCACTCACCTATTTACTCCTCTCCCAATATTTAGGATTTTTTACAGAATTTTCAGGATATGTTGTGATTTTTGTTCATTAATACAGTGGGTATATTAATTTTCAGTGAGAAAAGAATACCTTTACTGTTAGATTTTACTTTTTCAGATTTGGGTTTGAAATAAAGATTGTCACGACTGATATTTGCGATAAAAACATTTAAAATAAAACTTCTTTTTCAAAAGAAGTAGATTAAATTAAAACTTAATCAATACACTATAGTGTTCTCTGTTCCTGATTGGTTTCTTCCTAAAGATTATAGACTAATGTGAAAACGGCAAAGTCGGACACCCGAACAAATCGGACTGCGACAAAGTCGGACAGCGATAAACTCGGACGTTTTTTCCCTCCGGGATTAGTCCCCGTCCGACGTGGTAGTTTTTGTGCAGAAACACAATTTTAAGGAGAAATCTACACAATTTAATACCTCTTAGTAATCTATTTTAGTTTTGGTGTTTTTACGTTTTTGCCAGATTTGTTTTTATGAATATGTACGTTTATATGCTTTTTCACAGATGTAAGCCTATGTAAGTGTGTTTAAGCGAATTTCCCCTAAGCTATTACCGTAGGTCTCATGGTAAGACCTAAGCTCAAGACCATGATAACATTTCGTTTTGGGGCCCCCAGAAGCAAAAAACACCATTCGTAAAAAATGGTCCGATCTTTATGAAATTTGGTACAGACGTGTAAAGTGGTAATCAATTGGACGAGTTCGTAAACCAGCCTGGTCGGACTCCAGAATGGGGGGTGAAGGGGGATAAACTCCCCCAAAAATGGGGTTTTTGCGTTTTTTACACGGAAAAATTTAAGTGGTCCAATTTTGGATTTCACCATTGAATTCAGCTTGAAAAAACAATTTAGTATTTTGAATCATAGCTCTATGTCCATTGGTTACCTAGATATTGAAAGTGGTAAACAAAGTACATTGTCCCAATGTTAACCTGATGGGAAATAAGTAAAATTCTATATCTCGCTTATTTCTCAACATATCTTGATAAAACTTGGTAAATGGCTTCTTCTAGTACAGATCTACTAAACATTAAATTAAAACCACCTAATTTTAATATACCTGTAGCAGCAAACCTGCATACTCATTCCCTATGTTATTCTTATGGAGCTTACAAAAACATGTCAAATCTCGCTATGTTGGATTGAAATATGTTGTTTTGCATTTGAAATTCGCTGAATAACTTTTTGAATTAATATAAATTCAATCAAAACTTAAGCAACTCAGTTAAGAAGATTTATTTCTACTTGGTTCCTGAAAAGTGACTTCCTGAAGTGTATAGGCTATTGTTCTCCTTGGCGGCGCCAGTAGACACAATTTACTTAATTTCACGCCAATCACGCTGCCATTGGCGTGGAGGCCAAAGCCTAGACTCAACTGGTCATGAGGCCTTTTGTACTGGCCACTGGCCACTGGCCTCCTCCATAGCTCATTGTCTTAGTTCTCCAGGACAAAACAAATTTCGAATTAATACTACCTCTCCGCATGAAGATAGGGTTCTTCTGAGTGCAATGGCGTTATACTCGCCACCTAACTCAGAACGCCACCTGGCGTTAAACCACCTAATTTACCAGTTCATCGCACAAGAACTGGTAAATTAGGTGGTATAAAAACGATTTCTCTGAATGAAGAATCAGCTTCTTTTCGTTTAGGCAGAAAAGAAAGTGCGCCACAACATTTTGAAGAAGTTGAGGAGGTTAAATTTATATAATTTCCATTACATTATCTCCTTGTGAAATGTTCGTTTTGTTAAAAAAAAAAGCTAATAGGCTACCAATATTTACTTAGCTTATTGAAAAAATATATGTGCCCGCCATGTACAACAGAATTTTATATTGACCATACACAATGTTGTAATTTATATTCAAAGCTCTTCATTTCGTCATTGATATAGTCTCCAACCTTGCGCTGGAAACTATAAACTATTTAAATTTCAAGAAAATGATCTCTCATTGGCCTTTGGTATTTATTTTTATCGTTTAATTATGTGCTTAGCTTAATAATTAATTAAAATGTAATGTTTTTAATTAGAGAGTTAGAATTATCTGCTCCTCTAACCTCCATTTCTACAAAAGAAAGTTTTGATGTTGTCAATAATAGGTTTTGAACAATCGACATTGTAGAGAGTTTGTTTATAATATTGGCATTTGAATATCAAACCGTGCGAAATTATGGACAGTATTATTACACGTAGAGTTCACATATCAGAACATCATTTTCAAGAGGGTTTTACGATTATTCATCCGCCTGCATACAGCTTGATACCACCAGCTCCACACCACTGCATAGGTAGTGCCTAGAAGTATTTCGGCAGGCGTCGCATCGTGGTCAGGTTGCACACATTTACGTTAACGTTATTTCTATTTCTAGAACTGAACACCCGCCAAATGGCTTGTCAACACTTCATGACCCAGTAAAATATCGACATTATTTAGCCAGAAAGAACTACCTCGTATTGAATTACGTTCCATTTTTGGATGGTTTACTGGTGTTTAGAACCCCATAAATGAAAACAAATAGGCCCAGGCACAGGTAGATGTGAGAATATAGTATTTTTGAAAAATAATGTCTAGTTTTGTTTTTTTTTTACATTGTTTTGCAGCTTTTAATCGCTTAATTTATTTTATACTTTGAAACTTTTTTAATTATATTTATGTTGTTTTTTAACGTAATTAAATGCTTAATATTTACTCTCCTGAAAAACTACAGGCCATCGTAATTTAGGTTTTAAGATCAGCTTTTAGTTCGGTAATGGCTATGAAAATTACTTTGGAATATCAAGTATTAAATAAATAAAAAATTTTATAAACTTTTAGAAGTAGTCCATTTGTTTTGCAGTTTTTAATGTTCAAATTCTGTTGTCATTTGGAAATTGTTTAGTTATATTTATGCTTTTTTAACGTAATAATATGCACGAAGTTGATTTTCCTGAAAATAATTGGCCATTTTGATTGTTGTCTTATGGCAAGGGTTTAGTACGGTAATAGTAGTTATTCGGTAATAGTAGGTATAATAGTTATATGGTCAACTAGCAGTCGCCCGTGACCTTGCTCATGATAGATAGCTTGAAACAGCTGATCTTGCCACTGCTCTTAGAAATCTCAAATTAGTACCCACAGCTGTTTACATTTCTGTGTCTGAATGTTTAGATCCTTATAAAATGTAAACTTTGAAACTGAGGGCGTTCACGGGGCGTAGCCCGAGGGGATCTTAGGGAAGTGAATAGCCTTATGTGTTTCCCAGGTTCAAGATCTACCTCTTGTGAAATTTCAACCCAGTCGGTTCAGTATTTTTCGCGTTCACTTGCCACATCTAAAAATACATACAGAAACCAGCCCTTCTTCACAGTAGTGTAGATAGATGGATGGACATTTGATTGTAAGTTGACAGTACAAGTTCTGTACAGTCAACAACTTGAATTCTTACCATTGACTATGAATGTATAAAGTATACATCCATACTCAATGATTCTTACTTTCAAACATCCATTTATTACCACTGAGTATCTACCGTGTTGGTAATGGCTTTTAAAAATACATTTTAATATTAAATATTAAATGAATATAATTATTAATAATACACTGACATTTCAATGTTGAACCATCATTTTAACAAATTTGCCACAGCTTGAACGTAGCCCAGTTTCATTGTGCCTACATACAGCTGCTAAAACTATTATCACAGTTCCCTGTTCTAGTATTTTAGTTTCTGTGATTAAAACAGTTTTTTACAATCAGATTTTATATTAAGCAACTTACTTTGCCGTAATAAAACAGAGCGAAAAAGCACGGGAGCCGTTCATATGTGCAGGCAGCAACAACATTCCGTGGCCATCGTGTGGTGTGCCGATTTGTTTTTGAAGGCTGTTTGTAAACCAGGCAAAGGAAGAACTTCATCTCATACAAGTAATAATAAATCCTTCATCTTTTCGAAACAGAATATAATCATCACGAACTTTTTTATCAGTTGGAATTGTCACTGGACATATTCTCAGAATTTTATATTGAATTTTTTAAATTACCGTATATCATACACATACTGTCTTACAGTATTACTTAATTTATCAAGAGACTGTGTGATGTCTTTGGTTTTGACCAATGGTGTAGTGTAGTGAACAAAATATGACAATACCCCCGTTGCAGCAGTCCTGCATACTCAGCGAATTTCAAGTGCATAAATAAATAATTTAAATGAAGTCTCGCAAAAAGTAAAATCAATATACATTCAAAAGAAAGCGTGCAAAAATACTCTCCTAGTGGCTTTTAGGAGCAAAAGGCTATACAAAAATAATAGCCTATACTTGGCACGAAAATGCAATGTTCAAAACTTCAAAACAGCTGGCTTTTCCAATTTAATCATATAGAGAAATGACCAGCTGTTTAAGTTTGAGTAAAAAATTTCATAAACATCATCAGTAAAAATCTGTATTCGATATAGTACATTTATTTGACATATTTAGTTATCTGGCCTTTAAATAAGCCATATCTGTATCCACCATATGGCTTTGAATGAAACATCAGCTCACATGTTTTAATGTAAACAAAGCAGACGTTTTAGATCCCAATGCTACTTAAATAATGGCAGTTATTTTATGTTATTTTTTGTTTTCCAGCAAACTTAAAGAAATTACAGTACTTTTCCTGAGTCCCTGATATTAAAACATTTAATTTGAGCCCTTTTCCCTCATCCTGTGACTTGCCTAATGCCCACAATTGCTATTCAAAAATAAATTATTCTCCATAAGATTAGTATGGAAAAATGCAGGTTTGCTGCCACAGAAATTTGAAAATGAGTTATCATAGGCTACAATCCAATATATCTAAACTATATCAAGCCACATAACATGTTTTATCAAGATATGTTGAGGAATAAGAAAGCTATCCAATTTTATTTACCTCTCATAAGGTTAACATTGGGAAAGAGAGTACACAGGTTTGCTGCCTCAGGAATTTGATGATTTGGGTATTTTAAACCATAATCAAGTAGATATTAATTGTATGAAGCCCCATGCCAGTTCTTATCAGGATATTTTGAGAAATGAGCAAACTACATAACTTTTTTTATTGCCCATAAGGTTAACATGGAGAATGAGTATGCAGGTTTGCTGCCATGAAAATGTAAAATAGGGTATTTTCAGCCATAATCCAGTATATTTCAACTAGATGAAGCCACATATAAAGTTTTATCAAGATACGTTAAGAAATAAGGAAGATATAGAATTTTTTATTTCCCATAAGGATAACATGGGAAATGAGTATGCAGGTTTGCTGCCATAAAAATGGAAATATCGGGGATTTTAGACTAAAATGCATTAAATCTCATCTAAATGAGGCCACAAACCAAGTTTTATTAAGATATGTTGTGAAATAAGCGAGATATAGAATTTTACTTATTTCCCATAAGGTTAACATAGGGACAACGTACTGTGTTTACCACTTTCAATAACTCGGTAACCAATGGACATAGAGCAATGATTCAAAATACTAAATTGTTTGTTTTTTCGAGCTGAATTCAATGGTGCCAAACAAAATTGGATTATTTTTATTTTTCTATGTGAAAAACCCAAAAAACCCATTTTTTGGGGGGTTTACCCCCCTTTACCCCCCCCTTCCAGTGGTCCGATCGGGCTGGTTTTCGAACTCATCCGAATAATTACTACTTTACACACCTGTGCCAAATTTCATTCAGATCGGACCATTTTTGCGAGCGCTATCGTGCTTACAGACACATAGATATATATATATATATATAGATATATATATATATAGAAATTTGAACGAATGGTGTTTTTTGCTTCTGGGGGCCCCAAAACGAAAAGTTATCATGGTCTCAGGCTTAGGTCTTACCATGAGACCTACGGTAATAGCTTCTTCCCTATAGGGGAAATTCGCTAAAAAGGGAGAAAATGATTTCATAAGTACTGAACATTGACTATAAACAACCTTCACTTTAATTGGAACATAATAATTATAATGGAACAAAAATGTTGGTAACTGGAGAAGTAGCGTGCTTACTGGCAAATGTTGGTTAAATTGGGCGTTACTTTTTATTATTCATACAGTATTAAACCAATCATTTTGAAATACTTCGTTTTTACACACCACCCTTTGGAAAACGCTCTTTTTCATGGCAGTTTTGGACTACGTTGTCATGTTGCTTTGCCTAGCGCCTGATGTCTTTGCGAAGCAATGTCCACGCATATGAGTCAACGGGTGGAGGATTAAAGCTTTGCAGGCACTTTCAATAAAGAAATTAGTGCGCAGAACGCCCCAATATTGACTAAACTATTTTTATATTACTTAATAATAATTTATAATTAATGACTACCGGCTAAAATTAGTTTTGTTTATCTTTCAAATTATCATATACTTAGTTATCCTTTAAATTATCCTATCTATTGAAGCCATGAGTACTTTTCGAATATTGAGGCAAGTAACTGAAGACCCAAACAGTAAATCTCATACATAACGTTTAAAGACTAATCATTAATAACGAAAGTATTGATATTCTTTACATCTTTTTGTTCCTGACTCTTTGCCAGCCAGCGTTGTTTGCCCCATTGCGTGGGTGACGGAAGGCATAGCTCAAGCTTAATCTCTGAACCAATCTACGGTACATTTATCTTACTTTAGTCGTCCTCGCCCAATATTGGATTGAAATAACTGTAGCGCTCATAACTCTGTTGTAAGTTTCTTCCCTTCTTCCTAGCATAAACGTACAAGCGTTTTGAATATTATTAAAAATGTGAATGATATCGAAATCGTAAATTTAAAGACTTATAATATTTATATTTGAGTAAGAATCTATTCCCGTAAAATTGATTTTAGTTTGCAAAATCTATCCTTCCTCAACGATCAATCTATGGAACAGTCGATTTTTTTGGCTCAAGTGAAAGATATAAAGAGCGCTACATCGTCACATCCAGTGATTTCAAGGAACAGAATTCGAGCATTTATTGAATCAAAAATATTATTTTAACGTTTGTTTGAAACAAAGTTTTGATACTGACATTTCTAGTATATACCCATCCAGATTTGAGGCTCTGGAAAAATTATCTCGGGCTAAACAATTTCGTACGGTTGAAAGAACGCACGTTTCAACTCATTATTGACCTTGAACAACCAGGTTCGAGCACCTTTTATTTGAGTGCCCTCTTGATTGCAATTATCACAACTGTCCAACATCGAGTTGCTGGAGCACCACAATCGTGTTGCAAGGTGCGCACAAGAATGAAGGCGCCGCGAAGGAGCGGCTGAAGGATGACTGGAGCAAGGATGAAGGATGAAGGATGAAGCCACGTCGTCTCTATGCAAATACAATCAGGCGAATGGACGCGGGTCACGACGAAGCTGACTTCACCCGCCATTCTCCACGGACAATGGCTCAATGGCTCAATGGCCCTTGCATAACGCGTGCCCGAAATTGTTCAGACATTTGGATCCGGAGCGGGTTGCATGTTGTATGGAGAGTGCGGCAATGTGTGGCAGTTGATCTGTTGTACAGTTTGTGTTATACACATTACATTATACACCTATTGATTTTTTCATAACTCTGCTGTCTACGAAAATAACCCGTTGCCATCCAGCTGAGATCTACGAAAACTTTCGATTTCCTTACATAAAAAAATCATGATCAGCTGACTTTTCTGATAAAGTAGGATATAAAGTAGGATATTACATTACTAGGCTAAAAAGTACTGTTTTACCGGACGAGCATGATAGTTCCCGCGCGAGCGGAGGCGATTGCTGGATTTTCGTGCGAGGACTTTAATACTTAACGGCCGTGTAACGTACGATACTTTCCATCACTCAGAAAAACATCTTTTAATCAGAACGTATTCCTTGCATAACGTTTCTTAATTCTTCAAGCCTAACCTATAATAAACAAAAGAAACATTTGCTACTGCTGCCAGAGTTATCACCACATTCCTCATTCTTCTAAAATTTAACCCATACGTATTCAATAAACGTTGGTTTTCTGCAAATCAGCTGGTTGTCTACTTCCATTTCCTGTAATTGTAGTCAGGAAAACTTTTCGGCCTGGGCCGGGCATAGATGGAAATTCAAATAAGTTTTTCTCGATCTAAAGAACAATTTTTAATGAAATATTTCAGGGAGTTACGGACAATCTGTAGGACAAATAAATGTTTTATCCAACAAAATCAAATTTCTGCATCATGCAAGTCTCCTGCATCATGCAAAATAATGCAAGTCTTTCAATAATAAATCATAGGCATCCCCTTTCAATTCCAATTGTCTTTTTGCATAAAAGAATTAATTCACCGGTTGTGAAACTTGTGTCGGAGACTTTGCCGGGAAATGAAAACAACGTGAAAAATTACGCGCGACATGTCCCGAGTACATGTCGGGCACTTGTGCCCTCGACTTAATGAAAACGTGCCTTATCCAACACTTTTTTCAGTTTCCATTGTGATTCATGATCCTAAGCACATTATTTGTACACATATAATTTATATTCAAGATTTAAAAAACAAAAAAAATGCAGTTTATGCAGCGTTTCTCTAGCTTTTATTGATTTGAAAGACAAGTGTTAAGTTTCCCTCAAAAACTATGCCATTAAGGGTAATCCTATACTCTTATATGAGTAATGTTATCGTGCTTGCTTGCTTGCTTGCTTGCTTGTATGCTTGTATGCTTGCACATTTATCTCAAAAACGGCTCCGAGGATTTCCTTCAAAGTCTGGAAATAAGTAATTTATGACTCAAAAACGTCTTTTACGCAGATTACTTGGCCAGAGAAAATCTAATAACGTAATAAATCGAATTTTAAAGTTGTAAAATTTTAACATTGGTCTTATGGGTTGCCGTGATAGCAACGAAAATAAACAAGGAAAGTGTAAACAAATGAAGTAATCATAACAGCTGTTTGTAATCTACTGCTATCAAGGGAAAATACAGCAGGTGGGATGAAGAGTCCATGGAGCAATAAAAAAGGTCTATATTGATAAATTTTATGACATTGAAATATTTTATAGTAACTGGATGAACTGGTAAACATGAAATAACACCGAGCAAGACTCGGTCCACCATAGGTACTCACAACATTATCACCGTCATGCCCCATTATGGTAGTCGGTGATGAAATTACCCTTGACCACGTGACTGCATCGCAGTAAAGCGGTGCAGTAAACGTGTAAATGGGAGGGCGAGGTCTTCATTACTGCCTACAACATGCACGACATGTCATCGGTGAGGAGAGCACGTCAATACTTCCTCACCTCTGTATATGAGAGGCATAGTGTTTGATAACTGCAATGATAAATAATAATTTACCCGGATTAGTCAGGTTTTTAATTGTCAGAAACATTCATAAGTGGTATAAAAAAGTTAACAGAAAATAACGATGAAGAAATTTTTAAATGATGAAGTTAAAATGTAAGACTATATTACTGAATGAATCGGCAAACAGCTCAAAATTGATTTAGTTCTGTTCAGAGTTCAGAACATGTTTCGGTGTAATAACCCCATCTTCAGCTAAGTACGGATGTGAATAAAATTATCATCAGCAGAAGCTGATACTGAGCTGAGTAGTAAGCTGGAGATGGGATTATAACACCGTAACATGTTCTGATGAGAACAATTTTGAGCTGTTTGACGTTCCTAGTAAAGTAATATAGTCTTGCATTTGTTCGGACAGCTCAGGGGCTAAACCATATAATAATATAATGATGTTCAATAATGCAAATGTAAAATATCTGTTGTAAAATATGTAAACATATATTAATACTTTCTTTCCCTCCTTAGGTGTTATTTTCAGCCAAAAAGTTCGAAAGCCAGATAGAAGGCCGTCCCTCTTTAGAATGTCTAAGAGCGATCGGACTATCAAAAGAAAAATGAACAAGTTTTTCCTGTGCTAAAAACAGAAAGCTAACGAGGACTCAATTAGGTCACTTTATGTTCAATAAAACATAAAGTTATACGTTACAGGGCGCGGTTTCATAATCTGCAGTAGCTATTGCTTGACTCAGTTTCATCGGAACGCTCAAGCGGTATTAGCATTTAGATGCGAAAGTTACTGAGGAAAAGTTCACTGGAAACCGGAGATGTGGCCGGATACATTAACCTTTGCAGGATCGAGGCATGAGTGAAACATGAGCTGCGAAGTGTTAACGTTAACTAACTAACTAACGTTAACTATACATGTTACATGATTCTATACAGCTCGCAAAGGGCTTCAATGCGAATTGAGAGATTTCTTTATAAATATAAAGGGAAATTGTCATTGAATGATAATGCAATTTGGTTTGATCTTGTGCAATTCATCTGCTGAATAATCTAAGATACATTTTATTTAACAAAATAAGAAACTACGTCGCACTGCAATAATTTTTGTTCGCAAGAAAGTTAATTAGTAAGTTCTATATAATAAGCTTATTCCATTTATAAGCTTTATTTAATTGATTTTCCATAGCCTTAAAAAACTCTGATATCTTTATAGAATTGTTGATTACTCAACTGAGAGTTCTAATACTATTAAGATTGGGTTTAAAGAAAGAGGAATCTACGATAAAATTTACTTTTGGTCTTCCACGTATAAGCGGCTACCATTGAATGCCAGTAACTACAGCTATCAATCAATCAATAACACGAATCTTAGTCAAACCCTTTATTACGTATGAAAAATATAGATCAAAATAATATTACAAACATTTTTATTTCACATAACGTCATGTGGGATCTTTTCCGTTATACGTATACCACCATTCATGATTTACCCTTCAAGCTTGATATTTAGTCCAGTAAAAATACTGTTTAACCTAGAACAAATTGCAACACGAGCGTTTTTGTCGGTATTCTGCTCAAAAAATGTGCATAATAACATATCCAAAATCGGACAAAATCGGACCATGGGAAACCCCTTAAAATCACGTTTCAAAATGGCGGATTTTTTAACATTGGAAAGTTTTTGAAAAAAGCCACTCGGTTGCATTTTTTATCTACATTTAACAAGATATTGAGTTGGGATCACCGTTAATAATTTTTGAGTGGCTAGTCGTGCATTTTGACAGGTTAAAAATTTTTGGCCGCCATCTTGGATCCGCCATATTGGATTTATTTTATTTTTTTCAAATGTAAAGGTGGTCGTGTGACACATAGTTTAGAACTAGATTTTTACGCTAATTTCAATGCTGAAGTCCGTTTTCAAAAATATCGATTCGTTATTAAGATATGCTCAAAATAAAATTCTTCCCTGTACATTTCTTATGGGGGCTAAATAAATGATAACATTTTTACGATTATGTTTCTTATATCTCAGGAACCAAGCAAGGCATTCAGTTCGATTTGATCTTAAAATGATGAGTGATTTTTTGGCTGTTATTTGGGCTATTGATCACTAAAATCGGACAAGTGTGAAACGAGCTATAAAGCTAAATGCTACATGAAAATTGGTTTTTTTTTTAATTTGTTTCTTGTTAAAGATTTATATCTCAGGTTTGAAATGAGTTAAAAAGTTCCTTCTGGTGTCAAATTACTCGGTAAAGTATAAGTTTTCATATGAACTATGACTAATCGAAATCTGACTAATATAATTGGAGTTATGATCCATAATACAACTTAAATTCTTCTAACTTTAGAAATTTGTCACCACTTAAAGACTTATATCCCCAAATTTAGCTGAGACTGAGGCCTAATTAAGGTCTTAATTAACTCAGTACATTACTGGCTTTAATTTAAGCTCTTAACCATTTAAATAGGTTGAGTTAGATGCGAGTTATGAACCTTTAATCAACATAAAAATAATTTTTTTCATAATTTTTAATTTAGTTAAGGACGGGTATCTCCAGTTTTGTTGAAGGAATATAGGTTTACATTGTTTCATAACACTCAGTGAGCTATCAGCTTTCATTTGAGCCATTGATCATTAAAATCGGACAAGTTTGGAGTGAGTTATATTGTTTTATTAATTTGTTTTGGTAACTATTTTTTGTGTCACACTTAAAGCTTACACGGTATCAATAAAACCAAACATTTACCTATTTTAAAGGGGAAACTATGTAATCCAGGAATGCTAAACAGAATTGTCCTCCACTAGCTCAGATATGTAGAATTCATTGAAAATGTGTTCATCGCGATTTATCTACAGGGGATTTAACTTAATTTGTAAGTTCCACAAATTAAGGCCAAGGGTAAAAATATCACAATTTTGTTAAGTAAATCTATACCACGTTTTCTATCATTTTACAGGTCCTGCTGAACGGAACATTTTGAGGAAAACTGAACTAAATAATCTCTAGCCGTTTCAAAAGGCGGCCATTTTAGAGATATTTTCCAATATTTACGGAAAACATTGGATTTTTTTAAACCACTACAAGTATTTTAGTTCTGTTTAGAAATTCTTAATCCTTGTCAACTCAGTTTTGCTATGGTAACTGCTATGGCCATATTATATAAAATCAACTATAGTTCCTATGGGAACCAAATAAAAACTACAAACATTATTCAAAACACTAGCAAAAAATAATGCATACGGGGTGAAACTTAAAGGGATATTAAGGACCTGGGTAGACCCATGTTTTGCCTGGGTAGATGATATACCTTGGTGCGATGATATAGCCTATTCCCCTCGGAAGTTTTTGCATTTACCTCAAACAACTTACACAAAAACAACACCGAAACGACCTTTATTTCATATTAAATAAATAAATAAATAAATAAATAAATAAATACTTACATAAATAAATAAATTATATATATAAATATATGTATATACCGGGTGTCCCATAACAGCCCCCTCCTAACTTTTTCCTATATTTTTTCAAATATCAATTTTACACCAGCCCCAAACATTATTGGGTAGTTAATACTTAATTTTGAGAGGGTACCCAATTTTGGCCGCCATCTTGGATCCGCCATATTGGATCCAAAATAATGATTCCAAATGTAAAAGTGGTGTTGTGACCCATCATTTCAAATTATATTTTTTCACTTATTACAATGCCGCAATCCGTTTTTTTAGTATCTCAATTAGTTCTCAAGATATGGGTACTTTTAATTAATTTATTTTCAACCAATTTAAACATTACAAATTGATAAAATAGGCCCATAATCACAAAATAATGCTAGGTAGTGACGAATAACCACCACCAGTCATTGTTGAGCGCTTTACACTTAACTTTCACCGATGTAATTTTTTTGGCCGCCATATTGGATCCGCCATTTTCGAATGAGGCAAGTTATTTAAAATATGAAGTTGGTATTGTGACCCATCATTTTAAACTAGCTTTTTACGCCGAATTCAATGCCGCAACCCGTTTTTAGCTGTACAACTTATTTTTTGAAAAAATCAGGTTTTTTGAGATATTTATTAGAAACATGTCAATATCTTGAAAACTAAACACTATAATAAAAAAACGAGTTACGGCATTGAATTCAGCGTAAAAATTTAGTTTGAAATAATGGGTCACAATACCAACTTCATATTTGAAATAACTTGCCTCATTTCATAATGGCGGATCCAAGATGGCGGCCAAAAAATTTACATCGGTGAAAGTTAAGTGTAAATCGCTCAACAATGACTGATGGTGGTTATTCTCCACTATCTAGCATTATTTTGTGGTTATGGGCCTATTTTATCAATTTGTAATGTTAAAATTGGTTGAAAATAAATAAATTAAAAGTACCCATATCTTGAGAATTAATTAATATATTAAAAAACAGATTGCGGCATTGTAATCAGTGAAAAAATCTAATTTGAAATTATTGGTCACAACACCACTTTTACATTTGGAAGAATTATTTTGGATCCAATATGGCGGATCCAAGATGGCGGCCAAAAACTTTTACCTTGCCAAAATGCACGACTAGCCACTCAAAACTTATTGGCGGTGGTCTCAACTCAATATCTTGTTAAATGTAGATAACAAATGCAGCCGAGTGGCTTTTTTCAAAAACTTCCCAATGTTAAAAAAGCCGCCATTTTGAAACGTGATTTGTTGGGGTTTCCCGTTGACCGATTTTGTTAGATTTTGGATATGTTTGAATAAGTATGTTTTGTTATATTTTCATGAAAAAAGGTTGTGTTGCAGTTTGGTCTAAGTTGGTGAGCATTTTAACAAATTTTAAAAAAATTTAAAAAAACAAATTTGTTATATCTTAAAAACAAAAACGGATTTTTGAAAACAGATTTCAGCATTGGAATCAGCATAAAAATCTAGTTCTAAATGATGTGTCACATGACCACCTTTGTATTTGAAAAAAAATAATTGAATCCAATATGGCGGATCCAAGATGGCGGCCAAAATTTAAAATCCTATGAAAATGAAGTATTACCCCCCTAACGGTTTTCTGAAGCATTTCTAATTTTATATCTCTAGAGATGTAGTTGAAAACTAAGAGTAAAACTTAATTTTATATTTTTCCATTGTAATCCGCCATTTTGAAACGTAATTTTAGGGAATTTCCCATGGACCGATTTTGTCCGATTTTGGATATGTTAAAAAGCACATTTTTTTGGACAGATTTCCACCAAAAACGCTCGTGTTGCAATTTGTTCTAGGTTAAGGGTGTTTTTTGCGTAGATTTACTGGACTAATTTGACAGAGCACTATAAACTAGGTTAAATAATTGTAATTAATCGTTTTAAAGTGGAAATTCCTTGAAATAATATTTTACCTGTGGTTTCGTTATCTTACCTACCGTTATCTCTGTCTAGACACGAGAAGCGTCTGTCCGTCTAGCGGTCCCACTTCCAGTTTCTTAGGTTAGGTTAGGTAAGGTTACGTTACGTTAGGTTAGGTTAGGTTACATTACCTAACCTAACCTAACCTATCCTATCCTAATCAAACTTGCCACCTACCTTGTACCTTGTACCTATTGATGCCTCCGTCTGGCCGCTGCGGCGTTGGAGTTGTCAAGTGCCCGGTGCAACCGGGACACTATATTTTTGGTTTGATGATAGATGGTTGATGGTAGAATTGATGGAATCCGGTTGTTAGTGGTGGTTGACATGTTACCAAAATCAAGCTTGAAAAACAAACCTGAAACAGTGGTATACGTATAACGTAAAGATCCGTAATGGGAGTTTAATTTATGAAACAAAACAAACTGCAATAATGTGTTTGTAACAAGGAGACACGAAATATTAACTGTTTTTGTAACACCTTTTTGCCCTTTGTACTCTCAGTTGGTACAATAAAGACTTATAAGACTAATAAACTCTTGTTCTTGTTTCAACACTGTTGGTATCCATCGACGGCGTCACTGTCTCACTTGAACGTGGTCCCAGGTTTCGGCGGTTTGCCATCTTCAGCACTACTGTCCGCGAGAGTAAAGAAGACCCCCGAGCCAGAGCGATATGCAGCAATGTCCGTACGTTGCCGCGCGGTGTTTCGGCAACGTAAAAACGAAAAAATGCAGGCGCTTAGTAACAAGTGCCTGCATTTTTCAAAATAGGCCAGGACTCGGGGGACTTCTTAACTCTCGCGGATAGTATTAGTAAAGTATAGTGCTGAATATAGAAAACCGCCGAAACCTGGGTCCACGTTCAAGTGAGACTACGCCGTCGACGGATTCCAACAGTGTTGAAGTTATTATGATCGGCGCACGGTCAACTCCACAACACTCTTCACTTGGACTTGTATTTCTTAACTGTTTTCTTCTCTTTCTTTTTCTCGACTGAGCTTCTGAGGTGAACGTGCACCTCAGGTCAAGAGGCACAACCTCGCAGCTACTTCCTTTACAACTCTATTCTCCACCCCGGATAGACGCGGTGTTCGGATAACAGAGTGTTCGGCAGTGGCGATATGTTCATCACCGGATGTGCCATCGTTTGGCAAGTTCATCCTCTAACGAGGGGAAGTCTCGCTCATTTCCGGCGACGTTTCGTAACTGTTGCTTCGTCCGTCATCAACATGCGAAGCCGCAAATCTTTCACCGAGTCCGTCGGAAGCTCTGGTTACAAATAACAGTGACCTCGATATGATCACGCGCGTCATATTAAAAATATGATGATAACTTATTATGGCGTGAGAATGAAGTGTCTCTTATGACTAAGAGGTGCTAGATGGTAGTATTTGGTTAGAGAGACATTGTTTTCTCTCAGGTAACATAATTAAAATGTAATATTCAGGTAGAATACACCAATGTAAACATTAGTTCACAAAAACATTTTCAGATGTGTGTCAGTGATTTAGTAAGCTGGTCGTCTTCTTCTCTCCCGTTTTAACCTCAAGGTTTTATAAAGAGGAAACGTAGGCCTATATATTTTTGTGAAACTATGTGTTCTTTTTTAGAGTTTTATGTAAAACAACTATCCTCGGTTTGGAGTTTTTTTGTAAGGATGACCAATTAATTCAGAGTAATTATTGAAAAAGTGAACGAGTTTGAACTTCGATTCGTTTTGGTATGTGTTTCAATGGATTAGCACGAGCATTCGATTTCGTGTGAAATTCGTTTATTCAGCAAAACTTCTACAACCTGTCCAACCCGGAATATTAACTAATGTAAACCGAAATATTTTTCAGAGTTTATGCAGAATAAATACTTGATCGCCATTATACGTGTTTTATATTACTGGAAGTTAAAAACGCCTTACAATACTATTTATACATTTTATCTGAGACTAGTCAGACTTTTTAAAATTTAAAACTAGTTTGTACTTGATGAAAATTTTTATAAAATCATTTACTGACACTTCCTTTGAAAATCCTTTGAAAGGAATAATCTGTTTTAATTATTTCTCAAATTGAAGCAGATAATTGGAGATGAACTTCAACGGAAATCTGAATGGGCGCAAGTAAAAACAGATATCTCTTTTACTCAGTTATTAAAAAAATACGGTTCAATGAACCGAAAGGCGGTAGAAATTAAATTACTTTTACTGCGTTGCTTATAATTTATTCATCTGCTAAATTTTATTTTATTTTATAAACCGCCCTAAATATATACCATAATCATAATATACAGTATTTAATTTAAATTTAGTTACGTACAGTGCGTCACTCTTTTTTACGTTTCCTACACTTTTTGTTTTGTCTATAGCGTTTGCTGAAATTCTTAATTGAAATAAAACATATTGTTTTGAAATATTTTATCTGGCAACATTGACGTTCTCTTTCTTATAATATGAAATACCCATTAGAAAGTGATGACAACAAAATTATAGCAACCGGAAACTGGAATCCAGCAGACCAGTGCTCATTTTCTCTTTTCGTCAAAGTACGAGCTCACGCGGGAGCAAAGATTAACGTCGCAGTGAAACCTCGGTTAGGCCCAACCTCACTGGAAGCTCGAACACTGGATTAAGTCACTGACGAGTTCCACGTCACTCACCCCAATTGCAGTGATGTAGCACTGTAGCAGAAATTTACAGGGCGCCAACGCAACACATCAAAATAACTGAGAAACTGAACAACATCATATAACAAAATGACACTATATATATTTTATGTGAAAATGAGTAGTTATGAGATCGACTTAGGAGCCTATGATTTTTGAGCAGCAGAACATTCTTCTAGTTGTGGAATGTTCTGAAGATATCTTTTCAAATAACATCTGCAATGATTGTTCGATAGGGCAAAGACTTAACAAAGGTGTTTCAATTGTTGGCATTTACAGGGGACCATTTTGGCTGCATCGCTTTTGCTCCACGGTAAAGGGCCATTTTGGAAACATCGCTTTTGCTCCACGGGTCTGCAGGTAGACTTCAGAACCGCCCGAAACATCGCTTTTGCTCCACGAGAGGGGGGCCTGCGCTCCTTCTCCCCCACATTCTCTCTTTCGCTCACCTCCAGGTTCTTTCTTGAAAATTGTCACTTAAGCGTAATACTGCAACTTTACTTTTTTAATGTTGATTTTTGAAAGAATGTTAAACTATTCCAATTACATAAGAGTGAGCGCAAGTAAACGATATTGTGTAAAATAAATATCTTATATAATAACATGTGTTACTATATGCTACTCATCAACATTTCATTTATGTTTTACAATAATTCACTATTAGAAACAGAGAAGCCATTTTACACAAGATAACGATTTTAGGCATGAGTACGGAGCAGAAAGCCACGTTTGAGCCGTAAGAGTATATTTTCGAAGGGCATCGCAAACACTATTTAAATAACCTAATTACAAAAATTTCAACCTTAGTATTGTTGTCTTCCTTCTCGATCTGCTGTTACTCTGTTTTATACTAATAAAGCTGTTTTGGGACCAATATTGGTATAACCTATAAAAGGTAAAGTTGAAATCAATTGAAGGTTCAAGGTCACATTATTTTATGGTTCATTAAAAAAAGAAGCAATCTGCAAAAACGATAAGTTTGAATAAATCTAGTGACCTTGAATCTCATACTCATGCTTAAAAGCTTGATCTTGTGTTATAAGGTTTATATAACGTTTAGATGGCAGTATTCAAGAAAGAACTTGGAACTTGGAGGTGAGCGAAAGAGAGAATTTGGAGGAGAGGAAGCGCAGGCCCCTCTCTCGTGGAGCAAAAGCGATGTTTTGGGTGGCTCTGAAATCTACCTGCTGACCCGTGGAGCAAAAGCGATGTTTCCAAAATGACCCTTAACCGTGGAGCAAAAGAGACACACGCACTATTTTGGCCTCCTTATTTTTCGATCAAAAATCATCCTCACATCATTCCGTGCCATGTGCCCAGAAATTGACGATTTTTATAAAATCAAAGCATCGTCTTTCAGCATTTTATGGTTAAATCTGCAACCCTTGCGGATACGCCAACGACCACACCCTACATGATTGATTGCCTCTGAAACTCTGAAACAATCCAAAGAAGATAGTGTCCAACACGGCCCCTCTGGCAGTCATTACAGACGTACTCCCGTACACCACAAATCATGTAAGAGAGTGTAATCAGCCATTATCTTCCGGTGGAAGTTCTGACACGACGCCGACGAATGGAAGTGCCATTATGTAAAACTCTCTCGCCGCCGCCGACCGGCAGACTGTGGGAAACTCTTCGTCTTCGGCCTTGCCGACAACCGATACCTTCGTCCTTCGACTGTCGGTAAAATAAAACGTAGATTCCCGCTGCAGATCGACGGTGTCGCTGTCGGTAAAGTGGGTTACGTAACAGGGCGTGAAGCGGATTTGGATTTGTTCCGTCTACATAATACGCTGTATGCGGTTTCACGCAGTACACGTGATTTGATACAGTTGTTGGTGTAAAAAGTGCAAGTGAAAGGTGGTGCTCTGATGTATTGTGTATGTAGGGGTCCAGATAAAGGAGTTGGTTACTCGTTGCAGCTTCGTTTGCAAACACTAATGTTTTTTCTTCTTAAAAGTGTTGCAGTCAGTGGTTAAACTTTAGAACCGCTTCAAACTTGTAAATATATTAAGTTGTAAACAAAGTGAGTCGAGTTCGATTCGTTGTCGGTGCAGCGTCACTGTTCCTAAACTTCAACCCATTTCTGTAATAAGTGGTGCCCTTTCTTAAAATCCTGAGACGTATTGTAGATATACTTAAATGGTGAAATACATCCAGCCGTACTCAAAAACGCCATGGCAGCCATGACTGTGAAAAGAAACAGCTTGCGTACTAGTATGCAAAAAAAGATGGAAGAATAACATTTGACTATAAAGCTGAGTAAAAAGGAAGCAAACATTCTTCTGTTCGTGAAATTTGGCTTGAACGTTGAAGGTCGCTTATATTTCAAAAAGCAAAAGAGTTCCTATAGAGATTAGAAAGGTGGAAGTACTATTTTATGAAGGCGGGCGTTTATTGGCGAGGGTGGAATTGAGGAAAGATCGTAATCATGGTATCCGCACAAACCTCTCGAGTTATTGACTTGTCTGACTGTTAAACTAATCATGAGCATGAACGTTGTATGTCATATTATATTCAGTATTTCAACAATCAAAAGAGATCCTAGTGATAGTGAATGCAAAGGGAAAAACTATTTTATGAAGGTGAAAGTTTATGAAGGAGGGTAGAGATTGGGAAAATTTCTTATTCATGGTACCCAAACAAACTTCTCGTGTTACTGACTCAGCACCACCTCCGATAGTTAAATGGAGACAAATGGGATGATTATAAAGAATGGGATTATTTAGCGTGGGATAGGGGGATTTAAATTAAATGGGTTGATTATGGGGTGATATATATTTAAATGTTTATTCACAGAAAACAAACGGAATAATGTCCGACGAAATCTCCAGGTTTTTTTCCCGAGTATCGAAGGACCTCTCTCAGAACCGGCCGCTAGTCAATAAATGATAACTGCTACCCAGGCACATGATCACATATCCTCTGTTCTCCCGCAATAATCGCCAGCAGTAATTACCAGCGAGGAGACCGGTCCACGAGCGGCCGCTGGGATGCGCAATGACAACCGATGTGCGCCGAGGGCCCGCCCAACCGGAAGTGGCGGAACCGGTCCGCAGATCTGGGCCGTAGGCCGCGAGCAGGTGAGGAGACGGCACCGGGCCAAGTGGGTCACCCGGGGCCGGGACTGACCAGGTTCGACTGTCGGGGATGGCGGAACAATATCGATAGTATTGTTGTGGGTTCCGATTAAAAGTTCTGATACGTAGGAGAAGCGATTTGCGATGCTGCCGATGTTTTATAAAAAGTCTTACCCCTGGGGATGACAAAATGTTATCGGTACATCGAAAATATCGATAAATTAGATCCGATAAGAGCGTGTCGATATTTTGGATTCGATAGATCGAAAATATACGATGTATCGATATTTTTATCTTACCATTCCTGACGACTGTCGAGGGGAAAAAGGAGTAAGGTTAAACGCGCACTACACTGCCAAGACCAAGACCAAGACGAACCCTGGGAGGAGCACTGAAAAAGACGCTTAGTCTTCCATTAGTAGTAGTATGGATTATTCTCCGGGTAGTAAATAGGCCATAGAGGATAATAGAGGATTAATTTTAACCAGCTCATCTCATTCCTGTAAATAACAAACTCCCTCAACAACACGTAGGCCTACACTCTCTTAATATTTCTATGTGCAATTTACATCGGACGTGCTTGATGTTATTGCTCTTGGCAGTTGGATTAGTCAGTTCATAATTTAATAATTTGTTTACTTTTTTCTTGTTATATCTTTACCAGCATGCCAACTCATAAGGCATCCATCCGTCCATTTAATCAATTTTCAAAATTCATTTTCGCATGCAATTAGATTTCCACTGTACAGTAATTGTGACCTGCATTTAAAAAAGTTTTGAGCCTAAAAAATTTGTTATTTCAAATTTGAGAGAAATCCTAGGAGTAGTTTTTAAAATCATTTAAAAAGCCCTGCTTTACTTATGTTACTCTTATTTTACACTCACTTTGCATACATTTAAATTTACATTGCATTTACATTTACCTCACACATAGCCTACATAACATTTTGTCAGTGTATAGAATAAAATCAATTTATTCCCGGAGGATCGACGATTGAAGGGGAGTACCTTTAGGATTAACCGCTGTAGGTAATATAAACCCTGCAAGAAGTTGCAATCAACATGTAAAATCATGCAAAAACGTCCTTTACACTCTCGGGAATGTGACCCAAGCTGCCTGGAACGCGGCCAACGGTGCCATCCTTCAAACGGGAGAACGAGTAAGAGAAGATACGAGAGGATCAGCAACTGAAGGAACCAGAAATATCTCTGGAAGTAGCCATTAAAAGTAAAATAGAGTTGTTCTGTAGCAGGTTGTTGAGTATACGGCTCTATGAACGGTTTTTTTAGTAGTTAACGGGTCAGGGTTCTTCACCGCGAGTTGGATGGAATACTCGACCTGGTTTCATGGGCAATACTTCTTTTGTGGACGCTTAGTTATCAGAAAGCATGACTTGCTTATCTTCCATTGTGTTTTGCGGAGTATTTCTAAATGATTTGAAAGATGATTAGTTTACTGATAGGAAAAGGACTTGTTCAACTGACGTTATATTTAATCCTTCGTGCGAACTGAATTTAAGGTTAGTGGCATAAAGTTATTCCTTTACCGTTGATTATAGTAACTCAAGAGAGATCTAAATGTTTGAGATATTTCTAGCCAACAGTTAGTTTGGATATCCCAGTGAAGACCATATCAGACATAATGTAGGCCACATTCCTATTCATCTTGTTTGAAAATTGACGATGAGTAATTATGCTCAGAAATATACCATTCTTCATATTACTAGGGTAATAGACTACTTATAGTTTCTGTAGAATCCTCCTTACTGTACAAGAACCATTTACGAACAATAGTGCTCATCTCTTATTTGTACGTAAAGCCATTTTATAATTTCCCCAACAACGCAGAGGAATGCAGGCCTTCACTGCAACACCAGTGGTTCAGTGATTTTATCGTTCACCGACTGGACGTGGCCTCGTATAACGTAACAGCTGTTGGCTGTTGGCGCGAGAGAGGTTAGTAAACGGGGAAGTGGTGAGTCCAACAGGTTTGGAGCTTTATAGTTTTACTGCTTAAGTTTTACTGCTCTAAGTAATAGAATTTTACTGCTTACATTACATGCCAGAGTTGGACATTGGGTCTTTGCGCTTTGCTTGAATCTAGCATCGTATGTTCTCGGAGTTCCAGCCAACTGGGATATGTTAGGCTGCATGTCGAATACAATGTTTTTAGAACTAACTGTGCTGTAAAGGTCCATTGCTTCATACTAGTTGAAGCCATTGTCGATAGCGTGCTGGGGAGTATGAGCATACATATGACCTCCACCCAGCATGTTGGCGCACTTATTGGTGAGCATGTTGGGGAGGAGTCCAAACACGATCAAACATGTTGTTGAGCCACCCAATCGATTAATGCTCGAACATGTTTAAGACCTTTTTCAAATAAAATCCTCTACTTTACTAGGACGTTACGACGTTACCTACAAGGGTAACACACTGGACATAGTCTCTTAAAAGTAACATCGAAGTTAGAATAATTGTACCGTAATGTTCCCTCGTCTGAATATAGCCTGTACGTAACAGCAGTTGGGAGTTGCGGTGCGGCGAGGTTGGTAACGGGGAAGCGGCGGCTAATAGGTGCACCGCCGCGATTAGCGGGGAAAGCGGCGGCGGCGGCTGTCCTGACACTTGCTCACGGAACTTCGACGAGACGATATGAGGGTGGAAGGAATTTACGTGATACGGCGTTTGTAATTATTAAATACGCTAGGCGCTTTTTGGTGATGAAAACTCATCCTTCAGTTTTGAGCCGATTTTTTTATTATTCAGGTGTCACTGGGAAGAGCTCGGCGTTATGTTTTGCAGGACAGCTGAATTATGAAAGTCAAGGCTGAAGGGCTTAGTCACTGTTAAGGTTTGGCATTTCTCCAGTTAAAGTCACGGTTGAGACTCGTAAATTTCCAAAAACAGCTGATTGAAGTAAAACAGTTTTCAGCAAAGCCATGTTATATCTGCAAGCGAAGCTACACAGGCAACCTGTTTTGTAAAATGTCTTTTATAAGAGCGCTTCATGGCCACGTATACCTAACTTCGTTCGTATACCTAATGCCTGATTCTCCTTACGAAAGTTATGATCCAAAAAGTTATGATCAAAAAATTTGATGATATTAATCATTGATTTTAAATATTTTAACACATTAAACTACTTCAGTAAGCAGACTTTTAAAATCACACGCATATTTTTAAACAATTGATTGTGAAATCCAATAATTGCATGTTTTTGGAATTGGATTACGTTGCAGGAGATAAAAGTTTTTTGATGGTTTATAGAGGGTCCCGTCAAAAATCATTCATGTTATTATAGTTGGTGCCAAATCTTAAGGCCTTCGCCGTACATAAGCCCAATGCTAAAAACACATTAGTCTTACGGAGGGACTGGGCCTTGATTTGGCACCAGTTATACCAATTTCTATGTAGATTCGTCGTTCCCTAAAATCAATAAGATATGTCAAGCCTGTTGAAAAAATCTATAAATAAAAATATTAGATGAAAACAAAAAAGCATATGAAAAATGAAATCGACATAAGAGGAGAACACGGAAAATTAAAGCCCTCCTTAAAGGGCTACCTATATGTTTTCAGAATGAGTAAAAAAATAGTTGAAGATTCTTGAAATAAATACAGTATTACACCTTTAGAGTATTCAAAGCAAAAGAAGAAGGTCTTCCAATTCATGTCATATACCCTATAATATGCGTGAATGAATTCTAATGTGTGTTTATGATTCCAGGTAAGCCTAAAAGATGTTTACTGAGCTTAGCAGTGTTGTTGGTGTGGGTAAGTGATTGTTTACTATTGTTTAGTTTAGTTAATTAACGTTGCGGGCTGTCGTGTTTACAGCATGTCCTGTGTGGGAATAATTTGTTCGGTGATTTGTGTTCTTCCATCGATTAAAGTACAGTAATTAAAAATTGGAAATCAAAAAAGGAATTATCAAATTTTGCGATATAATAACATTTTATTTTTGTTTCAAGAAAACGACTCGAAGTTTTGTTACAGTAGAAATTAAATATGAAGTAGGCTTTGAAGGTTTTTTTATCGTAAAATTGTTAATTATGTGCGATATTAGAAATATCAATAGTTAGCTCAGTAAATCATCGATATATTTTCAGTTAGTTATGTCCCTGCAATAGCATCGGTGAACATAATTTTGTGAACTGGATTAGAAATGTTTTAATTTAAGGAATTCAACTAAATACTTTTCTATATTTCGATAGTACGTTTCCGAAGTTCTTTAAATACGATTTATTATTTTAAAATGTTCAAACGACTTCTTCAAGTTACATTGTGATAAAATAGCATTGTTGTTGTTCGTGCACCTTCGGCGGCGTTCGGGACGCCTCGCGGCTCGGCTCGTCAGTCGGTGCAGTTTGTAGGTTAGTTTAGTTCAACTCTCGCCCGCGTGAAGTGCGAAGGTGCCGGTCTGTCAGTGCGTCTGTCTGTTGTGAAGTGTTATTGTTGTTGATATCGTCTACAGTCACACCTTGGTTCATTGCGGTGGATGTGTGTTTGCTTACTTGTCGTTGAAATTATTTATTCAATATTTTAATATTTTACCAAGCGTTAGGATAAATATTTTTTTATGACGAACTAAAAAAAGTACTATTGATAAGAAATTTGTTGACACTTAGTCGCCTCCCCGTTAATTAGAATATTTTAACCAAAATGGCTGATACATTTTTGGTTTCGGTTTTTTTTGTATTTTCCGTCAGTCTAAACTACATGTAACTGTAACATTATTTTGCAGTTAAATTAGTTGAATTTTTATTTTTATTCGGAAGCAAAATACATTTCCATTTTGCTCTTCAGTTTTCAAAGGAAAGAGTGTGTGTGTTTAAAATACAGTATGGCCCTTATAGGTAAACTGTTTGATGTATCAAAGTCAGTTAGTCATTTATTGACAAAATAATTAACAAATTACAATTTTCATTAGCCATGTCATTTAAGTTAAATTACAAATATATTTCCTTAATCTAAAACTCTTATCCAAATCTAAAAGAATATCAACCAAGCAACGGCGAATGACGTACTTTAAGCGTAGTTATCTTTAATATCACATGTTGACCTTTCTAAATGTGTCAAGATATTATAAGCAGGTTTACTTTTATATAGGGAATCCTTTTACTTTTATAGCCCTGGAGGACTCTGATAACCAATCTTTCTTTATTAGGTTTATTCTTTATTAGGTGAAGAAGGACTTGAATTTAATTGTAGGTCTTATCCGTTATCTGCCGACGATAAACACTGTAAACTCTAGCGGCAATAAATTATAGGACATAAAATGTTTGGTGAGTGTCATCGAACTGAAAATAGCTCATACATTTTGAAACACTGCGTTAAGTATTTACGTAATATATTCTATTTTAATCAAGTTACATAAAAATTCGAACCTATTCCATTGAAAATGTGCCGAGCTCGAAGTGTATCTTCTACTGAAATGTAATAAATAATTATTTATCTCATCCTAAAATTGTTTTAATGTTATCTCTCATGATGCTTAACTTCGCCTGCCAATTTGTGTGAGTTGTCTTACTGCTGACAACATGATGTAAATGAGCATGTAAATATTTTGGAATAACCTTGATAGAAAGGTACAGGTGTAAACCATTGACTTTACAGAGTATAGGATATTTTACTTGAATAACCAATCTGAACACCGCGGTAGTCACTTGTTCGGCATACCAATTTGTCAAATCACCAATTTTCTGTATCGTAAATAACGTCGTTTATCGATTATTAAAATCCAAGATATTTTAATTAATAATAATATCAAATCCACGGGCCAAATTCGGGATATATTCTGACTCAAAGGGTATTATAATACTCGAATTCTTCCCATAAATCCGTGACGTTGATTTCGAACACAACGCGTATTTTCAAGGAATGTGTATCTAAAACCATATATATTATACTGTAAACCACAGTATATTATACTGTAGTCTACTCACTCCTGTATTTAAAGCATTGTAAACCACGTCATATTCGCCAATTCGTCTTTCAGCTTCGCATTGTTGGCCGGTGCCCAAGCCAGAGCCTCGCCGTGCCGACTCCCGCGGCCGTTACTCCTTGTACAGGTCAACGCAAATGACATGGACCAGTGAACCCTTAAGACTAATGTTAATTTTAGCATCGACTACGGTCGACGTAGACCAAGGTGTTTGTCTTGGACTATACACCTTGTAGCGCGCCACCTCACGTGCCCTCATGAATCTTCAACCATTTGCGGTTTATTCTAAAATACAAAATACCAAAAGATCAGAGACTGGATAAAATTATATGGTTTATAATTAGCATTAATTCGTCATTCCGGCTTTGGTTGTACTCGCAAAAAATCTAATTGAGTGGAGAGCGTATATTTTTCTAATTTGTTTGGCCGCCACCGAAAGAGCGCCCAACTTGGTATAAAAATTAATGCAGTGCAAATCCTTAGTCGATCTTTTAAATCTCAAGCCTCACACTGGTTCGCCCAAAACACCGGATCTAACACAAAAATTATGCTGTACCGACTTCAGATGCGACCACATAACGATTCGCGTTCTTAGACTAGAGGATTTTCTATCACATAGATGCTTTGTCATTATTTTCTCCCTCCTTCTTATACGGCGACTCTGTAGACGTACTGTAATCAGGATGCGTTAAGGTATAAAATCGCGTTTTCTTCGTTTAAATAAATTGGTTGCCTATTATTACTGTTTACTTAATTGGACTTTTCCATTCCCTCCAGTGTTTAAACTACCTACGTTTCGGGAAATAAGGAAACTCCTCCCGTTATCAAGTGATCCTACTTAAAATTTCATTATATACGAAATATAGCCTAATACACTCCTTTATTAAATATTTATATGTACAATTTAACAGCGTGAACACAAATTTCCGTCATGCATGAAGAGGTTAGGCCTAATTAGTTAGTTCAAATATAGTTTTTATTTTTGTTTTCGGGAAAACGACACTTTTAACTATCAGTTTCAAACTTGTTGTAGGATTACTATATTTCAGATCGTTAGAGTAGTCCTTAAATTACTAACAGCAAATAAATAACTCGTCATCTTCATGAAAGATGGAACTGTCGAGCTATCCATTCCTCCAGTCGTAGCTTAGCAGAGGCAAGGGGTCACGCCAGTTTCTTTATTGCCCCCTAAACTAAACAGCTGTCCGTGAGTCAGCTGATTTGAGATTTTAGTGGTGACGACATCTTCGCCAGCTGGGGTCTGCGGAGAGGAGGGGGGAAGGGTGTGAATGCGTGCTTTTTACATAAGTATGACCGGGTTTTTAAGACCATCTTCAATTCCAGCAATACTACTAGATTGTTTATAAAATCAAATCACTTTTTGCCTAAATAAACTTCTTGCCATATTACTCGGTGGACTAGTTACAGAAAGTGATTGACATGTATTGGAGGGTAAATTATATTTACCTGAAAATCAATTCCAGTAAGTTTTCATGGTCTCGTACAATTTTCTTAAAGTACGCGTATGGATGTAACAAAAATGTTTTTCAAATTTACAATCAACATGCAAAAATAAAGAGAAGTTGATTAAGTAAAAGCCCAACTGAATATTACTATTCTTCCATTTTAAATGGTCAATCGGATAGCGTTTTCTCATGAGACTCCGGATCTTATAGATCACCAGATTTAATTTTGTAGTCCCACAAACAAGATTTCGGCGCCGAAAATAATCAGCGATTCCCAAAACAACTTCATCGTTTCAACGCAACGCCGCGCTCGATAATGAAGGGTTCGGCCACAAAACTGCCGCTCCGACCTTTACATAATCGAATGTTGGTTTTGCGCCACATAAAGTCTAAAAACGGCCAATGAAACGTGATATGTTGTCTAGAGAGCGCCGGCGGACCGTGCGGCATTGCCCAACACAACACACCCGGGCTCCAGCTCACTACACAACTGTCTCAAGTTCATCATGAGATAGGATCTTGAGTGTCGGCCTGGGCTGGACTTTCCCTTGCGAAGAAGTCGAATCTTGATATCAAAATGGTTATGGGTGTAGTGAGGCGGTGTGCGTTGGAGATCGTGATATCTGAACGTTTATGTGGTTGTAAACATGTATTTAGGTAGTTGAGATGCTTGCCATATTTCGTGTGGGTACTTTTAGGAGAATGACAAATATGAACGAGTGAAAGCTGTAAGGTATTATTGCCATATCCAGTAACAAGACCATTTTTACAGCACCTGGCTTAGCCCACAAATCAGCTGCTCCAGTAGCGTATAGTTGGTTAAAGATAAAAATCCAACTAGGTTCAGTGCCGAATTAGTATACATAAAATCATAAAACGCTATCAGGAGGATTTTTTAAAAATATTTGTATTCGTTTACGTTCTGAATGACCTTAATATACCTTTGAAATCGTAAACAGAATTGACATAATTAACTAAAAAAGCCAATCATTTGAATTTGTACACGTTTTCATTTTCATGGGTAAAATTCACTTTGGTGCAGAACCCAGAAATTATAGTGATTTACCGACATGCTAAACGCTCATCCTCATCCTTGCAAAACCTTGACACATCCTTGCATCCTTTGCACAACTAGACCTCAAGCCCAATATTAGGTGATGCAACCTAAGTACATGGAGCCCGCAATCAATCACAGAAGATTTATCGATGCCACGTCCGTTCACTTCAACTTTCATTCCCAGTTTACGGCGCCGCCGTCGGCGCGGCGAGAGGACCGTTTACCTCTGTGGGAACCGTCTCAGATACAATAGCCGTTAACATTCCTCCGGGGGATTTATCATTCGCAAGAGTTGGCACGCCTGCCGCCGATCAGCTGTGACCGGGAAGTGCGATCAGCTGGCACGTCCAGAGACCAACTGTTATTGTGGCGATTGATTTGTGGAACGGTTGCGGTCGCGAGTCGCTCAGTTACAGGAAGAGACATAAATTCATTTTTTGCGTAATTGTGTTTAAAAGGAGCCCATCGTTTTATAGAGAGGTATACGGACGTAAAACAAAGCACGAATAGACAGTTTAGGTATCCTAAATGGCACGTCTTTATTTTATATCTCTAAGGCTGACACGCTTTATGAGAATCAAATCACTTTATGAAAGCAAATCACTACAGGTAAAAAAAAATCATGAATGACGTCCAGTGCCTAATTCATATCAAACTGACATAAGAGAACCTTCATACTATCTAAAAAACACAAATTGTAAATCGTGCGACCCCATAAAAACATATGAAAGAATGAAAGAGACCGACCAACAAGAAACCTCACGAACTAATCAGGTCAAAGAATTCCGACGATGAAGGGGCCGGCAAGAACACACACACGTAAATGTCAGTTGCAGAAGGAAGCAGGTCTCTCTGACCTATGACCCGCTGTCGGCACAGACACAGGTCTATGTGTGGTATATGGTCGTGTGTGTCTGTCGGTATCGTGGTATGTTCGTGGTATGGTACATGGGCTGGATACGAGCGCCATGTAGGAAGATCCTGCGGGGATCACGATATGATCGTGATCTACCAGCTAGAAACTCCGTACAGCAATCGTAAAGTACTCGTGCTCTTGAATTTTGCAGCGTTTTAGGATTTTCCTGATTTTCTTACTGAACTTTAAAAGGAGCTGCCTCCTTTAAATTTTTAGAAAAATCCTCCAAGCAATTTTGTTTGCTGAAAAAGTACTTCTACTAGTAAGTGTCGAAGCCTGTTCATGAAAGTCGCTGCAACATGCATCACCTGTCTTTATTAGCACCTTATATGGAATATTCTAATGTGGTATGAAAGTTGAAGTTGTAGTGTGCACTTTGTGGGGCAGGTTCTATGTATGCAAGTTTCTTCTGATATGTATTGCTGCTTTTTCTTAATTGCGTAACCTGAACCTGGGTTGCATGACAGCCTCTACGGTGAAATTTAAAAGTAGCGTAGTGTCTTACCACATCACTGTTATAGAATAACTGACGCAAGAGTTGAATGTTTTTATGTAAATGCTAGTGGTTTATTAATCAAAACCATAACTTTATGTTTGGCAGGGAAGTAATGTTCATCAAGCGTTTGAATTATACTGAAGGGGGGAATGCCTTCCTTGAAAACGTGTGGATCCTATTGCTCATTGTCAGACTAATGAAAGTTTTTAGACTTTTTTTACATAGACCCCTTAACAATCGCTAGCACACACATACACACGCCGACATACACATACGTACGTACACTCTACTTGTGTGCGTACGTACGTACTTAACACATTCGCCGATACGCTGATTTCAGATCTAACTAATCTAACTGTAACAAGTGCCATAAATACCGTATGTGTTTCCTAATTCAAATTTAGTATTCAACCCAGCACTTTAAAACAATCAAACCCCACACGTCGTACCTTTTAAACATGACCACGATAACACGGCCAGTCCACACTTAAGGCCAGATCACCGTTGTTTCTTCGATCGCAAACGTCTACACTCTCCTCACGTCTCCAATCCGTGTCAGATCTCTTCTTATCAGTTGACGGTTTATTTTATTCGTTACCCTCTTTACCCACTTTACCCACGGAGGACATAGATGGATTTTCTGTGTTTGGTTGAGGATCGTGCCGTGCCTGGTTTAACGTTGGAATGTGACTCATGTGTAAATCAAGACGACACTCGACTGATTGTGTCATCAAACTGGGGAATGATGCGCATCATGAGTCAGACTTGAGTGACCTTTCCATAGTTTTATGTAGATTTTTTAAGTAGCTCATCCCAGCATTACGTTCTATCTCATCGAACTTGGTAATTTAGGCATTGTTTGCTTTTTTGATGAACAGCCCATTTTGTTTTCAATCACATTCTTATACACCTTTATATCTCCTTCAATACGCAATGAGGTATCTTGCTTGCATATCGGTCAGTAACCTGGACCTCTGTAAAAAGGGTCACCAGTCAAATTTATGGTATCTCGATGAACATTTAATGAGCTTATATATCTTAAAATTATTAACAAATGTTATCGCGTAAATTCGTCTCTTGACTTTAAATATGACCAAAACCATACACTTTTTCTACGAACGCTGTGAAACAAATTGGCTATCTCCTTACATTATCAAAGTCCAATAACTTTTTCGACCTTAAAATTCTTTAACTCCTAATTAAACCTAAAAACCGACACTACCGCAATGAACCAACCGTGTCTAACTTAACAGTGCAGTGATGTTGTGAAGTTGAACAAAACCCCTCCACAAACCAAGTGACGCGAAACCAGAAGCCCCCGCGTGTTTTATGGTGCTGTGACCCCGGAGATGCCGAGGCCCCCGGAGGCAGACGCGCCCTCAGTCCCCCTCAGGGTCCCCGGGTCCCCGCAGCCCGAGGCCAAGAGGGTCCGCGGCTCCTGGAGGGACTACCTGGACCCCGGACCCCCGGACTGGGAGAACAGCCTCTCGGACAGCTCCGAGTTCGAGCCGTTCTCGGAGGACGAGCTGAGTGACATGGATCTGACCCTGTTTGAGCCCGCGGCGGGCCACGAGGAGTGCGAGCAGTGCTCCCGGTGTTGTGAACAGTGCTTGAAGCAGCGGCATGCGGCCAGGAGGCTGGTGATTCCACCCGCCAACATGTTCATGCTGACTCCGGTGCCGCCTTATGGTGAGTCCATGTTTGTAGAATTTCCTTGTATTTGTAAAAAAATGTTGTGCATTTACCTTTAATAACTTTAATTCCTCTTCAGGCCGATAAGAAGCACTGGTAGAGTATTTTTACCAAAATATGAATCAAGGATGATTGCATGATATTGTGACGCTTGTATAGTCTTGTTGCTTAAGGCCGACATGTTCGTTAGACAGGACTGTTAATACTAGAACAACAGCCAGTGAAAATTTGGAGACCTACAGTTTAACGGGGGATCCGAACCACAATTATTTCGCTAACTTCACTTACGGACAGGTCTAATTATGATGAGTATGGTATTATTGATGAAACTATAGTATTCACTAGTGCGGATGCTCATCATCACCAGGGAGTGCCGCACCCATAAAACATCGCTTATGACTTAGCACAATTCGTGACTGAATCACAGGAACGTACCATTAAACCGCGATTTGGACTATTCAAAGTGAAATGAATCCTAAGAGAATAGATTTTTTATTCTGTAACCATTGGAGCTGTGGGTAGAATTAATTTATCTAAAGCATCGACAAAGTCCAAATTGCCTGGCAAGATAGTAAAGGAATCCAAGTAAGAGATTTCCCAATCTGTAGCAATCAGATCTTTATATCATAGCGCTTTTTAGACAGTGATGACAGCGGAGAGAAATATCACCCAAACAATTTCTGTTAGTCTCCGATTGCCAAGGAGAATAAGCAGTTCTTCTTATTAAGAAGTTTCAAGCAGTATCTTAAAACTTACAAGCAGTATTCTAAGAAGTTTGCTTGCTTCTTATTTTTGCTCCCTTCATGTAGGAAAGTATCAGACAACGTTGAAGCAGACCCCAAGATTACTACATTCTCTTCTGGAATATTCACTGTCGCAATTAAGTTCTTGTCGATTTGACTATATTTGTACCACTGAAAGCGATTGTTCTATGAGAACCCCTAAAGAAAATTAGAGTAGCATATTGTACAGTCCAAGAGAGAGGCGGCATTGTATCAGGTAATAAAGTAAGTGTGGGATGGAGAAAGTAGTGAAGTGAGTAAGAGGTAATAAACACATCAGCTGAACAGGAAGTTGGGCTAGGTATCCATCAGTCTCAGTTGAGGCTAGACCCAGCAATTATACACATGACGGGCAGTATGACCAGTCACTCGTCACCGCTAGGCTCGGGCAGTAATGTGGAGCCTGCCTTAGTTGCAAATTGTTGTGTGTTGTGTGCTTTCCTCGCTTGCTGCACTTTCACTGCACTAATAGGCCGAGTAATATGGTGCAGACGTCGGGTTTTAGATCTTGATTAATGAATACTTTGATTGTGATCGGTGATGAAATCAAAGTTGTTGTAATGAGATTGTCCGTAATTTTTAGAGTGGAACTGTAATTTTCCCATTAATTATTGGTTTTCATTTAAGTTTATCTTATATCAATATTTTTATTTGGTAAAATAAACTAATGATCATTGAAAATTATACTGGCAAATTTAAAATTTCCTGGTAACATCTGAGTTGGTCACTATCTTCTGACAGAAAATTAACTGTAGAAGCCCTACTGTATGTGTTTAGTTTCCAATGTAAAAACCAAAACAAGAAGTCAGTTTTTGATATCCTAACAAATTTCAGTGGGGAACCAACTGTTGGGTCAGGTCAGATGACGAAGTCTTCAGAGATGTGCTACCTTTTTACATAAATGGGTTTGTTGAATAGTTTAATCAAAACGAGCTATTCGGCAAGAGTATCGTTGCCAAATTGCGCCTTGTTTATCACCTTTCATCTCGCAAGAGAGATCTTCTTTCCCAAGTGGGCGTCTTCAGTTCTGTTCCCTTGTTGGACGTCCAAACTTCTTCTACTTCCGGTCCCGCGGTTCTCACAGAAAACAGCTGAGGATCTGCAAGCTGTGTCGCACTTCCGCCATTGTTGTGACGAACAATCATAACACGTGGGAGTCGCGAATAATTATCCCACTGTCTAATGACATTCTAAGTACCAAATCTGCATTTTTTCTTGATGCTACTTAGAGAACCTTGTAAATTTGAAGCAATTGTTGATTCTGCTACGATTGAATCAAACGTGTGCTGTTTATAAATTACGATTGAATGTATATTTTCTACAACAATATGTAGTGCCTATATTGGTTCTTTGAAATGTGCGAACTCACAAAAAGAATGAATGGAAGGAATTATGAGCCTAAACATTTTAAAAATGTTGAAATTAATAATGTTTTATTAATTTTTCTTGAAAGATTTTTGCTGTATGATTGTTTATGTTGGGACTTTCAAAGTTATGAATGAGAGGCAGTAGGGCTACCTGGCAGTGCGGTATTTAAAAACACAACTATGTGTATGTCTTACTGTGAGTTCCTCTCTACGATTTTAGAGGATAGTATCCCTTCATTTTTCAACAGAGCTAATCAAATGTTTTCTTGATAATTTGGAGCGAAAACATATACAGCGACCATTCCAGTGCCTTGTATATTTCAGAGTAACTTTTTGACCATTACGAAACATTTATATGATCCTTCTGTAAAAGGTCTGTGGTAACCGTAAAAAACCTCCACAAGAACCTCGAGTGCCCCCAATCAGAAAGATGGACCGGAGAATTGGATTGTCGTGAAGGGTGGTCCAGAGTATTTCAGCAAGGACGTAAAAAGTCGGGAATCCAGCGATCAGGAGGCAGACACGCTCGAGCGCTGCAGAGGCGGGATTGTGGGATGATCTCGACAGCGACAGGACACGGTCCTGCTCCTGCATTCCTGGACGATCCTGTGGCTCCCGGGTCGTGTCGGGTGATGTCCCGCGTCCTGCTCCTTTCTTCTCAACCACTCATTCGCGCCTGACAATTTGGTGAATTGGAGTCGAGTGGTTCTTGTGATATGAAAATCGTGATTGTGGTGTTTTAGTTTGGTTGAAACGCATAAAGTAATACGTGTTTATAAACTTTTTAATTTATAACTATTTAGTTGATCTAAATTTTGGTAAAGCAAACAGTCGTGTAGGCTTCCATGGACCGAAGGTACTTTTATGAAGTGAGTTTTCTGGTTAAGCCGTGTCGATGTCGAACTTGTTTGCCGACGTTTCGGATATGAATCGGATATGATATCCTTCTTCAGGGTGACGAGCGTCTTAGTACAATGACTGAAGCTCACTAAAGAATGAGGGCTGTACTAAGATATCTGTCGCCCAGATGATGGATTGGAACAAATCCGAAACGTCGATCGACAAATAAGGTCGACATCGACAACAGCCTAACGTGAATCCCACTTGAAGGCAATCAGTCCTCGAATAAGACATTTCACAACCACAAAGCCCTTTAAGTAGCATTACATCTATTAATGACTCATCCATTACATCCATTGTTTCAACTCAAGTTTCGACCGAAGAGGCGCTCGAGGCGGATACCAGATTTGATAACTCCTAATAACCAGTGTTGCATCGCCGCGGACACATGATAAATATCAGAACGCATTAATTAGTGTCCTTGGACTCATTACTCTGCCTTTCCCCTCACCGGCCGATGTAATGATGCTATCGGGCCGCGCATGCGGACGACTTTAACGACGTGTTTCGCCGATGACTCGTGCGGGATTGATGGTATGGCAACGGTATTGGTGGTAATGACGGCTTATTTATGGACCCCTGATTTCTTGAAAATACTTGACCTACACTCTTCTTGTGGTTAAGGTTTGTATGGCTGTTTATTCACTACAAAGTAGAAAGATGATTTTGTTGGTAATTTTTATCGGCAAATGAAAAAAATTGTATAATCGAAAGGGCTGTAAAGATCTGAATAATATGTAAATCTGTGTTTTTGTTGACTTTTATACTGATTTCAAGAATGCACGGAAACTTATGGATCCCTCAAAATATCCTTCGATGTTTGTAAGCATGCACTGAGAAAAATATCTTAGCGGAAAAGCAGAGTTTTTGCCCCAAGTCTAGAATCTGTATTCGCAATACGTAAATAAGGACTTGGCTCACGTACAGGAGTGTTGTGTCTGGACCCAGCTCAATGACTCGGCAGAGTTTTGGGCGTTAGTACAGACGCAGGACTCGCAGTCCTTCTTTAAGAACTTTTTCTCTGCAATTACGCTCGAACTGCCGTATTTGCAAATAATCAGGGAATTTACCGTGATTTTAAGGAAAAAACATTAAAGTGACGTCATAGATGGTTTGTATACGTCACAAAACACGTCATAAGTTTATCCATGATTACTTTCTGCCTGCAGCCCACTGCATTTACGATAGGCGTATGAATGAGAACTTCAAATTATTTCCATATGATTTGGTAAAAGCAGTTAGTCTTTACCTTGTTTTAGTTCGGGATTGAAAATGTACAAATGTGATATAAGTTTGAAAAACAACATTTGGTTTCTATAACACAAATTTTATTAATGTTTTGTACAGATTTACTTACTGCAGTACCATTGATAGTAAATACATATAAAGTAAATGGCAGTGAAACGTCTAAAAGAATATCAAATTTCCAATTTTTCAGAGAAAAAGTTTAGATTTTTGAAGAAAATCAAATCGTTTTATTCGTCAGCAGTTACTTATGTTAAATATTGTTTATTTTTAAATAGTTGCAAGGACGCATTGATCAGTTTTAGACCTAAGATTCATTTTATCTGCCCAAAGTTTACACGAACAAATCACCAAAACAAGTAATTGCACTGTTTAAATCCTGCTTCAATTTTAATAAAGTCAGGGATTTTAGCAATAAAGTCTTAAACAAGATGAATTAAGAACTAGAACGCAGGTCGAGTATAGCCTTGCATTGATTTGCTGCCACTTTTAAATGTATCAAATAAATATGTCAGGGCAATAAATTGTAACTATTAATGGTGTAAATACCTTGTACTGTCAAAGTGATCCTTTGTGGTCTCATATTATGGGCTACGACTGTTACAATCTCAGAAAGATCTTCCTCAGGCGATGGAAATCAAATTTCATTCCAGTGGAAGTCGTCAAGAAGCATTAAAAACCATCTTGACGCATGCACATACCCACGTAACACAAGTTGATTGACACACACAACGAACAAACATTACTTTTTATAAAAATTCCGGTACCGGGAAACACGCACGACACGTATGGAGGGCTAATCTAGACTCAATTACGCAATAAATTGTCACTGTAGAGAAGTACCATTAAGCGTAAAACTGTATAACGTCTTCAGATGCTATTCAACAACTACATTCGTCAACAGAGAGCCGTAACGCAATGGATACAGCAGTCTTCACCTGAACATACAAGTCAAGAAACACCGGGCGTGGTTAGAACTTGGATGGGTGACCGCTAGAAGGACCCAGACATTTTTTAATGATTTTAAGTCAAAAATACCGGTAAATGCAGAGACTAGGCAAGTCAGTGCATAGAAATCGGTTGAATTTTACGAGAATAGGAAAGTATATTCTGTGATAAACTGTGGTGAAGGCAAAATGAATCGCAGGATATTCTGAGAGAAGTCTCTGCAATTACGAGAGCCAACTCTGATCGGCAGGACTTACAACCGACAGTAATGACGTCATAGCCAGTGACGTCATAACTATGTAGACAAACTAAGTCCTGATTTTCCGTGTGGCGGCCTCACTGCCGGAGCATTGAGCCGGGTCCAGATTGCAATGGGTAACCCGCACACCCTTATTTACGTGTATTTTCCACATATTTCAGGACTAAATTTTTCTCAGTGTGATAAAATGCTGAAAAGAGATGCTCGGTTTAGCGTTCAGTGAGGCTATGTGATTGAAAAAATGTGCAATAGAGCCAAAAATATGTATTTTTGCAAATTTAAGGCAATGTGAACCGTATTAATCCATACTGACCACATACTAGTCATGTCCAGGGTATACAAAGTGGAAACGTGATGTTATCATTCAGGGCTGATCAGAAACTAAGGACATTAAAATAAACTAAAACCTAAGTACAGTACCCACCCATGTAGCATTAGTACCTATTTTTGCGAGGAGTAGATATTTTATATAGTGTATTCCGTTCGAATATTTATTTCTTCATCCGAGGTTTTTTCAAGACACGCAGACCGCCAACACGAACCGTTCGAAACAAAACGGTCTAGCCGGCAGCAACTGCTACAAACCGCCTGCCATTAGAATCACGCGATCACAGACTATTATAAAACAGTTACTAAACTCTGAAGACTTTAAGAAGTCGGCGAGAGTGTCGGGGCAAGGATGGCACCGCGTCACACAAGCGTCACGTACGCTGCGTGTCACGCATCACGCGTAACTTTCACCGCGTGTCTGTGGTAATTCTCAAGGCCGCGGGAATTATTATAACTTCCGCCTGCGTGTGGCAGTCGCTGTAACGAGTCACGATGTAAACACAAACAACACATGTGAAAAATTCAAATAAATGTAGTGTTTTTATTTGAAATTTTTCAATTAAATCAACAGATTTTTGTTTGGTCTTTAGTTCGAAAACTCTTTACTGTTTTAGTATCTATATATTGACGCATCTATATATTGATATGACGAAGAATCGATGGGGCTCGGAGCTTTATTAAAAAAACAGATCCTAGATTTCAATAAAAAAGAGATATTCAATTGACGTTAGAAGGAAAATTAATAAAAATATTGAAATTATAGGATTGAGATTCTCAGTTTGGTGCTGACAAAAACGATAAGAAAAGATTTTAAGGATTAAGTCCAAGTGCAAAGGTTTAAGCTAGGTAGGTGTATATCTAACATGAAAAATTATCAAAAAATTACTCCAAGGATGACAAATACCACCGTTGCAGCAGACCTGCATACTCAGCGAATTTCAAATGCAAAACAACATATTTCAATCCAACACAGCGAGATTTGACATGCTTTTAGTAAGCTCCGTAAGAATAACATGGGGAATGAGTATGCAGGTTTGCTGCTACAGGTATGTTTAAACTGTTTGGTTTTAATTCAATATTTAGTAGATCTGAACTAGAAGAAGCCATTTACCAAGTTTTATCAAGATATGTTGAGAAATAAGCGAGATATAGAATTTTACTTATTTCCCATAAGGTTAACATTGAGACAACGTACTGTGTTTACCACTTTCAATATCTCGGTAACCAATGGACATAGAGCAGTGATTCAAAATACTAAATTGTTTGTTTTTTGAGCTGAATTCAATGGTGCTAACAAAAATTTGATAAATTTTATTTTTCTATGTGAAAAACTCAAAAAACCCATTTTTGGGGGGTTTACCCCCCTTTACCCCCCCCTTCCGGTGGTCCTGATTGGGGTGGTCACGAACTCGTCCGAGTGATTACCACTTTACACGTCTGTACCAAATTTCATTAAGATCGGACCATTTTACGGCCGCTATCGTGTTAACAGACATATATATATATATATATATATATATATATATATATATATATATATATATATATATATTCGAACGAATGGTGTTTTTTGCTTCTGGGGACCCCAAAATGAAAAGTTAACATGGTCTCGGACTTAAGTCTTATCATTAGTACTACCGTAATAGCTTATTCCTTTAAGGAAATTCGCTAATAATAAAAAACAAATAATGAAAGGAAACGCTATCTCTTGATCTACCCAGCATACCGTACTTAACATACAAAGTTTAAACCCTACTTTTATGTGTTTCTTAAAAGTGCATGTACTGTCACGTTTGCGCATAGCCTATATCCTGCGCATATAACCTGTCACGTTTCCTGCTGTCTCCACCTGCATTACCTGCATTTCTGCTGACCCCCCCCCCCCCCCCCCCCAGTGAAAGGCAGCGCAGCAGCTATCAGTTGATCTGGTGTCAACGTATGGTAACTGCGATCAGCTGTTTGCCAACCCGTCCCGCTCACCTCCGAGGCGATGTTTTTAACCAATCCTCGACTGCTTCACTTAACATTCTTTAATGTCCTAGATACTCTGTGCCAGTTTAAAGTGCTTTCCGTAATTGAATCGATTGACATGTATTCGAAAACCACTTATTAGTGATAAAGAAAAGCTCGGATTTAATTATTAATTGCTACTATGCAGTGGGGTCGACCTAGTTTCTCGATACACCTCCGTCTTTATTTCTAAGTTGTTTTCCTGTGGAACATATATTTGAGAAAAACTTCAAACCCTTTTTAGTGTAATTGTCAGCTCAAAAATAATTTTTGAATTTTTTGTCAGCTCTTTGTTTGGATCATTAGTATGATAAAAGGAATTTTAGTTAGATTACCAAAATATACAAAGGCAAAAAATTCTTTTCATTCTGAATACATTGAAATAAAAAGTTTTATATGTTTATGGAATTTTTTAATCGAAGGCCATTTTTTAAGTAGTGTCTAAGTCTGGGTCCTCTTGCAAAATCCTCCAGTGTAATCGTATGATTTCCATTCATGACTCTATCTTATGGTTGTAATAAGAAAGCTTATTGCAACGAAGAAAGCTTTATCTTATGGTTGCATCGTAAAAAAGCTGTTAAGCTTTCTTATAATTAATTTTGGCTGTGTTTCAGAAGCTAATATTTACTATATTTTCTCGAAAGTCTCCTCTCTCTCTATCTTTCAGTAATGATATGCAGTCCGGTCGACTCGGCCGGGGAAGGTGCCCGAAGAAGGCTCGCTGAAAGTGGAGCCACCGGACCGGTGTGGAGTCCGTCAGGGGTCCGGTCTGGGTCCACTCATGTTCCGCAGTGGGCGCTGCAGAGATTGGCGACCAGTCCCGACCTAAATGGAAGGCTTTTTGTTTTCTTAACAACCATCCCACACTGCACTCTGTTAATGGCACAGCCTGTTTTTATGATTGTTATTCCCACTTGTAAATTACTAGCGGTGTTGGGCTCCTTCGGTTCCGGAGATCTTCCACTTAAGAGAACGGAGAATGAGTGGAGAAAGACAATGTGTTGCAGGAAGTACGTGACTGGATTATTGCAGCTGTGTTTTGCTGAAGTGAATGGAAGTTAAGAGGGCTCCCTCAAAGTTTGCCGGTCGGCGGTATCACTCGGAATACGTGGAAAGTTGAAACCTAAGCACATTGAAGTCTTTGCTAGTAGGGTTAGCACTATTTCATTTACAGTTAAAATGTAATTGTTTCTTATGTCTTCTCAACTTATGACACCCCCTAAGGCTATCATTCTTCAAAAACCATCTATCCTCGATGGTTAGTTTATGTAGACGATTCAAAGGAGCGAAAACTTCTAAAAATTTAGTTGCGTAAAATTTAATTTGACCTTCAGTTACCAGAATCGGAACGTTATTGATTATACTGATAAGTTATATTGTTATGAAATATATACGTAATTATATAATTTTATTTGAATGAAACTCGTTTTTGTTTTTATATATTTGAAATTATAAAACAATGATTTTGGATACTTCTACAAGAGGTACGGATTTGAATGTTCAGTCGGCCTCAGGGAATAACCAAACAGAATCGTGAGACTACAGCCATAATAACGAGACATTTTTAGTTAATGGATACTACACTTTGGTAGTTGCAAGGTATTTCTAATGTATTGCCCCGGAAGTAGGGTACATTGAGAATATCAAACACGCGGGGCTCATAAATAACCAAAATAATTGCACGCCGAAAGTTTGGGTTTCGTGTTGGCCAAATTGCAGTGTCCCGCGCAGAGGTTTTGCCCAAGGCGCCGCCGCCCGCAGGCCTACAGCGAGACAGGTTCCCATCGTGAGGCCTGCGGGGTGAATGTTGAATGTTGAGCTAGAGTTACTCAGTCAGAAGCCGGATTGAACTTGGAGGATTATCAAAGAGACATTATCCCTGTTGCTTGTTCAAATCAATTTCGAAAATTTATTAGAGGTTAACATATTTGAAAACTGTATCGTAAAAGGAATACAATACAGTATTCTCTTTTGATATGCAATATTTTCTTTTGATACTGCTGAGCGTTTTGGGTATTCTCTCATTTTTACCGTGCATTCAGCATCCTTTCTTAAGCTACTCATGATTACATTGGTTTCATTGACTATTTTACTGTTCTAATTGCTATTTGTTTCTTGTTCTCAGCAAGATACAGTAATGAAAAAAATCATCAGTTATGACAAATGTTTTGCAAAAATCATGAAGTCAAAACATAAATTCACCATCATCAACAATGAATTAAAAAAAAAGAAAAAATGAAATATTCTTTAAGATGAGTGCAACAATCTAAAACTTGAAAGTAATAATGTTTGACCTTTAAATTATGCCTTTGTCATTTTTTAATTTGCATCAGACAATCTTAGACGGGTGTGCCGTGCATTGTAAATCATGAGTTTCAGTTAACTATTTTTTTCTTACTTTTAGCATACTCATATTTCATTTCAGCTTAAGACAAATTCACTTGATTCGTTTTGTAACTCATCGGCGCAACTTGAAAGAATTCTAATAAATTACGTGTGTAGCATGAGATGACTTGAGTCATCTTGTTGCTGATAAGACCGTCAGATCATTAGCTGGGGTCATTAATTTCTCAAGATCCAGCGATCCAAGTGACAGCTGGAATTAGTCTCTACCCACTATACTTCACAAGTTTGATCTCGAGATTTGTTTCGCGAGTTCCACTTCCCGGATTAAGTTTACGATTCAAGCGATTTGCTTATTAATTGTTCCCCTCCTCGAAATGTTTCGACTGATTTTGAGGATGATGAAAGATAAATCAACGTAGATTTGGTACACCTAAAATGGATAGATAATTACAAGGTAAGATTTTTAAGATTTAAAATTACCAAAGCCGGCTGCGCAACTATGGAACCTTATCCCGTAACTTGTGCTTATCACAGTAATTTCACGCAAGGTCTCTGCGAGCCGGTGGAATGACCACTGTAAATTACATCAGCCGCAATGTTCTTTGAGGATCTTCTGTGATGAAATTTGGGAGTTTTGAAATTACAAGCAATTACTGCGGTGTTGGTCAGACAAGGCTTTCATTGAGAAACAGGATCTTCTGGGATCTTGGTTAAGTTTGTAGTTGACTTTTATTTGTGACTTGTTCAAAAGTGCCACCATGAGCTGTGCTACAACAGCTCAGTAACCTTAATGATATAGCTATCATTTTTCAATACAACAATCTGTTTCTCCCATCGTGTGAAGACCTTTCGAAAGCTTTGCATTACAAAATAAGCGGCAAGCGGCTTTATAAGCGGCAAGGGGTTGAAAAATCATAGGTTTGAATATTCAAACATTGAAATCAAGGTCTCTTAATGAGGGAATAGTTCAACTCAGGCTGTGATTATGCGTTCGCAAGTGCACTTCTGACTTCAACGCAGGGGTTCCAATCAGAATTTCCAAGACATATACACAGCGAAATTGTGATATATACCTGACTAGTCATGTTTCGTTTACGTAAAATTAACATAGTAGGAATATTTAATTGATTAACATAAACGTGTAGTCTCTAAAGTACATCCAGATTTTACACACGAAGGTTTCACAGCTCAGTAACTGCGCGTAACTAAAATAAATTCCTTAACTTAATGGTAAGTTACAATATCATTCTTCTGTCAAATTTTCAATTATTTGGTAGGTAAATATTCATAGACTAAACAACAATGGGAAGTCTCGGATGAGCCGCGGCGGATCTCGTACAATTAACTGTAAATAATAAATTACGACCGTTCTACTTGTTGTCCCCGAAGAGAGTGGTTGAACGAAGTTAACAGAGCTCCGTTTTAGTAATGTTCACAATCGCATGTGTGGAGTATTTTGCTTACAAATTTATACTTAGCTTAATGTTTAGCTTTTACTTTATTCCCAATTGCTCATCCGCTAATTACGCAAAGGTTTAATACTTCACAAACGTAAACTTCTGACTGTTTTGATCTGCTGATTATAAATTAATTTCGAACATGACCCCGCACTAAAAATTCCTTTCATTACATAATTTGCTCTATTATAGTTTTAAAACATAATTTAAAGGCCTTTTTCTATGACAAGTATCGTTAACGATAGGATACTCCCGCTTTCATCTTTTCATGCAGTGGTCTAGAGTCTAGTGTCGTAAGACAGTTGCATGAAAAAGGAAACCACATTTACATAGCAAGTCGTGTTTTGCGGTTTACAGATTTATACACTTAAGGTATCTGTAGCTCTTTTTTATCTACAGAGTTGTGCAGTCTAATCCCATTCATTTGTGTTTAATATATTAGACCACGCGCCATCCACTAAGTTGGGAGGATCATAATTTGCCTTTCAAAATAGTCTCAGAAGGTTTCAAACAGACCTTGATCTTTTCCCAGCCTTGATCAGTATTTAGATTTGGATCCCTTAGGCTTTTTGACTTCTAGATGCCCATAGACTCGCCTTCACGCCACAGAGACCTAAGGGTGTGCGAGTAGTGATTTTTTAAGTCGAGTCGAGTTTCAAAACTTTTTTCTAGTCGAGTATATTTTGACTAGTAGAAGTTCATAGTTATCATAATTATTCTTGATCACATAAATTGTAATATTTTAAAGTTACGGTATGAAACTGAGTTGTGTTCCTATGTGTTTTCTAATTAAATAAAACGATAGTTCAGGCCATCTTTAACATAACTTTATATCATTACTCAATTTGTTTTTTAACTTTCAGTCTGAGAAGGAAACAACCAAGCTACATCTGCGCTTGTTTGCTTTAAAAAAGAGTTTTTTATACATATTTTTATAGGTGTGAAAATGAAAGTTTAATCAGTCTCATTGAGCATAAGTAAGAAAATATCTCAAATTACAGAAAGGAAAAAATACTAGATTAAACGTATTGATGTTATTAATTTTAAAAATCGCTTTAATTCAAGTAAAATAAAAAAGTTTTATGGTGGCTGTTCATGACTGGTGTTGACTGTGTGAAAAACAGCCGTAAAATTAAAATGCAATCGCGCGAACCAATTTCGGGAAAACGGCGGGGGTAACTACTCGATTAGAACTTCCGAGTATTTTCCAAAACTTTGAGTCGAGTCGAGTAGAGTAAGCTCGGCTCGAAAACAGCTCGGTGGTCGAGTACAAACCCCGACTCCTAACTTACCTTCTTCATCTTCCATGCTCGTAGCTCGTGTCGCCGGCTCGGTGCGGCTATGTAGGCCGGCCCCTGACCGCCATAGCCGCCAAGGTCAAGTCGGGAGTGCCGCCAGCCTCTCGGTCACTCTGACACTTCGCACAGGTAATGAATTGTGTACAGTCATGGCGATAACAATACTTGGTTTATCATCTCCTGATAAAAGTAGACAAGCACCATTTTTGTCGGTTTAAAAAGTTCCCTCTTAGGAGGAACGAGCTTCAATATACTTTGTTGATTGAGTATCGGTAAAACAGACTTCAGGGGACGGTCTAAGGTGCCTAATAGTTTTTGAATTCATTTTTAACTGCGACGCATCCAATCTAATCTTAATTTTTATTTGCGATTATAAATTGCGACGCATCTCAAAACAAATAGTAAAAATAAGCAGCCTTGAATTTCCTTGTTGCTGGTAACAACCCACCAAAATCCACATAGGTATCCCCTTAAGTTAAATAATTATTTTTTAAGGAACCAATTGAAGCTGGATCCAATCATAAACCTTTCTCAAATAACTTTCGACTTAAATCATAAGTATACGACGTTATCAGACTATTTCAACTTATTGCTAGGCCTACCCAAAATATATTTGAATACTCTAATAGTAGTAGTAGAGTATTTAAATACTCTAGCAGCTTTCGCACGATTCTTTAAAAAAAACCTGAAGTTTACACTACAATTATAGTTGGGCAGTAACAAACTTATTTAGTCAAATTAAAGGAAAGTCAGTTTTTATTGTTTTGCTTGGAAATTCAAAAGGTACAGATTATAATTCCTTTAAAACTCAAGAACTCGTGGGAAGCCTCCTCTCTCCTCTGTCAATACGCGAAGCGCCTCCATCACGTTTTCTCGAGATTAGTGCCTGCGCTTCAGATATAATCTCTCATTCATACTTGGCTTCTTGGCTTAAAATACCTACTATACCTGGGTAGGTCGCCGTTTCAAGTAAAAGTTTAAAGTACATGGTGATTTTTAAACGCAACCCAAAACTTCATTTTATCAGTGAAGGATTATCCCCCCAAGATCCCCGGATTTGACCCCACTATATTATTTTCTTCGGGTATACCAAAAAAGGCCTAAGAAAACAATTGACAGAATATGCAGCACCTCAAAACAAATATAACAAATTTAATACATTGGTAATTTTCAAAACGTATTAAGGAATTTGATGGAGAGAGCACAACAGCACAACTTTGTATAAATGTTAATAGCGGATTGTTTAAATACGACATAATGTAAGCTAAATGTGATCAAACTTAAATAATAGGTTGTATAAAATGTAAAGATTAACAAAACAATACTCATTTCATCTTTATATGTGCATTATTCAATCTTAAAAATTGGTTGCGTTAAAGGCACGTGTCCACACGGACCCTGTCCCTGGCGATCAAGAATGTTGAGGTTGCAGTGTAGGAAGACCACTGTTTTGTAATTCTAATTATAAAGGCAAATGTTTAAATTCATCTTACCCAACACGTTTATGGGAATGTGGGTTGGTGCCACTCCTCGAAAATTGAAAGATCTGCCTCACAAACCCGCATATGGAATACTCAACGTCCGAGTTTAAGTAATATAAATAAATAAACAAATAATCTATAATTTTATTCAAGAACTGGCTGATCAAACAGGTTTCACCCGTGGAAAATGGAAAATATTTATTGTATTTTGGATTCAATTTGTCATTTTTCATGAGGTTGCCATGACAACTTCATAAGATTCCCTGTGGTTTAACAAGGAAACTTTGAAGTACCTTTGGGAGTATTCCTCAGGAAATATTGTAAAACCGTTTCTTAGTACGCATCTAAAAGCCAAGGAGAGCAAATATGCCAAAATTCAGCTCTGTAGGGCTTATGGTTCGGGAAATTTGCTGTCCGTTAGAAAACCCCTTCTCCTTTATATATAGAAAAATATATAGATGGTTAATAGTCTACACACCTTTTTTACTAAGGTACTTCTAATTAATTTCTTGGACAATTATGCTCCCGTATGTCCTAGGAAAGTTCCCTTATGGGTCCTCAAAATATGTTTATATTTTTTGGACATTTCCGTTAAACCTCTTTTAATCACAACTTTTCTAATACTTTTAAATGTATAATTTTTTTACGAGAGAAATTGGATAATACTAACAATGAAAAGTAAATTATACAGGCCTAATAATAATACATAACTTAGCATATTAATAACCAATCGACTAATTTTACGTTTTATCTATTGACAAATTGTAAGAAAATGTCACTTTTTTAAAGAAAAATAATTAATCTTATTTCCAGGTTCGAACAGTAATATTATTACATTCTAGTAAAATTAAAACTACTGGCTAATATTTAATAAACTTCGAGGACAATTGTTTTGAGCCAGGATTTTTTTAAGAGGTAAAACGTCCCTTTACGCCCTTTCCCATTTTCAAGTCATGCCGTGAATGTGGAGAACGGAGTCCATTATCTGCCCCTCTTCTGTCCCAGCCCGATCAGCTGATGTATTGTACCACGCCCAGCTGTTTTGTTGGGTATTCTTCTTTTCTCCAAGTTGATTGTCAGCTGATTCATCACGCCCGTATTTGCGGTCACCTTGCCTCGATTAAACACACTTCTTGTGCTGAAGACGTCAATATACCCCGCAAATAACTTCATTTTTCATAGTCAGACGTGATTACTGCAGTTAAAAAAATCAATTTTAATTGCGAACTGGAACTTTTGCAATACATTTGCTTTTTAAAAGAAGATAGCTTTAGAACTATTAGTTTGATTTATTTTATCCCAAGCCTGTCCCTTGTAACCAGGTCTTAAAACTCACACATTGTGTTGTAATCAAACAACAGACTGCATTTCTTTAGTTTTCATGCTAGATTTTTTAAAACACATATAGCCTACTTTATTTTACATAGTTATAATAAAAATTATCTCTTTTTTCGAAAAACATTTTCAGAGTCAGCATAACACTTTAGAACCACCTACCTACACCAACACAACACATACACAAACAAATTAAAAATACACAAAAATGTAGGCTATAAAAAATGCCAAATAGTGTACATTATGTTTTTTCCGAATTGTTAAGCCCTTTCAGTGCTTTAGAAGACCTTAAACCATTTTAAAGTCCTTCCAAGGTTCGTAGACCTCTAATAAACCAAAAATTAAGTAAATGAAATTGATGCAATCGCAGTAAGTTACGAGTAAGCGTGGTGGGAGAGTTCAGGAGCTAGCTTCAATAGCTAATCTACCCGGACTGCTCATGCATTGGACTTAACTCAAACACAAAACAGCTCATAAAAGTCACTTGGCGCGGCGCCGTCTCGTATTTTTGAATCCTCGACTGCTCGGATTGGTTCCGCCCGACCTTTAACCCTCGCCCCGCCTCGACGCTGAGGCGAAGAAACCTGTCAAACCTGAATTTTACTACATTTAGCCTCATGAAATCCGCAATTTAGCGGCAGAGATTGTTTTAAGGACGAAAACATCGCTTTTTGCATAGTTCGGTTTGTCAGAAGTTTGGGGGGCTTTAAGTGTCCTTTCTCTGATCTGGAATAATAATGCCACGAATGGATGAAAGAAGGCACGTAAACTCATCAGGGTCCGTGATTGGGGTGGTAGGTTCTTCCAAGTAGGAGCAATCCTCGGGGTCCTTGGTCCACTCATAGATTTTTAATACAAAAGTGTTAATACTACTGTGAACCCGTTGAAGTATGGTTACTAGTAGAAGTCCTGGTAGTAGGGGGAAAATTTTGGTTGGTCAATCGTTACCCCACACCCCCTCTACATACCTACCTTAATTACCTTTAAGCCCCGCCCCTAATTAATTACCCTTCAATCAATAAATTAATCAATGTCATTTTATCTGCTGTACATTTTTTACCTTTTAGTACAGTAAAAATAGGTTTTGACCAAAAAAAAAATTAGCACAAGCAAGGTGGTACAGATGTTGGGTATATCTTCCTTTTGAACATACTAAAAGTCCCCTAAAATTGGAGCTGTGCTACGGCCGCCATCTTGGAAAATGGCGGCAAATTTCTGTATTTTTGCCTTTAGCTCCTTTATTATTGGAGATACAGAAAAAAGTTTCGGCTAAAGATTGTAGCACATGAATAGCACCGAGCAAGGCTCGGTCCAACAGGTACTTTCAATATATATCGGGTTGGCACGTGGCAGCGGAGGTGGTGATGGTAACGGCCTGGGTATTAGCTCCTCGTAAGAGTGCTGAGGTCTGTAGAAGACCCTAGCAACCCCAGGCGGTGAGGGAGGAGCCGGGTCTTCTACCACGACTTCGAATATGCACCGCAGGGTAATACAGAGGCAGTTCCACGCGCACTTCATGATGGCTCAATAGTGACTCGGTACAGAGAATGCGAATTGTGCATCTAAGAGCATGTTTCCCATCCCCACCAATCGTCTGTAACTTGGCCTTGGATATGTTTTGTAGTCATGTGTTTTATAACTGGAGTGCAGTGCAGAGTGCATGTGAGTAGTTAGTAAAGCTGTCTTGAAAGCTTCTATTCTGGACAGACACCCACATTTTGGCAGAGCTAACCCTTTGTGAGACCATATTATGTGGATGGCAGGAGACTTAACTGTCATAATAAATGTATCCTGCGTCTACGCATAGCTGCTCTTAAAGGGGCAATAAGGCGAAAATATAAAATGTTTAGAGATGGTTTCGCTGAAACTAAACAAGTTAAAAAAAAAACAAAAAAAACAGTATAAACCAATTATAAAATAAATAATAAAAACTGCTCAGCCTGTAACAAAATTGGAACCTAATTCATTTAAAGATGAAAAAATGGATTATAGTACAATAGATGAAAGTGATGAAGAAGGGAGTGAATTCGAACCGTCCATTGCATCAACCCCTAAAGCAGGGCCAAAAAGCCAGTAGGAAGAATTTATATCAACCCCGTCAGGACGTGAAAAAGTGTCTCAATACATTGAAGAGCAATTTTAAAACCCATTGACTCAAAAATACATGAAAATACACATTATAGGAATGTTGGTGGACAGGCACGGTTGATTGATCACACATTTGGCCCTAGGCTGGGTAGTGATGGTGTTACTTTGGTAATTGGAGACCAAAACCTAGACTTTGATGCTGATGGAGCTATACGAGTTGGTGATACTACGTGTAGACCATCCGAGGGCCTGTATTAGCTATTTAAAAGGTTGCCGGATACAGTACCATTGTAGATCTTAGAGCATATAAGAGTATTTTAACTGCTTCAAATGCCCATAAAAGGGATTATAAATTTAACAGTCAGATTAGAAAGGATCTAAGTTTAAAGTATAAACATGTTATTAAAAAATTATTTCCTCTGAAATCGGGTAGGTGTATGACATGGAAAAGCAGAAAGTCACGACCGTGCAATGTTCCAAGACGAATGGTCATTATCATACTTCCACGATAATATTGAGTGTGGCACGATACAAATTGTCTCTTGTTTGTCAGTTTGATGATGTCTTGAAGCTTTTATTATACTGTATTTTCACTTTTCTTAAGCATAATCTATAACGTTTTAGATTTAAAAATGTTGTTGTTTACAGTAATTCAGGCTTTTCTTGAATGCCTTTGCATGATTTTTACATTTAATTGGTCAAATGCCTCATTTATGAAGTGTATTGGAAGGGTGCGAGAATTTTAGTAAATTTGTGATAATTTTACTTGTTTGATACGATAATAGGAGTTTTTGAATTTGGTAACACTGAGTGGGCGGTGTCGGCGACCATGACCATTGTCGTCCGTGGCGGTGCCGCGACAGACCGAGACCACCCGCCGCGCCGCGCCCGGGATCTGCCGTGGTAATGGGCACTGGGCACGAGTCCGGGAAACATCACCACTCTAGGTTCGATTGTGTCGCGATAATGTCACCGGTTTGTTTCTTTGAATCAGGTTTCATTCAAGTTCACTCTTTTTCAAACCCCGATGTTGATTTTGATCTTACGATATTAATTTGGAACCATTATTTTGGAATTCTTTAAAGGCGAACCGTATGCAAAACTATTATTTATTCGTGTATTAATCATGAACTATTTATTACTAACCTAAACAAGGAACGCTGAAGAACCGGAACCATACCTATAGTTATCTAACAATTTATTCTAATTCCTTTAAGAAAAAATCCCGTGTTTTGAGTATCAATTTTTGTCCTTAATATTCGTAATTTATAACAAAGTTCTACAATATTGCACTAGGCCTACCAAACCTTTTTCTTTATTTGAAATTCATAGTTGATGATGGTGAGTTCAATGTTTTGGTTTTGCATTTTGCGGACATTTGCCATCACTTATTGGTAAAAAAAGTTTCACGACGTTTCGGGATCTGGAATCTGATCCCGCTTTAAGGTGGAAGGTAACTTAAAACAAAGCACGGAGGACCTGAACAAAATACATCGCTAAATCAGAGATCACAAAAGAAGCCAAGGACACTAATGCTGAAAATAAAACAAACCAGCAATAGACGTTTTATTTAAAATAATTCTTTCAGTCATACCAGCATAAAGGATATACACGTAGCTCTGAACTAGCAGTGTCACAGATGAAGTAGATCAATTAAATCATGCATTCATCTGTGGCAATGCACAACTAGAGTTAAAAATATGTAAGACTCATCTCAACCATGCGTTAAACTGGATCCACGATAGACATAGGGTCGCACTTTTTAGATTGTGGTAATTCATACCGAAGTCCACGTTAAATTCGAATTCCTGATTAATCATTTCCCAGTACAGTTGGGATTCCATATTTTTCTAGTTCCAATAGCCCGACCTAGACCACCCAAGAGCGGTTCTCGCCTGCAATGCTGCAATGCCTGCTGTGGTTTACCCCTCCCTAGGTAATGGTTCCCTCCCCCTCACGACTCTGGCTCATTATCATTAGGAATGTTTGCACGCGGTGTTAGATCTAAGTAACGGTCGAGAGTGTCTTCCTGTGATTACAGCAACACCTCCAATAATTACTACAGTGCAGTAAATGTAGGATTGACCCATGTGACACCTTTGATATTGTAAATAATCGTGTAGGAGTTTGAGGATAGTTGAAACGTTGTTTATAGCGTAATTTGTTTTACAATCTCTTTACATTAGCCCGAAGTAAAGCAAAGAAAATGTCTAGAATTTTAGTTTTTGGAAGAAAACCTATGTTTTCTATGTAACAATAAAAACGAAGTTTTGATTATTCGTCTTTAACTACACGAAAGTGAGAATAATTAAAACGTTGTTTATAGCGTAATATGTTTTACAATCTCTTTACATTAGCCGAAGTAAAGCACAGACAATGTCTACAATTTTAGTTTTTGGAAGAAAACCTATGTTTTCTATATAACAATAAAAACGAATTTTTGATTATTCGTCTTTAACTACACGAAAGTGAGAATAATTAAAACGTTGTAATATGTTTTACAATCACTTTACATTCGCCGAAATAAAGCACTGCAAATGTTTAGAATTTTAGTTTTTGGAAGAAAACCCATGTTTTCTACATAGCAATAAAAACGAATTTTTAATTATATGTTGTTAACTAAACGAAAGTTAATTCTCTTAGTAATCTTATTCAATTATCTTTCGGAGTTAGATACTTTAGATACTTTTGATACGTTTCTTGAGATGGCGACCTACCCACGTAGGTATTTTAAGCCAAGTATGAATGACAGATGAGTGAAGGATGATTGTAGCGCGATCTTGTAGTCTTTTTACTGACTAAGGCCGACATGTTCCTTAGACAGGACTGTCTATCAGGAGTAAATTTTGATGTATGGTCAACTAGCAATGCGCTCACTCATCGTCCCGTGGCGATATTCCTTTTCGGACACCATGTACTGTAAACATGTTTCGACAATACTCTGATTTCGTAATTATTGATAAACCACCAATTTTGAAGTTCTTAACGTTATCATGTACTTTAGAAAACATATAACATGATACACATGTACTTTGAAAGAAACTCTCTAATAAGACTGGAGAAACTCTCAGACATTTAAAATTCGTTACGTTATCGGGCTCAGTAAACGTAACATTACTTCACCTTCTGATAGCCCTTAGGCACTTTCGATGGCCCCGAGTCTCTTTAATTGTCCACCAAGACACTTCCTACAATCAGTCCTTTTTGCTTTAATTGCCGACCGCGGTTGTTACCTTTGTTCGTTTCAACTGTCTCCGACTCCGATCTCCCAACTCCAATTACCGTCTTCAATACAAACCACAGACGGCCTTTCACTTTTAGACCTTTTCCACCCATCTTTCGCCAGTCTCGAGTCTTGAAAACAACAGCAGACGTACCACCGCTAATGGTGTGATTTCCTTTTCCAGGTGACATCGGCAATACACGAAGCAAGGCCCACAAAGCCGGCTGTTTGATCAAGAACTCAGTTTTCCCAAGATTTTTTCTTCGAAGCAATTCATATTTTATAGAGAAAATTTTCTTCGATCAATCGCCTTCATTTGAACAATATCATTTTGGTCACTATTTTGAATTTTTAAATATCCTTTCGTCCGCATCCGTAAAAATGTTTAGTGTTTACGAGGAACGACTGAAAATGTTTCATGATTGGAACTTGTGGCTGTAAAATGCATTTACCCCTTATTTCATCATAGTTCAATGTCCAATGGTTATTTAGGTCAGAAATTTCCAGGTAATTTAGGTACATACCATTTCACTGAAAATGTTCTTCACCCTCATTTTAACAACAGCACTTAGGTCCCTGTTTTGAGTTTTTGAATATGTTTACGTCCGTGAAAATGTTTATTGGTTTGTAATAAGGAATACTGAAAATATTTCCTGCGTACTGTATGAAATGTATTTATAAACCCATGGTGAATGCAAAGAACATTTTCAAAATTAGCTATGCCTATTACTTCATTTGAAAATTGGTCGAATTATGGACCACTGGCGATCTCTAGTAGTAATTTAAGTTATTATCTCTGAGTTAGCAACACCAAAGCCCGACCTGATAAGGATATTGTTTGGTTATCATTCATACTTAGTCACTCAGTATCATTATGACCAATGATTCAATCCCTCGACCTTGACGTTTCAAGAGTGAGGCCGCATGAGGCAATATGGTCATCGTGTACTACCCATCGATATACACGTCAGTGATGTGTTGCATACGTTTCATACTGCACTGATTGACAATGGGCGCGTTCAGCCGCAGTCACCGGTGGCTAAGCGGTTACTATAGTCACTAATAGGCAAATCCACCGCATCTTGACAATCAACAATGTCCGGTTACTTGCCGAATCCACCGTAAACACAACATCGGTGGATGCACAACAATGGTCGGTAGGTGATACGTCCACCACTACCGTTCACTTATTATAGGTTAGTAGATTACCCACCGGTGACTGCGGCTGAACGCGCCCAATGACCACATCGCCCTAGGACAGGACAGGTTATAAACATACTCATTGCTATCAGCGAGAGCTAAACACGGTTTTTGGTTGGTAAGTGTATTGAAAAACCATCTAATATAAACAAATTTCAATAAAATTTTATTACTTTATTTCAAGTTTAGGACATCATATTATCAATTTAATTTCCCTCGAAAAGCGTTTTAAAATTGTATGTGAATATATTCCCTTTGCTGACCCGACGCTAGTGACGCATGCAGACGACGATGTGAACTCTCGGCAAGTACTGAACTGCGTTCAACTTATTTTTGCTTTAAAGTGTAATTTCCTTTAATTTATCATAGTTCAATGTCCAGTAATTTATATCCAAGCCATCAAACAATTTTTAGGTTATTCTCAGGATCGAATTCTGCGTCACAAGATTTACTGTCGCCTTCCAATCTTCCTCATACCTAGTTAGAGAATATATTATCAATTTTTCTTTAAATTAGTTAAAGCCCAGCATAGAATCTAGTTCAGTAACCCAGTTTCTAGCCTTCAGAGAGCCGATTCACGCTGTGCTAAGGAGAGCTCGTAAGGATTAGCATGATGGGCAAAATGCATTGGCGGAGCTCGTGGCTTTGGACAATGCTTTTCTCCGCTAGCTGCTATACTCTTCGCGAAATAAGTCATACTGGACTCGCATAGAGTCCGAAGCATCTGTCTGTGTATAGAAAGTCCTTCAGTTGCTGCCCCAGTCATTCCCAATACTGAAACTGGAAAATAAATAAAAACTGTAGAAACCTAATAAAACTGTAAAACTCTTAAATCTGGGCAATCTATTTTCTCATCATTTCATAACTACTTGACAGTGCTTTTCATATTATCAATGGATTTTTGTGAACAACAATTGTATTGTCTGAGATGAGATAACAGGTTAATTCCAATTCCAATAGAACTTTCTCTTTTTAAGTTGACAAGTGAAATTACTGTTATTTGTTTGAGGCCCATTGTTGATAGTGAAAGATTTGTTTCACTTGAAGGCGAAATCACTCCTTTAATCAAGGAGTCGTCGTGAGATTTTACATTCCTTTAATTTGAATGTCCCCAGTATAGCTTTCATTCCATAAAGGCGCGTTTACTCCATGATGTAAAGAAAAAATAAAGGTGTGTGAGCCACGTGACGTAGTTGGGCCCTCGAAACTATAGCGATTATGATGTCTACAATGCAAACCAGTTAATAAAATTCAATAAAAATATGTTGTGTTTGGTTTTAGCTCTGCTGTCATACCTCTAGGTTTTCCTACACCATGCGTTTGGGTTTGCCAGGACCAGTGACGGACCTATAGGGGGGCAGCGGGGGGCCTGCCCCGGGCGCCAGCCAGTAGGGGACGCCGGCGCGGCGGGGCTCCCAACTGGCTGGCTTCAGTTAGAAAAAGTTTAAAATAGTAAAAAATTGAATAAAGTCTAATTTATTGTTTTTGCGGTTGGAAAATCTCTTCCCGGTTGTCAAATCGCGGTCACTTATACCACGGCTGGCAAATCTCTCGGTCGTATTGCGGCCGGAAAATCGCTCAGTGTTTCTGTGACGAGTGTTGTGACGAGTGTTTCTCTTGGTCTCGTTGTGGCTGTTAAATATTTTGGAAAGATCGCGGTCGTTAAATATCTCGGTCGCATTGCGGCCGTCAAATAATATTGTATTTTACTTTACATAGATTGGGCTTCGATTTAGGAGGCAACATGGCCGATTTCACTGGTCGGAAATTGTTTTTGGACAGTCGGGAAAGGTCAGAAAGAAGTCGGAAGTTTCATGTGTAAAATCTGGTAGACACCTTGGTTTGGTTTTCCAGCAGCTGGCAAATTTCTCGGTTGTGGTTATATTATGGCAATAAAAGGCTGCATCGCTGCCTGTAAAACATCGGTTGTATTGCGGCCATAAGATAAAATCATATTTTGATATACGAGATAATTATTGCTTATTCATCACTTCAAAGACGCATTAAATAAATTCATTGTGTTTGAAGTCGGGTGGGAGGGGGGGGGGGGGGCAGGGCGACTAAGTGTAGATCCGTCACTGGCCAGCACTGACTATCAGCTGAGCAGGTACTCAGGTTATTACATAGTACCTGGTGGACCGAGCCTTGCTCGGTGTTATTTAATGTTTACCAGTTTATCCAGTTACTATAAAATATTTCAATGTCATAAAATTGAGAAATAGAAACCTTTTTTATTGCTCCATGAACTCTTCATCCCACTCACTGTATTTTTCCTTTATGGCTGTAGATTGCAAGCAGATGTTATGATTACTTCATTTGTTTACACTTTCCTCGTTTATTTTCGTTGCTATCATGGCAACTCATAAGACCATTGTTAAAATTTTACAATTATTTTAAAAATCGTTTTATTACGTTATTAGATTTTCTCTGGCCAAGTAATCTGCGTAAAAGACGTTTTTGAGTCATACATTACTTTGAAGGAAATCCTCGGAGCCGTTTTTGAGATCGTTGGGCAAACATACAACCAAGCAAGCAAGCACGCAAGCACGCAAGATAACATTGCTCATATAAGAGTATAGAATTTGGCTGACAGTAGCTTTCAAAAAGACCATGTATCAATACTCTAGATCTATATTTCAGCGGCTAAATTTGGTTTCACGTCAAACTGACGGTTAGCGGCTTCCTCTCAACAGCTGATCGTCAGCTGTGGCCAAGGCCAGGCAGAAGCATTGCTTCGAACGAGCCTAGGATCAGCTGAGCTGCTGCTAAGCTTGACCTTGGCTCACCATTTCCATTGATAAAGTTTGTTCATTGATTATATAAATGTATATACACTTACATAATCAATGGTTTGTTGTAGTGTAAAAGGGCCTAAGCTTTATCTTTCTGTTCGGTCGCCAGGGTCGCCATAGAACACGGATCAGCTGATAGAGTGACGTCATCGACCTTCACAGCTGTTCTTGTCCGTGTAGCGCTAACGGTAATGAGGCGGTTTATGGCCCAGTTACGGCTCGCCACTGCTCTACAGACATGTTCATCTTGTGGGAATGTCGCCGTGTCAGAAATTGTTTCTGGTTCACTGGTAGAGCGTGTTTAACTGTCAAGTTTAATATGTGTCTTTTGTCGAGAAATCAAAACGTGTAACTGTCGTAAGGAAATATTTTTCAAGGTTTTTGATAAAAATTCCTTTTTATTTCTGCAAAGGTTTTTTGAAGAGCATGAACATGTCTATTCGATTTCATTAGAAATATCCTATACTCTAATATGAGCAATGTTATCTTGAGCGTGCGTGCGTGCTTGCTTGCACATTCATCTAAAAAACGGCTCTAAGGATTTCCTTCAAAGTCTGGAAGTAAGTAATGTATTACTCATAAACGTATTCTGTGCAAATTACTTGGCAAGAGAAAATCTAATAACGGAATAAAATTAATTTCAAAGTTGTGAAATTTTAACATTGGGCTTATGAGCTGCCATGATAGCAACAAATGAACAAGGGAAGTGTAAACAAATAAAGAAGTCACAACAGCTGTTTGCAATATACAACCATCAAGGAACGGGATGGTTCCTTTCAAGGAGTGGGATGAAAATTTCAAGGAGTTGTAAAAAGGTTTTGGTGTATCGATTTTATGTCACTGAAATATTTTACCGTAATTGGATGAACTGGTTAACATGAAATAATACCGAGCAACCACCGGGTAATTTTTATTTCCTTTCTTTAGTTTCGAGGGAAAAACAAGGATCTATAAGGAATTTGAAAATTAACCATCCGTTTCAAAGGATAATGAACAAGTTGACATATTTAACTTATTCAAAGCTTTTTTTATTTTTTCCTCTTGTATAAATTGCACAACTTCACGCATTGGTGGGCACACGCGAAGAGCGATGAAGAACCTACAACAATAAATTAACAAAACAGGTTTACCAACTGCAGGTTTCCGGCCGGTGACAACACTGCTTCCTGCCTATAACTACCGCGATGGCGCGTCAGTCAACAATGCGCAGTCCCACGTTTACCGCGCTGAGCGTAATTAATTGTAATTCCTCATTGCGCAAGCGCGATCCAGAGAAGCAGTGAGGTAATACGCCACCTGACCAGAGTTACCAGTAACCAGTGATAACTCAACCCGCACTCTGCTCAAGTGACTGTGACTAGCTACTGCAATCTCTGCATCTATCGGCCGTCTGGGGATTTATATGGGAATGTAATATCAAGAGTGTATTTTGTAGTACGTCAGCGCCGGGGCCGGTGAATCAGAGGAGCTGTTGCGTTGAAGGAATGCAGTTGCAGCGGCGATCGTTAAAAGAATGCGCCACTTTTATAACATTTATCTATAGGCTTCAACCGTAAACTCACATGTGACTTAATTCATCCAGTTAAATTTATCAATCACTTGATTGTTTTATTTAAATTATTCTAATCAATAAAAGTTGTTTTCTTATACTTTCGACGTACCTACTTATAGAGGATTGTGTAATCATCATCTATTAAGGGAGGACGAATAGAAAATTATGAACTTATTGTTTATCTGCTTTCTCTCAGATAGGGTGGATAAGCAAGCCTTCAATCTTCTATTATCTTTGGGCCCGTTTAGACTTTATCCCCCGATATTTTGCAACGATTTGATTGCACCGACATAGTCGCCGATATTGCCGATATCGAAGCGCCGCGCGCCGTTTACATGCATCGATGTTTTGCAACGACCTCGATCGCCCTAACATCGTTGTCGATCTCCAACTTTTCACAATCTCGCTTATAAGCCTGGGGCGATTTGATCGATGCTACCTTAACACGTTCCAAGATGTTGCTTCAACTTCCGAAGATCATTACGATCTTTGATCTTTTCCAGATTGATTAAAATGTTCACGGATCTTCCAATTTCAAAAATCACGATATTCCCTCGTTCATACGTTACGATATTCTACAAGGATCAGGTTGAAGCGACCAGGCCGTTGCAAAATATAGTAACGTGTAAACGGGCCTATAAAAAGAGATTCATTCTTAAACGCGTTTAAATTACTTACCAAGAATTTAAACGCGAATTGTTTTGTTACGAATTGTTTTCTTCTGGTAAAGTAAGCATAACTTCCGCAAATGCATTAATTGTTTTCCCTCCTAGCTGCATGCTAGGATGCTTCTCCCCTCTTCTCCCACCCCCAGCAAGCTACGCGAGGTTAGAGGTCGAGGCGAATGTCGTGACCCGGGCCGTCCGTAAGCCCAATGCCACGTGATTTGACTCGGACCTTTAACCCTCCAGTCTCACTACGGAATCTCCACGGTCCACGGTGTCATCGCACCTGCGCACGCCTGCGCCTGCTGCAGACGCCGCGCCGTTGTCATGGTGACGGATACACGGTCGCCAGATGGCGCTCCGATACATACACATGATGTGATTATGCTGTGCCACTCACTTTGTATGGTAATATGAAAAGGGAACGCTTTGTATGCACTTTTACCCGTCATGAAGGTTGCTTTTAGGCCGTTTCTTTTTTCATTAAGGCTCACAACCATCTACAATTTTGTGCGTTTCTAAATTATTTAACGAAGACAGACAAACTGACATGATATAGTTCAGTAGTTTTATTATAATAAAGAGACTTAGTACAGTTAATAAAAGGTTTCCGTACAGATTCGTACACATTTTTCACGTTTGGAAAAATTCTTAGTTTTACTATTTTACCTTTTGCATATTATCACACTTTCTCTCTACTTTGACACTTCCGGCTTTTCGTGTGACACTTGTGTACGTTACTGATTTGACTGTTGAACAGGCAAGCTTGATCTTACTTTCATTTAGGCTTGATAGCTAAAATATTTTATCTGTTAAGTTGTTGGCTAAAATGGTTAAATGATTTTCGGATTGTCGTATATTTCACTTCAAAACAACCAATCTTAAATTAGTTCAGTTAAATTGTCTTTAAAAAAAACGTAAAAAAAACACAAGAACTTCACAAGAAAATTTTGGGTTAAGTTTGATTTTTGTTGTTTCTTGTGGTTTTTGGGGCACTGAATCCAAATCCGATGTTTGTTAAAAAAAATTTCGTGACAGAACGTAGTCGAAAATGCAAAATGTAAACATCGTCAAAAATTCAAAATAAGACAAAAATCTAATATTTTTACATATTTTTTCTTATAACTCAAAAACTGGAAATTTTGTGTGTTGAACATCAGCATGCAAAAAAGTACATAAAATTTGCTACAATGAACACTTGTCTTTATTTATATGACAAAGACTATGGGTAGCGCTGCAAATTTAAAATTGACAAATTGCTCCATATAACGTAATTTCCCTATAAGGAATAAGCTATTTCAGTATGAGTTAGAGTAAAACCTAGGCCCCAAGGCTACTATCACTTTTCATTTTGGTGTCCCCAGACCCCAAAAACACCATCCGTTCAAATTCTTTTACACATACGGATATACATGTACAGTTGTTTTCATATAATTTTACACATTTTACATTTTTTATTTTATTATATATTATATGATTTTTATACAAATAATTTTTCACATTTGGGAACATTCTTAGTTTTACTGTTTTATCGCAAGCATATTATTGCCTTTCTCTTTGACACTTCCGGCTTTTCGTGTGACACTTGTGTATACTACTGATTATTATTTGACTGTTAAACAGGCAAGCTTTGTCTTACTTTCTCTCAGGCTTGATAGCTAAAATTTTTAACCTTTGAAATTGTTAGGTGAAATTGTTAAAATATTTTCAGATTGAGGTATATTTTACTTCAAACAACCAGTCCTAAATAGGGTAGAATAGTTTTTAAAAGATCTATTCTACATCCTTTTCAAGGAGAAAAAATCAAAGGGAAAACCTGCATTTATAGTCTTAAATAAATGACAGTACAATGTTGTTTTATGCGGCTGAATAGGCCTGGATAACAATAGCCGTTACCTCTATAGCCTACACTGCGGCGTATGGAAGGGCATATATCTCCGAGCCGAGGGCGTGTCCGCGGATATACGCTAGCTGCCTCTGTCCCGACCGATATCCGCTCGCTTGTCTGATTATCGCCGATCATGGGTCACTTGGCATTGCCAGTGACGCCTGCGCGTGCGCTCGAAATATTCCTCTTTCACTCGCTTTTATGTGAGATGTATACATTTTTATAAGTGTGGTAATTTTGTTTGGCATAATATTTCAATAGTGAAGTTTTACCGTACTGTTAACATTGTTTTTGTTCAGATACTAGTTGTAGATGTGCACATGACCTGGTACTTATTACAAACATTTAATCCAAGCGCCATAAATACCAAAACATCAAAAAAATTCGAGCGTAGAGTTTTTTAAGCTCATTTAATGAAGGGCAAGTAAAGTATAAGGCCTACTTTTGGCGTTTTCCTTATAACTTTACTACTAATAACTCCTAATAACTTTTCCGAATATCGCTATAATGTATGCCCATGGAAACTACTAATCCTGCCCCTCAGTTTAATTGCGGAAAGACGGTAACTCGAAATCTTCTGGGAAAGACCGTGTGCAGATGTTTCATTACCGACGTTTTAGAGACGTTGCAGCATTGATTATATATATTCTAAAGGTGTATTGTCAATGGTTGCAGTTTTCCATCTTCAGGACAGAACCGTTGTCATGGTGACGGGTACTCAGCCGACAGATGGCGCTCCGATACATAAACATGATTGTGCCCAATACAAATTATCTTACAGTAAAATAATTTCTCTTGTGCGCGACTATCGGGGTTCCCCTGAAGATGGAAAACTGCAACGTCTCCGAAACGCACCGAAACGCGATGTATGCACACGATCTTGCATCGAGTTACCATCTCATGAAGACGACTGTGGAAGCCTGAATTCTTCATTTTTTCGTTTCGCCAAGGTCCTGCTCGCCTGTTGCAGACAAGGACAAGGAGTTGACGGTGGGTCACGTGGCCGCCAGCACGAGCGGCTGCCGCTCTAAAGTTGAACTCTCTTAACTTATAGCCTAGCGCCTCTGTCTAACCACATGTAAAATTGTGGCATTTTCGACCCAATTTTAGGAGGAGTCCTACAATAATTCTCTGCTGTTGCAGACAAGGAGCTGACGGTGGGGCACGTGGCCGCCAACACGCTGAAGGACGAGCGGCTGCCATTGGTCGCCTGGGAGCCGTACTTCTGCGTGCTGCTGCAAGACGAGCAGACGCTCACCGCCTACCGCAGCGAGGAACTGTCGGTAAGCAGCACATTGCACACGTCGGTCATAGATTGGTTCGTGATTTAATGCCACACTGGGCGGTTCTTTCCGCTGATGTTGAGCGGTTTTCGGCCGCGGCGTGTGGCACCCTCCATGTAAATCATGTTATTTTGCTTCACGGACGGCAAAAACCCGCGCAACAGCTGCGGGAAAAACCGCCCTGTGTGACATTAGCCTTATCCCTGTAGTAAAAAAAATTACCTCTATCGAGGAACTGTTATTCTATAGAGGAAATTACCTCTATGACTATGGCTGCGATTTGCGAGATAGCGAGGATCATTTGTGATCTATGACTGCGGATTAAGCTTACCTATAGTGAGGTATTGTCGATAAGAAGTGCAAGCAGACGTGTCGGTACTGTAGATTGTTAGCTCGGTTCGTGATTTAACACTGCGGTCAAAACTTACCATTAGGGTAATGCCAGGCAGGGCGGTTTTCCCCGCTGCTTCAAGTGGTGCAGAATCCGCCCGTGAAGCAGAATCACGTGATTTGAATGGAGGGTGACACAAGTAGCTGGTGGAAACTGCTGGAAACCGCTCAACAGCAGCGGGAAACCCGCCCAGAGTTGCAGCGGGGGACTGTCGGTAAGCAGCAATAGTCGGCAGTGTAGATTTTGAGGAAGGTTCGTGATTTTTGACTACAATTAATTAAGAATCACGACTGCGGTCAAAACTTACCGTGCCAATAGGCCGATGCCACAACGAGCTTTTTTTTCGCTCTGCTGTTGCGAAGTTTTTACTGCTCGTGAAGCAGAATGACCTCCGGGTATAGGGTTTTAAAACCCGCGCCACGGGTGGAAAACACTCGATAGCACTAGGAAATCGCACAGTGTGGTATTACCATTGAATATATAGCTAACGCATTATAGCATTGCGTTAGCTATATATTCAATGGTATTACCTTTAGTGAGGAAATGTCTGTAAGCAGTACAAGAAGACTGATTTAGGTAGAGTAGATCATAAGGAAGGACAGGGTAATAATCATTGCCCAGTAGGGTAATGCCATACTGAGCGGTTTTCACCCGCCCAGTGTAGCGCTACAAATTTAAATTAGGTGTTTTTGCATCACGAGCGACAACAACTGCGCAATATTAGCAGGAAAACCATCCAGTGTGGCATTGGCCCAAGTGTAACATTACCCTTTCGGCTTTGTAGGTAGTGAACTTTTAGGAACATCAAAGTCGGTAAATAGCACAGAACGTAGTTCTTCCCTGGATCGCCAGGCTGAGTGAGCATAGTGTCTTAATTGAAGGTCACAACAATATAATTGAATTTGTTATTTTCTGAACTTCAAACATTTTCAACATTGATAAGTCGTTGTTGAGTATTAGTTCCAACTCACAAATTGTTATTGTAATTACTATACTCATTTACTTGAAAAGAAACTGGCTAAAGTTACATGGGTTCTCGGGTATATGGAATGTTCATGAAAGTATTATTCAATGATCCCAACACTTTAACCATTGAATATATTGCTAACGCAATAGAAGTAAAACCGCGGGCAACGGATTGTGAGCAACGACTTGAGCGCGCTCTGGCGAGAGCGGTCGTTAATTCAGGGGCAGTATCGTGCTGCCCCTGGTAGCGATTAGGCGAACTACTTATCTACCTGTCCCAGACGGAATGGCAGGCGCGTAGACGCTGATGCATATTCCCCCCCTCTCACCCCTACACCAAACTTATCAGCCCAGCGTGCCAGCCAGCTGTTCACACCGCGCCGCCGCCGCGCCGTGGGGCAGAGCCCGGAGAAAAATACAAAATCAAAGTAATTTCGTTGGTTAGGTAATCAATGGTAAAATTATTTAAAGCTGCGAAGGCCTAGTTATTAATTAATTATTTGTTGACTAATATTGTTTGAAACTACTTAAATAACGATAACTTCCAGCTGTAAATTATCAGTATATGAAAAGTGGCCTGATTTAGGAAAATACTATTGATTACACAATGAAATTATATAATTATACAAATTGTTTATTACGTTAGTTTAAGAATATACGGATCTTCCCGTAAGTAAGTACTGCAAACAAAATTGTAATGTTGGTTCTTTAGGTCACGGCAAAAATTTTTGAACCTTGTCCTTCCTCGCCTTGTTTTTTGTTATTAGTCGATCAGTATGGATTTTTAAAAATAATTTGGCATTCCTTTTTAACTTCTTGAGGTACCAACTTTTAGTGTGTGTATTTTGATTGTTATGACCAACTCTGGTTTAAGTTTAAACTAAGCAAGAAAATTATAATTGCACATAAATTGACTTAAAATAGACAAAGAAACTTTATAAATATATATTGTGCAGCAAGCGTCTCGCACTGACTGAGATAAAGCGGCACATTAAACAAGCATGTTATGAAGATCGCTCGTGCATTATCGGCTTTCACAATGTTTTATTATTGTTTGGAGCTTTCCAAACGTCATTTATACAAAATTCAACCAATTTTAGTAAAACAGTTTGTTTGGTTTATTACTAAGATCACCAGGTGAGACGCCGACCACCAGTAAGGGGCATATGAAAGCAAATATGAATGAAGGAAAACTGTAGAATGGATTATATGAAAGCTTTGTCACTGACAAAGATCAGCCCAATTGCTAATACAATGTTATTCGCGCTTTACTCCACTGTGCACCATTGCGCTTTGTTACGCAGTGAACTGAAGTTTTGACCTGGCCTATTGACTTTTGGCGCGTGTATATTAAAGAGCTCGATATATTTAAACTAATTGCATAATGTAATACTATGTATGGTATCTCCCCACTGCACTGACACGAGAACTTTCACATTACTTGCTCAACTGTGAATCATTATTCACTATGTATTATTTATTCATTTATTTTTTAACATAAAATTGATTACGACTATTGCTATTTCCTATCTATTAATACACACAATGTGTATAAAAAGGGGGAGCATAGCTTATAGTCTGTTTTTAAGTTAGATATTCAAAACATTGTTTAGGCAATAGGTGTATGTACTAAGTTAGGACGTGCGCTGCTAGCTCAGCAGCTGTTAACAAAACATGGTTTTATAATTAGCTGTTCAAGCATTTGTGCCCTTAGGAAAATTTTATCAAAACCAATATTTTTCCTCCATTTTAACTGACAGATACAATACATACATGTATGGGGTTTATGAGTGTCGGACTTATGGGTTTCCTTAAAAATCCTGGATAAATAACGCTTTGGCTTTATTTATTACAGACTTCGGTACTGTTATTGTTATCATAGAGGTTGTTTAAATAATATGCTTTAGGTTTTTAAATTACAAGATCCGTCCTGACTACTGGTAAAAGATTGCCTTCTGGTAATGGTAAAACAATTTGTTTACATCTATAGAAGTTAATTTTCATATTTTACAAAATGCTATTTTTATATTGATACACATAACTAAATTATTGATACAGATTAAGTGATTTAAATATACTGGCATTTTAATATATTCCAGTAATAATAAATATCCGGAATATTTAAGGTAAAATTATATATTATCTATCTATTATGGATATACATCTCTTGGGACAAGAGGGCGCCGTTTTATATTTTAGGGGAGAACTTGCGAGTTCGTGCCGACGACGCGGTCCATGTCATCACTGACTATATACAATGACGTGTTGATAAACAATGATGGAGTGATACGAACGTGTCAACAAACATAGTCTCCGAAGATCGACGGACAGAGATACATTCGTTGTTGCTAAGGTTAGCCATCCTGGCTAGTTAGTCGTGAGTGAGTGCGCTATTATCAACATTGACATAATAAAGTTAAAATAAATGGAAGCTTTGAGGTAATTTAAAAACAGCTTCATAATAAATGGTTTTGTTGAATGGTTTATTGTAAATAAATCACATGACTTAAATATATGTTTAACCTTGAAGCTTCTATCGATTCCAACTTTATTAAAGCGATTAACATCTGCAGTGTGTAAAAACGTGGCGTTCGAAAAATGTGATAGTGTTAAAAAAACAGTTTCCTCCGATTAACAAAGAAAGACAGATTTTTTAATGGTCTGGCCAGCCGCCTTGGTGGGTGAGTCGAGTGCGCTCTCTAATAACGATAAAACTGGATAAAATGTAAATACCATTTTCCTTTAAAATTTTTTAGTAGTTTCCCCCCAAATATATGTTTTTTTAACAATACTAAAAATCGCCAGTGGTCAAAATTTCGACCAATTTTCAAATCGAGAAATAGGGATAGCTAATTTTTAAAAGTTAAAATTTTCAATGTAATGTCCAGTCTTAATCCATTTGCACGTCTGTTAGTACTTTGGATGGTAGAGATTAAACTTAATGTCCTTTTTTATTTCATTTTCATCAACAAATTTTAATCTCTTCATTTTATTCAAGTGAGAAAACTATATTTTCTTCCTGTATATGTATGATGGAACTCATTTAAATATGGTATCTTCTCCAAATATTCCTGATTCCAATAAAATCCTTTTTAACACGATTTCCAATAACAAAAGTGGCTTGAAATTGTTTGAAAATTATAATGCTAACCTGGATGTCACTTCTAACGATTACAAAAAAATAACATAGTAAAAACAATTACTGACAGTCATTTCACATCCAAGAAATGCAAAAATTGTACATACCACTGAAAACACTAAAAAATAAAACTATGTTTTTCTTTCTTTTTTTGTTTTTTTTTTCTCCAAGATCTCTGATAAGATAATCGTTTCCATTACGATCGCTATCTTTCGTGGTTCTTCAATGCGCTCTCTAATGTAATCTGTAGTCTTATAGGTATTAATATTATGTCATTTATATAAGGTAACTCTGTAAGTTTATAATATTGTATTTACTTATTTAGAAAAATAGATTGTACGATCTATTTCATTTTAGATTCAAGCTAACTCCTCATAATGTATTCTGTATATTTAACAGTATACAGAATCTTGCAGCTACTAATTTAATCATCTAATGATACAGTCTAGAAGAACACTCTTGTTTACTACTTTTATATTACTTTTAGCGAATTTCCCCCTATAGGGAAGTAGCTATTACCGTAGGCGGCACGGTGAGACTTAACCCCGGCACCATGTTATTATTCAAGTTACTGTGAAATTTATCTTATTATTCTAATGCACACATTTATTGGTCAAACTGTATTAAATGTATTGATACTTCGAAAAGAATGCAAGAAGAGGCTATAGGCCTACAAATTTCTCAATCTATTTTATACAGTGATACGTTATTTGCTTAAGGGTCCTCGGATATCTCCATTTTACCTCTGAAATATTACTTTGTTCCTTAAATTCTTGATAGCTGACACACTGCATTTAAATTTCACCTTGATACTTTATTTCAAAATAAACTTTAATATTCAGTTTCTTTCTGAGCAAGTGGATTGTAAATACAACTTCTAATTATTTTATCAATGTTATAAATGTTTTGTTTCGTAAAATAATATTGTATTAATTACGAAAACTACATTTGTTGTTGTTAAAAATAATATTTCATAGTGAACATTTAAAAAGGTCTAGTAAATTTTTCTCATTACAGTGAAATTTTCACTTTATACTTACAAACTAGTGTTACTTTAGATACATCCAAGTGGCATAAAATATATAATTTTATGATATTGGGATTGTAGTTTTAAATATATTATAATAACAATAAGTTTCCTGCATCGTTTTAAAGCATCGCAAATAAACACAGCATTTGTAAAATCGCTTCTTAATCATTAATTATAAGTGTGAATTTAAAGTTTGTTATGACTGACTCCCCGTTCTGCACTGACGCAGTGACGCGGGGGCGGGAGACGGAGCGGAGCGGGCGAAATTAAATAATTTGGTTGAACACCTGCAGCCGCTACCAAGGTCATGATCCGCCGTGGCTACGCGAGCGCGCCAAGCGACGAAAGTCAGTACTACGACCATCCTCCATGGCTACCCGAGCGCGCCAAGCGAGGCCGGGCAGTACTAGGTACAATACTGATGGCGCTACCTAGCGAGAGCGGTCAGAACTACGTCAATATTTTGAGTCTATTGGCGGCCATTAGGCTTGCCTTCTCTTGCGTTAGCTATATATTCAATGCTTTAACGCACGTTTCGGTTTTGAATAATGTCCACGATCGTTCAAAGTGTGTCATCATCGTGGTATACATACTTTATTATATGAAAGGTCGCGAGTCGTTACTCTTACGTGAGTTCGAAAAGCGACCTCAGAATATTAGTAACTAGTAAACCTGTTGCTCGAAATCGAGCAATTGTTATGTATTGATTTCAACATAAAAATAATCATGGTATAGTATTCTAGAACCATTTTATTAATTTTATGGTTGAATTTCGTGTTGTACTGAAATGTTTTACAAAAAGCTTTTTTAATTAAATTTCTTGTGAATACTCATTCATCTTCAAAGAGATGTCCATGTTTCTTTAGTGTTTTCTACGAAAATTATGAGCACCTCAAAGGAGTTGGCTTGACCTGCCGCCACATATACAGTAGTCCATATGTAATGGACTGACCCTGACCTATACCTGTACCTAATTACCTATACAGGAATTACTGGAAACTGGTATTTTTTTACTATAAAACATCACTAAACACAAAAAGAATTATTAAAATTATATTATTTACATGTTTACATCATTCAAGGTTAGCATTTCATATAGTTGAACTAAATTAATTTTTTCTTTAGGATAATTGTAGATAATTGCTCACAAACGCTTCACATTATCATTCACCATAAACTCCAATTGAAGCGTATACTCAACCAAGTTCATCAAGATGAAATACACATAAATTAATTATTTTTGAAATACCCCAAGCACCATATGAAAGAAAATTAACCAAAACAAATTGATATTTGAAAATCGACTGCAAATTTGTTTAGACAACACTAATGTTCTTAAATGGGTAAAACATGTATTATTCGGTTTTAAATGTATTTTTGTAAAATTTTCTGAAATTCAGTAGGGTATATGTTACTAAGAGCTGCTTTCCCCAAATCTAGTTTTATTTGAACTTCTGAAACTTAAGTTTAGTAACATTTGTTCTTAAATGGGTAAAAAATGTATTATTCGGTTTTAAATGTATTTTTTTTAAACTATCTGAAATTCAGTAGGGTATATGTTACTAAGAGCTGCTTTCCCCAAATCTAGTTTTATTTGAACTTCTGAAACTTAAGTTTAGTAACATTTGAATTTCCCTGATAATATGGTTTATAATTTAAAAATTAGAATATTCATATTGTTTAAATTAAATTCACGTTTATTTTAAACCTTAATTGGGGAAAGCGGCCCTAAGTAGCGTACGACCTGTCTTAGTCTTAAACCGATCTAAAATCTATACTTATTTAATACGCGAGCCGTTTTTTTGTTACAAAGACTCCTCCTAAACTACTGAACCGATTTTCATGTTTTTGGTGTCATTGGAAAGAGCTTGGCATGAAGTTTTGCAGGAAATAAAATTTAAAAAGGTTTGACTAAAGGGAAGAGCCCTAGACGCCCTTAAAGTTTCATAATAGCCCATAAGATTTAACATGGGAATAGAAATTTCAAATAAAGCAGCTGATTGGAGCAAACTAAGTTTTTCAGCAAAGCCATATGTTGTTAATGGAATTGAAACCATTGCATGTAGAGCTGGAGGAATTTCAGTTGATGGAAGTTGTAAATAGATAAACTATTATCCTAATACATACTTAAGGTCAGAATTCAGTTTAAAAAACATTTATTTTGAATCACATGAGTGAAGATCTTCATATTTACATATGTTTATATACCAATTAAAAAATTAAAAAATTCTTAAGTATAAATTCTATTAATATAAATAGAAATTAAAGAAAAAAACAGACTTAACATTCATTATGAGTATAAATTTATTGAACCATTTTAGATCGGTTTAAGACTAAGACAGGTCGTACGCTACTTAGGGCCGCTTTCCCCAATTAAGGTTTAAAATAAACGTGAATTTAATTTAAACAATATGAATATTCTAATTTTTAAATTATAAACCATATTATCAGGGAAATTCAAATGTTACTAAACTTAAGTTTCAGAAGTTCAAATAAAACTAGATTTGGGGAAAGCAGCTCTTAGTAACATATACCCTACTGAATTTCAGATAGTTTAAAAAAAATACATTTAAAACCGAATAATACATTTTTTACCCATTTAAGAACAAATGTTACTAAACTTAAGTTTCAGAAGTTCAAATAAAACTAGATTTGGGGAAAGCAGCTCTTAGTAACATATACCCTACTGAATTTCAGAAAATTTTACAAAAATACATTTAAAACCGAATAATACATGTTTTACCCATTTAAGAACATTAGTGTTGTCTAAACAAATTTGCAGTCGATTTTCAAATATCAATTTGTTTTGGTTAATTTTCTTTCATATGGTGCTTGGGGTATTTCAAAAATAATTAATTTATGTGTATTTCATCTTGATGAACTTGGTTGAGTATACGCTTCAATTGGAGTTTATGGTGAATGATAATGTGAAGCGTTTGTGAGCAATTATCTACAATTATCCTAAAGAAAAAATTAATTTAGTTCAACTATATGAAATGCTAACCTTGAATGATGTAAACATGTAAATAATATAATTTTAATAATTCTTTTTGTGTTTAGTGATGTTTTATAGTAAAAAAATACCAGTTTCCAGTAATTCCTGTATAGGTAATTAGGTACAGGTATAGGTCAGGGTCAGTCCATTACATATGGACTACTGTATATGTGGCGGCAGGTCAAGCCAACTCCTTTGAGGTGCTCATAATTTTCGTAGAAAACACTAAAGAAACATGGACATCTCTTTGAAGATGAATGAGTATTCACAAGAAATTTAATTAAAAAAGCTTTTTGTAAAACATTTCAGTACAACACGAAATTCAACCATAAAATTAATAAAATGGTTCTAGAATACTATACCATGATTATTTTTATGTTGAAATCAATACATAACAATTGCTCGATTTCGAGCAACAGGTTTACTAGTGGTTCAATAAATTTATACTCATAATGAATGTTAAGTCTGTTTTTTTCTTTAATTTCTATTTATATTAATAGAATTTATACTTAAGAATTTTTTAATTTTTTAATTGGTATATAAACATATGTAAATATGAAGATCTTCACTCATGTGATTCAAAATAAATGTTTTTTAAACTGAATTCTGACCTTAAGTATGTATTAGGATAATAGTTTATCTATTTACAACTTCCATCAACTGAAATTCCTCCAGCTCTACATGCAATGGTTTCAATTCCATTAACAACATATGGCTTTGCTGAAAAACTTAGTTTGCTCCAATCAGCTGCTTTATTTGAAATTTCTATTCCCATGTTAAATCTTATGGGCTATTATGAAACTTTAAGGGCGTCTAGGGCTCTTCCCTTTAGTCAAACCTTTTTAAATTTTATTTCCTGCAAAACTTCATGCCAAGCTCTTTCCAATGACACCAAAAACATGAAAATCGGTTCAGTAGTTTAGGAGGAGTCTTTGTAACAAAAAAACGGCTCGCGTATTAAATAAGTATAGATTAGTTAATTATATATTATAAAATAGCATGATCTAGAAGAGCTTTGTGTGGCTGAAACAATGTTAGAAAAATTATTTCCAACTTAATCACCCATCTAACTTATTTAACAGTTCATAAAAAATGTCACCACCAAATGAGAAGGGAAATCGGATAATTAATGCGTCCGCTAAAGTGCAACAAAATCCCCTCAAGAAAACTAAATCTATTTCTTCATAAATAGGTTGTTCATTAATTAATTTGAATTAAAGGGGGTGTCAGGGGGCTTTAAATATTCGTATTTTTGTTTCCCTTGGCAAATGTATTAAAATATAAAATATTTGTGGCTTACCTGACACTTTTTGTGGCTGACCTTAGTAAATTAATTTTACTAATATCAAAATCTAAGTATTTTACAGCTACTGTTAATGGTTTTATTGGTTAGCCAGCGTTTATGTCTATGAAACTAATAACTTCAGCACTGAGTTAGCGGTCGGACCGGCCATGTTTAGTGCCACCGGCTGTACAGTCCGACACAAACGACGTGACCCAGTCCCCAGTAAACTGATGTCAACTTCAGAACTGAGTCAGCGGTCGGACCGGCCATGTCTAGTGCCACTGGCTGTACAGCCCGACACAAACAACGTGACCCAGTACCCAGTAAACTTATGTCAACTTCAGCACTGAGTCAGCGGTCGGACCGGCCATGTCTAGTGCCACTGGCTGTACAGCCCGACACAAACGACGTGACCCAGTACCCAGTAAACTGATGTCAACTTCAGCACTGAGTCAGCGGTCGGACCGGCCATGTCTAGTGCCACTGGCTGTACAGCCCGACACAAACGACGTGACCCAGTACCCAGTAAACTGATGTCAACTTCAGCACTGAGTCAGCGGTCGGACCGGCCATGTCTAGTGCCACTGGCTGTACAGCCCGACACAAACGACGTGACCCAGTACCCAGTAAACTGATGTCAACTTCAGCACTGAGTCAGCGGTCGGACCGGCCATGTCTAGTGCCACTGGCTGTACAGCCCGACACAAACGACGTGACCCAGTACCCAGTAAACTGATGTCAACTTCAGCACTGAGTCAGCGGTCGGACCGGCCATGTCTAGTGCCACCGGCTGTACAGCCCGACACAAACAACGTGACCCAGTACCCAGTAAACTTATGTCAACTTCAGCACTGAGTAAAGGGTCGGACCGGCCATGTATAATGGCACCTGCTGTACAGTCCGCCACAAACGACGTGAGCCAGTCCCCAGTTTACTGATATCAACTTCAGCACTGAGTCAGCGGTCGGACCGGCCATGTATCCCAGGGGCACCTGCTGTACAGTCCGACACAAACGACGTGACCCAGTCCCCAGTAAACTGATGTCAACTTCAGCACTGAGTCAGCGGCCGGACCGGCCATGTATCCCAGGGGCACCTGCTGTACAGTCCGCCACAAACGACGTGACCCGGTCCCCAGTAAACTGATGTCAACTTCAGCACTGCGTCAGCGGTCGGACCGGCCATGTATCCCAGGGGCACCTGTTGTACAGTCCGCCACAAACGACGTGAGCCAGTCCCCAGTTTACTGATATCAACTTCAGCACTGAGTCAGCGGTCGGACCGGCCATGTATCCCAGGGGCACCGGCTGTACAGTCCGACACAAACGACGTGACCCAGTCCCCAGTTTACTGATATCAACTTCAGCACTGAGTCAGCGGTCGGACCGGCCATGTATCCCAGGGGCATCTGCTGTACAGTCCGCCACAAACGACGTGACCCAGTCCCCAGTAAACTGATGTCAACTTCAGCACTTAGTCAGCGGTCGGACCGGCCATGTATCCCAGGGGCACCTGCTGTACAGTCCGACACAAACGACGTGACCCAGTCCCCAGTTTACTGATATCAACTTCAGCACTGAGTCAGCGGTCGGACCGGCCATGTATCCCAGGAGCACCTGCTGTACAGTCCGCCACAAACGACGTGACCCAGTCCCCAGTTTACTGATATCAACTTCAGCACTGAGTCAGCGGCCGGGCCACTATACGGCCATGTATAGTGGCAACTGCTGTACAGTCCGCCACAAACGACGTGACCCAGTCCGCAGTAAACTGATGTCAACTTCAGCACTGAGTCAGCGGCCGGACCGGCCATGTATCCCAGGGGCAACTGCTGTACAGTCCGACACAAACGACGTGACCCAGTCCCCAGTAAACTGATGTCAACTTCAGCACTGAGTCAGCGGTCGGACCGGCCATGTATAGTGCCACCGGCTGTACAGTCCGCCACAAACGACGTGACCCAGTCTCCAGTAAATTGATGTCAACTTCAGCACTGAGTCAACGGACGGACCGGCCATGTCTAGTGCCACCGGCTGTACAGTCCGACACAAACGACGTGACCCAGTCCCCAGTAAACTGACGTCAACTTCAGCACTGAGTCAGCGGTCGGACCGGCCATGTATAGTGCCACCGGCTGTACAGTCCGACACAAACGACGTGACCCAGTCCCCAGTAAACTGATGTCAACTTCAGCACTGAGTCAGCGGTCGGACCGGCCATGTTTAGTGCCACCGGCTGTACAGTCCGACACAAACGACGTGACCCAGTCCCCAGTAAACTGATGTCAACTTCAGCACTGAGTCAGCGGTCGGACCGGCCATGTATAGTGCCACCGGCTGTACAGTCCGACACAAACGACGTGACCCAGTCCCCATTAAACTGATGTTAACTTCAGCACTGAGTCAGCGGTCGGACCGGCCATGTCTAGTGCCACCGGCTGTACAGTCCAACACAAACGACGTGACCCAGTCCGCAGTAAACTGATGTCAACTTCAGCACTGAGTCAGCGGTCGGACCGGCCATGTATCCCAGGGGCATCTGTTGTACAGTCCGCCACAAACGACGTGACCCAGTCCCCAGTTTACTGATATCAACTTCAGCACTGAGTCAGCGGTCGGACCGGCCATGTATCCCAGAGGCATCTGCTGTACTGTCCGCCACAAACGACGTGACCCAGTCCCCAGTAAACGGATGTCAACTTCAGCACTTAGTCAGCGGTCGGACCGGCCATGTATCCCAGGGGCACCTGCTGTACAGTCCGACACAAACGACGTGACCCCGTCCGCAGTAAACTGATGTCAACTTCAGCACTGAGTCAGCGGTCGGACCGGCTATGTATAGTGCCACCGGCTGTACAGTCCCCCACAAACGACGTGACCCAGTCCCCAGTAAATTGATGTCAACTTCAGCACTGAGTCAGCGGTCGGACCGGCCATGTCTAGTGCCACCGGCTGTACAGTCCGACACAAACGACGTGACCTAGTCCCCAGTAAACTGATGTCAACTTCAGCACTGAGTCAGCGGTCGGACGGGCCATGTATAGTGCCACCGGCTGTACAGTCCGACACAAACGACGTGACCCAGTCCCCAGTAAACCAACGTCAACTTCAGCACTGAGTCAGCGGTCGGACCGGCTATGTATAGTGCCACCGGCTGTACAGTCCGACACAAACGACGTGACCCAGTCCCCAGTAAACTGATGTAAACTTCAGCACTGAGTCAGCGGTCGGACCGGCCATGTTTAGTGCCGCTGGCTGTACAGTCCGACACAAACGACGTGACCCAGTCCCCAGTTAACTGATGTCAACTTCAGCACTGAGTCAGCGGTCGGACCGGCCATGTTTAGTGCCACCGGCTGTACAGTCCAACACAAACGACGTGACCCAGTCCGCAGTAAACTGTGTCAACTTCAGCACTGAGTCAGCGGTCGGACCGGCCATGTTTAGTGCCACCGGCTGTACAGTCCGACACAAACGACGTGACCCAGTCCCCAGTAAACTGATGTCAACTTCAGCACTGAGTCAGCGGTCGGACCGGCCATGTTTAGTGCCACCGGCTGTACAGCCCGACACAAACAACGTGACCCAGTACCCAGTAAACTTATGTCAACTTCAGCACTGAGTAAAGGGTCGGACCGGCCATGTCTAGTGCCACCGGCTGTACAGCCCGACACAAACAACGTGACCTAGTATCCAGTAAACTGATGTCAACTTCAGCACTGAGTCAGCGGTCGGACCGGCCATGTCTAGTGCCACCGGCTGTACAGCCCGACACAAACAACGTGACCTAGTACCCAGTAAACTTATGTCAACTTCAGCACTGAGTAAAGGGTCGGACCGGCCATGTATAATGGCACCTGCTGTACAGTCCGCCACAAACGACGTGACCCAGTCCCCAGTGCAGTTTAGTTCAGCACTGAGTCAGCGGCCGGGCCACTATACGGCCATGTATAGTGGCAACTGCTGTACAGTCCGCCACAAACGACGTGACCCAGTCCGCAGTAAACTGATGTCAACTTCAGCACTGAGTCAGCGGCCGGACCGGCCATGTATCCCAGGGGCAACTGCTGTACAGTCCGACACAAACGACGTGACCCAGTCCCCCAGTAAACTGATGTCAACTTCAGCACTGAGTTAGCGGTCGGACCGGCCATGTATAGTGGCAACTTCTGCACAGTCCGCCACAAACGACGTGACCTAGTCCGCAGTAAACTGATGTCAACTTCAGCACTGAGTCAGCGGTCGGACCGGCCATGTATAGTGCCACCGGCTGTACAGTCCGACACAAACGACGTGACCCAGACCGCTCGGGCCACAGCTGTTCGGTGCGAAGATACTGTGACTGTGATGTACAGCAGGTCCCTGTCTATATAACAGAGCCGTTGTCTAACAGGTTGTCGCACATTCCACGGCCGAACCAGCTTAGGATGCTCGCCGCAGTCAAATGTTTTAACCAGATCTCGATCTCGTACATAGAGGACGAATATCTCATCTGTATGTCATTTAAACAATTTTTAAAGGTTCGGTGACAGTTTCGCTTATGAAGTATTTATGAAATAGCTTCACGATGCTTACAGGTGTAAGGTTAAAAGCCGAGTTTTCACTTTGTAGCAAAACACGCTCTGTAACATTTAGTATAAGTTATATACATTTCTGTATATATAGAACGAATTGTTAACAATGTTAACCGTTCATCCCGATTTTGTCAATATCTAAACGGGCGACTGTGACAGACGCAGCACCAACTCTGACTCACCCCGCTGTGAGCGCTGCCGCCAAAGACTCCAAATAAAAATAAAAAAAGGGTATCCTGCAGCCACTAGGCTCCTATACAGATTGTAATTAAACTAATACGTAGGCCTTACGCTAAAAATTATCTCAAATCACCTTAAGTTTTAATAATTTCCTTAAATTATGAAAGTATCTACTCTTTGCTGATCAAATGTCTTCCCGATCAAGTTTTATAGGAAATTAGCAGGACCCGTGGCTTCGCCCACGATAAAAATACAATATACAGTATCACTCTTCAAAAATATAGTTTTTTTCATACATACTTCTTCTTGTAAAAACATATTTCTTCATACATGTTAAATGTTCTTTCATGAAACAGAAAAACGTTTTTAAAAAATCGCTTATTACTCAGGTCTGCTGCAACGGGAGTATCCTATCCCTGTCTAAAGGGCCTGTCTTTACTAAAAATACGACCATATCCATCCCCCCACCGACAAAGGCCCCAAGGGTGTCGCTGCCCTCGGTAGGCTCATGCCCAGTATCGGCGTCCTCCCTCTTGCAAGTGCTGTTTGTGCCGGCTGCCCAGTTGGTCTTGCTATGAAGTGGAGAGGATTGCAATCACACACTTGAGAAGCGAGATTACCTAGACTGGCTTACCCTAAATCAAACACCGAGAAGCATTTATGGTCATTTCTGCTTACCGCACGACCTGACCGCCGCATTGACCCTGATGATGATCATGGGGCAACATTGGCTTTTTTGGCGGGGCGTTGAAACTGCTCGCATCTATAGTATAGAGTGGACCTTACGAAGGACTATTATTATTTATCCCCATCTTAGGAGACCTGCGTACTCTGCGAATTCTAAGAACGTTTTTCTGCTTCATGAAGGTATATGTGTGGGTAAAACCACAGAACATTGAATAAAAAAAACAAAAAATATTAAAAACAAATATATTATATATTGAACAAAAAAGAGAAAAACCGTCCCGAGAATTTTTGATAATGCTGTAGATAAAATAAATAGTTTACAGTTGCACACTCCACCTCTTTCAACAACAGCTGTTAAAAAGAAGGCAGGCCAGGCCCTTTAATTATTTCTAGTCAGTGATTTATTTTATGTTATAATAAAACATAAAGTAAAATGTATAATTGTACTGCAGCATTTTATATAGTGAATTGCATTTAAAATATATGCTAAAGTCTAATTCATTAACCATCTGGCACCAAGAAACAAATTTTTATATAAACAAATATAATTAAATAGCAGAACAAAACATACCAATTAATTTACATCACATGTTTTAAATTTTACTTCCGTATGTTTTGTTAGTAAACAAATCTAACTAAAATTCTTTCAAAATCCCTGACATGGGTACCTTTAAGACGGTCCCAGGGCTAAGCTATGAAAGTTATCATGAAATTGATGGTGTATAAACCTACTCCATGAAATTCTACATTAATGTACCAAGTTTTGTGGCCACCGGTCCAGCGGTGTCTGAGTTTATCAATGCCAACTATAAATATATGTATATATATACAAATATATATACCAACATCCTCTTTTATACTTATAGATAATGTTTACAAGTGTCAAAACATTAAATCTTTATAGAAAATTGTAATGTTTGAAAACTTATCTAAAACAATTACACAAATATTGAAAACTCTATTTTTAATATAATATAATCATCAAATCGGGGTTTTATATATATTTAATCGCTCAATTTCATAAGTTGCAATTCGCATGGATGTTTCTTATCCGCGTTTAAAAAAAACTTTAACAGTTAATCACAAAAAAACAAACATCCATATGGAAATAAAAGTCATTGCAATTAATAATAAATTTTAAGAGTGAACGTGAGTGAGCCATAAAAAAACTCGAACTCGATCGCCCCGCTACCTAGTGGAGTAGCTTGTCTTTCTCGCCGGTAACGCAGTTCAGTACTTGGCGAGAGTTCGCACCGTCGCCCCCAGGCGTCGCCAGCGCCGCGCCAATATAGGGAATATATTCGCATGCAGTTCTAAGCTCAGGTAAAGAATAATGTAAATTTAAACTAGATATACTAAATTTGAATTAAGTTAATAACCACCAATTAAATTCTTTAATGTTAAAGACTATCTGAACTAATATAAAAACTGAAATTCCTGTTGAGCTCTCGCTAGTAGGAATGAGTATGTTTATAGTCGGTCCTTTCCTGTGACTCGGGGGTCATCGTCAATCAGTACGGTATGAACTTACCACTGATGCGATGATGACCATATCGCCTCATGATCCTTGTGATTAAGAGGTTCGGCTTCGCTCTTGCAACGGGCGAAGGCCGAGTGGCTGAGTCATCAGTGGTAACTATACTGTTGACTCGTTGACCATATTTTAATGATATCTGACAGTACTTACTTGATCCATTGACAAATTACACGTCAAGGATAATAAAAATCAATCATTGCTAGAACCTATTCCGAACAGTGGGTTATATCACTTCATTAACTTAACTCGTAATAAATTAACCTACAATAGTAGAATAAAACGATTAGTTACTGATGGTTTCACAAAATGATTCGAATGGATTTACATGGATATCATCGAAACTTTGTCTAATGATACTAGTCTGTATTAATTATCCTATTTCTATTTCCTATTTCCTATTCCTATTAATTATTCTATTAATTATATATATCTCACTTTCCCCTAAGTACTTTGGTGTTAATGGGACTAGACTTTAAATTATTAAACATTCAAATTATTGTACTGGTATTTACTCAAACAAAACACGAATAAAAGTAATTTAATAAAAATTACCAGTCCTGAGAATGAAACATGTCTGCAAATGAAGAGAGGGTGAACCTTTAGTTTTTAGGATGTAATTAGTGTTAAGAAATAAAGGAAGATGTAGGATTTTTTACTTCCCATAACGATTTGTTCATCCCATAGGAATGAGTATGCAGGTTTGTTGCCACAAAAATGGAAATATCGGAGATTCTAGACACACATATATTAGATGAAGCAAAAAACCAAGTTTTATTAATATACGTTTTGAAATAATTGAGATATGTAATTTTATTTACTATCCATACGGTTAACAAGTGGACAACGTACTGTGTTTAACACTCTCATTACATCTGTCGCCAATGCACATAGAACAATGATTGAAAATACTAAATTAATTGTTTTTCAAGCTGAATTCAGTGGAGTAAATCAAAATGAGATAATTTATTTTTTCTGTGTAAACAATCCAAAAAACTCACTTTTGAGGGGTTTCCCCCGCTTGACCCCCCCCTCCCTTTTGATGAACCGATAGGGCCGGTGCACCGAAACTGGGCTCCAAAATTTAATCCGCAAAAGGGTCCACTAATCCTCGCATCAAAAATGGGCTTCTAGCCTAGCGCAGATACTTGACTGTGCGTGTGGTTTAATGACTCTGGAATGTCACCTGAATTCCAGGGGGTCCCCGCACCAAAACTGGGCTTCTAGCCTTGCGCAGATACTTGACTGTGCGTGTGGCTTAATGACTCTGGAATGTCACCTGAATTCCAGGGGGTCCCCGCACCAAAACTGGGCTTCTAGCCTAGCGCAGATACTTGACTGTGCGTGTGGCTTAATGACTCTGGAATGTCACCTGAATTCCAGGGGGTCCCTGCACCAAAAATGGGCTTCTAGCCCAGCGCAGATACTTGACTTTGCGTGTGGTTTAATGACTCTGGAATGTCACCTGAATTCCAGGGAGTCCCTGCACCAAAACTGGGCTTTTAGCCTTGCGCAGATACTTGACTGTGCGTGTGGCTTAATGACTCTGGAATGTCACCTGAATTCCAGGGGGCACAGTCCCGGCCACCCCTGCCAACCCCCGCCCCCGCAGTCACTGTTTGAACTTGAGAGCAGTTTCATCGCGATAACAAGCAGTAACAAGTGATCTCCAATTTTTGTGTCGTTTTTAAATTAATAGTGTTGTTGGTGTTGCTTAATATTTTAAGTAAATAGTGTTAATAATGTCGTTTAATATATTTAAAGTAAGTCAAGGAGGGAAGGAGAGCGTTGTTAAGGGCATTTTTTTATCGTTCGTTGGGTATTTTGAAAAGTGGTGAAGAGCGGTGGCGTTACTGTAATAGTAAATGTACGACGAGAATGTACACCCTAGAGGGAGGAACGGTATTTTCCAGGCAAGAGTGGTTTTCAGTGAAAACCTTGAAATCAGTGTAAATTGACTCCTACGTAAGACTAAACATCAGTGCGTCCAATTCTGAAGTGCCGAAAAGTCGGAAGGAAAAATGTTTGCTGCAGGACTTTATCAAGAATAAAATTGTTCAGCTGAAAAATGGCCACATTGACCTTAATTCATTCACAAAAAGTGTTCTGTCTAAATCGTCACCAAAGGTTTGATGTAAATAAATGCATGCTGTTTCAATTGTGTTAATGTTTTCTTTATCCTTTGGCGATCTACCCGCGGGAGATCTAGGAAGTGCCGGAGCCCAGTTTCGATACACCTATGAGGGGCCTGGGAGGCTTGGAGCCCAGATTCGGCGTCTACCTGGTTTTTGGAGCCTAGTTTCGGTGCGCCCGATAGGGCTGGTTTTCCAACTCATCCAAAGAATTACTACCAAGCCAAGTTTCATTCTAATCGGACCATTTTTGCGAACGAATGTTATTTTTTGCTTCTGGCCCCAAAAATGAAGTTATCATGGTCTCGGGCTTATGTCTTACCACGAGACCTTCAGTAATATCTTATTCCCTTTAGGGGAATTTCGCTAAAGCCGCTTCAAATCAAGTGTGGCACACCCCCAGGCAGTTTTTCCAGGCCGCTTTTTAAAAATCACTGGTTCTAAATCAACTGTTTTATTTACTCACCGAGACATTTTTTTATTGAAGGATAATGTCACACTGGGCGGTTTTTCCCGCTGATGTTGAGCGGTTTTCAGCCGCGGCGTGTGGCACCCTCAATTTAAATCATGTGATTTTGCTTACGGGCGGCAAAAAACCGCGCAACGGCTCCGGGAAAAACCGCCCCGTGTGACATTAGCCGAAGAGTGGTTTTTGCAGAGGGGGTTTCACCCGCCTGGTGTAACGCCACCATTTAAATCGGATTGAATTAAAATAATTTCTGTTTCACGCGCAAAAACATCGCAACACCCGCTGGAAATACCTCCCTGTGTGGCACTGACATTGATTTTATAGCTAACGCAATAATATCACTGCTTTATCTATAATATCAATGGCACTGGCCTCGGAGTGGATTTATTACGCTTTCGATTTTGTAGTGAATTACTAGAACAACGAGGTCGGTAAAGTAGCACAGAACGTAGTTCCTGTCTGGGCCGCCAGGCTGGGTGAGCGTAGTGTCTTCATTAGAGGTCATAACAGTTGTATTACATTTGTTATTTTGTAAGCTTCAAACATTTTCAACATTGATAAGTTACTGTTTAATAATATTTGAAACTTACAATTGTTCATGTAATAACCGTACTCATGTCCTCTGAAAGAAAGTTGCCAAAGTTACATAAGTTCTCGGGAGTATGGAATGTAGGTGTAAGTAATATCATTTGAATGTTCCCGTTTTGTATATATTTCGTCCCTCTTCTGGTCTTCATCAGGTGGAAAGAATACATCATTATATGAAAAGTCGCGAGTCGTTTCTCTTACTTGAGTTCGATGAGCGGCTTAATAGAATTTCAATGACTTCAATATTAAACCAACATTCTCGCGGCACGAGAGAGAGTTAGGCACGCCGCTCGTTGGAACTCAGACCTTCATTTTCTGCTCAAAAGTTACAAAACTGGTATTAATTTAAATAAAATGCCAATGTCAAGTGATTTTATCGAATGTTGAAATATGTGTATACATTTTTTAAATCAGTAACAACGTATATGTTTAAAATGAACCATCTCACATAAACATTTTTAGCTATAAATTCAATATATTTCAGGGTTAAGAAACGCAAATTCATTAATCTAGTAGTGTTTGTCCAAAGCCAATGTCATGTAAAATGTCAAGGAAATTAGCATTCTTCTTATGGAACTAAAACCAATTAGGCGGGAGGGATTGCAGACTCAATTTTAAATCAACCTATAAACTCGGAAAACCAAATCTTTGATGGTTTTGTAACATTATTCGATCGGAATACCGTATCACCTATGTTTTGGAAATATTAAGCTTTGATGCTCGTCCCCGTATTAATTATCTTTCCTCTTGGTATGTACTTGGGTGTTTTGTAATGGGAATATATTACTAATTTATCGAAAGAAATTTAACATCTCGTATACAGTGGCTACAAATGAAGAGACAATAATTTTTTTTAATGGCCGCAAAATGAGGATGTTGATTTATTTGTTCTACTATTGAGTAACAAGATATAGGATTTATAAAGACATTTAATACACAATATTGCAGTATTATCATCAAGCCCAGACTACCAATCATCATCAGACTGACGTGATGTACTTTTATTGCTGTCAGTTTAAGACAATTTTCCTATTTTCGCAGATTTTCCCGGGGACGCCCGACGGTGCCCGAGCCAATTTGAAGGTTTGTCTCTTGGTGGCGCTTCGATCCTTAATGTTTGATTTATTTCTCTTGTTTATTTTTACATTTTTATTTGGGCATGTGTGTTTTATCGTGTTTATTTTTTCTCTTTATTACAGTAACCCCAATTAGTGTACGATTAGTAACCCTGATTTAGCTTGCATTTGGTCTTTCCTATTTTAGCTTGACGCCATACGTTTGTTATGACGTGTTTTTTTATTAGGGTCATTGTTTGATTGCTATTATATATGTCAGTTGTTTTTGTAATATTTAACTGTATCTTTATTTATCTTTAATGTTTGCCACATTAAATCCTAAATTTTTATTATGGAATTATTAGCAGTTGCCCGTGGATTCTCCCACGTAAAAAAAAAATTAAAGCTGATCTTACTTCTGCTCTTTGAATTACCAAACTGTAGGATCCACAGCTGTTTACATTTCGGTACATGATTATGTTTCTCTAAAATGTAATCATTGCAACTAAGGACGTTCACGGGCCATAACCCGAGGGGACTCTAAGGAAGTGAAAAGGTCTTAATTTTGCATGTTAAAATGTGAAATTTAAACCTAGTCGGTTCACTAGTTTTTGCGTGATTGAGTCTCAAACATTCATCCATACATCCAAACTCTCTTATTTATAATAGTAGTTAGATAGTTAATTAATAGTCTCACGCGTCTAGCGTTGTCTCAAGGAGTTCTGTTTTTGAAATTTAAAATTTTCAAAAACCTGGAATATTTATTATCAGCTATCACATTGGTTTTTTAGTATAAAATACATATATACTGAAATCGACGTAAAATTTATGAATTATGACAATCAATGTAATATAATAAAAAAATTACTGCTTCAACATTATTTTGACACCAAACAAACTTTTGCTTTAAAAAATCGCCCCTGTCCACTGCCAGCCATTCTGCATATTTATACAGCCTGAATAAAAAGTTTAAAAAATTGTTTTGCTATATTTAGGTTGACAGTAAAAACTATGATCACCCTCTATCCCAAAACATGTTGAATACTTTATTAATGAGCTCCTTCAACTCTTGTCCCGTAACCTGCCTACCGAACTGTACTGCGGGTAAAGCGCACCTATTCTTGCAGGCGCTACCCAACTCCTTATTGACCAGAATGTAGGATTGGTTCCACGGACGTCTTCACAAGAAAGTAAGCGCCAAATATTAAGGCCCAGACCGTCCGTAAGACTAATGTTAATTTCAGCATTGGGCTGATGAACGGCGTGGGCCTTAAGATTTTGGACTATTTATACCTCGGAGTCTTCTCGGGAAGACCTTGTGGTTGCGGAGAAGTCAAGATTCGTTGCCGACCTTTCGGAGGTGTTGTAGGTCTCCATCTTTAGGGTGAAAACGCTTGTCACGCACAACACAAATTAATTGAAAATAATACGAAACGTCGGCAACGACACTCTACAGCACACGGTCTTTTCCAGAAGACTTCGAACTACCATCTAAACAACTGATGTTGATTTTCCTCTTTTTCCCGGCAGATCGGGGACGCGCTGTTCGTGGACCTGCCGCGGGTGCGGCTGGACGGCGGGGCGCGGGTGTTCCGGCAGCGCTGGGGCTACGACGGCGGCGGCGGCGGCGGGGGGGTGGAGGCGCCGCCCCCGCTCCTCGAGGAGGACGAGGACACGGAGGCCGAGACCGTCTCGCTGAGGGAGGACATCCTACCGACCGGCGGCAACTCCCCGCTAGGTAGGCTTACTATATAAATTTTCACCTGGACACCAAATAAAAGGGAGTGGAGAAGAGGGGGAACTAGGGAAATAAAATAGTGTGGTAAAATATGGTCCGGTGTAAATTCTAAGGGTGTCGGCAGGTAAGCTTCTTTGCTGCAGTTTTTGCGTGGCATTATCGTTTCTTGAAAACTGATTGGCTAAAAACAATTACGGTATGTATGCCTTGTGACCATGCAGAAAACGCAGTTGAGCAGTTGTCGCGCAACGAATTAGCCCGTCCCCGGCCGAGACCCTTTGAATTGTACACCTGGTGAAACCATAAAATATCTTTTCGTTTCGTTTAACATTTATTTTGTTTTGTATAAACTTTCTTGATAACCGTTCAAAATAATTACCGATTCATTTATTTCGAACGTTTTCCTCTCTTTTTCACGCAGGCTGACTAAAACCCCGGGCAAAAATCTACCCCGGACGTTTTCCCGGGCGCAACCCTTAAACCCGGACTGTCCGGGGAAATCCCTGACGTCTGGTAAGCCCACCGCGGTAAGCTGACTGTACATAGTGTAGTTCTTCGGTCGCTTTATTTCTTAATTTTCGTTTGTTTCGTTTCTCTACATATTAAACCCAAACTTAGCGGTACGTGAATTACTGTATGTGAAAATGGCTGAATGTGAATATGAAATGTAAATAATAACGACGGCGGACCAGCGAGCGCAGAAGAATAATCATTCTTCAGTGCTCGCTGCGGCGCACTGTTTATTGATTCAAAAAGTACACCGTACATGAATAATTGAATGTACATGTGATATTGATGAAAATTAATACTAGTTAACTTTGATGCTCACCGCGATGGGCTGTTGGAGTGCAACTGATTCATGTGTCCCCAACCCCGACATTCGGTGGTTGGGGGTTGGGGGTTGGGGGTTGGGGGTTGGCGCTCTCCAAAATGAGTGGCAACGCAATATGGGTGAAGAAACAACCTAGCAATCTTGACGCCGCGCCGCCCGAAAAAGCGAGTACGAAAAAGTACATTGGGTTGCCAATCTACATAATCCTTTATGTGTGACAGAGGGATGCAAATTGGGGAACTCTTCCTTGGGATTTTCTTTTGTAAATTGTGGGTCTTCCACAAGTGATATGAAACGTATTTCAAAGCTACACAGCATGACATGAACCTTTTTCGGAAAATATATTTTCCTATATTATCACTAGTTCTTCCACCATGTAGTTTTATCATTGATTTTATAACTAACGTAAACGTTAGTTATAAAATCAACGGTTTAATGGTTTTATCACAGAGTAAGAAGAATGAAATATTCTTGTAATCCATAGTCAACGGTGCCTGGTGCCACCTATTGGTTTTGAAATGAACTACTAACAGGATGTCGATAAGGTAGTACAGAACGCAGTTCTTTACTGCACCGCCAGGCTGGGTAAGCGTAGCGCCCTCAACAGATGTTTTAAAAATTGTACTAAAATTGTATTTACGAATGTTTAAATTTTTTCTTGAATGTCAAGTTGTTGGACCAATAATCGCTACAATTGCTGATTGTTCCATTAATCACTTAACTCAATGGTATTTACAAGAAACTTACCAAATCCCCATAGATTCTCGGAACGTTGCAGTGTTCTTATAAGTAATACTTTGATCGTTCATATTATAGTTTGTAATCTATATTTTAACGGGAGACATGGACTACCGTTGAATGACATAACCACTCTATGAAAAGTCGCGAGTCGTTTCTCTTACTTGAGTTCGATGAGTGGCTTAATCATATAGGTAGGAGTGCAAGTTAGAAGCTAAGAAGCATCTCATCTCAGAGACTAATTATATAATTCTTTCTCCGGGAAACTACCAGTCTAAAAGGCAGGAGTCAATAATAAAATAGCAGTCTAAAAGGCAGGAGTCAATAATAAAATAGAAGGGGGAAGAGGCGTAGAATGTTTCAAGAGCTGCTATTAACTATATTATTTTCATTGCTGGTATAGGTATACAAAAATGGTAAAGGAAGTGTTCTCATTTATTCCACCTACCACCCTGCTAATGGATCATAGATCAATATCGCTACCAGATTCAAAGACAATCGGATGATAATTGCGGCCGCTAAAGTGCAATATCATTTTGAGAGGACGCTTCAGCCACGACGGGAAATGACGCGTTACTACCTTTTCCCTTCAGCGCTATAGCCTAATGTTAACTTACAAAAATGTTCATCAAAAATCGTAGTTTTATAGCACATTTGAAAGAGGAAAATATTATATAACGATTCCGCTGAATAGAGTTTTATACTATCGCTATAGGTTTAGATAAAAAACAATCGCTAAAATTAAGATTTTTGCTACTCCAACCAATTTATTTAACAGTGACATAAAAATTCTGCTCACTGGAATCGTAATTTTTTCTCTTACACAGTAGATTATTGATAAGACGACTCTCGAGGGATTATGAAAACAATATTCTTATAGAGGGTTGTGTTGTGATATAAAGTCCTTTTGGCTATAAGCCGCGTTATCAAGGTTGTCGGAATTTATCTAAACCCTTTGTAATAAGTAAGTGTATGTGCCATATTAAATAACCCTTTGAAGATCATAGAATTCAAAACACTTACAGTGATTGCTTACAAAATAATGAGAGTGATTGCTTACAAAATAATAACATTTATGTTTATCTGAAGTCAAAAAACATGTTTCCGCCCGGGATCGAACCGGGGACCTTGCGCGTGTGAGGCGCACGTGATAACCACTACACTACGGAAACGTTGAAGGGGTGCGGCGAAATAGTTATATATATTACCTCTGTTGACATAATTTTTAGAGAAGGGAAATGACATTGTCAATGCTATTATCTATTCTAAACTTTAATGTATTAAGGCTTTTCTCTGTTATATCCATTTTTCAGTCGTCCTTCTGAACCGATTTTTAACATTGAGGTGTCATTTAAAGTTTAAAACATAGCGGACCGGCGACTGATATTTTTGAAATGAGCGTTTATTTTACTGCCTTGACCCTCAATCATTTTATTTATTTCTAGAGGGCGCTTTCAATGCTCCAGTGTTGAACAACTTGTGCTCGGTTATAAGATGTGATTATAATTTAACAGCTGATTACCTCCAGATGGATTTAAAAAAATAGACAATCTGCAACTGTAAACAAGATTTGATACATTTTATGAAAATTAATTCTTAAATAAACAATTTTTTTGTAATTGGAGCCTAATTGAGGTAGGAAAATCATTCTTTACTGTACAGAAAGAAGTAGAAGGCAAAAAAACGGAGTCTATGAGGTTAGAAAAAAACATACACGTAACCTTTGACAAGAACAAGAGAACTGCCGAGAGGCAAAGACTGATGAGTGAGTGCACCTGTGAAATCATGTTAATTTAACATTACACCCTTATTTCATAGACACAGTTATACATTTTACTTTAGAAAGCTCAATTATCCTTTAAGGATTAAGCAATATTAATTAAATTGGTTACTTAATGAGAATACTGTTTGCAATGTTAATTGAGAGACAACTATTTCGAGCTCCAATAAATGACCGGGACTGAACCAGTGAATGGCCGATCTTGCACCAGCGAATGGCCGATTTTGCACCAGTGAATGACCGGTCTCTTATAGTTGAATGACCATCAAAATATTAAAAAAAAATCAGGTTAGAACAATGAATAAGAACAGGTCAGCTGAGAGTATAAGTCATATGGCTAGTAAATGACCGATCTTGTTCCATAGAGAATAGAGAATGACCGCAAAGTTTTTTCCATCTTCTCAGTTATTCACTGGTTTTTGCCATAGTTACGTTCCAGTTATGACCGCCCTCATTAATGATTAATTATAAAATGTAGAATAATGAAATTTATTTTAAATTGTAGGATAATATATGTTAAATATGATTTAACTGCTACACATTTTTGAAAAAGTCATCGAACACAGAATAAATGTAAATATAGCTAAGCCTTGCAGGGACAGTCACTATATCAGGAACCATCAAAATCGAAGATAGTGGACACTCAATATTAAATATGTTTAAAACAGTATTTTCGACTCCAACCATTTGAACCAATGAAAGATTATTGTTGAATAGTATTCCAAGGTTGGTCTTACCATTGATTATCCACTACAGGTGTATAGTCAATGGTCTTACGCTTATTTATGATCAGCTTGCCTAAAAAATGCTTAATACAGGGCTAATTTAAGTAAGACGGTCATTCACTGGGGGAGGTCATTCACTGGTGCACCTACCCTAACATCAGAGGGACACTGCACCACAGCACCACCAGCGACTGATGGTGTTAGGGCATGAAGACGTGAAGAAAAACTTCACGTATACTATACTGTTGTGCCTGAAGACAAATTAAAATACATAGTGCTGGGGTGATGAACAAGTCTCTGATTTGTTCTGCTAAGCTTTTATTATTTAGGTGAGACGTTCAATTGCACTTGAAAGGTTATCTCAATTAGGCCTAATAACGGCGAGTTCAATTTAAAGCCATAAAATTTCTTATAACTGTAGGCGAATTTCTCACAAACGGAAATAATATGCGCAAGGGCGCCTGGTTCTAAAAAAAATCAAGAGTTCTAAACACAAAATGAGTAGCGTTCATTGGTTTTCGTGAGTTCCGGATTACGTTCACGTAGGCTACTGATACGGCCGCCGCGGTCCCGGCCTATTACTCTGTGCGGCCCCACGGCCCCACTGAGACCCCCCACTGGTCCCGTCAAAAGTGGTGACTTTTTTCAGGCAATTTTTTACTATAATTCCCAAGTTAACTCTGAATAGGTACTTTATTTTTATTTTCTACCGTGATCACCCCTGCTGTCCGGGCTTAAGGGCAAATCCGGCACTGAGCATCATATTAGTAAAATAAGCGTACGTCGTAATGCAGAAATATATTCTCCATAAGAATAACATGGGAAGTTAATAAACCCATGGAGGTTTGCTTCCATGGAAATGTGAAAATGGTTGATTTTAGGATTTAGGATCATCTAATAGATCTTATCAGATTCCAGAAGATTCAGTAGGCCTACAGTATATCACGTTTTATTAACGATTTAGCAAACGATTTGATTTTAATTCATCAAATTGGTCAGAGGAATTTTCTTATTCACAAGTTAACCTCATTTCCATATACATTATACTACACAATTTCAATTTTTGATTTGTGTTATGGATGAAGTGGAATATATATTATATAACTGATTTTAATACAAAAAACCGGGAAGGTAAAAATCATGTTTAGTCTGAGAGAATTTTTTAATCCATGTCCTAATCAAGTAATGTATCTAATGAATAATAATTAAACGTCTATTACTTTACTAATCTTGGATAAAAATGTAGAGAATTTTTTAATCGATATCCTAATCATTAATAATTAATGTTTATTATTTTATTACTAACATTGGATAAAAATGTCGTAATAACGCAACGTTGAAGCATTAAAAAGAGTCGTAACTATATCAGAAATTTTAAATAATTGTTTACTACACAATCAACGTACTAAAATTATTCCGACGAGGATGGGATTCGAACCCACGCGTGCAGAGCACATTGGATTAGCAGTCCAACGCCTTAACCACTCGGCCACCTCGTCTGTGCATTTCGAGGTCGCCACATTCTCAACTGAGCACGGCCGGTGCTTTGAATTAACATTGCGGGTTGGATCTCTTCTAGAACTTACGCTTTTCGCAAAAAAATAACCATTAACTTACCTGTGTAATCGCATTCAAGGGTAAAATTACGTTAAGTTTGTTAATTTCAACGCAATGTAATTAACTTAGCATGAGGCTACGGTGTTATGGGGAACAAGTTCAGAATAAAAATTATAACAATGGTTCACAAACCTGTGCCTGTATCCGTCGGAGATCTCTCAAATACTTTTGTTGGATGACCCGGGTTTCGGTCTGTTTCAGACTTCAGACCAAGGCCGTCTCCAATGGGGGGGAGGTCAGGGGGTCAACCCCCCCCCCCCGGAAAATGTTGAAATTGCCTTTAAATTGAAGGTTAGAAAGTAATTTTTTCACTTCCTGTAACCGCGGAGCCCAAACCCCCCCCAAACAAATTTCCTGGCTACGGCTTTGCTTCAGACCATAGTCCATAGTCATATCTATACAGGGAAGTTAAAATCCATCATTTAGATCTCGTTGTCACAAGCATTACACAAACACGAATGTTCTGACACAAACACATTTGAAACATTAAAAACAAGAAAACACGTACCGCGCTCGCGCAATACTGTATAACTAGGCCTAGTCGCGCACCGTGCTTTCGTTGTTTTTTATGTTTCAAATGTGTTTGTGTCAGAACATTCGTGTTTGTGTAATGCTTGTGACAACGAAATCTAAATGATAGATTTTATAATTTCCCTCTATAAGGATATGACTATGCTCTGAAACAGACCGAAACCCGGGTCATCCACCAAAAGGATTTGAGAGAACTGCGACGGATACAGGTTTGTGAACCATTTTTGTTTTAAACGTCAGTTCTAGAGGCTCTTTCACAATGAATATAAAAATGATGTTAAAAATACAATAGCCATTCTAAGTGCCTGTCAGTACAATAAAAATGGTACATTAAAAATTATTTCATTAAACATATTTTATAATTTTTATTTACATTTCGTCTTTTGTGTTAACAACAAAGGGCTGCACTTAAGTATTCATCCCCACTAAATTCTATTAGCCAATCCATTGCATTTTGGCAGACGCAATTAATAGGCATAATAATATAAAGCAGTTTATTGGAATCGCTCCCAAAGCTTGCTTCAAAAGCGTTATTTCTTGCTAAGTAACTTTTATTTTATTAATAGATCTACGAAACCTGATGCTTCGAGTCTTTGAGTTGAAATAACTATTATCTTATCTGGTTTCCGCAGTTTCCTGCGAAAAAGACATAATATCTTTCTTATCGTCATCGGTTTACCCCTTTCGTGCGTATGTGTAGAGAGATACATCGTATCGTGCGGTGTTTTAGAAGACACTTCCTTACAAAAAAAATGTATATATTATATTTTCATAAATAAAACAATACCCGCTTTGAAACATTTTTCATCTTCGTTTTCTTAAGTCTGAAGTTTTCTGTTTTGTTATTTTAGTGGAAAAATAAAAAGAAATATATCAACAACCCCGTATATATTAAAATTAGTGAATGGAATCAAAATTGAGGATTGTGATTTGATTCTCAAGAATCGGAATAGACTCATCACAAGTCTGTCTGTCAGAAAATAATATGCGAATTAAATAATAATACCTAATAAATTGTGACATTATCTGCAGTGAAGCGATTTTTTTACAAAAGGCCTAACGTTTTCACAATCTTGTACATACACATCGTACATTATGTTAAGTACATCTTGCAAATATCGTACATGTTAACATCTTTGAGACAAACGCACTACAGACCTGTGCTTTGGGCGGTTCCCAGACTGGGATTTATTTAAGACTGAATGACCGGAAGCGACCTTGGTCATGCAGGAGTGATCAGCTGATGATAGACAAGATGGCGGACTCTGACTTCCGGTTTCACCTGGGTGCCTGGGACCCATTGTCTTGTGGGTCACAGTAGCAGTCGGGTAGAAAATGTGATTCTCCAGATCTTCCATCTAATACTACTCGTATTTTTTCCTCATATTTTCATTGTAGAATCGTCTAAACCGTGCTGAAGTTTGCATTTCACAAAAAATTAAACATCGGGAAAACCTCGGATTTATAAATTTCTCTTTTGAATCGTGACCCGTGATTGCAATCCAATGTGACTCTGCTTCCTCCGACGCGAGTATGACCTGGTTTATCACATGCAGTTGATAGTCTGTCCCTGTGACTGATGAGACTCACCATGGCTAAGGCCTCGCGCTCTTCACTTATCGGCGGTTGTCCGCCGCGTCGGTTTGCGGCGATGTGACGTCACCAGATTATTATGATGCTTCTCTGTGTTTTCCATCAGTCTGCTTCATTCGGCCGTTGAAGGAGTCGCTCGTTGATTGTGCTCGTGTGTTCCTCAATTTCCCGCGTGATTTGTGTTTTATTCTATTGCGATTTGAATACCGACTTGTGTTTGTTGTGTTTGATTGTGCTCGTGTGTTCCTCAATTTCCCGCGTGATTTGTGTTTTATTCTATTGCGATTTGAATACCGACTTGTGTTTGTTGTGTATCAGTGTGTTTTTGTGTCTGTTGTGACGGACGGCATGTCTCAGCCGTATAAACGAGTGTGGAAGTCTTTGGTACGAAGGAAGAACAGTTCTTCGCCGAGTTATAAAAGCAGACCCGCCTCCGCGATTGATGTAGGCCTACCGGCTTCCGAAGCCCCGTGCAGTAAGTTAAAGCCTATATATGTTTGTTTGTCCATTCTTATTGTTGGGTATGTGAAGTTTGTATATGACAAAGCATTATGTTTGTTCAGTAGTATCTATCGAAGACTTTATTTTAATTTTTGAGATGAGATATATACATTCTTCTCAATTTATTCACGGATTGGATGCTGTTTAGGTAGAGTAAATAAATTAGTATTTTTAATTTAAAAATACCTTTAGATTTCAATGAGGGAATATGTTTTCTCGTAATTGTTTGTACACTGTTTCTATTTATCCAGTTAATTTTTTGCAAGGAATCCACTAATACTGCTCTATAACATAGCCTAACATGTGCAGTTTTCCTATTTTACTTAGCCTACTACAAAACGTTTTCCAACCTAAACAGTATTGATATTATGAAAAATGCTTCATATCATACAATAGACTACCGACAGAGGTCCTAAGCTTCGCTCAATTGCTCTCTCATCTCTCATCTCATTACAAACTAAATTTCCAAATCCCGTATTGAGATTGGAACAAAAAAATAGAGAATGCATACGCCATTACTTTATCCGCATTTAATGTTTGTGCTTTGTATTTACGCTTGGTTGGTCCGGTCCCACTCGCACGCTCGCGTCCACAACATGAGATTCTCGCTCGGAGGCGTTGTGACCTCATGGCGCTGTCAGGTTCGCTGTTTGACCTTCCAACCCGGATCTGTATTTGTCTCTGTTCTCATCCTTGGTTTACAACTTGAGGTGAAAACATGATATTGAAGATTAAAATTAACTTTTTTAGGCATTCGGTATTATTGGTCTTTCAAGGAATTACTATGATGGGTCTCCCTAATACTTATTGATATTTCTGTGTGCTAATTAATTGAGATGAAAGGAATATACTCCGCACGCATTTTTGGCAAAACTTGCAAGAAAGCTAGGCCTACTTTAATTGATAGGGTACTTCTTTATTTTGATATTTTTTCATGAAAATGATGAGGAGTTCCGCATTTTATCACGTATAGCTTTTGTGCACTTATTGACAGAAAAGAAATAAACTTCAGTGCATTCTTCTTTAAATAGTCAATGATTATTTTTAACATGATTGAGGAAAACTTAAATATGAGCTACTGTACTCTGGCCATTATTAAAAGGTCTACAACATCCGATAAATAGTAATTTTTGTGCGAGCAATGAAATAAATTATAGAATTTATAATGTTCATGAAAATGTAAATGCATGATTATTTAATTAAAATTCCGTCTATACTAGTCTAGATTTTGTTTTGTTCCGTTTTATTCTCTATTCCTCAATTGACGCACCAGATGGGTTAAACATTCTGCGCGGCTTCACATTTTATTTGTCAATTAAGATAGAGTTCCTAGATGAATCACGGGGTAAACATGGTGTACACGAGTGACTCAAAGATTACACCGAGTTAAACGAGCTGATGACTCTGATTTCTAACTGTGGTGTTCGTATTCATCATGATCCACCTACAGACTGCTGCCATCTTGCCATCTTGCCATTTGCCATCTTGGATCATTTTACTTTAGTCGGTAGGCCTACGCTGCGCTGCTCCGTAGTATTAACTACAGTAATGCTGTGCACAACACTTTCTTGCACAGCCTGAGGTGTCTCAGGCCCTCAAGGTGTTTTATTTTATGGAGTTGTCACTGATTTAATTCATGTTAATGTTAACACGGTACTGTTTAAATAAGGCAAAACTCACAACCGTATACCTCATATAATTACTGAACTAGTAGACAAACGCTGCTCAACAACTGTTAATTTATGAGCCGCATTTCGAACCCGAGAAAGAGCAACTACTTGCGTCTTTTCATTCAATATTGTTTAAGGCAGTCTGATATGACGCCTCAAGAGTCGGAGTCATACAACGTTTGTAACATTTTGATATTGTGTTAGTAGTTAAGAGATTTTCAATTGGCTATTTTAACCCCTAAGAAATTAATTCTCTCACTCTAAATGCGTGATAGGCTTTCTTTTAAGCCGCTTATCGAACTCAAGTAAGAGAAACAACTCGCGGCTTTTCACATAATTATATATTACACATTTCTGGTAAGTCTCATTTTTGATCAAAGTTGGTCAAATAATGATCACCGACGATCTTGTAATATCGCTTACAGAAACGTTCCAAACTCACGAGAACCTATGTAACTTCAGCTGATTTCTTTTAAAAGTCAATGCGTACAGTAATTAAACAAAAAACGTCGGTTGAGTCTATTATTTAAAAGTAATTACCATTGTTTAAAATGTCTGTAGTTTGTAAAATAAAAAATGTAATATAATTGTTATCGCATCTAACAAAGACAATGCGCTCGCCCAGCCTGGCGGTCCAGAGACGAACTACGATCTGTGCTACTTTACCGACTTCGTTGTTCTCATGAGGTAGTGCCACGGGAACGCGCCCAAGTCGACGACGAATGTACAGTAATTACATTTAGGAATGTAATATTAGGTTGTAATTTTTGAAATTTATAGCATAGAACACGAACATGAGGGGGGGGGGTTGAGGCTGATCCTGGTTACAGATCCCGCAATCAATGTGGGGGCCATGGAGCAGCCTATATATTTTAAAGGTCATTGAAAAAACTGCCCAGTGTGGCATTGCCCGCAGGTTATAGATTATGCAGGGCCGGCCCCAGGCAGGGGCGAGCGGAGCAGCTGCCCAGGGCCCCGCGCTTTCGAGAACCCCGCACAAAAAATCTTCACGATTTAATTAAAATTATGGATGGTATTTTATCTGTTTCAAAACGTGATTAAAAACGTTGATAACACGACAAGTGAAAATTCAGATATACGAACGTAATTGGATTGGCAATGGTGGATCCTTTCTTATGTTAGCACTTCGTTAGAAGACGGGCTGTGGAAATCTCGGGGAACAACTCCAGTCGTCTGCTGCGGCTGAGCGCTGAGCGGCAGGTGGTTTGCGCCTGCGCGCGATTTCGTCGTCTGTTTTCACACGTCTATCAGTAAGACCTGCGCGCTGATGTGTTTTATCGTGACTAAGAAATGTTTTTACAAAAGCAACAAAAAATGTCCAGTTTAATAGTAATTTTCTCTTATTAAAATTCTGCTATGTATGCTGTTATGGATCAAGTAGGTTGAGTGGGGGTCGGGGCCTGAAACTGTACCAATCTTACCGGAATTTCAAGCCGGATTCATACTCCATTTCCGCACTGTTCCTAACTGTTGCAAATGCAGAACGTTGTCGTGTCTATATTGAGAACGAATATGTCTACAGGTAGACTTATTATTACTGTAGTGATTCTGTTAATTGAACGTGCCATGGTTTTTGGAATGATCTTTTATGACCTCGAACGTATACGAGTTTGCTGAAAGAAAGCCAAGAAAAGTTGTCTTTTTCTTAATTGGATTAAAATAAACAAATTATCATTACAATAATCAGTCCGCTTTAATTCCCCTTACATACAAGATAGGACTGATTTTGTAATCAATATTAGGCCAATATAGGCCTAATATTATTTTTGAACAATATATTACAAAATATTGTAATGGTACATTTCGCAACTAGGACCGAAAATGGTTTCCTTAAGAGTCCTCCCTACCCAGCCAAAAATTTCCAAAAACAGCTCTCTGAGACGCCCATATAGACGCCCCATGAGGTGAAGGATAGTTTTAAATTCAATATAGTTGTAACGGGAAATGTCCAAACTACAAGAATTGCTTTTTGGAATTTCGATAACTTAAATAGTTTTATTTAATCAATTTAAATTTGAGGGTAGGGAGGACTCTTGATACTTTTTTGTTTGTGTTTTTTTTCGTCAAAAGGCTATAGTACCCGATAAAAATGTATGCTTATAATTTTTTCTATATACTTTCAAACTCATATTATTATCTAGTTTTTAGAGTAATTATGTAGACTGAAACGCTAAGCGCCGTAGGTCTACAACTTAACGCACTCGCCTATACACTACATACACAACGGCTTTCAAAGGCCCTGCAAGTCAGATTCGCCCAGGGCCAGCCCTGAGGTTATGTATGTCCTCAGCTTTTTTGCCAACATGATTCTTGGGCATTTCTCAACATTTTGACTATCAACATTGCAATTTATTCCTTTCCTTCTATGCGGCAATAGTTCCGTGATTTTTGTAGAGCATGATAAATACAGTTATTCTGTAGGGGGAAAATGTAATACTTTATTTTATTCAATTTTTTATTTGCATTGATTCAAATTTAAGAATGAAATAAATCTAATGAATAGCAACCACAATATGAATATTAAATACCCTGTTGCAGCGGACCTGCAAACTCATCGAATTTCAAATGCAAAACAGCATATCTCAATCCTGCATAGCGAGATTTGTCTTTGTTTCCGTAAGCTCCATAAGAATAACATTGGAAACGAGTATGCAGGTTTGCTGCCACAAAAATAGAAATATCAGGAGTTGAAGACTAATATATATTAGATCTCATCAAGGTGAAGCCACAAACCACGTTTTATTTAGATATGTTGAGAAATAAGCGAGATATAGAATTTTACTTATTTCCCATAAGGATAACATTGGGATAACGTTAGATCGTGTTTACCACTTTCTTTTCCTCGTTAACCAGTGGACATAGAGTAGTGAATCAAAATACTAAATTTTTGTGTTTTTTCGAGCTGAATTCAATAGTGCTAACAAAAATTGCATTATTTTCATTTTTCGATGTAAAAAACTCATAACCCCCATTTTGCGGGGGGGGGGGGGTTCATGCCCCTTTATTCCCCCTTCCGGTGGTCCGATCGGGCTGGTTTACGAATTAGGATAGAGTTCCCAGACGAATCACAGGGTAAAAACGGTCTAAGCGAGTGACTCAAAGCCTCAAAGACGCACCGAGTTGTACGAGCTAGTGGGGTTCGTATTCATCACTATCCGCTACACACTGCTGTATGCCGCCATCTTGCCTTTCTTGGATCATCTTACTTTAATCGGTAGGCCTACGCTTCGCTACTCCATCTACAGTACAGTAATGCTGTGCACAACCTTTCTTGCCCAAGTGTCTCAGGTGCTCAGGGTGTTTTAATTTATGGAGTTGTCGCTTAATGTCAATGTAAACACGATACTGTTTAAATTAGGCAATACTCGTAACCGTATATATATAATTACTGAAATAGTGGACACACGCTGCTTATCGAAACTGCGGCTGCTTATGAGCCGCTTATCGAACTCAAGTAAGAGAAACGACTTGCGACTTTTCAATTAATATTGTTTAAGACAGTCTAAAAGATGATGACGCCTTAAGAGTCGGAGCTTACAACATTATAACTCGTTTATAACATTACTAACTGGTCACCCTGGTTTCACCTGTGGAAAAACATAAACATTTCCTTAAGTTCATAATTTAATGTTTCATTTGTATTCTTCATTACGTTGCTATGACAACTGCATACGCTTCCCTAGGTATAGTTTAACATTGAATCTTTGAAGTACAATAGGCCGTAAACCTTATGAGGGAATTTTTTAAAATCCGTTCTTAGTGGATGCCCATGCCCTGAGAGGAACATCCGTGCAAAGTTTCAAGGTTCTAGGTCAAGGGGTTTGGGCAGTGCGATTATAGGTGAGTGGTATTTGATAAATATATAGTAGACTAGCAGTTGCCCGTGGCTTCGCTCACAATTAAAATTACAGCTGATCTTAACTCTGCTCTTTGAACTGTCAAATTTTAGTATCCACAGCTGTTTACATTTCAGTATTTGAATGTTTATATTCCTTTAAAATGTAAACATTTAAACTGAGGTCGTTCACGGGGCGTAGCCCGAGGGGGTTTTAATGAAGTGAATAGGACTATGTGTTTCCCTGGTTCAAGATCTACCTCTGTGTGAAATTTCAACCCAGTCGGTTCAGTATTTTTCGCGTTCACTTGCCCCATACAAACATACAGAAACCACCTCTTCTTTATATATAACTAGCAGTTGCCCGTGGCTTCGCTCACGATAGAAAGCTTGAAACAGCTGATCTTGCCACTGCTCTTAGAACTGTCAAATTAGTGCCCACAGCTGTTTACATTTCTGTGTTTGAATGTTTACATCCTTATAAATGAAAACATTGAAACTGAGGACGTTCACGGGGCGTAGCCCGAGACGATTTTAAAGAAGTGAATAGCCCTATATGTTTCCCAGGTTCAAGATCTAACTCTGATTGAAATTTCAACCCAGTCAGTTCAGTATTTTTCGCGTTCACTTGCCCAATACATACATACATATAAACATACAGAAACCACCTCTTCTTTATAATAGTACATCCTAGCAGTTGCCCGTGGCTTCGCTCACGATAAAAATTACAGCTGATCTTACTTCTGCTCTTTGAACTGTCAAATTGTAGTATTCACAGCTGTTTACATTTCGGTATTTGAATGTTTACATCCTTATAAAATGTAAACATTGAAGCTAAGGACGTTCATGATCACGGGGCGTAGCCCGAGGGGATTTTAAGGAAGTGAATAGGCCTATATGTTTCCCGGGTTCAAGATCTACCTCTGTGTGAAATTTCAACCCAGTCGGTTCAGTATTTTTCGAGTTCATTTGTCCCATACATACATACAGAAACCACCTCTTCTTTATAATAGTATAGGTAGATAGATAGTATAGTGTGTTGTAGATAGATATAACATTATTTAGTAGTAAGTAACATTAAGCTCTAATTGGCCATTTTATCCTCTGATTAATTTGTTTGACTCTCTTACGCTGCGAGCAAGTTCGGTTTTCTTTTAAGCCGCTTATCGAATCAACGACTCGCGGCTTTTCATAAAATTCCGATAAGTCTCGAACGAAAACCTGGTCCACTGCTGCACCTGGAAATATAGTAAGTCGCCGATCACCTGATACAAATTACTTAGTAACATTCCAAACTCCCGAGAACCTATTTAATTTTAGCAAATTTATTTTAAAAGTAAATGAGAACAGTAAGTACATGAGCAATCGTCAATTGGGAATATTATTTAGAAAACTACTATGAATGTTAAAAATGTTTGTAATGCAGAAAATTATAAATGCAACACAATTGTAATTACCTCCTGTGAAGACACTGCGCTCGCCCCGTCTGGCGGTCCAGAGAAGAACTACGTTCTGTGCTGCTTTACCGACCTCATTGATGGTAATGTAGGCCACGGGTACGAAACGAGCGAAGAGCGGCAAGCTACAGATGGTGAGCGATCACTCATTTCTGGCCAAGATTGGATTCGTTTTTCTAAATTATTAAATTACTAAGTATTTCATATTTCCTTCATATTTCCTACCTGACAAAATTAAAACCACTTTTCCATGATCAAAAACATTGTCGCGTTTATCACCCGGATAGATTCTAACCTCAAACAATGCGACAATGCAGAGATAGTGAGCGACGAGCGACACGAAAACATTTTGGAACCTGACCGGCGACAAAAACGACGCTCTTCGAGACCACTGGATTCCGTTTGCCGTTTAGGACAATCACAGCCACTACCTTCAAAATTATCAGCCGATAAATAAATGCTAGCCGAAAACCGAGCGTTGTCGCTTAACCCGAGGCCTGAATCGGAAACGCAAGATTTAAATGGAGGGTGCCACAGAAACCGCTCAACTGCAGCTGAAAACCGCCAGTTTGTAGCAGTTCTAGAGGGTACCGCCGCATGTGGCACTCTCCATTGAAATCATGTGATTCTGCTTGACGATCGGCAAAAACTGCTTAACAGCAGCGGGAAAATGCGCCCAGTGTGGCATTTACCTCTAGCCTCTTGGTTAGGTATGTCATCAGTGTTTTGCCAACACGATTCTCGGGCATTTTTCAACATTATGCCTATCTACATTGTAATACCCATCCTTCTATTTGGCAGTAGTTCTATAAGTATTAACATTGATTATATAATTCTAAATTCTAATTCTATATTCTACAGGTGTATTGTCAATGGTATTAATTCTATAGTCTAATTCTATATTCAATTCTATAATTCTATAGTTATAATAACTATACATCAGCGACTGAAAATTAGGGAGAAAATTGAATACTTTATGATTCAAATTTTTATTTGCGTCAATTCAAATTCCAGAATGAAATAAATATAACGAACAGCAATCAAAATATGAAAAGTAAAAACTTCTCAAAAATGTGAATAGAGGGAGGCGGTTTAAAATTGAAGCTGCGAAGAAATGAGGACTAGCTGATCAAGGGGGGGGGGGTTTTCCCGTTCAAAAACGGATAAACTTCTTGGATTTTGGATTTAATTTTTTCAGATGAACTTAAGATTGCCGTGACAACCTCATAAGCCTCCCTATAGTTTGTCAATAAATCATTGAATTAGGTACCGTAGGACTTAACCCTGTGGGAATTTTGCAAACAGTTTCTTAGTGGGAATCTTTGGTCAAAGGGAGTATAAATGCCAAATTTCAACTCTTTTATTGGATCGTACATTGTTGCTGTTTCGTTGGCTGTTATAAAGAAACCTTCTTTGTATATAGTAAATAGACAACCTAACAAACTGTAGTAAACCTGTAGGAACCTGAAACGCAAATTTCGTCGTCGGATACCAATCCATAAAATTATAAATTAAAATTCTTCATATAAAGCAATTAATTTTGTTCACATATGTACTTTGCTGTTAAGTATTTTGAACTGTATGTATACACAATCTTAACTGAATATAATCAATATCTAATTCCAACAGACCAATTTTCTTTTTTAATGTATTATGATCTTTTTCTGATGGCGAGGAGTTTCTAAATAGTGATATTGTTAGGATGATTATAATATGTTTGTTTAAATATACCGTTATAATTATATTTATTATCAATACAAAGATGAAAGTAATGTTAATTTGAAAGTCGTTTAAAATCGCTTTTATCGAATATGGTAAAGGAAGTTGAACCCCGAAATAAATTATTTTTAACATGGTATATAAAAAAGTGGATAATTTTAAATTGAATTAATTGATTATATATACATCTACATCTGTGCACATATGTAGACGTATTAAGGGGACACTTCCAGACTTGCTAATTTGTGCCTGTCTGCCTGCCTATCCAGTTTTTCAGGACGTGTTCCCTGTAATATGCGGTAAAAGGTGAATACCTGCTGTTGCTATGGATGCTTTATTGACTTTGGAGAAGTTACATTTCTGCAGTAAACGATTCGCCCATCCATTTAGACTTGATTTAGCAAATTAAAAAACAAATTTGATGATCTTGGACAAGTTTCCCTTCTGCAGTTAGCGATTCATACGATCATTGTATCTGGAGACTTATTTTAAGCGTTGACTAGAAGTAGAGGTCAATGCTTTCGAGTTTAACGAATCACGTTATAATATTTTTACATATTTTTAGCTAACACAAGTCTCTTCAAATCACTTCAATTAAAATCATTGCAATCCATATACTTTGGTTGGTTCGTCATGTTTCTATCTGCACGTGTTGCCGCCTCGAAACGCTGAGGCGTTCGATCCACGACAGTAGCGCTACACATGTGTAGCGGCGAACGGCGCAACTAGCACATTGCCTTAGCAGTTTATCGATTCTCCGCCAGAGCGCTCGCGCGTCTCGTTGCTTTATCGATCTATCAGTAATTTAGTTTAGAGCTCATGTATTGGTTGAAATTAAATACATAAATGGTTTTTAGAGAGTTCTAAAATCAATAAAAACAATATTTAAAGCATATTTGTTAATTTTTCATCCAATTCATGCGCAGTTTCAAAATTATATAAACTCGTAATAATAGAAAGTTATCTTGCAAATATACTAAAAAGAAATTCTAAATATTTCCTTACATAATAAACTTAGAGATTGAATAAAAATAATACAGTACACCTCGGATCATCCGGATTAATGTGGCGGAATACCGATCCGGATAAAAAAAATCCGGATAATCCGAGGTCATTACAGTAACGCCTAAATAGCGTCGCGTACCTTAGCCCCTGCTAAATTGATGCTGCAAACATATCGAGACTGTGCAACATGTTAGTCTTTCAAGCTTGTTGCGCATAACATTTTTCTAACTGGCTCTATTTTTCTTCCAGTCACTACCGTACTTGTCCCAACACCCAGTTCCTTAGCTAATTCTTTACCTGTCTCCTGTGTCAAGTCTTTTGACAGCATTCAGTTTCTGTTCTAAAGTTAAAATCACTATTTTCCTTTTTCAACCACTCACTTTGAAACTAAATATCAGTCCACAAAATTGCAAAAATGCTGTAATGTACTGTTTAGGCAATGTGCCTTTTTCAGTTATTGAAATTTCAAATGCATACAGTTGTATTGAATTTGTATTTTACTTTTATAAGGCGCATTTCACTCGTGACCTCGCTAAATTCACGTTTTCGCCGTGATTTTAATTTTTTAATTTCTCGGATGGACCGGTCCGGATAATCCGGGATCCGGATAATGTGAGGTCCGGATAATCCGAGGTGTACTGTAATAGGCAAATACTAAAAACCTGTTATTGTTTTGCAATTGTTAGCAAATCGGTGACGAGAAACCGAGTTTAGACGAGGAGCGAGCGGTGCGGCGCCGGCGGGCCGTCTGAACGTGGAAGTGCGGCTTGTGGGTTTTAAAGGACGGGAAACGGAAATACATGACTCCATTGATTACACATCCGCTGCGTTGCATTTCCGGTGGTCGCCGCATCAGCCGCAGCCGCGCTCTTGCGACCCTTCGTTCTTGAGGTTGACTTAATGTAATATTAATGCACACATTTTTTATTTTTGCTAAAAAATACTTGTTTAGTATAGATTTGTTTATACTATTTAATAATTTTATTATTTTCCAAAATGACCTCGGACCTAATAATCATTATTGTGAGCAATAATTTTAAGATTTAAATGAAGGTTTTAAAAATTTCCTATCTCATACCGTTAACGAGATGCAGCAGTTTAGACGCATAGCACTTTCCGCCATGTTTCCCCCCCCCCCACGTTGTCGATCACCTGGGAAATAGGTTAAATTCGTAATTTTGATCGCCTCAGTCCATATTACTATAATCACTAAAAATATTGCGTCACACTTTTCGCAACATTCACAAATTAATCGTATTTTCTTTAAAAAAAACGACCTAAATACCTCATTTTTTATTATATAACTCGTCTATTTTTCTAGATATGACCTAGGGGACCTAATAGCCATTATTGTTGGGGATATTTTTGTGATTAAAGAGCCGTTTTGACCGATGGTCTATCTTTTACCGTTTTCGAAATATCTGCGGCTTAAAGCATAGCGTCCCCGCCACGTTTGCCCCTCTTTACACGTCATCGACCACCTTGGAAGTTGCCACATTTATAATTTTCAACACCTCTGTACATATTACGATAATCAACTATAATATTGCGTAACCCTTTCATGCACCTTAATCAAATCAGCTGCTGGACCACGGTGTCTTCCTCCCATGTAATCTTTATTTGCTTATCGTATAAATCCTTTCGTAACTAAAGCAATGCTAAAGCCTTTCAAATCCACCAGAGGCTGCGAGGCAAGCGCGTGTTGTGATGGAGAGACTTGTAACTTAGCGCCTTTTAAATGTGCACACGTTTTGTCAATATCATTATATTTCCCTTGAAAGACTATTAATTATTATGAAAGGAGTATTTCTGATTTTTTTGTAATTATGTAGGAGAGTGTACCAATTCTTTGCGCATGTAAATTAAATATTTTTATCACTCTGTACACGAAAATAGCCCGCTACCGTACTGCTGAGATCTACGAAACCCCTCGATTTCCTTACAAAAAAAAAAAACATGGTCAGCTGACTTTTCCTGATCCAAACATAGCTTTTCCGCATGGTGTAAGGAAAAAAGAAAGGTGTGTGCAGGGTCAGCTGATGTGACGTAGTTGGGCTCACGCAAATAGCGCTTACGACGACTACAATACAAACCAGTTAATACAACTCAACCAAAATATTTTGAGTATGGTCTTAGTTCTGCAGTCAAACCGCTAAGTCCGCTAGTTTCTCGAGCCCAACTATACGTCATACCAGCTGACTGTGCACACACCTTTCTTTTTTCTTTACACCATGGCTTTTCCGTACCCATACATTCCTTTTTCGTACCCAAACGAACGAAGTTCCTGTTTGACAGTTCTATGTTACATCGTTCTATTAGCTGAGTTTTAACTGAAAATAGACTGTACAGCCGCATGACTACATTATGAAATGTCGGTTGATTTTTTTTCTTAGTTTAGTTACTTGTTAGCATCGTGATGTAAAATATTGTTCACGACTCGTCACTAAAGTCAGTGTTTACACCCTTGACTTACGCCTCGCAAGTAAAACACTACCTTGCCCCGAAATGGGCCACTTTCGTGACCAGTGGTGAAATATACTATTTTTCACAAGTCATGTTTTGTCAGAACAAACAATGTTTGTATAGAGGTAAATTTTTGCAAGGACTATTAATTTTTCTCATAATATGGGATTTTTAGCCACATAATATTATTATTAGCGAGGAAACGATTGGTGCTGGTCACAAGACCGGGGAAAATCCGCTTTCCGTCATATAGCCCTTCAAAGTTCCCATATTATCTTATCGCCAAGGAAATTTTAAACCAAAACAGCTGATTATTATATGATTATTATTTTTATTTTACCCGAGCAAGCTCGGTTTTCTATAGAACTGTGTAAACAATAGTATATTTCACTACTAGTCACGAAAGTAGCCCATTTCGGGGCAAGATAGTGTTTTACTTGCGAGGCGTAAGCCGAGCAAGTAAAACACTATCGAGCCCCGAGAGGGTACTTTTGTGACGAGTTGTGAACAGTACTTTTCATCACGATGCAAATAAGTGACCAAACTCATAAAAAATGACCCAACATTTCATAATTTAGTAATTTTTCTATAAGTAAACACAATACGGCTGAACTGTCTATTTTAGTTTCTAAAGTCAGCTGGTTGAACTGTCAAATTAAGGAATTCGTTTGTTTGGGTACGGCAATATTTTGTTTTTGTACGGAAATGGTTTGTTTGGGTACGGGAATGAAATGTTTGGGTACCGAAAAAGCAGCTGATCATTACTTGTTTTGACGTAAGGAAATCGAGAGTTTTCGTAGATCTCAGCTGTACGGTAACGGGCAATTTTCGTATACAGAGTGATGAAAATTACAATAATAAACTGCCTCCACCACTTCACATTTACTTTTTATAAGTTTTACCAATGGTTTTACTATTCAAATTGTGATTGCTGTTCAATAGATTTTTCTATTCTGAAATGTTAATCGATGCATTTATAAAATTGGATAAAAGTTTTGAATCTTATTCCTACAGAACAACTATGCATCAGGTGATGTAAAATGAATGACATATACATCGCCCCACAGAACAACTATGCATCAGGTGATGTAAAATGAATGACATATACATCGCCCCACAGAAGGGAGGGTATTATACCATTGACGTTTGAGTGTTGACAATACACCTTGTATCAACAATGGTATAACAATGTTGATAGGCGCTGCAGCAGTATAAAGCCAATAATTCATCCTTTACAGGTGTATTGTCGATGGTAAAAGTGGGTAAAACCAGTTCTGTGAAGTATCACCTTATCTGTATAATGAAGTCGGTAAAGTAGCACAGATCGTAGTTCGTCTCTGGACCGCCAGGCTGGGCGAGTGTAGTGTCTTCATTAGAGTTCATACCAATTGTATTGCATTTGTTTTTTTCTAAACTTCAAACATTTTCAACGTTGATAAGTTGTTGTTAAATAATAGTTGCAACTGTTAATTGTTCATGTAATTACAGTACTCATTGACTCTGAAAAGAAACTTGCCAGAGTTACATAGGTTCTTGGGACTATGAAATGTTGATAGTGTAAGTAGTATTACTTGATTAAACAACTTAGTTAAGTAATTTGAATACTGGAAAGGCGTCTGCTCAGCGGATGTTATGAAACCTTTACATTTGAAAGTCGCGTATCGTTTTCTCTCTTGAGTTCGACTAGCGACGTAATAGTAATTCAAACCATGCTCACAGAACGAGAGAGTTAGTCAAAAGATATATTGCAAAGGACTAGTGTTTGGATTGGATATCGAAAGAAAATATCGATATTTATATCGACGATAAAATCGGACCCTCAATATCGATATTCCGATAATATCGGAAGTCTAATATCGATATAAAAATAACCATATATCGGACATCGATACCAAACACTACAAAGGACTAAAATAGCCCAGTTAAGAATATCTTTCTTTATTCTTTATACTATCAAAAAAAGTTAGCAAAAACGATTCCGATTTAATCCCTTAATTAACTCATCAAACAGGTCATGGGAAATAATGGCACTTCCTAATTGGAAGGAAATTGGTTAGTAATTACGGCCGCCCGAGCACAACAAAATCCTCTCAGAAAACGTACCTACTCATTTCTTGATAAATTCGCTCTTTTTGATTATATAACTTGAGGTACAGCCTAAACCATGCGGGGGTACTCTTAACATTTTTGTACATATTTTTATTTGGTCCAGTAAGAAATATATTGCATATGTTGTTCTACTTAATCCTTATTAGGCCAAGGCTTATCCAATTAAGCGCGTGGCGGCTGAGCGGTTATTTTATTGGAGGATTGAACAAACCATCAAATTTAATCTTTCACTATTCTATAAGTCTTTCCAATAATATGAGTGAAAATACAGCAATAACCCTTAACAATCCCTTCCTTTACTAACCTAACAAAACCTAACCCATCGTAACCTTTCTTTCTAGCAAAATTCCTTTTCGCCTATTAAATCAAGAAAAAACCACTTAGGCCTTACTACTTGAAGCCAAATTTGAAATTTGACAAATAGAATCGCGCGATCTCCCCCTCTGGGTGAAAAAGAGTACATTAGAGTTCCGGCCAAATCAATAGGCGGGTGGCGAAAAATGGAAACTCCAGCTGTATAAATGACTTGATGGTAAAGACACCTCCGCTTCTCTACACATTTAAGTAGTTGAACATATTTCCAACAGATAGAAGCACATTTACTTGGCTACGTTTGGAAGACTTACCCAGCTGATTTGGAGAACATAAATAAAGAGCATAACTGTCTATAACTTCAGATGGGTAAATGATTGGCCAAAAACATATTTTGAACGCCAGCAGCGCACTCTCTCACCCGCCTAATGATTTGGCCGGAACTCTAGTTAGTTCTGACCACGGCTCAGTTGGGTTTTAACAATGAATAAATGGCATACTAGAGTTTCTGTATTGATTGGTTTTACCCTTCAAAGGTCATAACTATAAACCTAACCACCGCGCTCAGTTGGCGTATATCCAAAATTGAAAGTTATTTAAATTTTCGCACTTTGTTGAGTCGGTTGAGTACATTTCCACGCAAACACCTCGCGGTTACAACATAAATACGTTAAAAGTAAAGTTACCTGTTTTCCAAAAGCCCACACTGTTGCATAAAACATAGTCGCGCAACAAAATATAATTGCGGGTATATGTTCGGTGTTGCTACACAGGCAGTAGGCACATGGGCACATACCCGCCCACCCTCGCCGGCGAGCATTACTCAGTCCCCGGAGATACAATCTTCGCCCACAGAAGACAGGAGCTTTGCTCTTTAAATGTTGCCGATCAGTGTCGCCCACTCGCGGCCAGTTCTGCAGAGCCCGCGGCGGCGAGCGAGTGCTCCACTGCTCCAGGTCGCGTAGGCTGCAGTAATGAACCGCATCCAACTGTAGTTCGATCAGTCGCCCACTCGCGGCCAGCTCTGCAGAGCCCGCAGTGGCGAGCGAGTGCTCCACTGCTCCAGGTCGCGTAGGCTGCAGTAATGAACCGCATCCAACTGTAGTTCGATCAGTCGCCCACTCGCAGCCAGTTCTGCAGAGCCCGCAGTGGCGAGCGAGTGCTCCACTGCTCCAGGTCGCGTAGGCTGCAGTAATGAACCGCATCCAACTGTAGTTCGATCAGTCGCCCACTCGCAGCCAGTTCTGCAGAGCCCGCGGCGGCGAGCGAGTGCTCCACTGCTCCAGGTCGCGTAGGCTGCAGTGCTGCAGTAATGAACCGCATCCAACTGTGGTTCGAGTCAAATAACAAGGCCCTTGCCGTCCACAATCCCAATGTAAAAATTAACATTAGTCTAACGGACGGACTGGACTTTGTTATTTTAATCGGCCTATACAATGATTAACAGCTGCGTAGATCGCCCCGCAGGTCCGCAACAATGATTAACCGCAATTAAGTGAAAGTTTCAACAACACCCGGAGATTCAACGGATTTGCATAATCCTACGCGGTAATAATTGGTTTGAGTAATACGGTAATGTGCCTGCTGGCCCGTGCCCAAGTTTATGGATAACTTTCTATAGTTCGTTTGTGTAAATTGATCTGTTCTGGGTTTTAATCATCGTATGGCTTAATTTTCAAAATCTTTTGCATTTTTTTCATTAGAATTTCTATCCTTTTTATTGCATTGTATAGTAAATATTGTTTGTTATTCTCTATTATGCGAATCATCGAAAATTGATCATAAAAATGTTTAATCATGTTCGACTTAGCGACAAATTAAAACTATAGAACTATCTATGATTAAACCGACAATAAAGTTACTATATCTTCACAAGAAAATGCTTAAAAATGTGATGTAACCCATAATTCTGTCTGATTGTTTTGTCTCTTAATTTATTAGTTGTAATCTGTTTTATCCACTTAGATTGTGCCACAATGATCCTACACTCATCTCTCATTCAAACTTGGCTTAAAATACCAATCATGGTAGATCATAATTTCAAGTAATTGAATCTAATGTATGCCACATTTTGGCAAATCTAGTTTTAGTATTTCTTCATCAATTGTATAATTTAATATTTTGTTTTCAGGTAAGTCCCATTGAAAATTCTGCTGCCTCGAATCACTCGTTGCATGTAAGTTAATATCAGTTCTATCACAAGTCATTGTTACGTTAACGGATCTTACCATGGAGAGTACAGTATCGAGGAATTAGAACGCCTTTTTTTAAATCACTCTAATATTGTTCAAAAACGTTTTTGTTTAGTGCTGACATTGACTTTGAGTCTGAAGCAGACTTTTCGTTCTCATTGCACCAGAGGGAGCCAGGATTAAAAGAGCTCCTCCTCCATGTGACTCACCAACTATGGTACTGATGTCACTTGTTAATAAGGCAACAGGATGAGGTAATACATGGTGGGAAATAAAAATAACAAACACTAGTCAATTAATTATTTATAGTCAAAGGTGCTGCTGGATGTTTTACACCCCACTTCTAGAAAGCCAGTTTCACTCTCGGCTCAGTTTTTGAAGGTGTAACGGTGTAATCGCCCAATAATTGTCCGCTCCATTGGCCGACCGCCGCGCCTCTGACGGCCCAAAGGAGCAAGCCGATCAGCTGGTTGCCGGTTTTGTCGACAGGTGGCAGCACTGACGCGGTGTGATAGTCAATCAGCTGAGCGAAAGTCCACAGTCAGCTGTTTTTTGTTTGTTTACTTTTTCCCCGCCAGTTACCGCAGTTCCGGTTCTTGACAGACACAGTGGGTTGTGAAGTTGTGAACATGCAATATATTTTTATTTCTGTATTCTAATTAATTACTACTGTATGTAATTAATTATTACAATAGTTGGACAGGTTTGTTTGGATTTAAAATCAACCCGAAAAAGTCTTTAAAGGGAATAATCTTTCAGATTTCGGATTTACAGAACGACATCGATTACCTGGCCAATTAATTAAAAAATTGGGTCTTCGGACAATAGATTTTACGGACACAGTAGTTGGCCAAAAAAAAGTAAACTCGGGGATGACTTTGTGAAATGTGGAGGCGGCCGTTACATAGACGGTTGCAACTGTTTACAGATCGTGTGAATATAAAAGCAAATACCCCCGTTGCAGCAGACCTGCAAACTCAGCGAATTTCAAATCCAAAACAACATATTTCAATCCAACATAGCGAGATTTGACATGTTTTTGTAAGCTCCATAAGAATAACATAGGGAATGAGTATGCAGGTTTGCTGCTACAGGTATATTAAAACTGGGTGGTTTCAATTCATTATTCAGTAGATCTGAACTAGAAGAAGCTATTTACCAAGTTTTATCTTTATATGTTGAGAAATAACCGAGATATAGAATTTTACTTATTTCCCATAAGGTTAACATTGGGACAACGTACTGTGTTTACCACTTTCAATATCTCGGTAACCAATGGACATAGAGCAGTGATTCAAATTACTAAATTGTTTGTTTTTTGAGCTGAATTCAATGGGGCCAACAAAAATTCGGTAGTTTCTATTTTTCTATGTAAAAAGCTCAAAAAAGAATGGTGTTTTTTGCTTCTGGGGGCCCTAAAACGAAAAGTTATCATGGTCTGGGGCTTAGATCTTACCATGAGACCTACGGTAATAGCTTCTTCCCTATAGGGTAAATTCGCTAAAATGACACAAACTCCGTAAAAGATTAGACCTATTGCACAAAAATATCGATTGTGTGAAAGTACCCAAGCAAAAAACAAACGGACATGATAACATTTCTATCGCCGCTGTCCTTGTCGGGTTATCCGACCTTTCGGATAATTTTGCTCTGAAACAAATGACATCATACTGAAATTTATGTATGTATTTGTTTCTATATTTTCATAACCTTAAACAATTTATTAACATGAGGTGCTTAGAAAAACTTTTAACGACAAAGAGTTATCCGGATTATCACATTACCGGGTCTATAGGTCTCACCAAAGCAACTCTAGCTTTTTTCTCTTTTAGGGAATTCGCTAATATCCTCACGAACTCAGCAATTACATTTGCATTGCCGTCGTGCGTGCTATTGTCGCCGACACGCCAACACACGCGAGCGTATGGGAACACGACCACAGAACACGGTGTTGTAACGCTGGGTAACCGAGGCCTGTTGGGAAACGGTCTTCAGACAGCGGCTCTCAGGCCTTGGGCCCGTTCCCGCCAAAACACGGGCGATTCCCGCCAAGACGCGGCGTGGCTTAATCAGATTACTCTCTGGCGTTCAGTCTTTGTTACAGGAATTACTCTTTGCGAATGCGAAGGGACATTTTCTTTTTTGTTTTAAAAATCCAAATAAAGTAGTAGGGATTCGTCAATTCTAAATTCTTGGATAGGCCAAGTTTAGCTTCGGTCTCCGGTTTTTTTATCTTTTATCTTTTTAATTTATACTTTTGTAAAACAAAATTACTTTTCATCACTCTGTATACGAAAATTGCCCATTTCCGTACCAAAACAAAATTTTGCCGTACCCAAACAAACGAATTCCTTAATTTGACAGTTCAACCAGCTGGCTTTATAAAATAAATTAGACAGTTCAGCCGTATTGTGTTTACTTATAGAAAAATGACTAAATAATGAAATGTTGGATCATTTTTCATAAGTTTGGTCACTTATTTGCATCGTGATGAAAAGGCCTGTTCACAACACGTCACAAAAGTACCATTTCGTGGGCTCGATAGTGTTTTCTTGCCCCGAAATGGGCTACTTTCGTGACTAGTAGTGAAATATACTATTACCCACTTAAACTCATGTAAAAAATTCTACACATAAAAATTTTAATTATTTCAGCACAGAAAATCAACATAAAACCAGGTTTCTTCTCAATGGTTTCGTATTTGTATGTTTTTTGTACCAAGAGTTATAGTTGGTCAACAGGTTTTGCAGGGAGATCTAGCAGTTGAGGATATGAAGGATACTAGCTGATTATTAGACATTCTCGTAAATGTAGATAAGAGGAATAAAAAATGACACCACACTAAACGTTGTTCGAACGTTTTTAGTTCAAGTCTTACTGGTAATCCATCCACTCAATACTGTTTTTACATTTTTAATCATTCTTGCAAAACAAAAACTTCGTCTAATATCTAAGGAATGATTACTGTATGCATAATAATTTTCGTTTTCCTGTGAATCACTCACCAGACAGATACCAGCGTCAGATTGACGCGAACGTTTTGAAGGTAGTAATTATACACTTTATCAGTTTGACGTGTCTTACTTTTCCTTGCTATCGTTCGGCGCTAATGGCCTATTACTTGTTCTGAGTCACAAAGAAAATCCGACTTAAAAATATGCCCGCTAACCTTGGTGTTTTAGCACCTCGTGACAATGGAACTGAATTTCTTTCTCGTCAACAACATAGTTACAGGAAATTTCCATTGTATCGACTCTCAAGGAGCTGTTTGGCTTTTGTATATATTTTCTTTCAACTGTTCTTCGTCGAGGTTGCCTGGAAAGAGAAAAAATAAAGACAGGTTTAGTAGCTCAAGCAAGACAAAAGACACGTGGGTATTTAAGTTGTTAGCGATACTTGTGAAACAGTTAGAAACATTACATAACCAGTTTTGAAAATTGTAAATTCAAGACCTCACAAGATTTTTCCTTCGATCCTCAAGTATAGGCAAATTTATTATGTAATCCTTGTAATGTCCTCAAAATATCGGAGACTTATTTTGTTGTGGAATAATATATTTCTCCAAATTCATTAATCTTTCTCATAAAGACACACCCCATTGCACTTTTACATACGTTTACAACATTGCAATCATATTAATGAGTTAGTGTTGGGAAATGTTAGATCAGAATGAATAGCTTAAAAGTATTTTCTAATTGGTTAATCGTAAGCAGATGAAAGTAGATTAGGAGTTTAAGTTACATGTGTTGTCCCTTACACATCGTGTGTTGTGGTTGGTGGAATGCGGTCATCTGTTGTGTTGTGTTTGGCAAGTCGCCGCCGCCGCTACGCAAGGACACACGCTGTCTGGTGTCGGCACGGCAGCCGTCAAGTACGACGGATCAGTCTTTGATAAATATTGTTCTGGGGACTGTAACAATTAAATTTTAATTGTCAAATATTACTGTTCTGTTATTTAAGTGCGTACATCCCAAACCTCAATGTTTAGATTAAGTAACAATAACAATAACAATAACAATAACAAATATTTTATTGGTGTAAACAACTACAAATGTTGTGTATCAATGTTAACAATACATAAATTTTGAAAATCAAATACATTTCTAATAATACATATAGTTATAAATTTATAATTTGTAAAAAAAGAAGTGAAAGTCTCAAAAAATTCACAGTATAACAATTAGTAATATGACTGGATTATTGTTTTATTAGTAATTTAGTTTTATATGTAATATATTTAAAATTTAGAGAAGTCCATAAACTTAGAAACTTAGATAAAAAGTATTATTTATTAAAAATTAACAGGCGGTAGAAGTAAACGAGTAGGTACAAAACTCTTCTCACAGGCAGCCCAAAGCTTATGAAATATGGCTTCTCCTTTCTATTAAAATTGGAGATTTCCTTAGATAAAAATATACGTGAAAAATAATTAAAGAGTCTAATTTGATATCGGAGATTATTGATAGGGACGCGGCGGAGACTAAAGAGACCAGCCTTTCACTGTATTTGCGTTTGTTGTACTTTGAGTGTTGTAAGTCTACATCACAAACATCCCGGGTGATTAAACTTTTGTACTGGTATAAACCAACTGTCGCTATTTTCGACTACTAGACCAACAACGACTAATTAGAACTCACTTAAGTCAAGTGATAAAAGAGTTTGATTATGAGACCAAATTTTAACTCGGAGCGTTTTTGATAGGAAACTCGCCTTTTCCGACTGGGTAATTGGGGGACGCTTTATACTTATACTTTATACTTTTCTTGAAATGGCGACCTATGATGGGTATTCCATAAATAAGTTGGTTTTTAATTTAAATCGACAATAGTTCTAGTTTTTGAACGAACGGAATTATTATTTGAAGGATTACGTGATCGATGATAAAACATTTTCGCATTTATACGATGCCTACATATTTGCGAATTCTTCATTAAGTTGAAGTTCTGAACATTTCATCTCCGAGCTTAACCCCATGGAATATTGTATATGTATTATACCTAATAAGTATAATTAAAGAGATATGTAGATGCCTTAGAACACCTCAGCGCATATACAGCTCTATGGTAAGTTTATAAGTAGGGACATGTACCTGTGATTTGTGCTGGGTCAGTCTTAGACCCAGAAGAACTGAGGGCGTTTTTAAGGATAATGAATTAGTCTGCCATAAGTGTGGGATGATAGAGACGCCTCGTTCAGGCTTTTTGCGAAGACTAATTGATTCCTTATCTTGGATCATTAATAAATGTGGCTCGTTAACCAACGAGCTATTAGTACTAGGTTCTCAGTTTTTTGTTTAATATGACTCTGGCAAATCTCGAACTAGGAAGTACATAATGCTTTTTCGCTTTGCGAGTAAATAGTGTATTCATACACATCTCGGTCTCATGAAGAAGTTTTTTCCTCGAAAGAATTTTCTCATTTTCCCTTCTTTAGGTCAGGTTGTACAAGATAACCAACCCGCAACTATTTTACTGATGAAACAAGACCAATTTAGCGATAGACTGACAGCAAATGTCCAGATTTCTTATCTGAACTGTCCAGTGGCACCAACACAACGCCGCCGGAAGTTAACTGTCGCAGTTGTATACTGGTAATAACTTCCGTGACACTTGCACACTAACGTCAGGCACGCGATTGGCGGCAACCATTTGGCGGGAAAAGTCTGCGGATGTAGGTCAGTGGTTAAAGTAGGAGAAAACTCCCGAAATTGTACGACTACGAAGAGGCAGATTTTGATGTTTACCCCTGATTAACCGAATTTTTCAACAAAGTGACCTGGATTAATATAAGTTTCAGTGTTACATTGAGCTTGTTTGACTTTTCTTCAGATATCAAGTACTCGCCAAATCATTAATGTTGATTCATCAGGGTCATTTAGGCTGCGCATACCACGTTAGAATCTAGGTCCCTTAGTTGCCATTGACTGTTGGGCTATTAATTAACAGTCCTGTCTAAGGTACATGTCGGCCTTAGTCAGCAACAAGACTACAAGATCGCGCCACAATCAACCTTCACTCATCTGTCATTCATACTGGGTTAAAAATACCTACCTGCGTAGCTCGCCATTTCAAGCAATGTATAATGAAGTAGTTTAAACAAGGAAAACTTGGTTGAGTATCGTATAACACGTCTACTAGGGAATTTGAATTACTCAGAAATTCAAAAATTATAATTAATTCTGAAAGGCAACAGTTCAAAGGGCAAAACCACAATTTCTTGACGCAGGAGTATTTTTTGAGCAGGGAATTCTAAAGCAGTTCCAAAAGCTTTGGGGCAGGGAGCAGGGAGTTGGCAGCAATGGCTTCATCAGAGAAGGGCTTTAAGAAAAATTCCATTCGGAATCTCGTCTTGGGATCTCTGTCTTTTTTCCTCTTTGCTCAGTCGGCAAATAAATAATCGAGTTTCGAGTTATGGAGTTGGACCAGTCCCGTGCATGGCGGAAGTTTATTTTATTTTTTTATTAAATGAAAGCTCGGTCCAGAGAAGCGAGGCAGTACTTCCTCGACAGTCGCGCTGCCCGGTGCTGTCGCGGAGCGGCGGTGTAGGGTTGCCGTAACGCGAGCCGGCACGGGCCGTGGACAGACCTTGGACTTGTCACTGTCCGGACCCGCCCCTCGCCGCAGGGCTTCCTCTGGGCAAAACAAACATCACGTCTCCGCCATGACAGCTTGCCTCGCTGATGTCTCGAGGAGCGGATAAGTTTACGGGAAGGGGGAGGGAGATAGAACACCGTAACGTCAAGAAGTACATGATTAGACTCGAAATATCGGAAAGCAATTTTTGTGGTGACTGTACTGATTTCTTTTCTGCTAAATAAGTCCTTTTGTTCATTATCAAGTCGTAGTGCGAAGCACGGGTCGTATAAATCATCGAGTTAGTTTACAAAAATACGTGAAAGGATGATTTCCAAAAATCTCTGTTACATGTTGATTCACCTTGTACAACATGTCCGAACATATTCTTTCTGTGATTAAATTAAATTGTCAGGAAATCCCTCTTACAAAACAATGTCAGACGAATTAATAAATCTATATTATTCGCTGATTGATACGCTACATGGAAAGTTTGTAATCAATAAGCTTATTTATTTTAAGATTTGCCCCCACGTATAATATGCATTAAATGCATCAAAACACAAATCTGCATGTGCAGATATGAAAACTGGCTTTCGATTTTTGAATTTAACTTGAAAAAGTGTTAAAAAATTATTCGCCTATTTGTCTTATTTCAAATTTCAAAATTTGTTTTGATAAAAGCAAAAATGTAAACGAACATCCGATCAGCTGTGCAGAATTCCTCAGTGGTCTTGCTAGATTTAAAACACGTTTACACAGTCGATGTAACTGATGTAACACACATGAATAGTGATCGACAATGTGATGAATGTGATGTTACATTAGGCACACAACATGCAAAACAGCCATCAGGACCTGTCTTCCTCGGTTAGTTACCCAAACAAAAAGAAAACACTGAACCATCCCACTTTTCCTAGCCAGTTCTCACCTCAGCCCCTTGCCACCGGTCGTCCGCCGTCACTGCTCGACCTCGTCGACTCCCGGACGATTAATCGCCTGTCGACACATCAGCTGGGCGAATCAATCACGGGGCTGCGAGCGAACCCTCGACAACGTTGTCGGTAGCGCCACCTTGCGGCGGCGAACAATGCGAGATCTTCCTGATTAATTCGCCAGGAGGGGGGATGTGGGATTGTGACGGTGTTACACAAGGGTCCACTCTGGGGCCGCCGCTCTTTTCTGTTTCTTTCCCATGTATCGCTTGGAGTGAACCGTGAACCGGTCGTAAAGGACGTTTGGTGATCGGTCTCGTGGATGATCGCCTGTTTACTTGACCGGTTGTCGTGTGGTCTTCAACTGGGCAGGAGAGGATGATGAGAGGATCCCAGGGGTTATGATGCAAATTTTTTTTTCAGGCCTCTAATATTTGTTGTAATGGCGTTGGTAGCGGTTGATTGAATGAAATGGGCATAGGTGTAACGGGGAAAATGGAATCAAACCTTCAGTGGTTACAGGGTTTTAAACCAAAGGTATCTTAAATGTTGATTGAAAATTAATTAATTTTCCCCCGATATTTTTTTGTAGAATCTGACAATTGCAGTTATTAAAAAAATTCAAGAGATAATTTTCTATGTGGTTTTTAAAAATGTAAAAAATGTTGATTGAAAATAAATTAATCTAACCCTGATGGTATTTTCTTGTAGAATCTCACAATAGCAGTCATTTAAAAGATTCAGAAGATAATTTTTTATGCAGTTTAAAAAATGTAAAGGCTATCTTACGTATATTATTTTGCGATGTTTAAAAAATAAACCACCTTGTTCTGATTCTCACAGTGTACTTTACTGGGTGTTGGTCTTGAAGTACAACTCACTGTTTTCCTCGCCATGAAAACAAGGCCATTGACGCAATTGTTTTCATTCCTTTTTAAATATATTTTTGTAAGTAATAATTTTAATTGTTTAAGCACTGTTTAAATCTCTCGAAGGAGAAGGTTTTCAGCGAAATTAATGACCTACCTCAAGAAGAGTGCCCGCTACTGCACTATCCGGAGGAATTTTTTGTTCCCTTATAGATTTGCGATCATAAATGCAAATGTGCCTATTCACAGCCTAAGTAATTGTCACGTGTCTTGGTACATTATGGCTTAACACAGTGACGAGTATTTTTGACGCCGTCATTTCTCCAGGTGGTATCAGATGAATATATATAGTAATTCTATTATCCTTAAAAATTACCGCAATAAAATGTTATTACCGTATGGTGTGACAAAGAGTGACCTGCAACAATAAAACGAGAAGAAGAAAGACAGTGGTTTTCTTTTTTTTTTGTTTGATATAATAGATCCGGTTTATTCATTGCGCTGTAATGAAGTGGACAACCAAGTGGATTGTAGTCTGTGACGTCACGAAGACAGTGGAGTGACCCGGAAGCGCCTTATCAGGCTGCCGGCACGTCAGCTGATTGATATGCTGGTGATAAGAAGGAAGCAGGGCCGCCAACTGGCACGCTCGCTGCAATTGGCAGCCATTGGTGAACTGTTCAATACATAAATATTCATCGTCTCGGTATTTGCTCATTATTATTTAGTAGGTTGTCACTGCAGCTATGCGCTTGTTTCGTTGCGTGTATTTTATTGGCATTTTGTACTTTAAGGGTTTTATGTAACAGTTGCTTTCATGTAAAACAATACCGTGGCCGTACTGCACTACGGCCACGGTATTGTGTTTTTGAGTGTATTGTGTAAACTCATTTACCAAATTCCGCCTTAATACGTTTAAATTAATAAACTTAAGTAACTTAATTAAGACTGTAGTAATAAATTTGTTAAAATCTCTATTTTTTAATTTGATTTCGAATTTTCGTCGATTAATAACTAAAGTATATCGAATTCTTCAAATACCAAAGTGAGCTCCGTTATACAATTGCGGGCTTTAAAATTACTTTAACACCCATTTCTCCATAAAAGTTATACAGGAAATCGGATTTATACGAGGTACGTTCGGAAAGTAAGTTCCGTTTGGGAGTAAAAAGTTCTCAATGCATTTACAACATTTTTATTATATACATCTTAAAGAGCGTACCTTAAACTACTTTTCCACGTAGTTCCCACAAATTTTTAGGCTCAAGTCTCTAGAAAGTCAAGACGTCTCTAGGGAGAAGCTTTTCAGTCGTCCTGAAAATAATTCTGCCGCCAGTGTACGCAGCCACCCGCTTGCATCTTTAAGTTCATCGTCATTCACAAACCGACAAAGGTTACAATGGTCTACAGAAGGGTTCGTGAAATCAGTGGGAAACACTCATAGAGATCAGTAATTTTGAATTTCTTTTTTCCCGTACTGTATCGTTGATTTTGGCAACGAGATTGTCAGTAACGACAGATGGTTGGCCACTCATCGTGGACATTAGTGCGACCATATTTACAGATCGAGAAAAAAGGAAATTCAAAATTACTGATCCCTCTGAGTGTTTTTAACAAATTTCACGAACTCTTCTGTACACCATTGTAACCTTTGTCGGTTTGTGAATGGCGATGAACGGGTGACTGCGTGTGAGATGGCGTCAGCGGGTGACTGCGTGCACAGGCGGCAGAATTCTTTTCAGCACAAATTGAAAAGCTTCTCCCTAGATATGTCAAGTACTTAATATTGTGAGAACTATGTAGAAAAGTAGTTTAAGGTACGCTCTTTAAGATGTATATAATAATAATGTTGTAAATACATTGAGAACTTTTTTACTTCCTAACGGAACTTACTTTCCGAACGTACCTCGTAAGTAATTGTATCGCTCGCAATTGGACGACGCCTACTGTAAACGTTGCGTTGGTTGCCCGCTTCACTGAGTGTTAACAATTACTGTACATTAAATAAATAACGACTGTTGATGTACATTTAGCTGAAAAATGTCAAAACCAAACAGCATCCTCTATAAATCCAACACACAAAACGTTCACCCTCTGTAGGATAGAGCGCTATTTTGGAATTTCTTCGCCAGCTGCTCCCTAATGTATACCTGTATAGGATTGTAGAGTATTGTACCTGTATATATGTAAACTTTTGTACTTCTATAGGTACTTGCCTTGGCCTGGGCGTTGATTAGAATTTCTTATGGCTTTTTAAGATGTATAAAAGTGAATAATCAATCAATATATGTCAATATCAATAGTAATACAAAGCTCAATGCGCAAGAAAGTTCAAATTAATCTTTGCCAAACATAAAAATATCTTAAGTTCATTTATTTTTAAGGAAAAATAGGCGTTTGTAGTACAGCTGCAGTAATATCAGAAAAATATAAATTAAATCTATCTACCCATTGAAATTTCAGGATACCCCATTATTTGAGTTCTTACAAATAATATCCATGTAGGTACTGTATAAAAATGATCAAGCTGTTTTAATGGGACGTAACAAATTGGACGTAACGTTTCCATTGTTGTGATTTTAAAATTAGCAGTTGGACGCTGGAGGCTGGGTGAGTCACTCGCAGGCGCTAACTACGACGCCTTTGAAGACATTTGCATTACAATTCGGCCTATTCTGTTGTCAACGCCTTTTGTTCCCCCCGGACAGCTAGCAGCTAAACGTTTTCTCTCTTTCTAATCCAGAATTTTTTTAATTTGCCTAACAAAATTGTTTTCTGCTTTTTAAAGCTTTTAAAAACGCATTGTAAACTTCATGTTTAGTTAGCTGTGTGAATAATTTTACTCAATATTTTGCGTTTTGTTAAGTTGGTTCATTATCTTTTCACGTTGATTAACTTAATAGGTATGTGAAAAAATATAATGTTTACGACTACTATAGTCGCTGGGTTTTGGGTCTAGCGTGGTCTAGCGTATTAAACTGTAGTACTAGGCCTATATAAATTTAATGGTACTACTGTAGGGACAATGAACCACTTACCTAAATTTTACAAATTTTTGAAGTCCTATATTGACTCGAAAAACTCATTAATCATTCCCTTATCACATTAAACTTTTCTCCACTTAAAAAAATAATATAAATTACCGATTTGTAATTTGTCAAACTTTTGTTGTCAGTTTGCAACCAGAAGTTGCCATGTATATTTCAAATATTAGAAAGGTCTATTATAAGGTTACCAACTGAAAAGAGTTCAATTTGTATAAACCCTGCCCGTGAAGGTAGATGCCAGCCGATGCCAGCTGCTTAATAAATAAAGATTACAAGAATGTCAAAGTCATCACAGCCTTTTCTAATCTTATCAGTGCAGAATGCAGACCAGCGCTGTGACTCACACATTTTTGGCGGATGATCCAACCGCCCGTCCGTGGCTGTTGTCTCCAACCTTGTTTGTTTACTCGGTGGCCGTATTGGCGATGTGTACTCCGTGTTTGCTTGCTCTGTGTCAAGGTCCGAGTGACTCACACGACCACCTTTCCCTCCAAAACGGTCTGTGTGATAGGTGGTTGTGGCCGGCCGCTTGTTTGAGAGATAGGACCGGATTGCCCGGCAAATTGGGCAAATTTGTGTGTGATTTATTGAATCTTTGGCAACTGTGTGGTGTGGCACTCTCGCCTCCAATGTGTTTTACTCTGTTTTGGTCTGATGTACTTTGATGAGATTGTTATTTTGAAGTAGCTGGTGGATGGTGATCCTTGCTTCCCCCGGGAAATAATATAGAGTCATTAAATTGTTAACTTTTATATGCTATAGCACTCGGTTGCAGCTTCGTTTGCAAACACTGCAATCTGGTTTAGCTGTAGAACTATTTCAAAGTCATGACCATTTTGTTCAGTTGTAAACAAGCGAACTGCTGAGCTTGGTCAAAAGTCTGTGGATAGCGCCACTGTTCCGAAACTAAAGCTCTTTACTACTTTGGTTACGCCTTTTATTAAAATTCTGAGACATCGTCAAATCTACAAAAAAATCCCTTTAATGTGACACCTGAAACGTTGAAATCCGTCCTGCCATTATTGAGGTTTGACCGTGGAAATAAAACCGCTTGCGTATTAATATAAAGACTAGATAACCTGATGCTCGAAATCGAGCAAAACAAAAATCATATTGTAAAAGATTAAAGAATGAACAATTTATACTTAATTTATACTTACATACCTTTCAAGTTTAATCAAAGGACAACAATTAATAACAAAATTATATTGAATACTAAATTATATTGAAAGGTATGTAACGATGCCGATGTAACGATCGTTATAACGATGCCGATTTAATGCCAAATGATCATGTAAGCGAAATTTTTGCGCCAAAATTGTGGGTTTTTGATAAGTTTGGAGAATGGGAGAGGGCGCAAGTAGAAGGTCTTGATGCCAGAGACTCGGGAAAATAGTGAAACTTCTTAAAGTTTATCAGAAAATGAGATATAACGTTAAATATCTGTCATTCAGTGTAATGTAAAAACGTCTGCTTTGTTTACATTAAAACATGTTTTACTTAACCACTTGCTAGATATTGATATATGGATTATTTAGGTTGAACGTACTATATAATAACACATGACGGTTTTACTTTTGGAGTTTCTGTTTTTATAATTTAGGGACCTTAACATTAAAAAGTAAGAGGAATTAAATACGACTGTTACTTTTACATTGTATCATGTAGTAGTAGTAGCTGATGCTGATTTAAAGCCAAGTGATTTGTAACATTTAAACAATCGAATAAGCGCAGGCTACGGGTACAGAAAAGACTTCATTCATAAATTTTAAGGCCTAGCTCTACCTAATTGTATGTGTGCGGTCGGAAATGGTCATAGTTTTGACCGAGGATCAACAGAGTGTGCTGCACTAACAGCTATTGAGTGTAACATCAGCTTTAAATTTGATCCTACCAAAAAGGTTCACCTTTAAATTTGGCCAATCAAAAGTATATTTGTTCTTGAATCTACCAAGACAAAGCAGTATTTACTCACGGGCAACCATAAAAGAGTGTTGAACGTAGGGTAAAATCCTCTAACTTTCTACCAAGCTCGTGGTCTCCAAACATAACTTCCTTATGAAGTGGAGCCAGAGGCTCCAACGTGGAGCTTGGAGTCGTCAACAGGAAACGAGTTTCTGATTTCATCCTTATTTATTAGCTTATTGGTTAAAATGTAGCCTTAATCGGTGATTGTCATAATAAGTACCTCTTAACTGTCCAATATGATCTTTTGAACCAGGTGGAGGCTTCACTCGACATTTGTTTAATTTTTTGTGTTAAAGTGCCACTTCTTTGGGAAATACATTAAGTGCTGCAGCCTTTGGTTAACCCTAAAGAATTTCTTAAAACCATGTCCCTATGTTTAATTGTAAACAAAGTAAGCTGAGTTTGTTTTGAGAATGACGGATAGTGCCACTGTTCCAAAAAAATCAGGCCTTTACTGTACTCAAGTAACGCCCTTTCTTAAAATTCTAATACCTACTAGCAAATGTCAAAATATCTTTAACATTACCCTTTAGACGTTTAATTACCCATCAAAATGTTACCGAGTTGTGAGTATGAAGGAAACATTAAATATCCATAATTTGTATTTTATTTTTAGGGGCTTTTGCCCCTACAAGCCACTAGTAGGCGTTATTTTAATCATGAGCATTAACTAAGTTCAACAATTAACTTACAATAAATAGCAAGATGTAAAATGGAAAAAATATGAATAGCTTAGACTACTTCTCATTACAAAAAGGAAGCATTTTCAAGGGAAAAATTTTAAAGTGCCAGGGACTTTAACTTTTTACATTTCTCAAGGATTTATAGGGGCACAATCATCACTGTGACGTCCATACAACCCACAAGTTCATCCGTGTAGAACCATTGAAGTTCGGCTTTATAAATGCCATACTCCATGACTGGCAACGCCTTAAATGGAGCTAAGAAAGGCAGTTCGTAATTCCTGACTTTATAAGTGCCCTAGAATCATGAAAACAATAATTAGTTTTAGTTAATCGATTGTAAAATATTGAGTTTATAATTGATCGTAAATTCTTTAGTGTTAATATACATGTTATACTTGTAAAGAAGTTAGTGCTCTATTTCTTGAGGGGAAACCTCTATGACTATTTGTTTGCTAATGCGTGCATTCTTATTTAACATTATTTATTGAAATCTATATAATAAAGGAGAAGGGGTTTTCTATCGGACAGCAAATCTCCAAAACTATAAGACCTAAAGAGTTGAAATTTGGCACATGTGCTCCCCTTTGGTCTTAGATGCACACTAAGAAACGGTTTTACAAAATCCCCTATGGTTCTTCAAAGTTTTTATGTAAAATTATAGGGAAGCATATAAAGTTGTCATGGCAACCTTAAAAAGCATGGCAAATTAAATCCTAAAAAAGACAGAGGAAGTTTTTATGTTTTCCACGGGTGAAACCGTATTGATCAGCTAGTTTATTATAATTGTAACTATAATTGAAACTCACAACGCAACAACCAAAATTTACAGTTATAACACACATCGCAAAAATGAATATGGAATCGATCACCATAAATTGGAATTATTAAAAAAAGACCGTCAATTCTGAAGACCATAAATCCTGGAAATGATTGTTTGAAATATATTCCCAATGATTAAAAAAAACCGTTGCAGCAGAACTGTATACTCAGCGAATTTTTTATGTTTAGAATAATATTTAAACACGAACTAAGTTATAAATTACCCTTTTTTATTTCCTCCATAAGGACAACATGTGGAATGAGTATGCAGATCTACTGCAGCAGGTATGCTAACATTTTGTGGTTTAAAATCAATATCAAGTGGATCTGAACAATAAGGAACAATTTACCAAGTTTTATCAAGATAAGATACGTTAAAAGTAAGTGAGATACAGAATTTTTTAAATTTTCCATAAGGTTAACATTGGGCCAATGTACTGTGAACTTGGTACCACACAGGATCTTGGTAACCAATGGACCTAGAATAAAGATTCAAAATACTAAATTGTTTATTTTTTAGCTGAATTCAGTGGAGCTAATAAAAATTGGATTATTTCAATTATGTGAAAAACTAAAAAAAACTACTTTTGGGAGTTTATCCTCCTTTACTTCCGCTGGTCCGATCGGGCTGGTTTACGAACTCGTCCGAGTTTTTACCACTTCACATGTATGTACCAAATTTCATTAAGATCGGACCATATTTACAGCCGCTATCGTGTTAAAAGACAGACATATATATATATTACATATATTTATATAAATTTGAACGAATTATATTTTTTGCTACTGGGGGCCCCAAAACGGAAAGTTATATGGTCTCGGGCTTAGGTCTTACCATGAGACCTACGGTAATAGCTTCTTCCCTATTGGTGAAATTCGCTAAAATAAAAAAATACTTCAAATTTTTTTTTATAAAAAGTTAAGAATACTTGATAGGCCACTCCCTGTACTCAATAAATGATTTTAAAACAAATAAGAAAATCTTTTAAGATGCCCAACCTTTTTTTAAAATTAAAACTATGTTTTTTTACCTATTTAATAGTTATAGTATCTTGGGTTTAATTTTTAAACTCGATATTCATGTACTAAATGTATATAAACGAATAAAGAGTGTTTTTACTTTACTTGATGACTCTATATTATGTGACCACAGAGAAGTAAACATAATATCTCTTTTCCCTGTGATGTTTCGTAATTATAACTGGCGCCAAATCTTAAGGCCCACGCCGTTCATAAGCCCAATGCTAAAATTAACATTAGTCTTATGGACGGCGTGCTGGGCCTTAAGATTTGGCGCCAGTTATAAGATTCTACGTACCGCAGGGATCGGGCAGCGGTTGACATCCGAGTTCGCAGCTTTCATAACGCCCCGTAGTTCTTTGCCGATGAAGAACCACAAGTTTGCGCAGTTCTTGAAAGTGAACGCTACAAGACGCTTCCAATTTCCGTTGTAGAAGTCCCGTTTCTGGATTTTAAGTTCAGACTGTAGACAGAGAAATCATTCAACCAAGTTGATAACTTAAAGATTACGTTATAGTTCGCTGCAGCCACTGTTCATAGTCAAGGTTGTTTTATCCTATGAGGACCTCAAAACGAAAAGTTATTATGTTCTTGGGTTTAGGTCTTAGTCATAACACGCCGTCCGTAGTGAGAGTTTCTTTTTTATTCGGGAAATTCACTGTTAGGAACCTCTGAGTACGCAGGTTTGCCGTGACGGGGGTATTTAATCCTATGCCATATCTATAAACGTGATCTTTTTTTGGCCTACATAACGTCAAAATATGGTGGTTTACTACTGTAAAATGTCCTGTATTTGTTACACCTGCAAAAATTTATCATATCATTGTTTACTACGCAAAAACAAAGTTGACAATGCAAAATTAAAGTTTACTGTCTTCCTTGATGGTTTCGTAGTAAGCAGTCAAATATTTGTTCTCGTTTCATTAGCTGTGTAGCGAAAAGGATCGTTCAACACACTAATGAAAGTGATTTAAATATTCTCGACCATTTGAAGTGCTCGATGATCTTCGTACTTAAAACATCTCGAATCTGCAATGACTCACTTTCCACTCTTGTTAAAAAAGATACTACTTTGGATGCGGGCTTTAAAAAAACTTCTTTAGTGAAAAAATGTGTCTTCTCAAATATTATACCAACTTTACGTCCGATCCATCAGAGTTAACTGCTTATGGAAAGTTTGTAATACGCTCTGCTATTTTCATTCCATTCGTGATCTACAGTAAAATTTCTTTTGATCTTACCTCGAGGTGTTGGTCCCATGGAACTTCCAGGATGAAATCGTCGTTGTAGTAAAATCTTCCAGGGCCGCCCTCGGTCAGTGTGGTTGAAAACTTTATTTTCGCAGAACCTTGTTGGCCATCGCAGTTTCCCATTCCTTGAAATACAGGTCTATAGGGTCCCTGAAAATGAACAGTTAATTACTAAAAAATGTCTATCATTGCAATGTAAGAAAAGTTGCCGAAACATTCAAGTTTTGGGCGAGCAGTATTTTTCAACATTTTTTATCTCTGTTATATATTTTTTGTAAATACGCTATCCCTGTCTTAAGAAAAGTAAATAAAAGCTGTCCTGAACTGGCGCGTTCGGCATGACTCTCAGGTTCGTGTGCCGCAAATTGCTCGCCAAACGTTTGGGCGAGCCTGATTCGCCCTTACCCGGGGAGAGTGAACTTGAGCCATAAATTAGAAGCCGTTAATAATTCAGTATTTGTATAGTAAAACTTAAGACAATGGTTGACAAACGACAGTTGACATTTGAGTTCGCAGTTTTCGCATGTTGTTAGTTTTTTCTTTACCAATGAAAACCCCCACAACGCAGCACATTTCATGAAAGTGTGCTTAGTATAACTGTGTATATCGTATATACCTTGACCGGAACGCCGGCGCCGCACTGGCTGTGTGTTTTAACCCAACACGAGTGAAGGATTAGTGTGGAATGGATGAAAACCTTTCTTTGTTCTCGACAAAGATAGGTTAATTCATTTTTTCCTATTGTAGGCTAATACACTTTCAGTAGAATAAGTTTTTATATTTCGTATAGGCCTATATATATAAAAAAGTATTAATCCCACTAATATTATAAGTTTTAAAGTATGTGAGTTTGCCATCATCAATGTAAATAAACTATGTTTGTCTTATTATGGTATCAGTTGTAACAACTTATCCATCCAAGAAGACGAATGTAAACGAATAAACCCAATTCCAATTGACAAATACAAAAAATAGTGTAGGAGCACCACCTGTTTCAAATTTTGAACGTGAACGAAGCCAAACGGGAAACATATAGTGTTTAATAAATACACGATCCCTAATAAATATTCCTAGTGCGGATTTTAGCAAATACACAATATCATGGTAAATCCTATAAAGGGAAATAACACTGATCAGTGTAATGATGTACTTACTACTTCGGGAAACGAGTTAACTATGTGGATTGCTCCTATTATGAAAATGATCGGTTTAAATATCGCTTTCATGGTGGCACACCGATGTTTCGATTGAGATGTTGAGATTCAACGCACTGAATTGTCGTGATGATTCTACCTCCGCTTGACAAAATGTGCAATCGGTTAAAAAATCTTGCCATCTATTTCGACCTCGGAAATGGGTAATTGTTATGGCCCAAAACGTAAAAAAGTATTCCGTGAACAGATAATTTTGTTTTGTTATTGTTCATTCGGCGTGTTAGCTGGGGTAAATAGCCTCTAGGTATTTACAATGCAGTTTTGTTATTTTTTGCTGACTATTTCATCTTTTTACCTTGAAAGTTCTGTTGGATCTTAATCTCAGTATAACAAGGCTGTAAACTACTTGTAGTAGGTCAAAATAAAAACGAACAAGTGTTTTATTTTGAAGACAAGTGGATATACCCGCTGCTTCGCTCGCTGAAAGGATAACAAATTTATGGTTCAATTAATCATACGTTTTTGTAATGTGCAATTTTTACAAATTTCCAAATAGACTGATGATTCAATAATTCATCAAAAATATTCGGTTTTAAGCGCTTAATTACAAACTGGTATGGATGGTTGCATCTCCACCCCAGACTGACATGAGAAGACGAAACGTTTCCTCGATGAATTTTTCTTTTCCCCTCCAATGATATGAATTGGCTGCCATGTGCTAACACATCCTAATTTTTCAGTTTAGCCTTAAGAGTACTGAAATTTCACAGTTAATTATTATTTAACCTATAAAATTGGGTTTCTAATAGTTTGAATAAAAACATTCTATACAAATAACAGAATGATATGGTTATGCAGAGTTTACTCTAGTGCGATTACTTCGGGTGATCCTTAAAACGTGACTATAGGCTATGTATGTGCTATCTGACAAATACATAATACAAGATAACCGTAATAGTTGTGTACAGTTTTTTTTCTTTTAGTAAATGGAATTTATATTTGTTGTCTCTTTAAAATATTCTAGAGACCCTCTATTGATATTTTGAATTCGTAGCTCTAAAAACTGAAAAGGCCGCCATTTTGAATTCATGAATTTCCCTTACTATAGCCTTTTCGGAGTAAACATTTTAAAATCCTTCATTAGTATGCATCTTCACTTCAGCCTATAAAGAATATTTGAGCCTAGATTCATGGCCCAAGGCTCTACATTGTTTTAGAAAATAAGTTTTGAAAACTAAAAATGTTCGCCATTTAGAATTTTATATTATTATTATTATTATTATATTATTGTCACTTCAAGGTTACTATAACTACATGCGATTTCAGCCACATATAATTTTCCTTGTGCAAAGTATTATTACCATTACAACAGTAAGTAAACTTAAGTATAAAGCAGTCTTTAGATTTTAACTTCCTTTTACCAGTGGCACTTACAATATAAACATCGATTATAAGGAAAAAATATTTTAGCTATAAAGGCAATGGTATAAACTTAAGTTCAATCGTGGGTACATGCAGAAGAATTAATAGCCAATTTTCTTTAGATATAAATAAAAAATCTCCCACAAATGGAAAACGTTAAAACAAATTTCACCTAAAAGTTAGCATATACAGTAATAGTAGTTTTCATTACTAGGAGCGAAAGTGGCTCTTTTTGGTACGAGATCGTAATTGGAAATGCGATCGAGTACCAAGGAGAGACTTTTGCTCCGTGTGATGAACAACTATTTTCATCATTATGTATAAATAACCATTTAATCGTTAAAAAAATAGACTACAGAATTTTAAGGTTATCCAAAATAGTCATCTCATTTACACATTTGTTAGTTGTTTACAAACACAAGTTAAGAAATCGTTCAACCTTTTAAACGTAACATAAACAAATTTTGACATTAGAGTACGACAAAATTTACCATATGTTTTTTTCAGTACTCCTATTCGAAGTGATCCAAAAACCATCATTTTGCGTACAATTTAGAGAACTAAAAACGGCTGCTTTCGGGACAGTATGATGAAAAGTAAGATGAAGTATTGTAAGAATGTATAAAAGCATTGTAGCACCCATAAGTAATCATTCTCAACTAAGTCTTACAAATCACATGGCGAATACGTGCTATGTACTGTGCAATCTGTAATACAGTGTGCAATGTAATGCAGTTAGTACTAATTGATTCACATCATTAGACCAAAAGAAAGGAGATCTTAAGGTAATAAATACACAATACATTTTTCTTGTCTGGACTTTAATATGTAGTTACAATCTTGTTATGACTTAGGCACAATTTCCCCGATCGCTTCGATGCAGCCTACAAGTTCGTCGTTAGAACCACTGGCCGATGGCCTTGTACTTGCCGTATTCCAAGATCGGTTCAGCTTTACGGACCTGCAGTACGGTATTTCGTAATTTCTCACTTTGCAAATTCCCTGGAACCATAAAAATAAATCAGTTTTAACGAAACCGCCACAAAAAATCCACCATTTTCCGCTTAATACACTACCAGAATGGAAAACACAATATCTGACTATTTAACATTCATATACTTTTCATGAAAATAGCTAAGTAGTTAACCTGTAAGTAAAAAATTACTTTTATACATGTAATTGGTGTTTTAATAATCTTTGTTAATTTAATGGTCCGTGAATTTAAAGATTTATTTTACTATTTCAAGTTTTCAAGCATTCAATGAATTGAGTTCAAGTTGTCGTGGTCGAATATTTGTACAGTAAATTCGTACTAAGTCGTGAAAAAATGGCCCCAAGTAATTTTTGCTGAACTTATAGTTTTAGCGAATTTCCCCTATAGGGAATTAGCGAATTTCCCCTATAGGGAAAAAGCTATTACCGTAGGTCTCATGGTAAGACCTAAGCCCGAGACTATGATAACTTTTCGTTTTGGGGCCACCAGAAGCAAAAAACACTATTCGTTCGAATTTATATATATATATATATATATATATATATATATATTTGTCTGTTAGCACGATAGCGGCCGTAAAAACGGTCCAATCTTAATGAAAATTGGTACATACGTGTAAAGTGGTAATCACTCGGACGAGTTCGTGAACCAGCCCGATCGGACCACCGGAAAGGGGGGTAAAATTAAATTTATCGAATTTTTGTTGGCACCATTGAATTCGGCTAAAAAAAAACAATTTAGTACTTTAAATCACTGCTCTATGTCCATTGGTTACCAAGGTATTGAAAGTGGTAAACACAGTACGTTGTCTCAATGTTAACCTTATGGGAAATAAGTAAAATTCTATATCTCGGTTATTTCTCAACATATCTTGATAAAATTTGGTAAATAGCTTCTTCTAGTTCAGGTCTCCTAAATAATGAATTAAAACCACCCAGTTTTAATATACCCGTAGCAGCAAACCTGCATACTCATTTCCCATGTTATTCTTATGGAGCTTTCAAAAACATGTATAATCTCGCTATTTTGGATTGAAATATGTTGTTTTTTATTTGAAATTCGCTGAGTATGCAGGTCTGCTGCAACGGGGGTATTTTATTATGTCACCGAAACCAAATTTCAAGTTTAAAAAAAAACTTTTAGCGTTCCAAGGCATTGGCAATAAATAGCAATATTTTTGCAACGCATTGACTAAACTTTTTTACAAGTTTTTATGATATGGATTGTAATTTTAGTCGATGTATGAAACTCCAGATTTTAGTTGATGTATCTAAGTGTTAAACTCAGAATAGACCTTTAACAGTTATTAAGTAATATTAAATATAATTAAAATATACAGTGAACGAGTGAACACAATCCATTAATAAAAACCCTGATAGTTATAGAATTGTACAATCGAATTATAGTAATACACAACCAGGACAAAAATGCTGTTATGTTATTAATATATAAGAGTGAATGGTGTAAAGGTTTACTTGCCACTTCTGGAGCTGGTGCGACGATTCTGGAGGCTGATGGTGTTCAACAGAATTGTCAGTTTGAATTTTCCGTCCATGATACTCTAACGTGTGCAGATGATGATGTATTATCGATGCCATACATTGTGTGAAAATGTTTGCAGCCTCCGTCATTGATAAATCGTGTCATAGTTATGACTCTCGGAAATGGATAATTGATATTACTGTATGAGGCATAGTGAGTGAGCTATTAGTGTGCCTTTGATATTAGTTTGATGGTAATTATCATCAATCAAACATTACATATGTCTTTTTTTAGATTAATCATTTTTATCTTTGCGCAGATGTAATTTATAATTAATTTAACCCTCTGGCCCGTTGCCGTTTTCGAGATTGATATCACACGAATAATATACTCTCATTACATGCTACTTATATAATATATTCACATAATACACTACTTAATTCGTTGTCACGCGATATAGCTCTGATCGGGTTCTGTGTATTATGCATAAGGAAGGCTGAGGATAAATTCCTTCTTATGCAGTAAATAAATAATATATATTTATATATTAATATAATACAAAATTGAAACTTAAAAAACTTTATAAGTTTATTTGGCGTGCGTGTTAATAAAATTTAAATATTGAATTCTAAATTAAATTTACCTAACCAAAGTAATGACATAATATCAGTTGGCTTGGACAGAAACAAACTCATAGGTTTTCGATACCAGAGGTGTATTTTTGTAGGCAAATAATAACAGAATAAAAGTACCTTATAAGCAGTGTGCATAATTATTCTTTAAGACAATAAGTCCAAGTAATTTTAAATAATAAAATCGTGTGAAATGTTATGCGATAACAGTATTCTTCTACATCAACAATAAAATCTTACGTTAATTTTTAATGATACAATTAATGATTCACAAGAACAACAGTTTTAATAAATTTAATGTCAGTCGAAGCTACATTTTTATTAGAAGCTCTCTATTTTAGAACACAGGTAAATGTTATTATTTTCCTTTTTAAACTTTAGTTCCCAGTTTTCAGCTATCACCGTCAACAATACTGGATGTGCGAGTGAGAGCGCCCGACAGCTGTGATCAACAGGAGTGGGGTTAGAGGGGGTGGGAGGGGAGGTAACAGCTGAGAGCATTGTTGTCGAGCCGCGCCGCGCGCCAGTCGTCCGTCAGTTGCTCCTGGGAGAGTGTGTGCCGTGCCAGAGTTTGTGTTGTGTGACTCATCGGTACTCCTTGCAGTGTTTGTTTACTTTGGATCATAGTGAACGGTTTTGGGGTTTGTTTCCCTCATAACTCTTGTGGAGCGGGTTAATATTTAATTAAAGATCGGCGAATTAATTAATTAATAATTACGAGCGAAACAGCAATAGCCTACATTGTTTCCTCCTTTTATTATAAGATCCTAAAAATTTTAATTCACTGACCGTAGGTAAAATTTTCTTAATCGTTCGAAGAACGGTAACTGCTTCTTGTTTCTTATGTTCACACAGTCGCGAATTCTGTCAGATTCTGTCATATATTCAAGTTTAGGTAGGGTGGAATCAATAAGTTACAAAAGCAGTGAAAACTTAAATAGTTTTGTTAATGTGCCGTAACACACCACAATCATAATTAAGGACTTTTCACTCTTTTGTGATTTTCAAATATGGCCTAAGAATCTTTATAAACCGTATAACCGTTGGAGTTCGTAGGTTACTGAATGGGTTAGATGCCTCATAAGCCGCGAGTATTTAGTTTTAACTTTCTTCAATGATCGAAATTATATTTAGTATTATATATTTATTTTTTATTCTAGACCACCACACATATGCATATCTAATTTCATCTGAAATATACGGAAGAATTAATTATTTCTCATCACGCAATTCGCTTCTATTTTTATATCCTAAACAAAAAAGCTTCAGCGGCTTCAGCTGTTGATCAATCAGCCAGTTAATGCGCGTCTTATTGTTATTGCCGATGGTGTCAGTACACGGTGCCGCATGGTTGCCGCAGTGACGCCAGTGATAACGGCGATAAAAGTAAAAGCGCGGGAAAGTATGCATAATTAACCAACCAGACGAGTCGCAGCTCAGCTGATCGGCCGTCCTTCCCCTAGTCGACAGCTTTCCTTTCACATCAAACTGAAAAGCCGCTTTCATGTTTTTTTTTCAAGATTTAGTATTCCAGCATTTCTCTCTTAAATATTAACACTTTTTATTTAATATTTAGTCCATTGTATGCAATTTTAGCCGCTTCTAATTTAACTTACTGCAAACTGTACAATTACTAATCAAAACATAAATAATATCGTTGTATACTGTTTTAGACTTTTCATTTTTATTTGTAAACTTTCCCCTTTAGATTATTTTTCTATATAAAATTCAACCGTGAAGAAATTAAACTGTATAAATGTTTTGTGTACATGACATAAGGTACAGTAGTGAGGGCGCCAGTATAGCCCTCACTATTCCAGTGCCTGTTAGTCTCTATTTATTTGCCTAATAATGCCGTTCCTCTATAACATTCTATACAATATTGCATTTTTTTAGATAAAGAATATTTATCCTTCGTTAAAAAAACAGTGTCATTTTACCTCATATCAAAATAATGTTAGTTGTTGGAAGTTTTCTCTTTCTCTACTCAATACCATCGCTTTTGGAGTTCTCCCTACCAGAATAATAATTATTGTTAAGGAGTAGGTTTTTTGTAGTTTTAGCGATATTCATGATATTATAAATAATTAAGTCCATTATTTCTTACAAGTACACTTTAATACCGTAAAATATTATGATTTTAATAATGTCGAGCTTAAAATTGTATAGGTGTCAGGCACTGGAACATGGAAAAGACTTGAGTATATTAGAAAAATGTATCTAGAAATATTTAAAAACCCTTTATTAGGATGCAATGTTTTAGAAACCAAAATAAATTTCGAAACACTCACAATAATTTATATTACAGGTTAAATTCTTATTTTTACGAAACCACAGATTATTAACTGCACGTGGATTCTTAAACTGTGAGGCACCTGTGTGTTTATCCTACCTAAGAGGCTATATTTTTAAAACCTAAAAACAGGAAACCTCAAGATCAACTTTACAATAGAATAACAAATTACTAAACTACCTAGAAGACTTTTTCAACAAAGAAAACACGTAATTACCACCTAACTGAAGCGTACATGGAATACAATCCTTGATTCCGTATTCTATTGTTTTAACTGTCATAAAATAACAATCGCTCAGCGCGCCACCTCAGACTGCAGCCGTGTAGGATGGGACTGGCTTGCAATTAGCATAAACAACAATAGTCGTTCTTCCTTTCTCTAGCCTCCCTGAGTGCACGCCTGATTGTGTTGTACCCTGTACAATTACGTATTCCGGACGACAACTGCGCGGGGATAACTGACCACGCACCTCATTAAAATTATGTTCACAAACAGTGAAATAGACAAAACCTAATTTTTTTGTTTTACTCGGTTTAATGTGACATAATGATGTACATTCTTAGGGGTGGTCTTCAAATTGAAAAGTCCTGATAAATTATCAAAGCGTTTGGTTGGATTTATAAATAATGTTAAACGGGGGTTTCTTTAAGTATACACTCAGGCCTACAGTAATTATTCATCGAAAATAAATGTTTTTATTTAATAGGCTAAATGTAAATGTTTTAATTTTACCTAGTGACACGAATCGCTTGTGATTCCTCCAATTACTTTTTTCAATACAACGAGAAAAACTCTCTTAAACCTGCGAAACTGAACGATTCCTTTTGAAATGTTTCGTGTAGGAGTTAATTAGTAGACATTAATGCAGAGTCTATTTTAATTTCTTGGTAATTATTCAAGTTTTGTTATGCTTATGGATTTTTCAATCAGCGGAAAGCTGACCTTTTCATGGCTCTGAAGATCACTAAAAAGGGATAAAATATGTTTTACAGTCGTTAACTTGTAAAATTGTTAATAACTTTATAGTTCGCAAATTTGGAAATTTATTTTAAAATTCAGTTCTTCAATACGAAATGGTATGAACTTTATGTCATTGTTAGATAGCATATTATTGAAAAGCTATTTTGCACATTGTTCAAGTTGTTCCCTGTTCAAAAATCCAATTAAAAATTTAATCAGAGTTTAATTTTTACAACCTTTACGTCTCGCAGTATAAAAAGATGTACGTAATTCCTACTCATGAAATACTATGAGGTACTTTTTCAAACAGTTTATAAACTGCGTGTACGGTGAGTTTGGCAGCAGTGATTGACGGTAAATTGTCTGCCAAACACAGCACTTTTCACCTGTTTTAACATCCGGTAAGGGGGAGCCAGCGCCGCGCGCCGGAAACCACTACAGCGACCTAGCGGCGGGTTTTGTAACTACGACTCGGTCCGCTAAGTAATTAGGCGAAGATTCAATTACCTAAGTAATTGGTTACTTTTCTTTCTTAGGTAATGGACTAAGACGTTAAAACTTAGCGACGGGTCTGTGTCACATGTTGAAGCCCATTGAACAGTTTAAATTAATTGTTGTCAGATGTTTTATAATTCATCGTTGTTTGGTAAGCCGTCGTTTATTAAATACAAAATAAGTTTAGCCAAACTTGAAAACACTTTTTAAGGTCATTCTTAAACAATTATATGGTGGACATTTTAATCGACCAGTTAGTAATGTTGATGTTATACTTTTTAAAACCAAACGTACTTGCGAAAAATTTTATACAAAATTATATTATAGACCAATAATGTAATGAGGAATATTTTAACAAAAAAAAACAAAGTCATAGGCTAATATAACAAAGAAAAGTTTTAACGTACAAACCGACGGATTGTAAATCCGTTTTGGAAACAAAACTGTCCGTTTATGTGAGCAAATTAACCTCATAAATATATCGTTATTAATCAAATCAAATCTCTTTATTGTAAAAAACACAATAATGTGCGTAACAAACGTCAGTAGGCCTACATAATACAGATAAAATGCCGCACAACATAACAAAAACCATTCATTCAGGCTTAAGAACTCCTGAAGAACTAGAAAGTCTTTTAACATTTTTATGCCATAATTTAACTAAAGGCAGCCGACCGGGATGTGACATGTGCGTATTGTTCATCTTATCTTGCTTTTAAGACAGAAGCGGAAGAGATAAAAACAACTTGGTTTCACTTCTCATTGTTTGCGCTTCTTCACAGAAATAAAATTTGAATATAAAATTTTCTACCGTAAAAAAATTAAATCCGCTTTGTTTAGTTGTCTACTATGTTTACAATAACGTAATGATGGTAAAGTTCTTTGTTCTCTGAAGCCCCTACACACTTACACTAGGCTATTATGCTGTTGGGGCTCATGACAAGCCCAAAAGTTGTGAATTGACTCTTGTCACGACGCAATTTAGAGCGATGGGTTTCTAGGTGATTTAATGTCTATTACACTTTTATTTGAATTTTTAGTAAGAGAGATAAGTTAAGATTATAATATTCTCTTCTTTCCGTTCATTAAAAAATCCACCATTATATACCGTAACTTATAAATAAGCATCGACCACATAGTACAAATAGACAGAGCATCCCTATCTACTAGCATTGCAGCAAATGAAGCAGGGGCCGCCATATTCTTTCGGTATAGAAAAACAAAACGACGCCTAAAACCGTGTAATCTGGTAGTGCTCATGTTTCAAATAACTCGTAGTTTATACTGTTTAACATTGAGGCTTAAGGTTGAAATTTTGCATGTGAAGAGTCCTTTAGATTAGAACAGTAATAGTATCAATACCAAAAAGTATATAGTATCAATTTACCAAAATAATTTTTGTTCTATTTTAAAAAATGATGAAAAGTCATAAGTGTTTATTCAACTTTTAAACATGACATGAAAAAAGTAGTCGGCTGCTACTTTTTTATTTTTTGGTCAGATAAAATAAAAAACGGTGGAAATTGTTGCAAAAGAGTTGAATTTTTTAAATCATTTTTTTTAACAACTTAGCTGCCGTAGTTTGGTCGATAACTAAGTTATTGTGGGTGAGTTTATCCGTACGGCGCCTGCATAAAAACAAAATCAATCCTAAACTGCTGTTTACAAAAATGTAGTCGAATAAAAAAATACAAATGTGGTATCAAACTAAAGGTCCGAATCTCACAATTACTATGGTACCAATTATAAATGGTTTAGAAGCAGTTTACGCATCATAGGAACGTTACAGGTTCATTCCGCGGCGGCAGCTTCTCTTAAAAATTGTCAGGACAAGCTTCTAGGTTATCGAATTTTACGATGTGTAAACTGCCTTTAAACAGTTTATAATTGGTACTATAGTGATTGTGAGATTCAGACCTTTAATTTGATACCATATTTTTAATATTTTACGTAATTTGTACCGCCATCTTGTCACCGACTAAGGACAATCTCTTGCTTCATCGCGCGCGGGCCTATGCTCCGTCTATTTGTAGTATGTGGTCGATGTAAATAAGTAGGTCTTCAAATTAATATCATCCCATGATTTTGTTTTTCATACGATTCGAAGGACAAGGTTTTAATCTCAACTCTTACCCTCTTTCATCTAAATTTCCAAAATACAACAATAATTCGTACTCAAAGTTCAATCATGTAATTTTAATTGTTTTCAATAATTTACATTTAATTCAACAAGAAAGCGTTTCCAATGTGAATCCAACCTCAAAATCAAACTTAATCTTCAGATCTACCCGCTGTGATCCGAGTAAACAACTGCTCATCAACAGTGCAATCCCATCGACCCCCGGGGCCTGCCCCACCAAGTGGACTCCATAGGTTCTAGAGCCCCCCCCCCCAAAGTGCAACCTCACAGACCCTTAGGGCCTCTCCTACAAAGTGCAACTGTACAAACCCTCACGGCCTACCCACCAAGTGCAACTCCAGACCCCTCGGACCCGCTGATCGCGTGTGCCGCGGATGCCCCGGGACCGGTGAACGTCGACCCTGCGGCGGAGGGATGTCCACCCTAGACGTGAGCGGGGGGAGCCTGGGGGGCGGCCACGGGACGGCGTCCAGGCGGTTCTCCAGAGGTTTCCACTCCTGCCTGAGGGGGGCTCACAGTCCGGAGCACACGGAGCATGAGGAACAAGGTAAAGGAAGTCCTGGTCGAGTCGGATTGTGTAAATGTTTGGTTGTGGTTTACTTCATGCATCCTGGTAACATTATTGTGATGGGGATTATTGTTAAGCAGTATGTAAGACTGATGCTCGATGGAAATGAAAATAAGCTGAAAGTTATGTTTTCGATGTTTTCATAAATAAAATCTCTCCAGGCCTAATTTATGTTAGGCTTACTTCAACAATTTATTGTGGGTTAAGGAAAATTATAACTGTGCCGAAGGAAATGGAATTGAGTTGACAGTTTTGTTTTCCTTCAATAATGTTTCTGCCTGTCTGCCTCACTTAAGTTTAATATTGAAATATTGGTTAAGATGAATCATATTAATTGGGAACCGCCAAACGAATAATATTACATGTTTACTAATTCTTGGACAACTCAGATTAAAAAGAGGGGTCCTCCCCTTTTATATCTGTGAATATTGCAGTTTTTTTCAACGCAGGTTACTGACAAAAAATAAATAGTTTATATATTCACAGTTAAAGCTTTTGATGCATTAAATAAGGCTACGAAAATAAAATCTTATTTATTTCCCTAGATTATTAAATAACAAAATTCCAAAAAATTACAATTTCTCATAAAAGATTAAAAAATTTATTTTATCCATGAAAAACATTTAAATTTATTGGGTTAGGCCAATGTTAGTGATATTTCGCATAAAACAATTACTTCGGAAGTCTAGGCCTTCAGCTTCCAAAATTTGTGTTCTGATATTTTTGTGATCACTAGCTCACCATAATACTGTAATTGTATCTTCGTGAAAGTAATTGTAATTTAGGTAATTTCATCGTAGACGAACGGCAGCGGCAGTAGGTCAGCATGCAGGGTGGGGTCCGACACACCTCGTCTCATATGTTTTGTTGCTCTGTAATTTGATGTGGGAATTGTATCGCCACCGCCACTTTATATTATAAGGTGTCCTGTTTTCGTCAGCCATTTTCAGTAACGTCATTGTATTTCTTTTGGTTAATTTGGTAAGTGCTGTTTTCTTGTAGGCTATTTTTACAGCTTTATTTATTTTAGATAAACTCTTACGTGGAGTGATTCTTGTTGGTAATTAGCACCTTCATAGAGCAATGGTAGTTTATGCTGAAGTAAAGCAGATTAAATGTTTACTTGTTTTAAATTAGGCCTAAAGGATAAATAAATTTAATATGAATTTCAAAATGCTTGCAGAAAAAATGTTTATTATTGCACCATGTTAAGATAGCCTAGATTACATGTCTTAAGTCACTTAAACTGGTTGATATTTAAAATCCTTGAATGTAGCAATGCTTTATTAAAGGACAAACAATTGTTTACAGATATAAACGCTTTTCACTGCACACTCCCAAGATATATATCACGTTTAAAACATCGACCACATAGTAGGCCTACAATTAATTATATGGAGCATAGATAGGCCCGCGCGCGATGAAGCAAGAGATTGTCCTTAGTCGGTGACAAGATGGCGGAACAAATTACGTAAAATATTAAAAATTGGGTATCAAATTAAAGGTCTGATTCTCACAATCACTATGATACCAGTTATAAATTGTTTAGAGGCAGTTTACACATCGTCAAAATTCGATAACCCAGAAGCTTGTCCTGACATTTTTTAAGAGAAGCTGCCGCCGCGGAATGCCCCTGTAACGTTCCTACGATGCGTAAACTGCTTCTAAACCATTTATAATTGGTACCATAGTAATTGTGAGATTCAGACCTTTAATTTGATACCACAGTTGTATTTTTTGGTCGAATATATTTTTGTAAACAGCAGTTTAGGATTGATTTTGTTTTTATTCAGACGCCGCACGGATAAACTCTCCCACAATAACTAAGTCAGGTATCGACCAAACTAAGACAGCTAATTTTTTCAAAAAATATGATTAAAAATTCAACTATTTTGCAACAATTTCCCCCGTTTTTTATTTTACCTGACCAAAATATAGAAAAAGTAGCAGCCGACTACTTTTTTATGTCATGTTTAAAAGTTGAATAAAAACTTATGACATTTTATCATTTTTTAAAATAGAACAAAAATTATTTTGGTAATATGATTGATACTATTACTGTTCAAATCTAAACGACTCTTCACATGCAAAATTTTAACCTTAAGCCTCAATGCTAAATACTATAAACTACGAGTTATTCGAAACATGAGCACTGTCAGATTACGCGGTTTTAGGTGTCGTTTTGTGTTTCTATACCGAAAGAATATGGCGGCCCTTGCTTCATTTGTTGCAATGCTATTAAGATAGGAATAGCAATGATGGTCATTGTAGCAGACCATCAAGTGGTCGATGGTTTAAAACCACCTATTTATTGATTTTATTTTTTTATATTTATTTATTGATATTCTTCTGTACATTATCATAGAGATAAGAACAAGGGTCATGAAAATAACCCGGTTAAACTTAACCCAGATGAAAATTTAAAATCCTCCAATTCCATTTCAGTACCGTACTTCTTTATTAACCACCATCAGATCAGAAAACACCTTCTATTCGATCAAAGTACCTTTCCCTTACGATTTCGCTATGTAATCACAACATTTTCACCCGCTAATCATCTTGTGAATTGTGTCAGTGCATCCATCGAGTCATCTCAGTCTATAATTGATCTTTACCGCTTTAAGTTGGTAGAATCAGTTCACACGCCGCGCCGCGCCGCGCCGGTCGTATTAGTTTCAGAACTGTGTTAATAACGTGGGAAAGAAATCACTCTGAGTAACATAAACTGGGTGTTGCAATTACGAGTTTACACGTAGCTAACAAAGAAATGGAAAGGGTAAACTTGAGGGGAATGGAATTAGACTTGGAAAAATTTAGCAAATAACCTTTACATGCTGAACTTGTCCAAGGGAAACGTACTTTAACACTTATAAATAGATGCGCTAATGTACGCCATCAATTAAGTGGAAATAAATAACAAATTCCTTACAACATAAACGCGGTGTACTTGTCGATTTGAATGAATAAAAGCTTGATTTAACCCTAAAATATTACATAATACAAATATTTATTTATTTAATATACATTGACAATATTATAACTGCTTATTATTTTTATCATTTATAATAAAAACAAAACGTTATAGCATTTGTCTAGTATAAATTCAATGGCAGTGTAGTCACATCATTATTGTAGTATGTTTATAATTTCTTTTTTGATTTTCTTCACATCTTGTATATCTTTGAGGTGTTCTAGTAATTTTATACTAGTGGATCCGAGCGCACGGAATCGTGCGCTACTCTAGCAGAGCAATAATTCAATGGCGACAAATTTAAAACACAATCATGCTAACACGATCCGTCTTGAGGGTTATGTTTACACAAATTAAAAAATAACAGCAATTAAATTATCCAGCTGATCAAAATGTAAACAATTATGTTCTTCGTAAGGATAACATGGGAACTTTAAAAGCCAATGGGGCAGAGCCCAAGGGACTTTTCAAAAATGTAAGGCCAGTTTGCAAATCTACGCGACACGCTCTTTCCAATGAGCCGTCAATGATCAAAATCGGTTAAGAAATGACGGAGGAGTTCATAAGACAAATTTCGTGTTGGCGTATTAATTATATAGAAATAGGCTACAGTGTTCTTGAGGTATGCAACATTTGATTTTAATACAATGTAGTGTTGTTATCTTCTGTCTCTTGATCGATGTATAAATAAGCTATATTTACAACTATATAAATGAATATAACAAAAAATATGTAAAAGTCCACTTGGGTATCAAACCATGTGCGTGAGCACTAAAAAAGGTATATAAGATTGCGTCCCAGGAAAAAACCTACTTGAACACTAGATTATAAAGATGAAATTAAAATAGATACATCAATCCTTTGACACATAAACGGGTATATTTATATTTGGCACATAAACGGGTCAATTCATTTAGTGCAGCGAATGTTGGTCTCTGTTTCGTGTTCTATAGTGACAAGTTATCAATATTAATAGCCTCATTTACAAAGGAACGATAAGCGAGACCTTGCACAGGAGGTTAACGCCTGTGATAAGGACTTGGAAGTTTTTACGAGCTAAAACGGTTCTTTTCAAAGAAGTTTATTTTCTCATGAGTCGGTTAAATTTGAAATAAAATAAATCGTTTTAAACTCGAAAGGGTTTGGACTTATAAACGCTTACGCTACGCAGGACTCATTAAATGAAATAAGAGAAACTCCTAGAATAAAACTGTTGTAAGAGCTGCCCACAGTTTGTTACCCGTAACATCACTCATGAGCGTTCTAATTCCTTTCGATAAACTTTCCCTAACTCTAACGTCCGTATACAACGCGTGGAACTAATCTTACAATCCTGATAAAAGTGTACGTCGTTATATGAGTTATTTTCATTTTTACTCAGTCGTCAGCAGTATTTGTTATCTTTTTCGAACTAAGAACGACTTTGTTAAAACCTCATTGTTGCAATCGCCTCAACGATAAACGTTATTTCACTTTAATCGAATACAGTACCTGGTGGACCGAGCCTTGCTCGGTGTTATTTCATGTTTACCAGTTCATCCAGTTACTATAAAATATTTCAATGTCATAAAATTGATAATTTCTTTATTGCTCCATGGGTTCTTCATCCAACTTGCTGTATTTTCCTTGATGGCTATAGATTCCGAACAGCTGTTATGATTACTTATTCATTTGTTTACACTTTCCTTGTTTATTTTCATTGCCATCACGGCAACCCAAAAGGCCAATGTTAAAATTTTACACATTTTAAATTCGATTTATTACGTCAATAGATTTTCTCTGGTCAAGTAATCTGCATAAAAGACGAGTCATAAATTACTTATTTCCAGAATTTGAAGGAACTCCTCAGAGCCGTTTTTGAGATAATTGTTTAAGCTCGCAAGCAAGCATACAAGCACGATAACATTACTCATATAAGAGTATAGGACAGGATAGGATTACATTCCACAGTCAAGATGTTTGCTCTCTATTGGTCGTGCATACAAACTCTCAGGATTAAAATTATGAGGTAAGACCGCGCCCCTGGACATGCCAAAGCCTGTATATTCTGAAGCATTAGCTAAATTCTCTGATCACAATATTGAAATTTAAATTCTATTAGTGAACATGGAATCGAGATAACGTAGTAAAAAAAAACGGTGCAGTAGGTATAGCCCTGCATCGATTTTCAATTATTTCAGTTCAATACTTATTATTCCATTGTGGATAAAGACATTCCACCAAGAAAAAAAATCTCCACAAGGCTTTCGTCTAAAAAAATTGGACTATTAGCATTTTAAGTGTGGCTCTGTTGCAATTGTGCAAAAATAAAGTAAATTCCATTAACTAAGAATTATAATTTCTTTATCCCAGCCACTAGCCGGCCGCCAGCCAGCGATTTCGTGTTGCGCCATTCTCAGACTTGGGTCAAATTACAGCTTGTGTCCACCTTTCCCTTTCACCGAGCCTTTTAATTGTCCAAACGAGGATTTCAGCCTTTTCAGGCTAAATTACAGGCTGTCCCGCCGACTCGGTTAAGTACACCTTAATTTTACCTAATTCGACTAAAAACCTGGGCAACCGTGAAAGGCTGAAAGACCCTCGTGGTGGTGATAGCATGTCTGGCAGCCTGGGTGGCAACCGATGTTAAGCATTAAAATGGCAGCGTTATGTAATGTAATTCTTATCAAAAAATAAATAGTTTGGTTCCTAATTCTAGGAATAAGACATTAAAAGGTTGATTTTATTCGGCCAACTTAAATTAGTGGGTAATTGTGTTTGCAGGTGTTATCGTGGAACGTAATTTTAGACTAATCGAACAAACAACTTTGTCTTTTGACAAAGATAATAGGTTATTTGTTAACTATTCTCTAAAAACCAATTCCTCTTCAAATTGTTATGACTCTTATTTTTATTGCAAATTTCGAAACTTCTCCATGAAATGTTAAAATATAATGTTAAAAGACATGTTTACGTTTACAACTCAAGGTGGGAAGGAGCTGGGTGTGTGAGAATGTTTTTTCTAGGGGGGGGGGGGGGAGAAATGCGTTATACTAGGTAAAATGCGCTACATAACATGTTCATTTTTGATCATCAATTACTTGAAATCGCAGCATGGCAGCATGTGCAGGCAACGGTGTCCAAATTTATATTTTTATTAATATTGTACATAAATTGCCAGCCTGTACTGTTATTTCTGATTTTCCAAAATTTTCTTTTCGTTGAATCTGCTTGAATCTGTATTTTTTTACCGTTAAGATTGACTCATTGTTCCAAAGTAATTGTCTCCCAGTAATTTTAACACCTACATCCCATTGTGTTCCATTGTGGGACTCCTCGCCCTACGCACTTTTACTTATTTGACAGCTGACCATTACCTAGAGAGAGTAAGGCAACACTTCCTTGTCGAGAGATTCAATCTGTTTTAATGAAACACGAAAGTCGATTCTAATTAACTACAATAACATGTAGTAATGAATCATGGCTTGCTTGGAGAGTTGTGTGTGGCAGTACTGTACATTATTGCATTGTAAAGAATCAGAACGCCTTTCTTTAATTTCATGGTTTAATTAATATACTCGAGTAATAACGTCACGTATATGTATCAAATATGTCGTAGCTCGTCATTGCAATTCAAAGCTTACCATTATTTTTCAAATCTTTAATTACTTTCTTCTACAGCCAACTTGGCAAAATTGCTTTATTAAATCTATAGCTGTATGGTTCTTTGTAAGAAAATTGGCAACGTTGCTTTTGCATAAATATTTATGTGTCTACTATATTTATGTACAATACAGATGTGTATATGTTGCATATAAAGTTTACAGTTGCCGAGAATCGTTGCATAATGAAATGAAATAGTTAATAGTCAGTTAGAATATTCCTAAACAGCAATTTTAATGAAGTAACTAGAAAACTGTGCTGCAAATGTTAATAACACCAAGAATTTCCAGTGAACAGTTTTTACAAATTGGTCCGTATGACATAGAATTATATGACAGTGTATGGTTTTCACTCGTATACACAAATAATTTGCTTTAAAATTCATATTTTGTCTCAGTTGTAAAAAAACAAATGAGAGAAAATAAAATATTTTGTTTGTTAAATATTTATACATTACATACAAAATCTAGCACTGTCATTATCTATCCTTTTTCAACGTTTAACCACCACATGAAAACTTTTTCATCGTAACCCTAACGCTCTCTCATGATCTGTTAAGCCTATTTCATTCGTAATCGCACGTAGGATTTAACATCAAAATAAACACAAGGAAGCCCATTAAATAAACACGAAATACCCAACTATCATACTAAAACATTCCGAGTTACAACTTCCTTTAGGTTCGGGACATTCAATTTCATTGTTCCCTCATTATAAGGCGCCCTGCTGTGCAATGGGCGCACTGGGCGTCTGGTGGGCGGTTGCGCAGCTGATTGCGATCAGCTGTTTCTGTCCAACAGCTACTGAACCAAGTAGTGCACATAACAGCTGATCTACACCCATAACACGCTTTGCATACATTCCCGCTAAATCGGCTCATAACGTGTCTTATAACCGTTCGGCCTACGTTTACACTAGATGTTATCATTTTATGTTACGGTTACACAGCAATGTTATATCTGGGGTTTGCTGGGTTTATAATGACAGTTTGAATATGTGTGCCAGTTTGGTTTGTTTCGATTTGTCACGGGTTGCTTGCCACCTGGCACGTTAAAGCGTAAATAATTGTGTTGTAAATTGTTGAAATAGTTTAAGTGCTCGGTGCTTTTACTGGTTAAAACAGGATGTGTCTTAGTGAAGGTTTTAATGGTTCAAATCGAAATTTCAACAATAAAATACGATAGTCATGAATTAGTATAAGTTAGTCAGATTAAAAAACTTATTTGAAACGCTTTTTATGTGCGGTTTTAACAAAAAGGTTATCGCTGTTGATGCACAAATGAATGTATTAAACAATGCAATTATTCTTATCATAGTGCAGAACGAAATGGTTCATTCATGCGGGCTTCACATAATGCTTACTTGTCATCTTTAGTTTTTAATATTAACAATAGAGGATACTTAGTTCTGGAAAAAATCTGAATTGCAATAGCACTCATTATTAGAAAGATTTTCATAAATTATTGACATGAAAAAATATACATACAAAATAAGAATTGCTTGTTTTTTTTGTAAATGCCTTTAACCACTCATCTATCCTACTTCCTAGTCTACTTCGTATAAATTATTGCCATTCTCAGTTAAACACAGATTTTACGTTTCCTGACCTATAAAGACAGTTATTTTATCTTGAAACCATTTTCGTTCCCCTGCTCTTTTATTTAATCGTCCAATGAATGAATGTTTTGAAAGGAGGTGTCGTAAAAGAGGTTATCACAACAATTTTTCGCGGAAAACGCTGGCTCCAGGCCAACAGATAAGACGCATATTGTATTTATTCATACGGCCAAAGTCACTCATAGTAGTCGATGGTCGACCGGCAGCGCTGTTATATCGCATGTTTATCACATGAAATATTCACCGGCAACATCGATTTGTGGCTTAAACGCGCCAAGGTTGCCACTATTACCACGGTTTCGCTATTAAAACTGTTTAACTTTAGTTGAGATTGCTTAGTACTAAAGTAAAACTGTTTAATTAACGCGCTTCTCAGCAGCTGTTAAGTAAACAGTCAGCCGTTCAACCCTATTTATTCTTCACCCTATATTTGTGTCCTTAGGGAGAATTTTATCAAAACACTTATATGTTTCAAAACATATGTTCCCTGGACTTTCTCGCAGAGACCTTTCATTCAAGTACGGGGTCGATTGATGGGTTATGGTTTTCTCCACAGTTACAGGTAGGCCTAACTTGGGCTGAATTTTCTCGTTAAGTCAGTTAAGAACATCGGGTAGGCTTAACTGCATTATAATGTGAAGTAATTACCGTCATTTTTCGTAGTACACCTAAGAACTCCATTCGTTACGCATTAAATTATTGTTTTCGTATTTGTTTTGAAATTAAGCTTAGATGTTTTAAAAATATGTGATTTGCAAAAATATTTCCTTGCTTACTCCGAACACTATTTTATGGAAGTAGTCATGCAGCTTTGTAGTTCAGTTCTATTTATTTGTCTTAAATACGAGTCTTTCCTCCCCCATGAGTGCATCACAATACCCGATCGATAAACCCATCCAAAAATTACACGATAATTTTTAAGACGGAGAAACGGGCAAAATTACGTGAAATTAGACCGCATGCAAACCTCACATCCAGTCGTTGGCTTCTCACCCATCAGATAGCCCGGGTAATTATACGCTCCTTGCACGGTAGTCCGCTGCGTCCTTGTGATTATCGCCACTTCAAACCCTCAAAAGGAGGAGAAAGTTGACTACAGAAGAGACGGGTTGGCCGTACATTAGCCTGTCGTGGCAGTTAATTAGGAATGATATGCGGTTTTCTGTCTGCCAAATTTGGTATTGAAGAGATACTTTTTCATAAATCGATTTGGGTATAGACTTACCACTTCAACCTTTTCAAATTAATGGATTTCATCAATTGATTATCTGACAGAATTTGAGTCACTGGTGTATTATCCCATGTTTTTCTCCACTAGGTGGGATCAAGTTAAAGGCGTGGTTTATTATCAGTAGTTCAATCTGATTGTTGCCTCCTTTCATTGTTGCTTATCCGCGACTGCTCTACTGTATTGTTCACTTGAGCCGTCGTCAAGGCCAAGGTCGAAGGCAACAGATTGATACCATGAGTCATTTGAGATTCCCTTTTCCTCATGCAGTTTGCTTTTGGATTGTTTGGGGAAATTACAGATTGTAATTTCAGAGTTTGTAAATAAAAAGTACCTTGGTTAAAGCTCCAGTAATGGTAGGTACCAAGGCTTCCACACACGTTCGAAAAGTTTGCGGACCGTGTTGCCGAATACGTTGAAATTGAGCAGTTCATGAAACCGAACGTCTAACAAAATAAGCAAGCAACGTATCAACACCGTCAAACATTTTGGCAAATATGTTGGTGTATTTGCTGGTGAGCATGTTGGGAAGGGCTCTATACACGATCGAGTTAGTTGGGCTATGGGCGAGTCTGTCGAGCTGAGCGCCCAACCCAACAAATCCGGCAAAATGTTAAGAGGAAGCCCACACATAATCGAATATTTCGCAATAGAACCCAGTAGTTAGAGCTATTAAACGTGTATGGAGGTTGTAATATTTAAGTCGACAGTTGTAGGACGTGATCATTCTAGATATCCCGATGTTTTTGCAGTTTGTTTATGAACTGGTTCTATTGATGTTACTGTACGGTTAATGGCATTGCACAAACAGATTTTCATGGAGTATTTTCATGATAAATATGATTTTGAAACTTTAATTCATATGGTAAATAAGTGGACAATGACTTTTAAGGGGGGACATGCACACTACTGGGTAAATCAAAATTACATCAGTTCCATTAAAAAAATAAGATACAGGGTTTAGTATCAGCTTAGCATAGTAAGGGTAATTTGTATGTTCCTGTATTAAAAACTGACTGTTTCCAGTCCGAGCTGGTTTGTAGTTCAGCGTTCTGCCGAGAAAAATGTTCATCTATCTATCCGAGGTCCTCTAGTAAATTCTTAACAATTTAAAACACAAATTCCCCCTTTTCAAATAAATGACTCAAAATTGCTTTGAAAACCGACGTTCAGGCTACATTAATTACGGGCTTTTAACTCCTAAACTACAAATTAAAGACAATTCGTGTCATTTTACTTTTAGTTATTAAACAATTTTCTTTGACATTTACTTTGTTTTCTTCAAAAAACACGCAATCAGCAATCTCGCTCGCGCAGTGACGCAAGCTCCGGCGCAAAGACAACAACGATTGTGATAACTGCAACTTCGTGTCCGGTATGACCTCTGATAAGTCGAGATTCCTCTCCAAGGTTTGCCGCTTGGCTGGAAGATCAGCTTCTGTGCGGAGAATAGCCTCCACATCCTGTTTTCATGTCGCAATCATCAATGAGTGCTTGTGATAAAATAAATGTGGTTTATGTACATTTTTACAGTAGATACAATTTATATTATACCTGATGGGGATTTACGTCCGTACTGGTTTGAATTCTGCGTTTAACCATAGGACCAACCTCATAGCTCGTTATCCATTGGTGAAATTGTGCTTCGGACTTCACTTTAAACTCTGTCCCTTAATTTCCATTGGCTATGAATTAACAGTCCTGTGTAAGAAACATATTGACCTAGTCAGTAACAAAACCCCAATATCACGCTACAATCATCCTACACTCATCTTATCATTCACGCTTGGCTTAAAATACCTTTGGGTAGGTCGCCATTACATAGGAGTGTCTTATTATTTGGGTAAGAGTTGGTCGAGAGATTGAGGTAAAGCAAGATTTTTCAAACCCGGTGGTCATACACGTCATAACGAAAACTGAATTGACATCACTGAATCGATTTATGAACCCCCAATCCATCATTGTATTCAAAACAAGAACATTTATCACGTCGATAAAGTAAAGATCTGTCACGGTCGTTTAGAAGCCAAATACGTAAATCGAAATTTTATTTTGCACAGGATTTCGCAACGAGGAAACCACAGAAGGTGCTACGTAACTTCTCCGTCAAGGTCGAATCACTTTACGCTAAAACCGCGGGATCTGCTTTTAACTACGCTAACTGGGCGTGACAGATCTGAATGAACAACTGAAATCTACTTTGCATTCAAACTACGGAAGAATAGAATAAAAATAGATTTTAACGTCGATGCTTCCATGTCCTACCTGAAAATAATAATTTATGGAAATCAGTAGCTCCAGTCACAAAGCTACAATTCATCTCGCCCAAATGACTCTCATAATCGATTTAAGATAGTTGTGCCAGTGTCAGAGTCTGAAATAGTAATTATGGCTTTAATTAATTCTTTTTGTGAAAGGGAGACTGCTCGTTCGTAATAAGTTAAAGGTATTCGGTTAAGAATTAGGAAAAAACATTTTCTTTTTACATAAGTGATTTTGATTTAAGGAACGCAGCAAGGTCGTATTTGTAGCATTTATTTGTATAATTCGGATCGCCTAACGAAATAACACTTAAGTTTAATTATTTTATTCTTATTTTTATGTTAGGTTCTAGACAGTAATGAATATTAAATTTCCCAAAATATAGGCCCTGTAGATCAAGCGGTTTCCCTTGTGCAGTTGTACCAACATTGGCATTTTTAGCCTACTTTTGGCACTTTGGACCTCTGTAGCTCTCGCAGTTAAAAATTTTATAAAAAATTTAGTCGTTTTCTCAACATAAAAAACAAATACATGCTGGGGAATTGTAAAATAATTTTTGACCAAACACTCTGAAGTCCACGTATTACTTTTCATCTGGCCGATATATGTTTTTTCATGGGAACATTTTATTTTGATTACGTTTAAATCACAAAAACGACTGTAACTCTTGTGCGTTAAGAGGCGCTATTTTACTGATGAAAAGATTAACTATATCCAAACTTATGTTCATGATTCCTTAGTCTGTGATTCATGTTAAAAATTAAAAAGAAAAATCTTACAAAGCGGAAGGACTGAAATTGAAATTCAAGGCGACCCATTTCCATTACTCAGTAAACAATGGCCGCCATTATAATCAGCGACAGTGGCGGCTTTACCGCCCTGGAGGGACCTGTTTCCCGCCGTTTTCGATGAAGAATGGCGCCGTTTGCGGACCAGCTGCGAACGCAAATTGCCCCACTTCCCCGGCTTCTCCTGTGAATTTGTGCGAATCACTCGGCTAGATTGGCCGAGCTCTCTGTGTGCCAGTGAATTCGGCTTGTTATGTTTATTTCGGTACATGTTAATTTCTGACAACCGTCGCCGTGCAAAAATATTATCATTAGCACTTGCGTAATAGATTCATATTTATTTAATAAATTAACATAACCATTAATTTTTAAATTGATTTAAGTTTATGTCCTAGAGAAGTATTAATTATTAGGCTTCTTAAAGATATCATACTACAATAAACGTTCAACACTTTTATTAGGAAGAATCTCCAGCCTTTGTGGAGGCATGTTTTTAGACATCACCGTGTATTGGAACCATCCTTTTATCTCTTGTATCAGATTTCCTTTTTGTCTGCCTTTTAAAAAGAGTTCGAAAGCCCCTTTTATCCTTGTATACTGACTATGATCTAATTTTTTATTTGAATCTGATGCGATTTCTCATATAAATACTTTTTATTAAATCCATGCTAAAATGTCTATAAAATGGACAAAAATATACAAAAATACAAATAAAAAATACAAAAATACAAACGTACAAAAATATACCATGTTTTGTACCATTTCAACACTTACATTGACAAGAATAGGTACAATATTATTGATTTTGTCTCAGTGTGCCAGTGAAATCGGCTTGTTATATTTATATCGGTCTTAGTTAATTTCTTACAACCGGGGATGTGCAAAAATGTTTTGTAGTAACTTACTCGGTTCGTCGGTTGATTAAATTATTTATATTGAATTAGTGAATGAACATAACCAGCATTAATCTTTAAATTCTTATGCATTTTTATATCCTACAGAACTATTGATTATTAGGTTTCTGAAAGATATCATACTATAAACTTTCAACACTTTTATAAGGAAGAATCCCAACCCTTTGTGGAGGCATTTTTCAGACACCACCGTGTATTGGAACCAAACCCTTTTTATCTCTCTTATCGCGGCGGATTTACTTTTTGTTCGCCTTTTCGCCTTCAGAAGTTTGTTGCCCTACATTCCACTTATTGCATACTTACCCTTCGTTTTAGTGAGTGAATGAGATACAAGTTTTTACATTTAAATCGATATTTTTTATTGCATCCATATGCTGTGATAAAATGTCAGGGTACAAAAATATCACGTTTTGTACAATTTTTAACACTCACAACAATAGCTACATCATTATTTATTTTGCCCAATTCTACCGTCCGCAATCACTACCATTACCTACGTTACCACCTGATCATCAACCCGATCCCACAGTTAATTAGTTACACCCAGCGGCCCTGTGGACCAGAGTGGACCAATGCGCCACGAGACCTGTCAATCTAGGACGGTCCAATCAACGTCCACTTGATTAGAACCGTCCAGTGTTTGTTGGGTGCTCGACATTCGGTGAAAGTACAATATAACTTCCACTAGACAAGTGTTGGCCGTCTGTTGCTCCTGTATCTTTATTGCTTTCTGCTTTCACTGAAGACCGTTCCTCTAAAAATTCCGTTGTTCAGGTCTCGTGACTGTTCTTTTTTTGTTATTAATTGTAATTGAGGACAAATACGATTACCTTAAGGTTTTCCGAGGTTCATACAACTAAACTTAAAAAACACACACAGAAAACCATGCAGTTAATGCACTAGCACACTATTACCTAATCCTAAGTACAGAATTTTAAAAAAGTATTTGCTCATGCAGCAGTCAAAAAACAACATAGGTCTAAATGATTAATACCGTTATTAAATTCAGTACAAAATTATGTTGAGAGATTTATTATTTTTATTATGTCTAATGAATTTCCTTATTTTTCAGGTAAGTCGTAATGAGTGACATCTCATCTTACACGTAAGTTACTTAAAGGACTTTTAACACTTAAGACCGGGGCGTAGCACTGGCTGCGTATACCGGAATATGAGTGAAGGAAATAGTACGTCCTATTCTATATAGTTGGCTGATTGATACAAAATTATCTTTCACTCTAAGCAAACACACATTTTTGAGTTTTTCAGAGTAGCGTGGCCTAAAAAGTGGCTCATAAGTTTTTTATAGCAGTTCGTTTCAAAACAAATTTCATCACCTTGCAGTAATGTGTTGAATGCCGCCATTAATTCTACGAGTATTGAGTTGGCCGCATTTCACCGTGTTCTTCTCTCCTTCAGCGTTCAACAGGAATGTTACGATCCCGGCCCCAGTCCACTAATGGACCTGTTGGACGTGGAACGTTGGAATCGAGAGACCGGTTGAACTCTGGAACGCTGGAATCGATCCTTTCCCTTTCCCCGTGTTTTACGGTTTAACAGAGGTCCGGGGAATCTGAGGAATCGGAATAACGACTTCCTTCATGAAGTTGGAAAGTAGAGTAGTATACTTGCGTAAATATAATTACTACTAAACCGTTACGAAAGGTTAGTTTTTCTCAATTTTTTTAGTTAAAACTTTCAGAGGTACTTCAACTTTTATCGTAGGTATTTTTCATGCAGTAATATTAACATTTTTATCCGGTTTTTGCCTTCTTATCACTTTTCAGTGAATATTTGCCCATCTACAAATCTAATTCTAACCTAGTTAGTTATTAGGGCCTATCTGCTGCGTACACACGAGATGCGTTTACTACAAAGTTAACCTATTTGTTTTCTGATAGCCTAATGCATCTGGTAAACATAGTTATCATTCCCAACTCGTTTAGTATTTCTTGGAGCATTAGCGTGGACTTAGCTTGAAATATAGAATAATAGCTATTATAGATAATTCGTAAGAACGTGTTCTCACAAAAAAAACGTATTGATGAGGCACGATTAATTACATGGTTAATTAACTGTTTAAACCTAAATTTATATGGATTTTCTAAAAAGTTTGACTATAGTTCAGTATTTTATGTATGTTATATCTTTAATCTAATATAGATACATATGTAATACAAATAACTCGGCAATAAATACATATCCCAGTTTTATCTGTCATAAACCCCGACCCAGACCCATACACAATGGCCGCTGAGGAACTGCTGACGACACGTTGACGTATTCGGTCCGCGCCGCAACTCTAGATGCTGATGCGCTTGATATTCCTTTGCTGAGTCCAGACCACTCCTGCGCTCTCGTAGTGTATCAGCATGCAGATTACGACCACCGTGGCTGCATTTTATTTTGAGAAGTTATTTCAAGTGCTTACCGGACTATATGTTTAACTTGATGTGTGAGTTATGGGATGGTTTTTTTATCAACTTGAGGTTGATTAGGTTCAAACAATGACCTTTTCGCCGCATGGCTGCATAATATCAATGAATACTCAAACGTTTTTATATTTATTAATATTCATTATTTAAATAGTTGATGAGTTTATTGTAAAATACAAAATAAACGTATACAATTTCTGAAAATAGTTGCCTCATTAGAACTTTAATTTGATTATTTTTCTCATGAGAAAATAAAGTATCGAGGACATATCAAAATTTGAAGTAGCAATTCAGAAAAATTGAGTCCACTCACGTAGGAAGCGGTCTTTGTTGGAACTTTTCCTCTTATACAAATAAAATACACCCGTTGCAGCAGACCTGCATACTCAGCGAATTTCAAATGCAAAAGAACATAATTCAATGCAACATAGCAAAATTTGACATGTTTTTGTAATCTCCATAAAAATAACATGGGGAATGAGTATACAGGTTTGCTGCAACAGGTATATTAAAACTGGTTGGTTTTAATTCATTATTTAGTAGATCTTGACTAGAAGAAGCCATATACCAAGTTTAATCAAGAAATGTTAAAAAATAAGGAAGATATCAATTTTTTTAATTTCCCATAAGGATAACATGGGGAATGATTATGCAGGTTTGCTGCCACAAAAATGGAAGTTTCGGGGGTTTTAGACTAAAATACATTAGACCTCATCTAGATTAAGCTACAAACCAAGTTTTATTAAGATATGTTGAGAAATAAGCAAGATATAGAATTTTACTTATTCCCCATAAGGTTAACATAGAGACGACGTACTGTGTTTACCACTTTAAATATCTCGGTAACCAATGGAGATAGAGCAATGATTCAAGATACTGAATTGTTTGTTTTTTTGAGCTGAATTCAATGGTGCCAACAAAAGTTTGATTAATTTTATTTTTTATGTAAAAAACTCAAAAAAACCATTTATGGGGAGGTTTATCCCCCTTAACCCCCCCTTCCGATGGTCCGATCGGGCTGGTTTACGAACTCGTCCAATAGATTACCACTTTACATGTCTGTACCAAATTTCATTAAGATCGGACCATATTTACGGCCGCTATCGTGCTTACAGACACACACACACACATATATATATATATATATATATATATATATATATATATATATATATATATATATATATAGATAGATAGATAGATAGATTCGATAGAAAAATTCGAACGAATGGTGTTTTTTGCTTCTAGTGGCCCCAAAACGAAAAGTTATCATGGTCTCGGGCTTAGGTCTTACCATGAGACCTACGGTAATAGCTTCTTCCCTATAGGGGAAATTCTCTAATTCCCTATGGGGGAAATTCGCTAATAAGATTCAGATTCTGAAACGTCGTTAAATTTAATTTAATTCCAAGCCATTAATCGTCGGGGGAAGCTATGAAAATCTCTCTTGAATAATGCGTCTATTGAAGTAATGGAGAAACACCCACCAAAAACTGACCATCGATTCTTTAAAAAAATAAGTAGGCAATTAAAAGAAAACCATGAAGATTTAACAATGGATGTGAACCAGAGCTCACTCTGTACGGTTTCACACAACAGTCTGTAGCCAGATACAGGCTGTGCCGCAAGGAGACCGGGATGACGCCGTCGCCGTCGCCCATTGTCCAATTGACCCAGTCGCAGCGTGTCAAATGGGACACTTGCCTCAACCAACACCACCAGTCACTGCGGCAGCTGTGGACTGTCTGTTAGTGGCGCTGGGTCGCCGCTAGATCGTCCAAGACGGGTCTTTGGATTTTGATGAAAATAACTTGATGTTTCAATGTCAACAAATCACCCTACAAGTGCACATTACTCGAGCAGATAACTTTTATGTGTAACATTTAGCCAACGAACAATAGTTATTTGTGTGTTGAATGAGGAAAGTTCACCATTGTCTCATGAGTGAAAATGTTTACATTCCATAAGGGACGATTTCCTCGAGAGAGACAATGTGCTTTACTCTCGAAATGTACACAACAATTTTCCTCCACATGCAATAATAAATACCCAATCTTTAAATATCTATTTCATTATCATAACATCCATTTTGTTACAATCTTCAATAAGTGCCTGCAAACGAGTAGCTGCAACCATACATGCACCAGCGATCAGCTGATTGTTGCAAAGTTCTTACCACTTTATTCGTTGACGTTCTAACAGCTGATCGCTGTCAATGTCATTCGTATGTGATTATTTCTGCCTCTAAATCAGCTGTTAGCGCCTGCATTCTGTTGGATCTTAACATATTTGCATGTCTGCGTGGAAATTTGAAGGCGATAGATTTTTAAATCATTGATTTCAATGTTATTCTAATGGGTTTACTTTGTCTCCCTCATCTCTTTGTCATTACATGGAGTAAAAAGCGTCAAAACATAGCCGGTGGGGAAAAAGTAATTTATCTACGACCATTGCAATAAGCACCAATTATAGTATTACAATAAACATTATAATGATATACATTAAAAGACCAAAAACCAAACAGTACTCTAATGACGACTTTAGAGTACTGGAGTCACTTTAGAGTACTGGTTCTAGACCAATGAGAGCTCGGCATTTGACGGAAGTAGTGTCATAATAACAATTACGCAATTCGCACATCAGCTGATTGTTGCATTACGATTCATGTTTGAGTTTACTTATCCCATCAGCTGATTGTTCCACAACGATTCATGGTTCAGTCTGCTTATTTGCCTAACCTCAAATTTTAGTTGACCTATTCCATTATTAGTAAAAGTCATGAGTTTTGTTTAACTTCGGGGGAAATTTTGTCGTATATTGTTGGTCGTAGATAAAATAGTGTATGCAACGATTGTATTATGCCTTTAAGCCACTCGTGAGATATTTAGAGCACTCGCGAATCTCACTCGTGGCTTAAAGGCATTCATTATACAATCGTTGCATAAACTACTATTTGGAGATACGAATCCCTTATTACAGTATATGTGGCGGAGCGACGTGCAGAAAAGCCACCCACAATATACTAATTCAGTACTCCAGGAGATTTTTTAAAATTAATTATCTGAATAGATGAAAGCCTCCAGGAGTGTTTTTTTAGAAGGAGTATCTTCGCGTACAATTTCATATCGAATTCTTATTTTTATCGAATTAAATTGGAAAAGGCATAGGCTTTGTGACAAGGATATGTTCTGAAAAAAGTTGTAGGCAGTGAAAGTTGTTTTATTTACTTCCTTTTTAAAGAAATTGTGTCCCAACGTCTTCACGAATAGTGGAGACGTCTTATGTCTTACGTATGTCGCGAGGACAAGTATATGTTGCTTTCCTTTACTTGTTGACTTTTTTATATCTGTTTTACACTCTCACATCGTATAGAGAAATCAGGAGAGAGCCCAGTAAACTGTATAGCTCCCGCAGACGATGAGACGACGACAATGTCAGCAGCACAATTGCAGTAGGTCAAATACCGACGACGAGGCGTATTGTACCGATATCGACAGTCTACTACAACCCCCACTTGTGTAGAATGTACTCCTCAACGCTTCATCTTCAGTTCAAAATATCTTCATAATAATTTTATGTAAACTTCTTTCTACTGTTGCCACAGAACAGTGCTTTTTAGTTTGTAAAGTAACGACATTTAAAATTATAGTTTAGTTTTTTAACTGAAAACTGTTTCCCATAAAAATATAGTTACTAAAAGAAACAGTTATGCCAGTAAAAAACATGCTAATAAACTACTATTCGGTTGATGGATTTTTACCTTGTTTTATAATTTATTTTGTCTACGAAGTTGGAACTTCGTAAAGCAACTTCATAGGTGATGTAGCCTTTAACAACATTCATCAATCTCGTCAAATTAAGGCCGTTTAACAACATATTATGAATAAGCTGTGTTTAAAAACAAAATATTGTGTGTGGGCCTCTTAAAATTGTTCTTTTAATTTACGCTTATTGGTATAAGCAAATAGGTATAATTGCAAAAACCCTATTAAGAGAAAATAAATTTAAACTAGTGTTACAGTACCATTACCACCTTCGAAAACCAAGATATCGGAAAAAAATTTACAATGAAGGCTATCCAGGGATCGATATATTTAATCGATTCAGAATAATCGATATGGAACTTTTTCAATTGGTTTTAAATTGAATATCACCGTCTTTCATCTTTGCTCTCATTGTTATGTCATACCATTGATTTTGTTAGTAATTAATCAAACTATGTCAAATTCAAATTCTGCGTCACCCAAAACTAGCTACAGCTGGGTCATAAGAATGGGAGGTCTATTAATTATTTAATATAGTCAACAGTGGTGTCATGGTGCCGGAACGCCGTTCCGGCACTGGTTTTTAAGAAGAATAATGTATGTAAACGCCTGGCGAGCGCCTCTATCAGAGGTTACCGTCATTATCGAATTGGCAGGAAACATCTTTAAATTTCAATTGAACTATATCATTGAAAATATCGAATTCCTTGATCTTTTTCAATGTATAAACATGGCTTGGCTTTAAGTCAGGGTACTTTAAGAAACGTCTTAAAAATGCATTGATAGTGACGTATGACGTGCAGTTGCCGTTTCATCTGCTGTCAGTACGTATTCGGCTGTACAGGTAATTTTTTTTCTTTTCACTATGGTACACTGGTAATTTTATATCATTTTATCGTCGTTCTGTCTGTTCTGTTGACAGTTTTACAATGTCTAGTTTGTTTACATTATTTGTTTTGGCTCTTCACTATTGTTGAATGAAGGTGAATCCAGGTAATTGCATAAGCGTGTATTGAGGCATTCCCACAACTCGTTCTACGTCGCTCTGCCTAATGCGGCAAAATGCTCGCTGAACGTTTGGGCAAGTCGGATTCACCCTGACTAGACTATGTTGAACTTGAGCCATTTGTTGTAAACATGTCCTGAATTCGTCTAAAGTATTTCTCAAGTACGCTCTCGGCGGGTCAGTACGAATTCAGGCGATTCGAGAAAGATCATGGTGCGTTTGGCAGGACCTCGTTTAACGTTGCTTTCATGAGGTCCCAAGTGGCAAATTTTTTGCTGAAAGTTGGGTCAAGTCGGACTTCCATTAAACTGGCAAAAGTGTACTTCATTAATCAATGCTCACTGCCCCTAAGGGACGAGATCTAAAATTAAATGCTACATTAAAAATGTAGTTACTTATAAGCACGCGAACCTAAATTCCACCAAAAACATATTAATAACGAAAAATGAAATAACAATTCTATTACAGTAGAATAATTATATCCTGTCACAATAATTTAATTTTAAAATGGTAGAATGAATTTTGCGTTCTAATAAAATTAATTAAACATTGTTGTTATTAACGTTAGGCTATATATAAAAGGGTTCAATTAGTAAACACATTAATTTTTTCAAAATATTTACTTAAAATATTTAGAAATGTGTTGTTAAAAGTTAGCTTAAATTCCTTAAAAAATAAAGTGGGAATCCCTATAAAAAATGTTATTCCCATGGGGGGGATTTGCCCAAAATCCTCGGACACACCGTTCCGGCACTGGAGAATTTACCATGACATCACTGATAGTCAAATATACTCTATTGACCATTCTTTATAACTCTATTAACTCTGTCGGCCATTCAGTCACTGACAATACGCCGTGCACACGTGTGGAACCTGGACCGAAGCCAGCGCCATCTGTGCAGAGGACAGATAAAACACTGCTCTGGACAGCCTCACAACAATCCCCGGTGGACTACTGTTGAATCATTCATACTTTGTGCTAAAACATCAAGATTAAAATAATTATAACGTAGCCTTCACTTGAAGGCTAACAAACATCCCTTGCAAGATAATGGATTATTCTCCTCTACGGAGCCATTTGCCACAACTTGATGGTCCTTGGTTGTAAATGCCAATGTACCTTGAACCTTCGCGGTTTTAATGATAGATGACATTTTCACGCGTTTATAATCTTACCTTTGTAATCTTAATGATTTTGAAGCGTTTTTACGTTGATAAATGAAAGAAGATAGTTCTTCAAAATCTAAAGAATCAATAGTATACTTGAATTGATATGAACTGTTTTCATCGAATACATCTTTATATGAGCCTACATATGCAATAGGGATCCAAACCACTGCATAGTTAAACTGAGAAAAACAAGGTTAAATTTTCTACTTCATTATTAATTCCTGTCTAATTTTAAAGTTATAAATTTGCATTGTATGTATAAAAGTGACTCTCCTCTGTTTATAAATGATAGGTTTAATGCCATAGTCCATATATTCCCTTTGTTATCAATTGTTTTGTGGCTTGGATCCTTTTTGAATAAAAACTTTTAGGGCAATGTATGCATTGTTTAGAGGGTCCAAGCCACAGGTGTTGTGTTGTGTCATTTTTCAGGTGATTTTGCAAACAAGATCCAGTCAACTGAAACCAAAAAACAAGAAACAAGCTACAAATACAAAAAATAAGTTACAAACAAACTCAATAATCTTCTTATGTCATTCACTAGTTATTTGTAATTTACTCTTGTCCTTGTAATTGTAAGTAATAACTAGGTAATCTCTCATAGAACAAGCCATTGAATCCTTATTGCTAAATCTGAAAGTATCTTTACAGATATGTGGGTTGGTTCCAAGCAAGATTTTACTGCTTAAATAAGCTAATTTTGGTCAGATCTTTTTTGCATAAAATAAATCAATGTTTCTTTTATTTGGAATGGGTTGGATCCCTATTGCATATGTAGGCTCATATAATGTTTTTATATTGAAGTAATTGGTAAACAATTTACACCATCTTCTGGGATTCGATGTAGCAGTATCACTATGATTTTTGTGAACGTTTGGACAGATGTAGCCTTTACTATAAATTGAGTTTTCAGTTTTCCAAACGGGCATTTTCCAAGCCAAGGCACGCTTGGTTACTTGTTATTGTGAGCATCGTCTTTGGGCAACTCCTTTTAATCGCTCACAATTAGCGAATTTCCTTAGAAATAAGCTATTACCGTCGTTTTAACAGAACAGAATGGACAAAAAATATCCGTTCAGGGTAACCTCAGCAATCATATTAATATTTATATTAATTGACAGCTTTTTATGTGTACTTTCTGATGGATATGAAGTGAGTTTATTGTGAAAACGCATTTTTACCTGCAAAAATCACGATTTGTTTCAAAATTTAACATGGGCTTATATGGGAAATAGAATTTTCATTTTTTGAGTTTTGTTAGCACGATAACTCTCGTAAATATCCTCCGATCGTAACAAAATTTGGTACAGACATGTAAAACTGGATTCTCTTGGACGAGTTCGTAAACCAGCCAGATCTACATATCCAAAGTGGGGTAAAGGCCCCATTTTACCCCCCAAAAATGGGTTTTTGGAGTTTTTCAAATTGAAAAATTATATCTATCCAATAATTGTTTGCACCATTGGATTTAGCTCAAAAAAACAAACAATTTGGTATTTTAAATCATTTCTCTAAGTCCATTGGTCTCCGAGATATTGCCACCCAATTTCGTATTTACTGTCTACTGAGGTTTTCAAGGAATCGCTTTGAGTGATTTCTCAGTTTATCTATGTATTTAATATAATTTTGGTTTTTTAAACAATTATATGTTTATATAATTTTAAAATAAACATTCTTGCCTACTTCATTATATGAAATATTTGTGTTCTTTCATCTAAGTCATTTACCAATGTTTTTTTTTACATAGATTTTGGAAAACAAGCTAAAATATATTATTTTAATATATAAATATATCGCTTGTTTATTTTTCTTTTTTCGTAATAATGGATTAATTACTGGTTATTTTGCAATCGGAAATTCGCTGAGTACGCAGGTTTGCTGCGACGGGGGTATTTTCACTTCCTTGCGGAAGTCCCACTCACATCTTTAAAACGAACTTCGAGAATACCCAGACCCCAGACCAAATTTGACGAACTCTCTGATTCACTAATGCCCACCATTATCCTCCTCCTTCTCCTCCAGAGCTCGTTCCGTTTTACAGCAGTTTTTTTCGGTTCGCGGAGGCAGAAAGTCGTTGGACTACGAGAGTCGGAGGCGGATCGGGGGCGGTGGATGACGTCACTCAATTAGGGTCCCGCCCCCAACTCAAGGACCGCTATTACGTCATACCCGCCAGTGTCGTCACCTCTGTATAGTGTTGGAAAACACAAGCCAATGTGCAGTCCAGTCACCCGGCGTGATTGAATAAAGGAGATTGTCCTTCACTCAGTGAATGTAAAGTACTTTTCTCCAGTGGAGGTCATTTTTGTATAGTGAAGGAAATGAAGAACACCCACAAAACCCTCGGAGGTCCGTAATTGTAGTGTTCCTAATGTATGGTAATAAATGCACGAAGACGAAGGTTGTTGTTTTCAATGGATGAACTAAATGACTTCACACTTGAACTTCCGTGACTGTATGTCCTAACAGATTTCAAAGTGGGCGTTAGAAACTCATGAACTTTATCATATCAGTTGCACCAAATATATAAAATTCCATATCTTAATTTACAGATTACCAAATTGTTGTCAATTAATTAATTAACGTAGGAGTGAAAGTACTGCTTCTTGGCTTCTTGTGATATAACTGCATTCATCTTAACCTAAAAGCACAACTTGGCGAAAACGTACCTCTTTTAAGTTCCCCATATGCTCTTACTTTGTAGATTTCTCCAATTATTTCTTCCACCTACGTACTTTCCTCTTTTGTGGCAGTGGCCGCCGTGCGTAGGCAGTTTCGTCCGTTGGTCGCCCAGTGGAGGCCCACTCTCCACATCACGACGCTGTTTGTCGTGTTCCATTTCGGGCGGTGGGACCCTGTAACGTGACCCGTCTCTGATATGACTCACCGTAGAAGCTGGGAGGTGCAGGAAAAACTTCTGAGGTTTCCGGGTCATTTTTGTGTAAATAATGTTGTGCGTAGTCTACGTTAGGTTGGTTTTTAATTACCGTACTTAAATCGTCATTAAAAATTCTACTTTAAAATATGTTTCTATACTGCAATGGCCAAATGAGGAGCGATAGCTTGTGAAAATTCGTTTCCTGCAAAAAACTTACCTGCCAAATTTAAAAATAACTTTGTATACTTTTACGTACGGTATTTTGAGAATAAGTTTTCGAGGAAGCAGTAGTTAGGGTTGATAATCGCGCAATCAATTGAGTATTGAGTTGTAATGTAAAATAGAGTATTGTTAATTGTCGTGTCATTGATTTTCTTACATTTAATACACATTGAGCATTACAGCTTGTCTTGTCATTGGTTTTGGTATCGAACTCTGTAATTAATGGTAAAGTGTCGTTAGGGATAATTTAAATACTTAGCCATACCAACACTCTTCTGGCTTAATAATTGATGTTTATTTCAATACATGAAAACGCAACAACTTCACTCTTTTTCTCTAAAAGACGCCCAATTTCAAAACTGAGCTGGAATTAGAAACCATCATTTTCATCTTCGGCGGATTCGATTTTGCCCAATTGCAAATCGTCACGCCGCGATGTGTTCTCTCTTTTTTCGTTTCCAGTTGAAACCTGCAATTTAGTTTCTGTCATTTCAAATCCAATGTCAAATTTCACATAATCGCATATCATTAGTGTCCACACGTATCCTCCAGACAACCACCGTGGGACGGCTTTCGCGAAAGGTTTCATCAACGTTGTAAGCCAAGTTCAACTTTCGCGTTTGTTTTGACGTTAATCTGCATATCCCGTGTTAATAATTTTGTGTCAACAAAGAGATTCGGTCAACCAGATTACTAAGTTAACATTTCGCTTCTAACATGCTTTACTAATCAGCCTGCAATTTTTCATATGACATAATATGCTAACATATCGTACCGTAAAACAAATTTGTTTAACTCAACATCTATTGCTTTTTTTTATATTCGCGTTGAATATATTGTTGATTTCACTCCTAAAAAGCTCTCATTGAAACCAGGATAGCAAGACGCAAGGGTGTGCAGATACAATAAAATACCGACATCTAAAAAGTCTAATTTAAGGCAACCAACGTTTTAACTTAATTTGGAAAATCTAGTTTCTTTCAAATTTTATTAGATCGGCTTTTCACTTCGATAGACCAGTTTGCGTAATTGAAATGTAGTAGAATTCAGCACCGTACGCGAATCATGTTAAGGGCACGAGAAAATCAATGTTGTTTTAAATGTTTAGTGCTTCATACTCAACGTTTCTATTGTACTTCATACTCAACATTTCTATTGAAGTTTAAATAGAGGTATCAAAGCCAATATTGTTTATCAATATTAATTTCAGCTTCGGAATTCCTTGTATATATTTTTTTAGTCTTATCTATTCAGTAGTTCCTAGGTACTTTACCACGATTGCTAAAGACTGTAAAAAACCCTTAATTGTTCCATTTTTATGCAATAGACCGTCCAAACATCAACCTTAACATTGCAGTACAGTCGCATCCATCACACATTGCACTGTTATTCCTTATCAGCAGTGGCAGCAGTGACCAATGAGTGTGGGACTTGTCGCCCGTTATCAACGTCGATAACCCTTATCTCACCGCGCAAACCGTTATCACAACCTGTGTATTCCTTCTGTTGCCGCCGCGCCGCTTCGTTCACTGTTGCAACTGTGTATTCAGCAATGCGTTGTGTAACCAGTAACCAGACAGTATTCCATTCATCATTGTTGCTTGTATCCCACTACAGCCGTGTTTACTTTCGTTTGTTTTTTCAGAGTTTATTTACCTTTGTTTCCCGTGATTGCTGTGTTGTATGTCTGTTGGCAAATATATTCATGTTTGTTCGGATATTCTTTTATCATTTGTCTATTTTAAACTAAGAGATATTTTACAAGTCGACGTTTTCTCCGGTAAATCTTTAGTACATCTCTAATATATAGAGATTTTTTAACCATTCAAATTTTAATTTTACATGAAGAAGATTTCAAACTTTTAATTGGTTTGGATCTAGCGCATCTTGTAGCCCTAGTCGTTTTGTAGTTTAAAATATTCACTCTTATTTCGCCAACTGTATGCACTGCGATTAAAGAAAAAGTTTTCCACCTCACTTCAAATTTATATTCTGTAATGTTCAATCAATAGTTTTGTAAGTTTATTTCTGTACTTTTTTCCATCGCACAAGACTCAAGATTTTATTTGCCAATAACAAATACTTTGCATGGGCATCGTCAACTATAATAACAATCTTGATGTAGCCCAAAACTAAAACTGTACATCCTTTCCATAAAAAAATAAAACTGCATAAGAAATAAGAAATATTATTCGTTACCCATTCTTGAGGAAGCCATGGATACTGTAGTACATTTCTTGCATATTGAGAGTTTTTCCTACCTTCCTTGACTCATTAGCTCTTTAGACTTTAGAATTCATTTAAAGCCAAAGGTTTTCTTATATGAAACAAACCAATTTCAACGGATTTCTTCACAAAATTAACATTTTCTACATTCAGATTCATTTTACATCACAGCCTCACCCCACACCCCACGACAGACGACTCCCAGCCCAGCGTGTTGTACACTGTACACGACACAGACCGCCTGCGCCTGCCAGGGGTCTGCACAACGTCACCGCCCAAGGTCCCTCCGATCTCGACCTGTTTGACATTCTAGAGCTCATTTCACACGTATTATTTTTAATTAAGCCCGCGCCGGCTGATCGCAGCTGTCTCAGCGTCTTGTGTAATTGTCTCGCGATCAATCTTCCTGACATGCGCGGACCAGAGCGGATACATGGGGCTAATGAACGTGATTTCGTCATAAAATTTTTATTCTGTTTTGTATCGTTCGGTCGTGTCGTTTTTTTGCTACATTTTGCAGATTGCTGTGTAGTTTTTTGCTTGAGAATATTTAAATTAGATTATATTGTTTCAAAAATGGGGTTTTCAAGATAGTTTTTACGTTTTACATAAGTTTTAATCAATCTTCGAATCTCCAATGGTACAGTTCATCTCTCGGGCGTAAAGTGACGCTTTGCGTTTGAGCTTAAGTTTTTTGTTTTGAAAAAATTGAGCGGGTCTTAAAAGGCACTTTTGGTATATATGTCATGGATTTATTTTTTTTTATCCTAATGCGTACTATATTAATGATTCTAAGTTTAGTAGTTAAAAAATACAACTTGTTTACATTTAAAAATGTTCTCCTCCTTTTAATTCTTGCCGAATCAAAACAATCAGCTGAAGTGTATTACGTTTTTGGTTGCGTTTTGATAAGTTTGACGCATACGACAAAAAATACCAACAGCTGATGACCTCGACACCAACTGACTTTTTCTCCCTAGCCCGAAAAAGAACTACTTGAGCCCCCAAAACGCATGTATTAAAAACATCCTAATTAGTGTAGCAAATAGACATTTAACAAGAAAGAGGAATATATTGGCGTACATCAGAAATAAATCTAACTCGGATACAGTAACATAAGAGTTCTCAGATTCAGTAGTATATCGTTTCAGTCAGAATGGTCGCACGAGAAAGACATCTGATACCTGTTGTTGACCAGCCGTCTCCACAGAACTACGCTCTAGAGTTTCTCTTATGGCATGCGAATACTGCAATCAGGTAACAGATTGCATATGTGAATTAGTCTCTATACTTATCTCTAGATTAATAAACTCCGGTTATTTAGATTCTAAACTCACGCATCCTCATGCCTAAGTGAAATGAAAAAAATATATTTAAACACAACATTGGTCATATCAGAGTTATTTCAGAGTTACTAAAATTATATTTGTACCAACCGCGAAATTTAAAGATCCGAGAAAGTATTTGGTCTTTTTTACTCACTAATGCTACAGGCGCATATTTAATAAACTTAACAAAACCCGTAACTAATCATACGAAACGTACGACACCTTACCTTACGAAACTCTCAAGGATAAGTTTTTGACTTTGTAGAATAGGTGTTGCAATACTTAAAATTGGAGCAATTTTTATTTTACATATTAACGTTGGATTTGTAGTGAATTGTGTGTAACAATAATTCATAACAGTCTATGATTAAAAAATGCTGCTCGAAATAAATTTGCAAGACTAAAATATTCAGAGTAGGCCAAATGTAGGTATACAGTGGCTTAAATTTATTTAGTTACAAATACAATTACATATTTGATATCGTTGGTGCTAAAAATGTTAACCTTTTTCATTTATGCATTCCTGCAACCTGTTCTCAACACCCACACACCCAATGCGACACGAATTTAGATTAGAAGGAATGTGAAAAGTTAACAAATATAATATTGTGACTACCTTTATTTGTTTACCCACCCTTTACAATAAGATGATACAAAACGACTAGTCGTCTCCAGTTAGTAAAATTAACTACTGTATTTAAATGATGATAGAAAATGTTGCCAACTTCGAGCAAGGATACATTATATGGCTTTGTAAAAAGTATCATTATTAGTAAATATCATTATTAGTTAAAATCTTAAAAATTTATGTTATTTATGTTGGAGTTATTATGATTTTAGTTTGGGTTTCTCTTTATATTTTTTCAGTCGATTTCTAATAATTTTCAAACATGTTCTGAAGTTTTGCCTGCTCCGTCTGCTTTCTTATGAATTAAGTAATCTTTTTCCTAATTTGAATATAATTATTTTTCATGATTTGTTTTGGGCTAAAATGAGGTATAATAATTTATATTTGCTCTCCCTTGAGGTACAGCATAGTGTTTATAGATTTCCCCGTGTGAATTTCTTTAGGTTGTGCAGAATGGTCTCGAATCAGAATGTGAGATTAACTGTAATGCCTTTATTATTGGTTCTTTTTTATTATAGCTTCATCATCAATTTTTCTTTGAACTCCCAACATCCAAGGTGCATAGTTCTCCTCTTCATCTGGTTCCCGGTTTTCTTTCTTTACTTCGTTCACATACACATTCTAATGTCTACAACATTTTTTTAGGGCCTCTGCCAACCTTCAGCGTTATCTTCAGGCAATCCCGCCAATCCCTGGTTACAGTCAATATTTCTTCAATACTTGGCATTTAGGACTTGATTGCATATAAAAATAATGTTTTCTCTTTTTATGGCTGGGAGGACCATAGTTAAAACTCAATCTCCTTCAAAACTTGAATAACTGGTTATGGATAACTAATTACATCTTTTATGAGGTATATGAAAGATATATGCCTTTCTTATGAGAACCAGTAATCGTATCTCACATGCTATCCTCCTTATTCCTGATCCTTCATATTTCTTGTTGCGAGTGTAAAATCCTTGTTGAAGTACCACTTTGAAATTGAAACACTTTTTAAATTGTAGTTTGTCTCCGTCTTTAAAGAACCAGTAATTTCCAGGATTACCAGGAATTTCTTTTAGACAGGCAGTTAAAAGTGAATATATTGATTTAGTATAGGTGAAATGTGAAATTTAATCTATAGTTTACTTTATTACGTTTGTTATACCCATGCACTTAGTAGGATTTATTCTATTTAACTGACTTATTTTCTGAAACAGATTTATATTTTTATTATATTTGAATTGAATACTAAAAATCCACCAAAAATATTAATGCTTTCATAAGATAGTTATTGTAAACTAAAAAAATAACTGAATAATGTAAATAAATATCAAAGTGTCAGAAGGCAAATACTATGGTTTTTCTTAAGACTGCTGTTTCCTCAAACAAATATAATTTAGATATGCCTTGTGTTTGGTAAAATACCTCCATTTAAAATATATTATGGAAACTTTAAAGTCCAGTGGGGCAAAGCACATTGAACTAAGGGTGATGAAAATTATTTCATGACTTATGTTGGAAATTCTCTTTAATTTGACACCTTAATCATCAAAATCGGTTCCCAAATAAAGGAGTTTTGCTGTACACAAAAAATTCCTTACGGAATTAGTATAATAGATATATTTTGACCGTGCATTTACATCATCCGGCCAATTGAGAATTCCTTCGTCATCAACTTTTACTGATAAAGATTTTTGATAAACTATGACTATAACATATATATGATATACTACATTATATGATAGGTTATATTACATTTTCAGGGAATAAAGCTCAGCCAAAGTGGCGGGTCAGGTTGTCCCTCTTTTAGGCCACAAGACCGCCATTCCGACTGACCTAACTGTGTTATGGTTTGATTGCGCTTCCAAACATTAAAACAACGGTCTGGGCCCGATTAGCGATTCCTTATGCACGAACGTAACTTGCCGATCTCACCTGGAACGGACGAGGAAGGAACCTTCTCGAAAATTTCACCTAATTGATCCTATTTGAGGAATTATAGTTAGTATAAGTAAGCTAATTTGTTACCGAAAAATTGCGGAGATGATTGAAATAGATTGTTGAAAACACTTTTACATCAATTTCTAAAAACTCCTTCAGGCTTGCGTGTAATATCACTGCAGTTAGCATGTTTTATTTATTTACTAAAATCGGAAATATTTCTCCATGTCGTTTTCTTCCCATCAGTATTCTGCGTGCCATATGTAAAGAGAATAGATATTTAATAAAATAGATTGTCCTACAAAGTGAATACCTAAAGGCCCGTTTTCACGATGCCAGCTGAAGAGCCAACCAGCACAAGACAGTCCAATAGCAAAAATCTATTTGCAGCTAATGCACATTTCAGCCGAGACAACACAATGCCAAAAATTACTATAAATAATTATTAGATCAATTTATAGTTAATTTTTAAATATTCATTAATAAATATTAGGTAAGAAGAGCACACACGCTGTAATAGTATATTAAGCAACTAGTGCGGGAAGTAGGTGTTTACGTGCGAGCATGATAGTTCACGCGCAACGCTTGCGGAGCGCGGGAATTTCATGCGAGCAATGTAAACACCTTCCCGGATGAGTTGCGTACGATAGTTTTCACGACACTACCAGCAACAAATATACAGGGTAAGTAAAAAAACAACATACTTCTATGAAAGTTAAAAGATTTAAAAAATATTAAATAAACTGAAGAGAGAAAATGCGAACAAAACTATTTATCTGTGCGGGGGAGATAACAAAAAGCGTTATCTCTGCTATTCAGCGACCGAGTAAGCCTTTTTAGGAATACGTCTTATCGTCCTACAGACGGCAACAATTAATTGATTAAATAATAATGCACTTTATTAACTTAATTAACTGTACGTAGTCGCAACCTGGGAAACCAATTAAGTTACAATTGAGATATGGTCGTCATAGTTAAAATGTGTATGTTGTGTTTATGTATAATGTATGTAAATTGTGTGATATACTTTTTTTTCTTGAGTTGGCAACATTGAGCATTTACCGCACTCGTGCGGTAAATGCTCAATGAAAACTCTTTACCGCACTCCAGCTGATTTGTTACCGCACTACAGCTGATATTTGCCGTACTCTTTTGTAAACGGCGACTTCCCACACTGAAACGGAAGCGGAAATCGGCTACTTACTAGTGTAGTGTTGCGAAATAGTATATTACGCAACTAGTGCGGGAAGTAGGTGTTTACGTGCGAGCATGATAGTTCACGCGCGACGCTAGCGGAGCGCGGGAATTTCATGCGAGCAACGTAAACACCTTCCCGGATGAGTTGCGTACGATAGTTTTCGCGACACTACCAGCAACAAATTTACAGGGTAAGTAAAAACCAACACACTTCTATAAAAGTTAAAAGATTTAAAAAATATTAAATAAACTGAAGAGAGAAAATGCGAACAAAACTATATTTATCAGTGCGGGGGAGATAACAAAAAGCGTTATCTCTGCTGTTCAGCGACCGAGTAAGCCTTTCTAGGAATAGGCCTACGTCTTATCGTCACAGACGGCAACAATTAATTGATTAAATAATATTGCTCTTTATTAACTTATCGCTTTTAACTGTACGTAGTCGAACCTGGGAAACCAGTTTAGTTACAATTAATTGAGATATGGTCGTCATAGTTAAAATGTGTATGTTGTGTTTATGTATAATGTATGTAAATTGTGTGATATACTTTTTTTCTTGAGTTGGCAACATTGAGCATTTACCGCACTCGTGCGGTAAATGCTCAATGAAAACTCTTTACCGCACTCCAGCTGATTTGTTACCTCACTACAGCTGATATTTGCCGCACTCTTTTGCAAACGGCGACTTCCCACACTGAAACGGAAGCGGAAATCGGCTACTTACTAGTGTAGTGTTGCGAAAATACGTTTTTGGCCGATTGGCTCTTCAGTTGGCATCGTGAAAACGGGCCTTAAGTGATATTCAGATATTAATGCAGTTGTTGAGACAACAAAATGAAACAGCATTAAGACCTTAATAACTAAACTAATCATTCTCCTCTTATATTTTAAGTTATTTAATTTGTGCTTTAAATTATACGGAAAAGGAAAAATCTTACCTGTTTTAGTTTGTAGACAGACCGTGTGTGGACGGGGCAAATGCAAAGTTGAGACAACTAACCTGTTAAAACATCTAAAATTAATATTGTATTTAATGTCTCAGTGTCAATTTAAAACACCATAACTAATAATTTTTTCATAAATGTTGGCGAAAACCTACTATTTCAAAGCAATCAAACACGGTACACGGTACATTTTGTCTGTAATGTAATCCACTCAAGCATACCTTCTAAGGTATCTGATCTAAATACCACTCGGGTTTAGATTGAATAAATCAAATACCCCCGAAGTCACGGCGCCGAGGACTTTTCGGAATGTCATTACCCTCCATTTCTTGCACACGTCCCAGTCGAATGCCAGAAGTCGTCGGAAAGTTTTTTTTAGATTTTTCCACTCATCAATCACGCACGGCGGGCAGAGAGGTAATGAGTCGTGGGACACTCATCAATCACGCACGGCGGGCAGAGAGGTAATGAGTCGTGGGACACTCATCAATCACGCACGGCGGGCAGTGTTAATGAGTCGTGAGACACTCATCATCTCCTGTTTTGGTTTCGTTTTTGTGGCTCATTAGTGGGATATTTATGGTAATGCCCTTAATTAATCGCGTTTGTGCTCCATTGAAAGGTCGTGGTTGGATTATTCATATGGCTCAGCTTGACTGTTTTGTTTTAAAATCCATATTTATAGCCCCTGAGCTGCGATATGACTAATTAACATATAAATACCTTCGTCATACAGCTCCTATGTTGTAACGAACGTTACGGCCGTTTCGGCATTAATATGCCATCTTCAGACTTTGAATTTCAACCAAAAGGTGTCGTTAAGATATAAAAAAAGTCACTGCACATCACACACATAACACAAAATTTACATTTACAAAAACACCCCGCGTTTGTTTGAGTTTATCATGGTGTTTTGTTTTGTTTTGTTTGAACCTTTTGGTTTGCATTACCAAGTTTGGTTGAAAAGTGATAATTTTTTTATGTGTTTTACGTTTTCCTTCATTCATCTGTCATTCATACTGGGCTTAAAATACTTACCTGGGTAGGACGTCATTTCAAGCGATGTATAATGATGGATAATGTATGTACGTTTTGCAAGGTTACCTATGTGGCTCATCCTGTGGCTTCGCCCACGTTCAAATTCTGAAACAGCTGGTATTGCTCCTGTACCGTTTTGTGTATCTGACAATGGGTTTATTTGTTTACATTTGTCTGCTTGGATTTGTACAATAACGTTGTTGTACAAATGACTTATATGATAAATATCATTTTCAGTTGATAAACATCGTTTATTTACATAGGTGATAGCTAACTAACAAGTAAATGTCACAGTAGAATATTAGTTGTTTGATTAATACGTTTTAACGTACTAAATTATTTCTTTTTTTTACAGGTAAGTCGAACTTCAATTCCGTTGCTCTACGCTCTTCCGTAAGTAAAATATTAAATTATACTAAAAAAGGATCGAGTGCTGCATCTTCAGTTAAGATTTTTAGTTGTTGTGCGCAAGCCATGATTTTCATATTGTTTAAAATAACTCAAGCTTTTGTTGACACACAGACATACATAATATTATTGTAAGTAACTTTACTAAGAAACAATTATAGATATGAGAGTTTGATTTTTAATAAAGACATCGACGAATATAATTGCCTACGTCACCGCCTGCGTCTATGTTGGCCTACGCAGTGTATTCAATCAGACTTTCAAAAGTTTCATTAGTGGAAAAAGTTAGTAATTTTCACAATTATGTTTGATCTATCCATCAATCTATTCTCTATATAGGCTATAGGAGATGGGGTTTTCTTAACGGACAGCAAATTTCCAAAACCATAAGACCTGCCCATGAAATTTGGTATTTACCCCCCCCCCTCGGGCCATAGATGCGCACTAAGAAATCGTTTTACAAAATTTTGCAATCGTTTTACAAAATTACCATAGGAATTTCCTACGGTACTCCAAAGTTTCAGCGTTAAACTTAGGAAAGCGTATGATGTTATCATGGTAAACTTAATATAGAATCAGTTGAATGAAGTCTCAATAAAGTTTTAACATGGGTAAAACCCAGTCAATCAGCTAGTTACTTATAAAAATCCGTTATTTTAGTCGTTGAAGGCTGTTCTCATGATTCTGGAAAGAAGAAAATTTATTAACCTAATCAGTATCAAAACACAGTTCTCACGTAACCCCCCTCCCCCCTTTACTATACAATGCCAGATGTGTTGTTATTTTCAAAGCATATTGTCCTTTGAATAAACAACCCGCTCAGGCCCGCCCCATATATCATGGTGTTTAATGTCGAGAGCGTGACAGTGTGGATCGCGTAGCTACAGCGGGGTAGTCATGGACGTGCCGCCGCGTCGCGTCAGCCGGGGGACGTGCTACGTGCGACGCGCGTCACGTCCGTCCAGCCAACAGCTGATTCGGCCTCGTAAACTGTATGTTTAACGGCGGCACGATCAGCTGTCAAATGTGGATAATAGTTGATGTTTAAATAAAAGCCCTATGTTGAGAGTTTATGGGGGTCACGCCCATTAAACTCCTTAAAAAGGAACTTCTTTCATGTAGACCGTGTGTTAATTTTGTGTTTTATTTATGTATTTTTAGTGGAAAGTTTTTGTGATAAAGTCCCAAGATGGCGAGAGGTATTGCCAAAAATCTTCATACCTAAATGTAAAGCTGCGGAAAATCGTGGGTACTTAAGTAGGTTTTAATTTCCCAACCCATCTTTTTCGAAGTAAATATATTCATATAGACTTCTTTGAAATTCATTGTTGATTATGGTAATCTTTTGTGTGAATTTTGATTTTTGCAGACATTTTCCGTCACTGATTAGTAAATACAAGTTCCGCGACGTTTCGGGATCTGGAATCTGATCTCGTCTTGGGGTGGAAAAGAAACTAGAACATAACAAGATGAGTAATACGCAGCCAGGAAATCTGGTCAAAAACATATCGAAAACAGAGAACTGAAAAGCAGTCATAAAACAAACGCTGAAAACGAAGCAAGAACACGATATTGCACAGAATTCACAACTATCACCATCAGAACAGAGCGCGTTCCGTGTGATGGCAAATGTCCGCAAAATCAAAATCAAATCATACTCATAGACGATTTGTTTCCAGATCGGAAAACAAGGTGGAATCTGTTGTTATATTGCGGTTGGAGTCATGGGTGCAGCATGCCTTGTGTATTACTTTTGGCCGCAACCACCCCCGCCATGTCTTGGAATTAGTAAAAGTAACCGTCAACAAAGAAATTGAACCTCTACCAAACGTCGGACATAATGCAAGCGACTCGTGGGACGTCCATGTCGGGGACGCAGACGCAGTTTTATGGTGAACTAGATAACACGTAGCTCGAAATCGAGCAAAAACCATATAGTAATAGAATGAAGAATAATCAGCCTTCTTATAAATTTTAAAGTTTAATCAAAGTGCTAACTTCATTAACAAAATTATGGCTTAACTACTGAAAATGTTAAAGTTAATTTGATCTACCGCAGGAGTTTCTGGTAAACGTAAACGATTTTTTAGGGAACACCCTCATTTTCCTATGTCCTCTTTTTTCTGAAATGTATATTTTAACACCGGCAAAAGATCACGCTCTGCTTATAGCAACATGTAGCTGACCGAGAACAAACACTGGCGCCATGAGCAATGACTTCCTTTGTTAAGAGATTGCCACTGCACCTTATTGATAATTATCGCCAAAACAGATATTGTAGGGAACGGTTGTCTTTATAGGCAACATTTCCTTTGTGGCAAAAACGCGTAAATGACGTACTACTGTAGCAGTCTTTTCATTCTTTAAATGCAACCAACCGCAATGAAAACATTTTCTTGTTCATTGGTCTAGAGTTAGAAGGAGCATCAATGTTACATCGGGAGGGCGATGCCAGCGGTTCTTTCCTACTTCTCAGACCGGTCAACGTAAGTGGCATTATAAGTGCACCAAATCCAAAAATAGATTTGCTCAGGTTGATATCACTTTAAAAAAACACTATGCGATATCGTAAACCACAATGTAACACTGGTAAAAGCTTTAAAAATTTCATAACATAACCTAAATTACATAATAAATCTTTTAAAAAAGAAAACTGTTAAAAACAAAGCCAAACCAGCTGTAAAAACTGTTCTTTTCCAAAAATTAATTATAATTAATTGCTGCAATCTGTGGTTTACCTGTAGAACTATTTCAGAGGTTGGCCATATGTTCAGTTTGTAAACCAACTAAACTGAGCTTGATCAAATGTCGATGAATAGCGCCACTATTCCGAAACTTCAGCCCTTTACTGTACTTAAGTGACTTAAAATTCTGAGACTTGTTGACAAATATACATAAAATTCCCTTTAATTTGATACCTCAAACGTTAAAATCGGTCCAGCCGTTTGGACTGTGAAAAGAAAACCGCTTGCGTATTAATATATAGATTTAGGGACATTATTTGAGAAGAAGCGTCAGCCACGGTCAACCCGAAGAATGCTGAGCGGGGGCATTCGGAATATTTGTGAAGAAGCGTCAGAAATGACAGAAACGTCGCAAAAAGAAGGAATTATCAATTGAAAACGGCGGAAACGTTTCGTAAAAAAAATAAAGAAAAAAGTTCCAATATATTATTTTATTTTTTTATAATTTGTAAAATATTTTAAAGAGAAAAAAAATTTCTAATCATATTAAATAGCAGCACCTGGTGGAGAAAGCTTGCTCGGTAGTTCGCGCATTATATCTTCGGCTATGAGTCAGCTGTTGTAGGGTGCGGGGGGGGAGAGGGGGTACTTTTCTGAAAACATTTTCTAAAACACCGCTGCTTGTCAAATGTTGTGTTAACCAATATCATATGTTAAAAAAATCATATGACACGGCTAGTATCATATTGGTCATAGCCGGAGATATAATGCGCGAACTGTACGTTCATGCAATTAAAGTAGGAGTCTCCATTGGTCTAATCATCTCATCAAAATTTTGTTTCCAAGTCACATCGAAAACATTGTTCGTAACACATGGCACATGGTGTTTGTTTACATTTTCTTCGAACTGTCAAATCGCCTCGTTGCGTTGCAATACTGTCACAGTCTAGGAAAAAATCTATTATTTTTCTCATAGACTTGTTGACTTTCGTAACAACGGTATAAAAAATTTAGTTGGTTCTGTAAGTTATAAAATTTTTAGAGTATCACCTATTTTTCAATTCCATCTTCCATATTCCTATCCATATCTAGTATTCCTATTTTCCATTCAACTTCTTTATTTTATTTACTTAGCATAAAGTTTTATTTTATTTAATTCCTTGATTTGAATTGATTTTAGTTAATTTAACTGCTTTGTTTATGTTTTCCCTGAAAAATAGGGATTGTCGCAAAGTTGTCAACCTAAACAAAGACCAACAAAGCTGCACAAGAGAGTTGCAGACGCTCAGCGCCAACTAATCCTTGTTAATAAGATTATCTCGTTGGGCCACGGTATAAGCGTCCTTTGTTGTTTCGAAAGGGGTTTGTCTAGTTTAAGCTATGAGAAGACAAACATAAACTTTAAGTGTGCAATTCGTTACGTTTTTCTCTCGTTAGGAAGTGGGTATCATGGTGGGTATTACATGCTAAACATTTTTATATATTGTCTTCTGAAAAAGGGGTCGCTCGTTTTATTTTGTTTCATTTTAAAACTATGCAGGTCTTGCGAATGTGGGTCTACAATTTGTAATCACCACTCAGACCGAAACACGTAATATGAACAAAAGAAATTCAGCAAAGTAATGAATTGCAACATTTACATACTATAATATACTATCAACACGATTAAAATCTCAAATGTAATAGAAAACCATAAACTCGCTCACACTTTAAAAACAAGGTGCAATTCTTTAGAGATCATGAATTTACTGATGACAGGGCAACTGATACATTATGGCAGGTTGAAAAGCGTTCATATTTTGTTAGTCCAACAAATTTTATGGAAGATTTGTAATTTTTAAATAAAGAATTCGGTTAAACATGATCGACAAATTTTCGTTTGTGATGAAAAATTATTGAGTGCAGAAAGCTTACCAGAAAACCCCATTTGCCTTATGGCATAATTCTGTTCAAATAGATGTAGATGTAAATGTAGATTGTTTTTGCAAAGTATAATATTCAAGCAAAAATGTACTTTTTCAAGATATTTACAAAAAAAACCCAAGAACTTAAATTTTTCCTTCTATTAAAGCCCCTTCCACCCAAACCCGACGCTCATATTAGTGTAACTTTTGTTTACATTTTGGGGGAAGTGTATTATACAATTTGGCACTGGTTAGAAACGTTTTTGTATGTCCCTTTTTTAAGCTCATTGCACTGTACTATTACTATAAAAGGTTTAAGTACGGGTAATACATATTATTTTGAGAGGAAACCCATATTCAACCAATCGATAAATAAAATGTAGTAATAAAACAAAATTAATTTGGCATTTCACTTGCACATACTTGTCTTTCTAAGCACGTTTCCAAATTTGTCATGACAATTTAAATATTGTTACCTATATACAGTTGTACCACAGCACACCTAGTCACCTAGTGGTACAACTATGTATTCCTTTCTGACACCATATATTCCATTTCCCGCCACGGCGCGGCGCCGGCGCGGCGCGTGCACCGTACGGCGCTCTCGGTCATTGTGAGAGGTTTTATGGGCTCTCCCCTGCTACTGTACTGCGCCATAAAGTATTTTAGGAACACTTCCAGCCACTTGGTGCCGGCAGTTTTATTGTTTTTGAAATATAGTTTGCTTGGATTGTATAAAAACCACAACGTTATAAGATAGTGTTTGAAAACATGTCTATAGATTTCAAATTTTGAATGTGTATCCATCTTGACAGTTCTTTATTCCATTTTTTGAGTTCACAATCAGATGTATCTTAACAAAATGTTGCTCGTGCCCATTTATTTATCTATCTACACTTTAAAGATGAGTTCCCTAACGTTATCTGCCTAATTTTAAAAATATTCTCATTCCAATCTTAATATAAAATCTATTACACGATTACCAGTGTTATATACCTTTCTTGAGGCCAGTTGCTTTTCAACGAGAAAAAACGTTTTCAAGAGAATTTTTTTAAAGTCGCAATAAACCTTTAACACATCATTCGTCACCATAAAACAGCAATTCCAGATTTCAACTTCACAAACCTTCACTCTAGAATAATAATAATGATATATACCTCTGTGTAATTGTAACATTGTCTTCTTAGGCCTCGGTTACGATACGAGCGACGAGCGGCAAGCGACAACGCTCGTTTTTCGGGTAGTATTTACTTATCAGCTGTTAATTTTGAAGGCAGATGCTACGATTGTCCCAAGCGGCGAGCGATATTCAGTGGTGTCGTTTTTGTCGCCGGTCAGGTTCGAAAATGTTTTTCGCGTCGCTTGTCGCTTACCATCTGCATTGTTGCAGTGTTTGAGGTTAGAATCCAACTGGAGATACCGCGACAATGCTTTTGTTGATGAAAAAGCGGATTTCATTTTGTCGGACTAGAAAAATGAAGGGGATTAATTAGTAATTTAATAATGAAATGCAGTTTTTTGAAGGCATTTTAAAATTATTCGAATCTTGACCAGAAGTGAGCTATCGCTCGCCGCCTGTCGCTTGCCGCTTGTCGCTCGTATCGTACCCGAGGCCTTTTATTCTTCAGAAATATCTTTTATTTTATTTCAATGTATCGGAATTATCGATATTTTTCTCCCGATATATTGCATATTACATTTCCAATATATCGTCAAAGCAATATATTTTTATTTTGAACATTTTCGCCATCCCTACTCCTCCCGGCCTCGGCGCTCTCGGCTCTGGGCAGGTTCCCAGTTCCCGCGCTCGAGGAAGGCCCAAGGCCGACCATTCATCGGCGACCTTGACTGGGATAATCCCATGATACCCGACCGCCGCGCCATCACACTATCACACTTACTGACTGGGTGAAATAGGAAACGCCGCGGGTGTCTCTGATTGCAGGAAACACTGCCGGCCCTGTCCACTGTCCACCTCTCTACGTCTGTCCGTTTATAGAGCCGTAGATGCTACAGATTTTTTTTGCGCATAGAACTTGTGCTTCTGTACGTATGTAGTCTCAAAATATCGCTTGTCTACCTGGTTCTCAAACTAGGCCATTGCTAACGGTCAAGTTATATGGACAGGCTCGAACGTTTGTCGAAAAATGTTGCGTTATAGCTTAATTTGTGAGAAAAACAAATATTTCTGACAATATCAACGAGCTGAATAAGTAAAATTCTAAAAAAAAAATAAGTTTGGCTATTTCAAAAGTGAAAAGATTCTGCCCGCTATGAACGCTCGGATATTATTGCACAGCCATATTATAAGCAATAAACCATTTAGGGCGTATGCCACTATTGAAAGTTTTCACGTGAAACATTTCACGCGAAACACAAAATCGTCTGAAACATTTCGCGTGAAACAATGTATTGTAATGGGGTTAAAATTTCGCCTTACTTGCCGAAACATTTCGCGACATTTTTTATATAGATATACTTAACATGGTTTCGTGAATGTTTCGCGAAACGAAGTTGCACCAGGTTGCACTAATGGCAAACGGCCTTTTGGATGATGCATTGAAGGAAGACGGAATAGTTGAGTGAAAGAGACTATCATAGATGATCGCACTAAACTGTAGCACGCTTTATAACTTATATCCTACTACTACACTAATGTACTATATTTTCATATACGTTAAAACTAAATTTATTTGATGCTCTTTATATCTACTATAACGTAAATTTTGTACCATACCCTCTACACACTACACATCCTTTCACTACTTACGGCCAAGTACCATCCAGCAGTAATGTACTTGATGTAGTTGCCGCTCCGATTCCCCCTACACGATATTTCAGCCCGGGTGCATTGCGAGCGATGTACCAGCTGTTACATCGTTTATCGCCTGTTTCCGTCGTTCCAACCCACTGTTCCGATGTTCCACTGTTCCGCTGCTCGCCCGCAATAATGAGCCGAGCTCCCCCACTCAGCTGATTCACATATCAGCTGATCGTTGCAACATATCAATGCGAGTCGCGCTATTGTTGGTGAAGCCGGCAATTCCCCGAGATCGAGGAATTCTAAGAATTTACGTGCGGTTGTTATCTATTCAACTTTTATCGTGCTGATTATAAAACCTGAATAGATAATCACTACCGCAATCGGCTTTATCGTTTTGCAGTTCTGAGGTAACGCTATGATTGAAGGTAGGTTCATAATTAAGTCAATTTCTGATCTATATCAGTTTTCGATGAATGTTTAAATCATGTGTCATTTATTTTTGCATTTACCATGGAATGTAGAGGTTCTAACGTTACAAACTTTTAGAACAAACTAAATCACTTGTAAAGAGAGAGCGAGTGTTAGAGAGGGTTCATGCCTGATTCAAAAAGATCTAAAAGGATTTATAAGTTCGATGTAGAGGTAGTGAGGTATGAGAAGAAGCTTGGGTGTTTACAAACAAACCCAGATGAATTTGGATTTTTCCAGGAGGGGAAATAAATATTTACATATGATCAATCGATTCAACAACAAATTTCTTGTGTCAGTCATGTGTTACATGCTAAACAAAAAACATGTCACCTGTTTATTGATTGTTATTTAAAGAGCAAAACATTGTTTCTAATATCAACCCACATTTTGTTTTGGTTTAGTATTTTTTATCTACCAGACTAGTAGCGTAATCACATGGTTTTGTTTACTTCCACGTCATCAATGATTTCTTCCCCTCCTCTGTTGAAACTTCAATCTCAAGCTTCTTCTCATACCTCACTACCTCTATTTTTGCTTCGTTATTGTTTTATAATAACCCACTAGACCTTCCTTATTGAATTTATGTCCTTGATCCTTGGATGACATCTACTTATGATCAATGATATATCGTGGAAATTCTGTTTCCATCTAGTCTTGGTTTAAAATCAAAATAAATCAGGAAATCCTGTTCCAGATATTTAATTCCAATAAACCTTGATCGAATCAACTCGGTCGGCAATCGAGGAAGGATTTCTCATGGGAGATTTGCCTAATTGTCGAAAGCACGCTTGAACTGATGGGTTAATGAAGCTTGCGATCGGGGTCGGAAGCGAGTCCCAGATAGGACGGGACCAAGGTAGGACCGCCAGCGCCGCGCCGTGAAGGCTGCATCCAAATATGACCAACTTTCACAGCGGCACCCAAAGGTTTCTCTTGACCTGGGTCGTTTGCCGAAAATATGCAAACTTTTAACTTTGATTTCGACAGATTTGGACGTATGCGTATGACCTCCCTTAAACTTTAGGCACTTTTTTGTGTACCTATACTTTATTCCATCAGCCATGGCACCTAAAGGAACCCGCACTTGCGAGCCCGAGGGTCCACTAATCCGTCAGGTGCCACGACTGTTGAAATCTAGTATATAATCATAGGATATTCCCTAGTGGATAGTGTCAACTGTGATAGGATCATAGTTGTAATAGTTGATTCGTACATAAAATTTATATTTTCATGTTAGATTGTAATATTTAAGAAAATTATCTCCAAATTTGAAGTGCGTGGACTGCTAATTAGAGGAAGGGGTATAGGCGACCATGCCATCCCATCTACAAGAATTCTGGAAGAATTTCATTTTGGACGTCGTATATTGAATTTAATATCACTGCAATACAATTTTAGATTGATATTTTCACCTGTCACCTATATGGCAAAAGTTAGAATTCAACCCATCAAAATGTATGTAAAATTAAGTAATTTTAAAGTATTTTTTGAATTATCGCAAACTAAAATGTGTAGTAAGATGTTAATTTAGTATAAAACATTTTGTTAAAGATTAGATTGTTCAAATGCACGGTTATAAATAGTTTTTGTTTGAGCGAATTCGCTCTTTGCTATGATGTCTAATTCACTTTTGATAATATATACATTTAGATCATTATATTAAATCCTATAAATTGCCAGTTCGAAACATAAAAAGAGAGTAGTTTTTCCAGCTATCAATATAACAATGGAAGACATATTTTAAGTCGATTTTGGGCGAACTTCACTTACTTGCCTTACAAGACGCTGTTTTAAGTTCGGAAGTGATTTTCAGATTTTAACCCGATTCAGCCAACAACAATTCCCTCAATAAATAAATAATAAAATTTACAACTTGACAATCTTCATCGATTTCCTTGTATGGCAGGCAAAGTATATGAAAATGAGTTTCTCCGTACTGACGATTGCTTGTACAGCTGCAGTCGACGAAGCTCCGCGTGTTTTTACATCAACAAACACACACGGCGCCTCCCCGCGCGGCTATTCGTAGTTAGCCGTGTGTTTTATTGACTCTGATCCCGGCTTTGAACCGTTCCCGGAGTAAAAACCGCCCCATAAGGTGTTCTTGTGTTCTTGCTCCGCCAGATGCTTTGATTTGTGATTGTTTGCTTTACGTATTGGGTCGCTAGATGTTGATTAACGTGTAGTGGCTGTGGCGCTGGGTTTCTTTCTTGTTAGCTTGTTTTTTCATGGATCTCTATCAATATGTTAATCATTCATATAGGTTTTTTCTTTCATTTTTCTCCATGCAAATTCATTTGTGAACCTTTATCACCCTGCACTTCAGTTTTTAAATGCAGTATCGTAGCAAATGCCGTTACTTAACTGACGACTTTAGTCTAAAATACTGATATATCGAAGCAAATTAAGTTCACGAACGAAAATTGCGATTTTCAATCTCTTTTTTCTAAACATTGTCATCAACATAAGATCGCCCTTTTTATATATGGAGGAGAACTCTTTGAACTCGTTATTATTTCGTGGAAATTATTTTGTAATATTAGAATTCACTTTTAATGATGACGTTGAAATTCCCACGCACCTAAGCCAAAAACTGATGCAGTTTTATTTAGTCATGACATAGTGTATGAGACTCAGCAGCTGTTATAAGAAAACAAATAATTGTTCACACAAAAACCAAATGCATCAGCTGTTTAGCCTTTTTCTTTATATTTTTGTGCCCTTAGGGAAATCGATTTTATCGAATAACTAATATTTTTCCAGGAATGTTTTTACCAAGATCTTCCATTCAAGAATGGGGTTGATGGGTGTCGGCCTGATGGTTTTTTCAAAGATTCCGGGTAATTTTGGCTTCATATCTCAATATGTTTTGGGCTTAACATGCGGCCCTGGACATTACACGATCTGAAGCAGTGATACCAACCACTGCAGTCGGTTTGTATGCTGGATTGGCGCAATGGGTTGAAAAGGAAATATAGTTTTTCTATTAAAAATTGTGTAAAACCCGAAGATAATATATCTGTAGTGCTGCGATACAGATAAAAGGTTGTAAAAGAACTGATTTTAAAGGGAGCATGTTAAAGGGGAGGGTTTACTAAACTGTATATTTATTTATTTATTTATTACAGATGTCTTAATTGCCATATAAATATGGTTAAGACTGATACATTACAAAATATAATTTAAATAAATTGTATCCGTAGATATAAACCTTCTTGATACATAATGATATATCCTTGGTTTTTACGCAATTTATAATAGAAAAAACTCTATTTTTCCCCATCGCACCAATCCGGCATACAAACCGACTGCGGTCGGCATCACTGCAGCGGGTCGTGTGACGTTCAGCCCGCATGTTGGCCGCCCTGACCCACTACATGGCTGGCATTTGTAATCTCTAATTGGGTCTCTATCGGGGTGTCGTTCAAAAAACATCAACTCGTCCTATCATTTGATCCAGTTTAAATGTTCAACTACAGTCTGTAATTGTGGTTCTACTCAGTAATGAGATTTATTCTGTATTCAGTGTGTATTGTGTCAGAATGGTGTATTTGACTTGATATTATAGCAACAAACCAATTAGGACACGAAAATGGGACAAATAAGCCAATTATTCATCTGAATTAATTAAAATTAATTGTCTACACATCAATAAAATAAAACATTTGAAAAATACCTTTTTTCCAAAAAATGTTTAATTTTTTTATGTGTAACCAATTAATTTTAATCATAGACACCATCATGACAAATACCTACCGAGAAGAAATAATTAGTGAATTGTCCATCCCACTCACATTTTTCATCTTTCTCTTATATTTTCCTGTGGTAAAACCTCGCGAACTATTCTCGCGGATTTTCTTTTGTATTAAACTCGTGTTCTTATTTACTTCTTTCAATAGGATGAATAGTTCGCTTCATAGATTTTTATACTATAATAATATATCTGTAGTGAGGGGAAGTGTTGGTTGTACTATACTTAAATAATATATATGCTTGGTTTTTTTTAATACCTATTTCATTTTGTTCACATGATTTTTTTTAAGATTGCAGTCACCGAAACCTACAAAGATCGGAATCTTCTCAACCATATAAAGTATTAGAATTTGACTTTAAATAATTTCACTACTCAAGAATGATTGTTTTGTAACTATAAAAGAAAGCAATCAACTCCACGCACAGGCCTGAGGTTTATGTGGGGGGGGGGCAAATGCAAGGTAAAAGAGGCCGCCACCCTCTTAAAAAAACTTCATATACTTCTATCATAAACTGCATCCTATTGTTCTTCATATTGATTAGCACCCATAAATTTACATTTTTACCACCCAACGTATAATTCAAATCAAATAACGTCTAGACGCCCATTGCTAGAATTAACATTAGTCTAATGGGCGAAGAGGACCGTGTCATGTGGCTCGGGCTATATCCCAGTCTCTCGTCTTGCGGCGTCCAATGCTTGACCTTGGCCATGGGATAATTGCACCAAGGTCGTCGCCGAACACGTTGACTGGGCGGCCGCAACAATGGTGTAGAGATAGTGGCCTGGTATGGATATATTGCTAGTTGCCACTTTCATGTAACAATCACTGCTAATTGTGCATAAAAATGGCCATAATACAACTAGATTGAAAGAAAGTTTTCATAAAACAATTAAGAATTAGGTTTTTAATGGTCAAAAGAATTTTTTCCGAGTAAAAAGAGAGTATGTATTATAGCTGATGGATTGAACCAAAATGTAAACTTTTATTGAACTGATTTCATTGAATTCAGATATAAAATGTTATGTATTAAAATATGTCTTCATAAAGCTTGGTGATTCGTATTTCAATTGCTGCAATAATCCGTATAACTCTGACTTGTTTTGGTAATTAAGTGGTCGCTAGAAGTAAGTGCGACCTGGGCTGTTACAAATCTGTTGATATTCTAAGTTGGCTGCGATGGGAATTTTTGACTTTGTAAAATAAGTCGAAAAAATTACAGATTCGTTTTATTTGTCACCTCTTAACGTTTTTGGCCTTGGTACAATATGTTACCGTAGTCAGTACAGTACTCATACGTAGACTCATCTATATAGCTACTGTTTGCTACATTAGTCAAATTCTATAATGTAAATCTAAAAACATTTGTGTACAAACTTCAGTTCGAATTTCCTAATCTAATGCTTCGACATCGGTCACAGTTTCACAATGCAACTGAAATTTAGAATGTTGCTAAACCTCCACCAGTCACTTGATGGTTGTTTACGTTTCGGGAAGATTTGTTGAAAGATAAACCCATCTGAGTAATAGGTCCCAAGATAAATATGTTTCCACCAGGCAATAATTGTTTACGTAGTCAATCAAGTTGTTGCGGAAACGCCCGAGCCAAAACATCGACAGATTGTCGAAGAGGTCTTATAATTATATTACAGATAAATAATTGATTTAACAACATTCTGATTCGTTTACCAGAGAATATTTTAATTTTAATTTCATCAAAACAAGTATGTAGATTAAATTGCAACGTTCACTTACATGTTAATTGCGTTTACCCTTATATGACGCTTAACTAAATGATAATAATATACGTTGCTGACGGGCAGTCTATATTAAATCTAGCTCAATAATTTACATAATTTAATTGAGTGTTGAACATTTATTAATCCTGTTAATGCTACGGTATATTACATTTCAGTGTATTCATCATAGTGCCGCACAGAAAAAAAAGTTTTGTTGGAACGATAAAAACATACGCAGGTTGTATATCTGCATGCTTTTTGCTCGGTTTACCAATGTTTTTGTTGGAAAAAACAAAATAGATTTGTAGGAACAACAAAACATTGGAAAAAACCGAGCTAAAAGCATTTGCAGATATACGACCTGCAAATGTTTTTGTTGTTCCAACAAATCTATTTTTTTCAGTGCGTGAATGATCCGAAGTTCTGAGCTCAGCCGAACGTACGAAGAATACGTTTGCTATTTTCTGGGTAGCATTGCGCGTAAACACCCTATCTATATTTTTTCGAACATTATTTAGGCCTTCTCTTGTTCGGTAAACATTTGCGCAAATGTTAACCTAATATTTCTGCGGCTTTATGTCCCCTTACCAGGCATCAGAAACCATTCCTGTCAAGGTTTAACTGTATGTCCTTTACCAGGTACACAGCAGTCCAGGTTTATGGTCTGTCACCATCAATCATCCATCATCGACGAGGTTTAACCGGGTTTACGGGCAGGAACCTCGTTGAAGTCACGGTTTTACAAACAATGTCCCATAAAGTCCTGACTACATCGCTCCACGGCTTCAGCCTAGCCTAGCCTAGACAGGCGCGACGCCCGCCGAGGCAGTTATGACTTTCTCCGTCGTAAAACTGCTAGTTTTTACAGCCTCCGGCTTTTTACGATTTCGCAACTGCTTTCCACGATCTCAACCGTGGAGAGACGCCGCGTCGGCGCGCTCGCCGGTCAGCGGATCTGTTTTTACGCCCGCCTGGATTGCGTTTTTGCTTGTCAGAAAGTAGTAAAACCATTGGATCATAGTGGTTTCGTTTACAGCACTTGTTATTGTTTTTTTGTAATTTAAAAAAAGCCTTGACGGAATGTCTATCTTCAGTGTGCTTGTTTGCACATCGAAAAGAAATATATTTAACTATATATACCCCTGTTTTACCCGCGAAAAAACAGAAAACCTTCCTTGGATTCAGGAATTAGTTGGTTCATTCGATGCGTCATGCTCTCTGTTAGGTCGCTATGTATGACAATTTCACAAGCTTCCCTATAGTTTAAAATTGAAACTTTGAAGTACTACACGTAGGTCGTAACCCTGAAGAAAATTTGAAAAATCCGTGCTTAGCGGATATCTGCCCTAAGAGGAACAGTTGCAGCGGATATCTGTCCCTGCAAAGTTTCAAGTTTTTGATAAGAGTAGATTGGGCTATACGTCTGGGGAATATACGTCTGTGGTATTTGACGTTATTATTTTGATTTTTGCGGACATTTGCACCCACTCATTATTACAAAGTTTCACGACGCCCGCGACGTTTCGGGATCTGAAATTTGATTCCGTCTTCAGGTGAGAGAGAACCTAGAACATTTCAAGATAAGTAACCCACATAGGATAACCTCAACAAAAACAAAGCTAAAACAGATAACTGTACAGCAGTCACAAAAACGCAAATGCTGAAAACAAAACAAGAACACACCATAGCACAGAAATCACATACTGTATCAGGTAAGAGCACACCCAATCAGAGCAGAGCAAATTCTATAGTGTGCATGACAAGAATATATTCTTAGACAAAACATAGAATCCGCCATTTGGGACCACGGTAACGGAAGCGTGAGTTAGCCGTTTGTGGCCCAGTTAGAATCACGACGGGGCGGCAAGGCGATACGTCAGTATCAGTGTCACATCGCCTGTGACGTCACGGTGGTCAAGTTACCGCTAACATGCACGGTAAGTGGGGCAAGTGGCGAGTGGTTACAACTCGCCTAAACTGTCCTCTTTCCTCTCCTTCGTAAAAGGTGTTATAACCTGAGGAACTAAATTAAATATTAGGTGTCTCAATTCGATATAGAATCGAATCCCCATTTATCATTGAGTTATATAGACTAATGATACTATCTCGCTCAATGTCAGCGTTAGATAGCATCTTGTATAGAATTTCGGTCTGTTATTTTCAAAACGTCGAAACTGCCGCTGGATGCGATTCGAACAATAAACACGATTATATTGAAAGTGATTTACAGAGCGGCTTTCACACTGTCCAAGTTGTTGGATTACTTGAAAGCGGTTCTGTAAACCAATTTTAGTTTTCTGTGATCCGGAGGCTATAAACGCAACAAACATGGTTATGTAAAGGAAATACAATACGCACTCAAGACTGAGACCAACAGACAGTTCATTACAATACATTACATTGCTTGAAAAATGACAGATGAGGGCAGAATGATTGTGGCGCGATCTTGTAGTTTTGTTACTGACTAAGGCCAACATGATCCTTAGACAGGACTGTTATTTAATAGCCCAACAGCCAATGGCAACTAAGGGATCTACATTTTAACGTGGGGTCTAAACCCCTATTTTGCCTGGTTTACAATTTACGAACTGGTCTAATTATGATGACGGTTCTATGAAAGTAGTATTCAATAGTGAGGACGTTAATCCCCGTAGTATTCAAAAGTGAGGACGTTAATCCCCACTAAGGAACACCGTGTCTATAAGCTATCGCTCATAACTATCCACAATTCGTGACCGACAATGGAACCACGGTTCTTCGAGCTATGAACTATGAAGATTCATTGGGATTTCCTCAGAGGCGCTCTTTTGAACGAAATGAGGAATTAAAAATATGTAAATACAATGCATTCAAGACCAACAGACGATTGACAGTTCTATGAATCCACGATTCCTCTAGCTATGACTCATAAAGGCTCATTGGGATTTCCACACCTGATCCTTTGAATGAATGAAGAATTAGAAACTGAGGCACGCGCGATTCTCGTATCTCGGTTATCAAGTCGCGGCGGAAGTGCGGCCGGCGCGGCGCGCTGCGCGGCGGAAGGGCGGTATATTTGTGTCGCGGTATATATAGCCAGGCGCACCCGGCGCGGGGTTGCGAGGGAATGTTGCGACGGCTGCCGGGGTTGTGGGATCAGGCGCCTGCTGGTCGTTAAATCTACGTATGGAACGGTGTTGGTATTGGGAGAGGGATATATTTACAAGGACAGGTGCGTTTTTTCTATGACTTCGTTGGAAAGAGTTCTACTTGAAGTTTTTTAAGTTGTTTTGAAGTCTTTTAAAATCAGAATCAAGGAAAGAGCCGTATGCGTATGCTTCATTAAAATTTGTATAGTCGCGGGCATCAAGTAGGGCGGGCGGAAAAAATTGGAAGCACACTAAATCGTCTCCTGAACCTCGCTGCTGATATGACCAAATGAAATGTTTTTCCCTGCCAAAACTTTGTTTACGTCTGTCAGGGCCTTTTAAGTGTAAATTTGTGTTTTCTTTAACATATGATCATATAGTTGATCTAACTACCCAATCAAAAAGAAAACAATGATTTCTCCATCAGCACATTTTGGAACTGTAAAAAGTACCTGGTGGATCGAGCTTTGCTCGGTGTTATTCAGTGTTTATCAGTCCATCCAGTTACTATAAAACATTTCAGTGTCATAAAATTGATAAATAAACCTTTTTCATTGCTCCATAAACTCTTCATCCCACTCATTGTATTTTTTCTTGATGGCTATAGATTCCAAACAGCTGTTATGATTACTTCATTTGTTTTTACACTTTCCTTGTTTATTTTCGTTGCTATCATGACAACTCATAAGGCCAATGTTAAAATTTTACAACTTTAAAATTCGATCTATTACGTTATTAAATTTTCTGTGACCATTTAATCTGCATAAAAGACGTTTTTGAGTCGTAAATTACTTATTTCCAGACTTAAGGAAATCTTCGGAACCGTTTTTGAGATCGTTGTGCAAACATACAACCAACCAAGCACACACGCAAGATAACATTGCTCATATAGGAGTATAAACTTTTTTCTTATCTTAAATCTCAAAACGATCAGCTGTTCACTAAACAAAACCACATCCGCGAGCTCGAGTGGCGGGAGGAGGATTTGGCGGCGAGTGTCGGTTGTTTTTGTGGTCGGGTCGCAAAGCTGGCGATCATCTGGCTGGAATGGCACAACCACACAACACGCCGGGCACATGGTACATGTGTCTCGGCAGATGCGCTACAGGCTAGGGTGAAAGACCTGCTGCTTTAGGCCTACTGCACGTGCAACTCTTGTCGCTATTGTGTTTGTGGTTTAAATATAATTGTTACCACTTGTGAGTAGAATTTGCTTGTTTGAACTTAGAAGATATTCTTACTTCAGCAGCGTTCTCGATTTCATTACCACAATCACCATGTATTGTTATCAAACCATTTTAGGCCGGCCGCAAAAGACGACAAGACATCTTTCTTGCGTTTTTGTCTTGTTCAGGTGCCGAAGGATTTTGCATCTTTCCGTAGCAGTGTGTGGCCGGCCTTCTGTACAAACAGGATTATATGCCAGATTATAGGTCGTATCGTTTGCGAAAAGACTTACAAAACCAACTGCGATGAATGACTGTACGTAGAGCGTCGATTGTTTTGCAAGTTAGTTATTGATCGTAAGAAGGACTTCAGGAAACAATTTTTCACCACACTACGACGAAATCACCTGTTTTACAAACGTGGGGACCTAGGGCCGAAAGTCAGCTGATCGTTTATTTGCTTGAAACAACGTCAGAACATCACAAAATTATTCGGCATTAAAGACAGGATAGTTGCGATCATACGATTTTCATAGCTGTGTGTTGTTTTCAAGTGAGTCAAATAATAATCAGTTTTGTTTAATTATTTAGGGTATATTTCATTGTGTAGTTTGGTGAAAAATAGCGTTCGCACCTCGGCCGAAAGGGTTTTGCAGCTCTCGATCGTTTCAAATTCTCGACTTCGTCTCGAATTTGAAACACGATCTCAAGCCTGCAAAACCTCATTTTCGGCCCTTGTTGTGAAATATACTGCCTAGTGGTTAACCAACTGATTTCTTTCATAGGCGAAGTTATTTATACCTATTATTATTTTTCATACTTGTATAAGTCTGACTATGTTTAGAACTGTAGAATAAAATCCTGAACAAAAACTATTAAATAAAACCAAATAATCAGGTTAATAATCTTAAGGATGTTGAAGTTTACGTTATGAATAAATACTGTAAGTACATAATAATGATGCCTTAATTACGCGCTTGCTATTGGTCAGATCAATGGTTTCATTCTTTTTAGCTGTACGTGCTAAAAAGAATGAACCACTCCGTAGGTTAACCACTTGCGGGAATGTTTTAACGCGTTGGCACTGCAAAAAACCTGTCTATACAGTGCTGCAATGGTTTGAAATATTTGGTCGCGGTGTGTAAAAAATCCATAAGCTTTCTAAGTGAATGAAGCAGACTGTAAAAGATTTATTATAGGTACTTTAGTAAGGCCTGCATTACACTATCAAATATTTTATGAAAGATCTTTTATGAAAAATTTATTTGACCAATCAAAATTTAAGTTTTTTTTTAAGTAAGCTGGCTTGAATTTTGATTGGTCAAATAAATATTGTACAAAACATATTTTATATAATATTTGATCGTGTAATGCGGGCCCTATTCTATGATGGACCTCGGTTGGTTCAGTGTCCCGCTGCAGTCAGTTCCCCCATTCTCCGCCAGGGACGCTGAGTCTCGACAACGTACTGCGCTCGTCGCTGTTGCCGGCGCCGCGCCGGGTAGTTCCCGCGGCGGCGTGCAGGTTGCGATACACTCGACCAGAGCGACATTAATATTATATACGGCTTTAAAAAGTGGATATTTTAAAATATGATTTATTTCGATGATTTTCTGTATTTAAATTATCTTTGAGTAATGTAGCATACAGTTAATAAATTTATATCTGTTAGCTGTAATTGTACATTAAATAGAGTTTACTGTCACTCTCAGTAAATTTAGATCGAATTGTACAATATACTACTTGTAAGTGAATTCCACCACTCGTCATACTAAGAAACATGATGACGTAATGAAATCATGCGTGATTGCGTTTAGTATTACGTGATTACTTATTTCTACGGCCTCTATCAGAGGCCAAATTGTATGAGGGAAACGTGATGCTACACGTATAAGATCACTGTTGTTCTAATATGAAATATTCGTATTCGTATACTTATCACATTATGACTATGACACTATGACTATATACAAATAGTAATTTTTAATTCCACAATCCACAACAATTAATAGTACTGTACAGTTCGTCTGTTTTATCTTGAGCTATGGCCTAATCGGCTATGGTACTATATAGTGGACGCGTTTCTCTTCATTCCACATTCACATTTCGATATACAGACCATGTGTGAGATAGGAGCTGCCAAACATTGTTTACTCTCAATTATCAGGGACAATAAACAATGTAAAATTTAATTTAAAAAAATATTAACTGTGTTTTCAAATTACAGTAAAGATATAGTCAGCTGGTCAGGCTTGTACCATGGTGTAAAGAAAAAAGAAAGGTGTGTGCACAGTCGGCTGGTATGATTTAGTTGGGCTCACGAAACAAGCGGTCCTAGAGTTCGTGCGTTTCTTCGTGAAGCCTGGGTATGAGGGGCTGTAGTGGCAAGCAGGCTTCACCAGGAAACGCACGAGCTATAGCGGTATGAAAGCAGAACCAAGAGCGTTCACAAAATATTTTAATTGAATTGGATTAACTTGATTGTATTTCAGTCGTCGAAGCGCTAGTTGCGTGAGCCCAACTACGTCACATCAGCTGCTCTGCACACACCTTTCCCTTTTCCTTGCACCATGGGCTAGCACGACTTCAGAGATCAGCTGTGACGTTCCGTTTCCTTTCAGTCCACTCCAACTGACTCCAAGTGCTTCATGTGTAAACGATTTCCATGGCTCATTATAACGGACGAACTCTATACCTTCATTGCTTCCATTGAAACCGTCATTGGATATAATTAGTCAGAAATCGAACATAAATCTATTTAGCCGCACAATAAATTTGTAACTCCAGTTACGATCCTATAATTTCTACTTTGCACTCGTGCCAATCGCTGACAAGACTAGGTGATCTCATTGTTGCCCCCGCGCCCGCGTTGCTTTATCAGCTGCGTCTGTGTCAGCTTGCGCTAAGCAAAGCGTGCCTGCTGTGGCGTGATGTTATCCAAACTTTATTGACCTTTGATGTCCTCCCTCTAAATTTTTAGATTTTAGACTCAACCGGTTTAACCCTGTTTTGATGTCCACAATATTCGCATATAGTCCAAATTTACGTTAATATTGCCTGTTTGCTTTAATGCTCTAATCTCAGTTGAAAGTATTTCGATCTTAACTATTTACTATGGGTTGCATAGCTAAGGTGACAAGGTTTTGGAAAAACCAACTCGTGACACTAACCTAGGGGAGAGAAGGGTCCTCCACCGGAAAATGTTGGAAAAATCAGGAGCGTTTCGGTGGGTTTTTAAACTCTTAGAGTGTACAATATGCAATATTCCTGTCTTTCTTTACAGTTTAATTATTTACTTGACTATTTTTAAAACTTGGACTGTCCTAAAATTTGTTAATTCCACGATCAATAAAATCCATATTAATTTACCAACAATTCTATCCAGACTCTCAATTAAAATAAATTTAAATTTAAATAATACAATTTATTAAATTTATTTACAAAGAAATCAGTCTTAACGATTAATTAAAATCGAAAAAAATTCAACAAAATCAATCAAGAATAAAACCACAGAAAATTATTAGTTTATCATTTGTTTTAATTAAAATGTATTTTAAGTACATTTTTGTACAAATAATGCCAACATGCACGGGACGTCTGGTTACCTTACGTATTGTGTAGGGCCTAAGTACCAAAACAATTTAAGAAAGTATATGTATACAGTATATCTTTTTAAAATTCCAAACCAAAAACTAATGGAGTGTGGTTGATTATCCTAAGACCTGGTGTAACTTTACAATGTTTTGGTTAAGAAGAAATTAACAAATTGACGAAGTAAGTTACTTTTCTTTTGTTTAGAATATTGGCCGTTAATTTTACGGACGTTTTGCAAGCCTTTGCCCACGCTCGGTTCAGCCGTCTTTGACCGACTGCACCCGCGGATATTTCGCAAGCTGCGTCCGCTCCAGTTTCGGCGGTCGATGACTCAACAGCTGATTATTGCTGATTGCCGCTGATTATCGCTGATTACGGGTCGATGCGCCTTGCCGTTATCAGCCGTATTGAGTGTGCGGCAATTATTGGATATTGCAGACGAAAATTTCTGAGTGTAGGTTGAGTGATTGGTTCGAAATTTTGATGATTACTCTGGCTAGGTCTTGTTTTTTTGGGATTTCATAACTTATTAGCTTTTTGATTTTACCAATCTTATTAAGACTTTAATTTTCAATCTTCCCAGCTTATCTTTTAAGTTTAACTGAAGCCTATATTTTTGGTTTACCAATTATTTTGGCCTATATTCTGTAAAAATTCCGTTTAATAGAGATGCAGTTCCTCAGATTATACACCAAACAATTAATTTCATGTTTTACGTTAATTTGACGTCAAAACATTCAATATATTTATAGTATGCATCCCTCAAGAATAGTGATTACTCTTAAATGAAGTATAATACATTTGAAGCATTAAATATGAAATTTTACGGTATGCACACAATACTAATACCGTAATGACCTAAATAATATTTTAATGGGTTCCTAAAAACACGGGCACCAAATAGGGCGGGTGAGTGAGTGCGCTGCTGGCGAAGTTATTGTTTATTGTATATTGGGGTAGTTATCAACTTATACGGTCATAATATGTTAAACTAAACACAATTTTACATGTAAAAGACCCTGGATAACGCAAATAAAGTTTTGACAGTTCAATAAAAACATTTCATTTAGTCATTTCAGCTGAGGTTTAGCTGACGATTTGATGAGTTTACAGTTTGTGCCGCCCGCCATATTCGTGCACTCTACTCTAGTTTGAGAAGTCACAGTAAATGTTATATTATAGTATAAATATTATTTATTGATTCATGAATACATACATATTCGTTATTACCTCTTAAAAAACAATCATCTAGTTTTCTAAAAAGTCGTGAGTTTTTATTATTCGATCTTTACAATCATTGCCACTGTGTTATTCAAATCAGTACTATTTAAGTACATTTTGCATTATTTTTAAAACTGATCTGTATATTTAATGAATTCATACACCTCCTCAATCGCGTGTGGCACGTTGTACAGGTTTCTCACTATCACTGAACATAGTTCGCCTGTCCCACACTGGAAGGCCTACAGTCACAGCCAGACCCCTAACCATGTCACTTGGTGTATTTTTAGCGGCAGTTGATTCTTTCAACACGCACACGCATCACGAGCGACAGGCAACCGTCCGCATTTTGATAACTCTTTTCGTCTGCGGTCTACGAACTGTACTTTAACTCAATTTGTGTTCGCCATCACCGTTGAGATGTTCGAAATAGTTTTGTCATAAAGTATTAAAAGCAACTGTAGCTGCTGGTAGAATTGTATGTTGTAGAATAAATGATTTGCAGATTTAGGCAAGTGACTAAAAGAGGTTTGCATAATAGTGTGGTGTAGAACTTTCTATTTTTTCAAAAAAAACATGGCCTATTTGCTTTCGTTTATACTTTGGTTTACGTTTTAGCTACAAACGTATTTTTAACGGAATCTATGCCATAAGTCATAAGCTAGATCTTATTATTTCAAGGAATCTCGAGATTTAAATCTCGTGCCATTTTTGTTCACGGTTAACCGTATAATAATCAGAACGTTATTGTTTTTATCACTGCACAAAGCCTATTTTTCTTTTGAAGGAAGTCGAGGAAAGTTAAATGGACCTACTACTGAACAACAGAAGGGCGCAGGGTTAAAAAATGTGATCACAGATATAACTAATTATCCCTGAAAGTGCGCTAGCCATGTTCATAACAGATTTTACAAAGCGCCTGCAGACTCAAGGATGCAGTTTTCAAACATTGAGTGTGCTGCAAGAAGTCTCCTCGGAGAAGCAGGCGTTTCACTTCTAAAATAAATTTATTTTCTCTGAGGAGGATATTTTAATGACCGGCAGTCCTAGACTGTGTAATAAATTATCAATTTTATTTCCATTTTGTGCAAACCCGAAATTTATAAAAATATGAATAATTTTAGCAATTGTATAAATACGTTACGAAGTACAGTTATGGCGAAGAAGGCCTTAAAGTTCTTGCTAGATTTTTGTTTATAGAGAACATGAATGTTTTTAATATGTAATAAAAGTTTAAGGAGAAGAAAATAAATTTATCAAAATGTAAAATATGCCAGGTGCAGCGTCTTACAAAGCTTATTTTATATATACATTAGATTGTTTTATTTTCATTTATTAGCTATTGTGATAAAGTTTTTACATTCATTTGTTCTTAAAATCATGCAAAATTGCTTTTAACCCTACTACTTAAGATGAGATACAGGTTTATTTTCATATTTTTGCTAGCTAACATTATAATTTGTAAATCAGCTTTTTTATAGCTAGTTTCAAATAATTATAAATCGGTAGTATTTAATATGCAGAATATTTTGTTTAAGAGAATGGAGAAAATAATTTTCAAATAATGTTTTCAACGTTTTTTAATTTTCTATATTGAAGAACTTTTTAGAGTGGAATCGTTGACTGTAAGTTCTTAATTTACGAATTTAAGAAACAACTTAGTTAATTTAAGAAATTACAGTAAAGGTAAAATAAACCAACTGTCATTATTAAACTATACACTAGTCGTCTTTAAAAAAAGGTTATTTTTATGATTTGAATTTAAAATTTATGTCAAGTAGTTATTTCCTATAAAATCATCTCTTGTAAAAAGTTAACGATGTTTGGGATGGTTTCACCGATTATCTTCGTACATGTGTATCGTCAATGGTTCCACTCGTGTCTGCTAGGAGCGCTGATGCACACTTGTCCGTAGTTTCTCGATCGACCACTTGGCGCGCTGCCGCCAGTGCCGCTCCAAGAAGTCTCGAGATGAGCCGTTAGTCCTGATCAAACTCAAAAACAAGTTTGATTTGCAGACCCATGTATATTTTTCGAATTTTTATGATATTTCACTGTCTGCAGTGTTCAACAAACATGTTTTTAATTAATAAAAGAAATATTATTATTAGCCCATGAGAACCAAAATCCAGGTAAAGACTCTGGACCAGACCCGTGCTGGCACGGGGGGACAGGGGGACGTGTCCCCCTGCGCCCTCCCCTTAAAGGTTTAACCGGCGCCCTCCTGACACCGACAAAAATTTAATTTTTGAATATTTGAAATAAAAACTCAGAAAATCCAGATTTTTTACTTACAATTCCACTATATTCAAGCATTCCTTAGTCATTTTGTCAAAGAAACCATGTTTCCCATACCCTTGCTGTTAAACAAACTACTTGCTCAGTAAGGCTGGGGCACTTATCTGCATCACGCACCACCAGTGTTGAAAAAACCGGGTGGTTATCAGGTTTTCAGGTATTTTTTTGGTTGACTGGCGATTTTTCAGAGGATTTTTCGATTAGAATTGTATAGCATTTTTATAAGTTTTCTCAACATATGAAAATTAGTGGTGGGTCGATTAGCAATCACAAGCGTATATCGTCTGCTATCAGTACTTATATACAGTGGCGGCTCGTGTGTAGGTTCAATGGTTCAGTGAACCCCCTAAAATAATCAAACACAATAAATTTTTTAAGTAAATAGCAGAAAACTCCATTGTTAAACTTACTTTCATAAATAACATGGCAAAAAACTATTGTTACGTCCGGGTGAAGCTCTCACGCAACGCCGCGCCGGCAGAGCGAGGTTCAGTTCGCCGAGTGAACCCAGCTGGCTGGCGAGGGGTGTGAGGGGAGCGGAGGGGGGCTTGCTTGAAAGCAATGGACTTATCGCTAATGCTCTCGGCTAGCGGCGAGCCGAGCGCTGACGACATTGGCCGACCTCTTCCGAAAGAGTAGTTTCTTTCCTAACCACTTCTGTTTCAGCAGCACCCTACGGAACGCGAGCTGTAAACCTTGATAATGTTGTTTTAATGGTTCGGGCAATGTTTAAGTTTATTTATTTAAATATTGTGTGATTTCTATGATGTTTTTAGTTATAAATAAGTTTATTTCAGTTATGCGATTATGCGTTTTATTTTTAGCTCTGATTATTGAAAGAAAATAATCGGCGTAGCGGCCGCACCATAGCTTTCTGTAAGAACAGTAATTAAGCTATCAAGCAACGGTAATAACGCTATTGATTTAATTAATTTTGGATTTAACATTTTAATGTACATAGTAGCAATTTACAATTTATCATCAATGGTATAGTGCCTTAATCCTATAGACTATAAGCATTACATTCGTGTATAAAAGCAGGTATGTCAAGAAATGCAGGCACTACGATCTTGTAAGCATTTGACGTTTTTAAATACTGATTGGCTGATTGGCTTAAGACAATAACTCTAATATAATACATTGGTATAATGTATATGTTATTAGCTCTGAACCCCCAGTACATAAACTCACGAGCCGCCACTGCTTATATATATCCATGATTTGATCAAGTCTTCTTATTGTCATTTCTTGTGGTTTTCATATGGATTTCTTTTTGTTTAGGCAGTATTAGGCTAAAGTGAATGTCAGTGAAAATTTTACCCTGATTGAAATTGGATAAAATTCGTAGTTCGGCCTAACATCGAAATATAATTTTAAAACTATATTGTAGATCTATGTTGAATAGTTTAATTTGATGCCTTAATTTTGCTTTTGTTACGTCGAATTTACTCATAGCGGGTAAAAAAACGAATAACAGCTAAAATGAATATCCTACTTATTTAGTTATTTAAGGGAATTTTTCTAAAAACCCTGAGAAATACGAATTTTCCAGAATGCGACCAGGGGTCAGCCCTGCTTTATTCGGATTTCTGCAGTTGCACAGTATGTTTTTATGACTCTGAATTGCCTAAAAACGTGAGATTGTAGGTCTTATTTTCTAAAACTTCCACGGGGGAGAACCCCCAGAACCCCCAGTGGTTGGTGCACTCCAAGGAAAATATCCAGGCAGTCTCTGCCTGGCGCCCTCGTCATGCTTGTCCCCCGCCCTTTCAACGTACCCAGCACGGGCCTGCTCTGGACTCACTATACTCGTGATTGACAAGGTGTAAAGTTAATCAGTTTCACTCTGGTTTTGTATTGATTAATACTCCACAATGTATTCATTACGGTGTATTTTTTTTACGTTTTTAGACGGTAATATGTGGCCTGAGTAGGCTAATTAAAAATAACAAATGGACGTTTTGTACCTCTATTTATAATAGAGAATTTTTGTTTGAAGATTATGGACTTGGACCTCGTTCCATGGCCCCAAATCCTTCGTCCCTGCAAATGCTGATCGTATTTACTTCATAATTCATAGCGAATTCTCTACGGAATATTGAGCTATTTTTAAAGAATTTCCAATGGAATTTTAATAAGGAATCTAACATGACCTTTGGACCCGAACGGTGGCAGTGAGTTACGAGACCATGACGAACAGTATGTTTCGGAGCCACCAGGAGCCAAAAACACTATATGTTCAAAACTTAATTCTTGAACTTCGAATTTTGAAGGAAAATCCTTTCTATGATATCGTTTTTAAGTTCGTAGGCCAAAATATCCTAGTACTATGTCACCCCATTGTTGTGGGTGAACGCCTAACAAAGGGTTTTATCCTCTTTGGGTTTTTGGACCCAAAAAGGGTGCTATTTAGACATGAAAGTTCGAAAACTTTATCCCCTCTCAAAAAGGTTAGCACAAAATGTAACGATTTATCAACGAAAGTGTTAATTTACTAAACGCAGTCCTTTGTCTCAAGCGATCTTTGCACTTAGGAGCGGCCGCAATGTTTGTCCAGTCTTCTTCAAGTTTGGGAAAACTATCCATTCTATTTATTATTTTACGTGGGTGCGGGAGTTCGTTGGGCAGAATCAACGGAGTACTCTTGTACTTTTAACCTCATTGTTGGGGTGTAACCTAAATGCTCCGTATTCGGGTTTTTTTCGGCCTAAGAAGGTTCATACTAAAGAACCACAAGAATAATTTTAATTTATTCGTTTACTAAAGAAGATTAAAATGAGAAATTTGTCAATCCTTTCTGAAGTTTTAGCATAAAAATAACCAATTACAACAAACACGCAGCACGTTTTATCAAGGGGATGTTTCTGCACTTTAGCGGCTGTAATCGTCCAATTTCCTTCCCTTAGTTCTGTGGTTTGTTTGGCAAGTTAGTTGGGGTATTAACCGGAAAAATTGTGTGTGGCATTAAACTTAAGCTCTTCTATAATGTGCTATTTTAGCCTTTTATTGTTAATTTTTTTATCTGACTCTGACTCCCTTACCTCACAAGTTATGCGTGCTTTGGTTCGGTCTAGGTGTGTTGGTGTTCTTTTAAGCCACTTATCGAACTCAAGTTAGAGAAACGACTCGCGACTTGTCAGATAATAACGATTTGACGGTTTTTACCTCAGAGAATCAGCTATATCCAGAATTGAAATGATCATATAATACAACTTACACTAACAATGCATACGCCTGAGAACCTATGTAACTTTAGCAAACTTCTTGTAAGCATCAATGACTAAATTAATTTTATGAGCAATCGTCAGTTGGGACTATTATTTAAAAACAAATTAACAATGTTGAAAATGTTTCAAGTTTTTAAAACAAAAATGTAATCCACTTTTATTACAGCCGTTGGCGATTCTACGCTCACGCAGACTGGCGGGCCAGAGAGGAACTACGCCCTGTACTACTTTACCGACTTCGTTCCTAGTAGTTCACTGCAAAGCCGGTAGTTGGGTTCACCTTTGGCGTGATAAAGATGATCACTGATTGCAACGTTAATAGTAGCCATAGTTGTTCCTAGTAGTTTATTGTAAAACCAACAGGTGTTAAAATGAGTTTGACAGAAAAAAACTGATCAAGTCCTGATCAGGAAAAGGTCATAAACCTTCGTAATAAACAAACTTAAATGTGTTCGGTAAAATTTTTTCTCCAATTTTTGTCTTTGTATTTGTTATATGAAACAATACCAGGGAACTTTTTTAAATGAAATTGTTACGTAAATTATGAGAGCTACAGAAATGCTACACAGGTCTAAAGGGCCCATACCCCCGTTGCATCAGACCTGCACACTCAGCGAATTTCAAGTGCAAAACAACATATTTCAATCCAACATAGCGAGATTTGACATGTTTTGGTAAGCTCCATAAGAATAACATGGGGAATGAGTATGCATGTTTGCTGTTACAGGTATATTAAAAATGGGTGGTTTTAATTCATTATTTAGTAGATCTGATCTAGAAGAAGCTATTTTACAAATTTCATTAAGATATGTTGAGAAATAACCGAGATAAAGAATTTTACTTATTTCCCATAAGGTTAACATTGGGACAACGTACTGTGTTTACCACTTTCAATATCTCGGAAACCAATGGACATAGAGCAGTGATTCAAAATACTAAATTGTTTGTTTTTTTTAGCAATTCAATTTTTAGAATTCAATGGTGCTTATAAAAATCGGATTATTTCTATTTTTCTATGTAAAAAACCCATTTTTGTGGGGTTATCCCTCCCTAACCCCCTTTCCGATGGTCCGATCGGGCTGGTTTTCGAACTCGTCCGAATAATAACTACTTTACACGTCTGTGCCAAATTTCATTTTTGCGAGCGCTATCGTGCTTACAGACACATATATATAGAAATTTGAACTAATAGTGTTTTTGACTTCTGGGGGCACCAAAATAAAAAGTTATAGTGGTCCCGGGCTTAGGTCTTACAGGCTCATGTATATTTTTTTTTAATTTTTATGACCTATTACTGTCTTAAGTGACTAACTAAGGATAATTTTTATTTCAATTTTTTTTATATTATGTTAATATTATTTCAAGGTCTGTGGGTACCATACTATGTACCAAAAATTACATCTTAATTATAAAACTCTTCCCTGTGGAGTTATTTGTACCGAGAAATTGAATTTTGCGCCTTCATAACTTGACAAGGCAACACACTTAATACATAAAAACAGAATCGGCACTTTCTTGCCGCACACCTTGGTCAAATGCACTAATAAAAATAAAGTAAAATGTCCTAATTCTCGGCCAAAAACCCATAATAAAGCACACCAGTAAACCTCGAAGGAATCCAAAGGTTATAACCCCATAATGTTTGAGACATGTTTGTTTATTCCCCAGCCAACTACTATAGACCGGCCACCATTAAAGTCATGGTGGCCAGTTGAAGTGGCTGTAATGCATGTTATTATCATTGCTTTGCAGAATAGCCGCCGTAATTGCAAGAACATGATGTACAGTACAGCTCGACTATATTTGTATCTTTTTAATTGTGCTTGAGTGAACGGAATTATATTGGATTATTATTTAATGCTGCTTGAAGTTGAGTATACTGGAGTTGACAACAAAAATCGTTTCGAACATTACTAGTTTACGACCATAATGCAGTTTTTTATAGTGGATTGTTTTGGTATCAACTAACACGTTTAAGAGTGAGAATATCTGAGTATAATTGTTAAGGCGTTTTATCTCTTTTATAGGAATTTTTAACTTTATGTATTTTGATTTGCGCGTGAAGCCATGACGACGTTGCAAGCGGCTGAACATTATTTTATCTAATATTTTGTGATTACTGAAAATTAAGAACAACTGCAGTATTTAGTTAGGATTCCACATCTTTCGCCAAAATTTGAATGCTGACTAAATTTATCATTCTTTTGTTGGTTAACCTTTTCCAGGGTCAGTAACTACAACGCCTTCTATCATCTGTCTTCTTTCTCCTTTGTATATTGTATTAGAAGAATATTAATCGTTTTCTCCGGGCAGGTGTTGGTATCAGTGCGCCAGGTGGGCAGGTGGCAACACTGTGACTAAAGCCTCAGCTGATTATTTCGATGTTGCAGGTGCCCCATCTTTGTGGCAGGTGTTGGAAACTCGAACAGGTTTCTTGACTCTAATTCCAGTTACATGTTTTAATTTTATTTGAGAACCAATTCTGGATGAGATTCACCTTTTTAAATTCTCTTTTTTAATCCTTATTTGTCATTGTTGTATGATTTATTACAGATGTGACTTTTAACTATGAAAAACAAATTTATAAACAGTTTTAGCGTATTTCCCCTATTGGGAAGAAGCTATTACCGTAGGTCTCATGGTAAGACCTAAGCCCCAGACCATGATAACTTTTCGTTTTGCAACCCCCAGAAGCAAAAAAACACCATTCGTTCGAATTTTTAGATATATATATCTATATATCTATATATATATGTGTCTGTTAGCACGATAGCGGCCGTAAAAATGGTCCGATCTTGATGAAATTTGGTACAGACATGTAAAGTGGTAATCGATTGGACGAGTTCGTGAACCAGCCCGATCGGACCTCCGGAAAGGGGGGTAAAGGGGGATAAACCCCCTCAAAGATGGATTTTTTGAGCTTTTTACATAGAAAAATAAAATTTATCAAATTTTTGTTGGCACCATTGAATTCAGCTCAAAAAACAAACAATTTAGTACTTTGAATCACTGCTCTATGTCTATTCGTTACCGAGATATTGAAAGTGGTAAACACAGTACGTTGTCCCAATGTTAACCTTACGGGAAATACGTAAAATTGTATATCTCGTTTATTTCTCAACATATCTTGATAAAACCTGGTAAATGGTTTCTTCTAGTTCAGATCTACTATATATTGAATTAAAACCAACCAGTTTAAACATACCTGTAGCAGCAAACCTGCATACTCATTCCCCATGTTAATCTTATGGAGCTTACAAAAACATGTCAAATCTCGCTATGTTAGATTAAAATATATTGTTTTGCACTTGAAATTCGCTGAGTATGCAGGTCTGCTGCAATGGGGGTATTTAATTTTTCCTCTCCCTTTTTGCCAACCTGTAAATTTAGTAGTTTCCCTATACAGATTTTAAATTTCAAATAATAGTAATATTAGATATAAAGTTTTCACGATGTTTCGTAATGGTAAGGCCTACTTGTATAAATGGTTTATGCTTATAGGCTTGATATTCACCCCACACGAACAGATTCTATTCTCTGCTTGAATAGAATTATGCTTACTGACAAAATGGTTAAAATCGTAATTTAAAATGGAACCTGAAAGCCCCTTTAAAGGCTATATTTTCCCTAGGCAGCCTAAGGATAGTTTGCAACACTCCGATCGCTCAACCATGTAGGTTGTTGCAAAAACACGTTGCGTAGATAGCTTCATGGCTTCATACATAGCTTCAATGAAACCACGAAATTTGCTATTTGTGCGATCCTTTGTGAAAAGTTAAAGGAACAGATTGTAACGATTTGGTTGCGATTTTGATTGTTGCGTTTAGAAGGCGCTTCGATGTCGGTGCGATCAGATTGTTGTAAAATAACTTTAATAACGGGCCTTGGAGTGTGTGTATTTCACAATGGAGGGAACGCCAACGCAGTTTCGGTTCGCTCGGAGTTTGTTTATTTAGTTGTAACAGAGATTGCTCTGTGCCCCCAGAGACGCGCGCTACATTACTCTGTGCTTTGTATGCCTGTTTAGCCCGCTCTTCCTTGCTTCCTCCCTGTGTAAATTTAAACGTAAAACTGTTGTTATTCGCGCCTTTATTCCTTTGTTCTTTTCTCGTTTAACCTTGCTTCCATGCTTTTGAGTAATTTAATAGGCTAACTAGATACAATTTATAATTTACCATTACGATACTTTTAATTTCCATGCTTTTGAGTAATTTAATAGGCTAACTAGATACAATTTATAATTTACCATTACGATACTTTTAATAGTCCATTACCGAAATATTGATTTTTTCATGTTAGACCTGTTTCATTTAGCACAATCAAGTAAGTCTGAAGTTTGATTAATTTTTCTTTGATTTTCAATCATTCAAACTCTTTAAAAATTCTTTTAATTGTAAAAACAAAATAACAAAGACTTTTATATACATAAATAATAAGTTTATCTGCTGATGTTATTAGTTTAATTGTTTTAGCTTGTTCCCCTACATTTAACATTTCACTCTAGTATCTTGGAACCTTGGAAAAGACTTTCAAATTAATAGATCACAGAAAAAAATGGGTAAGATAACTTATTATTGAAAAAATAGATTTGTTGGAACAACAAAAACATTGTCAAACTGAGCAAAAAGCATTTGCAGATATACAACCTGCAAATATTTTTTATCAGTTTACCAATGTCATTTGGTTGAAACACATTTGCTAAGATAGCAAATTTAATTTGTATGAATAACATAGCATTAATATTTATAGCAAACAAAATTAGTGTCAAAATAGCAAATGTAAGGAACATTTTGCTAGCAATGCCAATGTGTTTGTTAAAAATACAATGCACATTGGTATTTATAGAAAAAGTGTTTTTAACAAAGTAATATTAGTAAATCCAACAAAACAGTTTTGGTAATTCCGACAAAACCATTTGTTGTATCGGCAAATAAATTGGTAAAAATAGCTCAGCAAATGTGGTTTTGTCGATTTCACCAATGTATTTTTCTGTGATCTGTTGTTATTATTTTAATTTTTGTTCTAAGCCCTGCTATTATTTTAATTTTTGTTCTAAGCCCTGCATCTTGGAACCTTCGACTAGGCTAATTTCAATAGCAGAGGTTATTTGGGGAAAGAGCACTTTACTTTTTCTTCAGCAGAATTCACCCCTCTTAAAGAAAGACAAAGCCCTGCCGCACATTCAATGGAGGGTCCCACGGTTCACTAGGCTTCGCTAGACGCCAGAACTTCTTTTCCTCGGATTCCGTCCCGGTCCGTAAGCCCTATTGCCTCCATTCTCTAAACTTCATTCTTTACTCACTCCATTGATCCCACAAGTGGCGTGCTTCCTGCGCGACAATGAAATTTCTCAGTTTAGAAAGGCTGGTGGGATATCAAGGTTAAGTATTTTTAGTGGTTCAATTGTTTTACGTTGGTCTATTCCATTTACAATCCACTAGAAATTAGGGTTTATAATATTAGATAATTTTGTTGAGATGATGAACTGTACTGCTGAACTTTAACGTTACTGTATTCAGGCATACGCCTAATTCTTTCAGGTGTGTTTTTTCAGGCATGCACGATTAGCTCCGTCCTTTTCAGCTCAGAACTCACAAACCACAAATCCCCTTTTTTATTGTTATTTTGTAAGTACTGACAACATTTTAGAGAGCGGGAGTCTACTGAAATTAAAATATTTCAATACCGGTATGGCTTTTAAATAGGGTGAAAAATCCGACTCTGTACTTTTTTATACTTTTTATACCTTTTAGGTTTAACAAAAAAACATGTCAAGCAGGCCAGATTTATGCAAAAGGGGGTGCGACTGGGTACGAGACTTTAGTTTTATTTTTTTAATTCTTTCAAAAAATAAAACACTATTTTGCGTCCCGTGATGGCGCTCCGCCCTGGATGGTTGGCGCCCTAGGCTTCCCACTTTTAGAGTGCGAGAGTCTACTGCAATTAACATATTTCACTATGTTTTTTTACTAAGTTAAGTACACTATGTACTTATAATACTTGTCGTTTGCAATGCAATCTGTATTGCATTTGCTACAATAAAAATATTTGAATTTGAATTTTTTAAGGATAAAGAATCTGACGATGTAATACCGTAACGCTGATTCGTCGGAAGTGCTACCATAGAGTAATAATGAACTTCGTAAAGAGATGGCACTCCCATGTTAACTCGGTGGTAAGGGAACAGCAGCGCTATTTGAATAAAGTGCTACGAACTAAAAAGATCGATGCGATATATCGATCGTTGTCGATGCGATATATCGATCGTCGTCGTCGTCGTCTGCTTTGTTTATATTGACGTTTTCTTGTTTTGTTTGCTAGACTTTCAATTTTAATGACTTTACCGATTTGTTTTGATTAAGTACGTTTGCCGCTAGTGCAAGTTGTTTCGCGAAATACTGTACTGAGTGATTCTTATTGTGCTTAAAGCGATTGATAGAAATTAAATACGTAGATGTTTACATAAAAGCACTTAGTAAAAATGAACTTACTAAGTTAATTTTTATTAAGTGCTTTTATGTAAACATCTACGTATTTATTTTCCATCAATAGCTTTAAGCACAATATGAATCACGCAGAACGGTATTTCGCGAAACAACTTACACTAGAACAACTTTCTGCAAACGTACTTTAGGTATTTTCCCACACTCAAATTATTTCCAACTCGTTATGGTTGTGTACACGTCGCGTCATGACAGAAAATCAGGGGAAACGGAATAGGAAGTTAGCAGATCGTTATCGTTGTTCTGATTGGCTGAATCAGTGAAGAAGAAGAAAGCCATGTTTTTGCAACGCCATCTGAATAAAGTGCATCGAACTAGCCCGCTCCAATAACCTTACCACTTGGCTCCATTTAAGTGTCAGACCGGTGGTGCTACCGCCACAAGCACTATGCACACTAACCGCAAGTGGCACATTGGCACACGTCAGGCCAGAAGTGTTATTTGGGCCGATACATCATACATCACCCGCCCACCATACGTAGCCTCCAGCCGGGCGGGGGTGGGGCCCCGGTGATGTATCAGCTGATCGGCCCCGTGCGAAGCTTGCAACATGCCCATTATCCCCAGACGTACGTGAGGCCCAATTTTGACTCACACTTTCCAATTTTACACCGCGCGCCCCGGATTAGAAGCGTGAACCCGATAATCTGACTTGGATTAGGTTTGAGGTCGGCCACGATTTTTGTGGTCATGATTATCTCTGAGGGGATGTTTGAGGAGTATCACTTATATCAACTATTCTCAAATATTTTTGGGCATTCACTCACCGTAGTAGTCAGTGCAGTTAATCTTCCAGGTGTCTAACCCCTGGACACCTGGAAGATTAACTGCACTGACTACTACGGTGAGTGAATGCCCAAAAATATTTGAGAATAATAATTACCTCACCAAAAAGTCATGTCATTCAGAAAGAACACTTATATCAACGTTAAATTTTAAGAGAATTCAATGCTTTATGTCGTTTAAACGAGATAACGCATTTAACTGATAAAATCTAGATTGTTCATTCCCTAATTCAGTACCGGGAGACCGGGTTTTGCTTGGATGAAATGGAAACAACATGAATATACAAATCAGCTGATTTGGTTAAAATTTATAACATGGGCACATCGAAGGGCTGAAAGGCGGAGAGACTGTATTTTTCCTAGTCTTGTGATCAGCTCCAATCTGTTGGTCGTGGCCCTCCTATATTAAGAACAAATAAAAAAGTCCTTGGACAGTAAAAAAAATCTTGTACAAACAGAGATTGTTTAGAGTATTGGATTGTTGATTAGATTGTTCGATACATAACCGATATCTTCCATCAATACCGCCAATTAACAAAAATGCCTCGGTGGATCTTTTTCAATCAATGATGTACGATACAATACGACTCTTCATTTCAAACATAATTGTATGCTGGCCAGAAAGAGTCACAAACCAGCGCTTAACCACTATGTATGGCACACGAAAAGCAGGGAGATAACCACATCGGTGTCGCGCTGTCCGGCGAGGGCGGCGGATGTGTAAAGAGCCACTTCCGGTGGCCGCCATCTTGTGTCGCCTCCTGAATACACATCAGCTGGTGCAGTTGACACAATTTCTCTATTGTCGGCATTGTCGCACCCCGGCGGTGTGTACTCTCCCACGACCCCCACTGTGTGAGAGGTAGGTAGGGCAGTCGGTAATGTTTTGACAGGTGCTGAGGTCTTCTTTGATAAGGTCGAGAAATATTTGTGACCAATAAGATACCAAAGAATTCAATATAAGCTCGAGAAATAATTGTGTGACTACTGAAATATAAAGTAACTAGTGGATCCGAGCGCACGGAATCGTGCGCTACTCAAGCAGAGCGATAATTCAAATGGCGACAAATTTAAAACACAATCATGCTAACACGACCCGTCTTGAGGGTTTTGTTTACACAAATTAAAAAATAACAGCAATTAAATTATCCAGCTGATCAAAATGTAATCAATTATGTTCTTCATAAGGATAACATGGGAACTTTAAAAGCCAATGGGGCAGAGCCCAAGGGACTTTTTCAAAAATGTAAGGCCAGTTTGCAAATCTACGCGACACGCTTTTTCCAATGAGCCGTCAATGATCAAAATCGGTTAAGAAATGACGGAGGAGTTCATAAGACAAATTTCGTGGTGGCGTATTAATTATATAGAAGATAGATCCCAATGAATGTAAATTCACTTACCTGTACTAAAATGTATTGAAATAATCACGGATGGGATATGGAAACTAAATAGGAATATGAAATAGTAATTAAGTAACTAAATTACGTTGCGGATTAAGATAGCTTTATGGATAGATGAGCAATGAAAAAGAAAAGTCAATAAGAACGAAACAAAGTTTGTAAGCAGAGATTCGTGGCGGATGAACGTATGGAAATATGTCAGATGAGCAGGGTCCCTTTAGGTTTGTCCGCTTCCAATTCTGTCTTGAATGACCGTTTCAATCATGGATATTTTTAATAATTTAGTACATTCTAACTTAGGAGCGCATAAGAATGCAAGACAAAGTCTCAATAAGGTCTTATATAATGATGCCACAAATCTTCGAGCTGCAGTGGTATCTTCATGAGAAAAATACACTCGATACAGCAGCAAAACATTTTTATAGCAAAGTGCATATTTCAAATCCATTTGAAATTACCATTACACTCAATGTCTTGACAACACGGACTTCAATTACAAGATTGTTTTCCTAATCAATCACTTAAGCGGATTTTTATCGACGTACAGTATCTACCTATCCTATGACCAATCGTCCTTAAGCAGCTATCAGAAAGAAGCAGTAAATCAGTTGTGTAACAGTGCCGGAAATAGTCCCATTCCCTGTCCACAATCCGCAGTATGCTCGCTGCGCGGCGCCATCGGTTTCACAACCTCTGTCCCAGTCTTGCATAATTGACTGCGCTCTGCGCTGTATCCTTATCCTTTATCCTTTGGTCGGCCAGACAGCTGAGCCTCAGCCAGCTGAGTGTGGGCGTAACCTGGTAACCGCACGATCTGGATTGGGAACGAGCGGTTTTTGTGAACAAACTGAGAATGTTATACGCTTATTAGTTACATCATCCTGAGATATCGGTGATGTTTTTATACTCTTTCGACTTGGTGACTCTTATACCGGCGACAGGATTTTCGGGCCCCTGTGCAATCTTCAACCCCGGGCCCTGAGACCTGACCACCTTTTCTGTACTTCTTTCGTGTTTTGGCCCTCTTTTCAGCCGTTTCGGGCCCTTTTTGGGTGTTAACAGGCCCCCTGCAAACACGCGGGCCCCTATGCATTTGCGCCCCCCCTGCCCCCCCCTCGCCGGCCCTGCTTCTCAGGCAGAAACGGGTGTGTTTACAAACCAAACGACTAAGTGGTTTTGTATAAATGTTGAATTACTGTATTCGTGTTTTAGAGCAAAACTAGTTAAAATAACTAGCTTCAAATAACGAAAATAGTTAGACGATGTTGTTAAAGGTTGAAGATCATGCATTTTTCCCCCGAAAAATATCAATCGTCGAAAAGATATTCTAAGAACTATTGGTATTTTGGTATTTTACTTTGTCTAACACAGAAAAGTCGGACTTGCCAAAGTTTAGTTAGGGATAACCCCTCTAGTCCACTACATGACGTTTCAGAAAGTCCCTAAACAATTTCTCCTAATCAATATTTCTCTGCCAATGATCACAACTCGTAAGCGGGTATTTAATTTAATTTAATAATTACAGTACCACTCTTTACGTCACAAAAAGCCAAAATGTTCTTCCCAAACGGTAACCGACCCCGCGACCCCCAGGAAGTGCGGTTGCACCCTCGTGTTTTGTAGGACTTCGCAAGGAAAAACAAACATGCAAAATGGAAACCATCCTCGGATGGATACATCCTCGGATAGCATTCCTCGACCACGACGCCAGGTTAATTCTCTTTTCCAGACGCGATAGGTATTTTTAGATTCCGTAAGGTTTATTTTCGTGCGGAAAGTAAATTTCTGCCGCAGTGTTTAATTTGATCGCGTGAGCTCTGTCCCCCAGTTGACCACGAGACGCCACACGCACACTCGGTCATAGTCATCGCACAACGCAATTGTCTTAATTGGGCGAAATTAGCGACGAACACTCTATATTATGTTGGTAATTTATATCTCCATCAGTTAAGTGGGACAAAAAACTTGCTTCCGAGTAATTAGGCAAATTTTTTATAGGATTAGAAACATTTTGCTCAACATCATGTTGGTGATATTATATGGAGGAGGAGCTCCAGCAACGTCTTTTTGTACTCACCACTCTATATAGCTAGCAAAAGAGAATTTAATATGTCCTAATCATACTTCATTATTATCAATCAGATTTCTTTTGTTCCCATCGTATTTTACAGCATATCGTGGAACTACATTCTGTACCAGGTATTACAAGACGCGCTTTTTCTTATTTCCAGGAAAATCTGAAACAAAAACTGAAAGAAGGCGTATTCTTAATTATTCTGTGTTTCCTGGCCGCATACTATTCAAATAAGTTTAAAAAAATGTTTCTTTCTTCCGTTCGTCTCCAATTAATTACATACTCACTACATTTTATGGTATTTTTCTAAATTAACATTGTTACTAAAACAAAAAAGCGATTGAGAGAAAGTCAGTGAAATGTCTAGAATCCGAGCAGGAAACCCGCTATGATCAAATTAAATCCAACATGCAGTCAAACAAAGGGTTCTAATCACTTCATAACCAACAATAAACACCTCATCACACGTTGCACCGAGGATGTTGATGTTGGGAACCACCTCGGTTCTCACCGAACGATCCAGTCGATTTCCCACTGTTGGCGGCCCTGCCGGTGAACCGTGGTGCTAATTATTGGCAACATTGTATCCTGCATCTATCGTTTCCGGTGACCGGGTTTCGCGGGTTCGCGCCTCCCGACCGGAACACCGCGTCATCGCTCGTGTGCTACAAAGCGGTGGGTTTTTGTTGCTTTTTTTCACCGTCACGTTTTCGGTGGTAATCATAGGCCTAGATGAATAGTTTACCGGTCGGTCGCCACGAAACAAGCTAATGGCGGGTTTGGATGCTCGTTTGCCGGTCGGGCCGAGGCGTGAGGATGAGGTTGCGGCTTGTTTGTTTGTTTGATTTCCATTTTGATTTTTGAGTTAACAACGTATTTTGCCGTGTTGGAAACGAATTTGTTGAATCATGAATCCATCCGAATACTTTAGGGTTGAACCTTCAACTAACCACGCCATATATTATTGCATTTGATAGTCTAAGGAGGAGTTTGCACATCTACGGCTGAATTCACTGAAGGTGCATAAAATGAAGTAGATTTTCAGCTTTTTTTAGCACTGGCGATTGTGAATTCATTATTTCCTCATAGTGGGTAAAAAGGGCATACATCTACAATACTATAGTGGAGAAAAGAAAGTTTCACCAATTTGTGTTTAGAGATCTGGAGTGTTGTATACAATAATTGGAAATCTCAATCAAAAATTGAATCTAATCTCGACTCGTGGTGGAGGGCACAATTGTGTCTTTAACAATTTTGTATAACCGGAGAGGGGTATTCGCCGAAACCGTCGAAATTTAGTTTAACCCGTCATTTAAACTTAACTAAGTTAAGTTATTTTATTTTATTTTGAGATTTGAATATCTATTAATAAATCTTTTTTCTGTTTCAGGTGAGTCGAAACGGCAGACGCTGCCACGTGCGTTCTCGCCTGCCGATGGCAATGACTCAGGTAAGGTCAAGGTAATGCACCGTTATTGGTCATGCGAGTGAACTTAACAATGGGAACTATGGTAATCATTTGGAGCAATTTATTGTTTTGTACATTTATAGCCCATAAACTCTCAGAAATTACCTGATAAATCAAAAATCAAAATTTTACACATACTGTGTTTAGAGTAACCTAAATATATTTTATAACTTTCGTTCTTTTTGAACTTTCCTTTGGCTCCGTTTTGTTATTTAGCAAACTTTGCTGTCTTTCAGTCTTTGTGATCCATTAATTGTATGTGTAAATCTTGTTGTTAAAATAAGGACTCAATTAATTGTTTTATTAATTTTGAAGTAATAAGTTTTTATGAACTCTCCACTAGAGTGTTATCTATAGTTTATAGCCAACTAAACGTAAGCTAAACGTAGATGTTTTTATTGCTCCTATACGAAACCTTATCACTCGTATATTTTGAACATTAGGGAGTTTTTGCAATCTACGATAAAACTACACGATAAACGTTAAACGGTAAAATCAGCTGTTTTTCTCCATTTAGCACAATGTTAAAATTGTTATTATGACACTACTTCCGTCAAATGCCGAGCTCTCATTGGTCTAGAACCAGTACTCTAAAGTGACTCCAGTACTCTAAAGTCGTCATTAGAGTACTGCTTGGTTTTTGGTGTTTTAATGTATATCATTAAAGTGTTTATTGTAATACCATAATTGGTGCTTATTGCAATGGTCGTAGATAAAATAGCGTTTAACGTTTATCGTATTGTTTGACCGTAGGTGGCAAAAACTCCCTATTATTACGGTACTGATGCAGTTCGATACATTAAATTTATTACAAATTACAAGAGGAATAAAATGTCTTATTAATTGCGAAATAAAGCGAACTTTTTACATCCCCCATACGATTATTATCTTCATATCTTTAGATGATAGCCAATAAAATGCAAGCTGTACGTATCTGTTTTTAAACCCTATAAACCCTTATTCTTCACATTTCATTGCATATTACAGTTACAGTTATATAACTGTACAGTATATCTTGAATTGTTTCGTCTCACTTATTTCTACAGCAGTCTCTTGCACTTTAAACTGACACTAAATGGTTTATTCGACATGCGCTGCAGGCTATTCAACATCTTTATAGTTTTGTCTGTGCTGGAGACCCATACAGACGTGATGCGAGGTCTTGCAGGCAGTAATGGGTCATGGAACGACTGCAGCTCTGAACTGTCTGATAACGTAGTCATGATAAGGCAGGATCGACGATAACGGGTAGTCAAGTACCTGGCTGGCTGATAAGGAGTTCGGTTCTCGTCGGTTTGAAACTAAAACACCGAATCGGTTTTATACGATGTCTGGAAATATTTATTTTGAAAACCTATAACGTCTTTATATTATAGTATAAATAACGTGAATTTATTGTATAAATTACCCATTGTCAACCTAAAATGTTGCTTCTTTGTTTGAAATTCATTGTTAATGATATGTTTGTGCTTGATTTGAACTTGGGGACATTTATCTGTGGTTACAAATGCCCCCAAAAATCTAAATCAAAATGTAAAGTTTGACGATGTTGAAATAACAAGCATACTTATTATGAACGAAATTGATACGGACAGTTAGGCTGTAAGCTTTTGGCCATTTGGACCTTTGGATAAATATCTTGTTGTGTACATTTACTGCGCCTCAAAAATTTATTTTTGCTTATAAACATATTTTACATTATTAATGAAATCGACTTTAAATAAGAATATGTACCACAACTAATTCGTTCTAACTGCATATTTAAATACACCCGTTGCAGCAGACCTGCATACTAAGCGAATTTCAAGTGCAAAAGAACATAATTCAATCCGACATAGCGAAATTTGACATGTTTTTGTAATCTCTATAAGAATAACATGGGGAATGAGTATGCAGGTATGCTGAATCATTTATGTTAAAACTGGTTGGTTTTAATTCATTATTTAGTAGATCTTTACTAGAAGAAGCCATAAATACCAAGTTTTATAAAGAAATGTTAAAAAATAAGGAAGATATAGAATTTTTTTATTTTCCATAAGGATAACATGGGGAATGATTATGCAGGTTTGTTGTTCAAAAATGGAAATTTCGGGGGTTTTAGACTAAAATACATTAGATCTCATCTAGATGAAGCCACAAACCAAGTTTTATTAAGATATGTTGAGAAATAAGCGAGATATAGAATGTTACTTATTCCCCATAAGGTTAACATTGGGACAACGTACTGTGTTTACCACTTTCAATATCTCGGTAACCAATGGAGATAGAGCAATGATTCAAGATATAAAATTGTTTGTTTTTTTGAGCTGAATTCAATGGTGCCAACAAAAATTTGATTAATTTTATTTTTCTATGTAAAAACTCAAAAACCCCATTTTTGGGGGGGTTTATTCCCCTTTACCCCCCTTCCGATGGTCCGATCGGGCTGGTTCACGAACTCGTCCAATCGATTACCACTTTATATGTCTGTACCAAATTTCATTAAGATCGGACCATATTTACGGCGGCTATCGTGCTTACAGACACACACACACACACACACACACACACACATATATATATATATATATATATAAATTCGAACGAATGCTATTTTTTGCTTCTGGTGGCCCCAAAACGAAAAGTTATCATAGTCTCGGGCTTAGGTCTTACCGTGAGACCTACGGTAACAGCTTCTTCTCTATAGGGGAAATATGCTAAAATTAACTCTAATTTAAGAAAACGAGAAAACTTCTCCAATAGATGTTTTAAATACCATCAACATTATTCGTCTTCAGTGACGTTGGCAACCCTGCCCCGGGTCTGGCGCGGCGGGAGTGGCACCACTGCATCCCGTACGCACGGGTCACGTGACGTGTGAAAGTGAACGCTGACCAGAGGTCACGGTCACCCGACACCGCCTGGGGGAGGGGGAGGGGGAGGGGGAATAACACCTCGACTGGTATAGTCCTAATCCTTCTACAACTTCAAGGCGCTCGCTTGGTTATGATTACCGGTAAGGAATGGAAATTGGAGTTATGTCAATGCTGAATACGGACAGAAATCGTTGGATTTTACATTGCTTGAATAAATGTTTCAAGACAGTTTTACATACTTAAACTTTATTTCATATAGTGAAAATCATTACTTTCTCAACCTTTAAGTCCGATTTCTCAAATTTGTAAAATTTACCACACATTATGATAGACAGTTATTTTTCTTCTGAGAATAATAAAGTAAGGTTTTTGCAATAATTATTTATTAATACTTGAGGTCTTGAGGTAATACTTTAAGAGGGGCCCCATAAAAATCTATTTTCGAGTACACCTAAGTGAAACAATGAAATTACTCAGGTTCACATTTAAATTCAAGCCGGCGCGGCGTCAGGAGTCTATAAACAAGACTGTTTGCATTTTGATTAAATCCCAACTAAATAAATTAAATTTAGGGTACAGTAGATCTAGTCAAAAAACATACATAATCTGTAAATTATTACTTAAAAAATTATATTTAAATAACGAAATTATTGCAGAATTTTTAAAGATGTTTTTCACGTGTTTACATCTTTAAACACGTTTGGGGGCCTCGGGGCGCCGTCCCCGTTGTCCCTGTCGTCCTACGGCCTGACGTATGAACAATTTGTGAATAACTTTCAATGAGAACTGGGACTTTTTGGCAATTTGTTGCAAATTTTTCAACATAATTCTCTCCCATTCTTATTTTTGCTCCTTTACCATACAACTGAGGCATGCTTATGAATTGAAACTCCTAACAAGCTTACACTTTGCAGTCCCACGTCCTTCATAAAAACTCAGAGGGGCCCAGTTATTTTTACGAGGGTTCCAAGAAGTGACAACAGGGGAGTCACGTGGGTGTTGGGGTGCACAAAGCCGAAAGTCTCAGGTAAACCGAGCAGGTTCAGGCTGTGGCGGCGGAGACGGCGGGATGAATCGAATCGGAGAAGAAATACAAGTCGGAGTCTCCTTTGTCCTGAGATTTGACCGGAGCCGGAGACGCCCGAGGAGGGCCGAGCTCGCCCGAGGTGGAAGGGGCAGCGAGCGCGCGGCGAGCGGCGAAGCTACTTGCCACTCCGCTCCACGAGATCGTGTCGTCTGTGCGGCGGTGCGGCGCGGTGCGGTCGTTTATTTGTGTCTAGTGGTCGGACGACCCGCCACTGACCGGACCGGGTGTCAGTTTATAGTGTTCGTAGCTAACGGGATATTCTCTTTGAGAGGTTACCGTGGAGTGAGGTGGATAGCCTGTGATCAACAACTATGGTGCTTTTTGTGTGAAGTTTTGTAGAGTACGGTATATTTTTTTAAAAATAACTTTGAAATATGTTAAACTTTAGAAGGTAGTAGTTGATCGTCTATAAAGCGGTTAAAATAGTTTGGTCTCAGTGTAAAATGGTGTAGTTGTTGTAGTCACCAAGGAAACAAACACAGTATAGGTTTTACTAAGGTAGTGTTTTTAGTAAACATGGCAGTGTAGTAATCGTGACCACGTGCAAGTGCCCGGTGTTCAGTGACCACAGCCGGCAGAATGATGCCAGAAGCCGAGAGCGAGACAGGTGGGGGACGCCGAAGGTCGACGTTTTACGTTCCTCTCGCGGAGAACAGGACACCCAGTAGTGCAGTGGATAGGAAAATGTCTACCACGCCCAAGCGATCGCCCAGCAGCGCGCAGAGTTCGCCCGAGAAAACCGCGAAGAAGGAGGAACCCAGATCTCCCAGTAAACCGGGTTCCACTCCTTTGAGGACTCCGAGGACGAAAAACTTAGTGAAAAGTCCCATAAAGACTCAAACACCGAAACCTTTGCTCACAGTGACTAAAACCATCGAAGGACCTCCGGGCCCGCAAGTTCCTACCCTGATGCCGGTGCAGAAGACGTCGTCCCTCTCCGCCTCAGACAGGATACGATCTCCTCTGCTCAAGGTGTCGACGAAGCTTCTCTCCACCTCGGCGCACGCTTTGGAAGTCATCAACAGATCTCCGGCCGGATCACCGTCAAAGCAGCACTCTCCTCTGTCTCTGATCAGGAGATCCTCCAGCAAGAAGTTGTCCAGAAGCTCCTCCACGATACTGACCAGGAGCTCGTCCAACAAGTTGTCCGCCAAGGAGGAGGCGAGGGACTCCGGCAGCAGCCTGAGCGTGGACCTGTCGACCGTCCCCGTCATCATGATAGACCAGCTGCCCGACGAGAGGCTCCTGTCGTCGGCGGGCGACAAGGCGCAGGAGCGACGACACGTCAAGATCGACGACGAGGACACCGGCGTCCACTCTGGTCAGTGTCTCTTGGCTTTGTTTGTTTTTGTTTATAGCTTATCAGGAAAGTTAAGTTTTATCGCTGTAGTTCGAATTATATACTGAGTTTCTACAATGTTCAGAACACTATTTGTAATTTCTAATTGAATATCCGGTGAAAGAATCTTTTGATGATATAACATAATCTGAATTCAAATCTGACTGTGTTTTAGGCTGACAAAACTAAAATTTCATTTTGTGTTTGAAGTTCATAAAATAAAAACAAAGTTCGACACCAATATCTACGAAAACATTTGGTCCTTGCCAGAAGAACAAACCGTAATCTTACGGATCTAGTTTTTCAGGAACCCTTTCTGAACCTACTCTAGTTTTAGTAACCAGACGTGAAAATTAAAGTACAGTTGAGAATCGATTGTTCCCCAGCCAGCAACCACGGTTTCAACTGAGGCCCCTAGATAGTGAGTCTAACTGTAACCCCTGCGGAACTATAGTCCCAAAGGTTTTAATTGGATGATATTTGCAAGTTCAACATGTCAAGACCCACCCACCCACTGATTGTGTTTCCTCCCCTGACCTGTTTCATCTGGGAGTTCCTATCTGTTTATCTACTCGGACTATTCAGAGAAATGCACAAGAGACTACTGAATAGATATTGTATTCTCCTACTACCATGTCACTATCCACTATTTTATGCATTCACACAACCCCAAGACGGCGAGCAGCCGCGTTGTGACCTCAGCCGTGGTGTTCGTATATGTCACGGTTAAGCAACGCCGAGCCCTTGCCTTTGCCTTTCACTGCACACACGTCACATGACGGTCAGCGCGGCGTTGCCGGTTGCTGCTTGCTGGCAGCTCAATGCTAAATCAGCTATTTCTTTACGCTTGATTACAATGTGCACGGCGCGTTGTTGGTAAACACGCGGGACGTGTGGCCTACAAATGTGTCAGTCTGGAGTCATTCGGTTGGAGTGAAGTATCAAATTTCCTTTGTGTAAGGGGGTTTCAAATATGGCAGGCTTGTACAAAAAGGTTAGACCTTGTCCACGTCCACCCTTCAACACGGATTAACGGATCATCTGTAAACAAAGTAAGGAAAAGAGAAAAGTTTTCATCATGGTCTCTTTATAAACAATGTATTTATTTATCTTATTACACAAAACTATAGAATAGAAACCAATTTGCTTCTATAACATCGATTTTCCAATCTCCATACAATTCTTGGGTATAAGCATAGCCATCTAGATGGTTATGGTATAAGACGTCTTCTGAGGTGTATTATTAAAATACCTCTTATTATTCCTTATAAAAATCCCTTATGAAAATCCACCTTACGAGCTCTTAAGCCACCTTTATTATACATTCAGTTAACCAGCTCTATGTTAGATAGAGACTGGAAAACATAGCCAACTGTAAGGATAGATACATCTATCATTAAGGATAGATATTTCCTTGGATAACATAACCAACAACTGCAATGAAATTTAAGAGTAATATTGGCATCCTACTCTGTTTTGCAGTAAGACGTTTCCTCTGAATCCCCATTAAATTCTTTCCACAACATCAACTTCTTCAACGAACGAACAGACGCCAGCAGACTTAAAACATTAACTCCCTGCTCTTTATTCTACACGTAAAGAGGCTATTACCGCGTAATAAAGTGGACTCAGTAGACAATTAGGAAGAAGAGCGGTGCGGCGCTGCGCCCCTGCGGCATACCAAACAGCCGGCCTTGTATTGATCACACACAAGAAATTCTCACGTGTTGTAAGTTTTGATTGTGTGTAAACTGTGACTGGTTGACCAACTCACCCTCTCTCCTCGTCCGTTCTACGCCTCGCAACCGCCTGGAACGATTTAATTATTGATAACAATCTTGATTGTTGTTTCGGAAAATGTTTTGTAACGTAAGCACAGTCTTTGTTCCCTCAACGGCCCTTTATGTTGATAGGGTGAATTCTGTTTTTCGCAAGAGTATTTGAATTTGGGCTTTTTTGGCTAGTGATGATTTTTGTTACTTCAAAACCCGTAGGATTTTAGGTAAAATATTTATGGTTTTGATTCAAAATGAAATTTTAAATATGTATACGCTTCAGTGGAATGTGACGCACTTCAGAAGGTACGATGTGATAAAAGCAAAATTAGATATTTAACGCAAGCTACTCGAAGTTGAGATACTCCAAGGTTCAATACGTTAAAAATACATTTTTATCTCTCTATAGTACAGCCTAACCTTTCATCGCTTAGTGCAATGTCTTGTTCCCAAGTAGCTCGATTATCTGTGAATGCTATCGGTAATAATAACACTCTATCTACAGTGCGTAATGCGTTTACAAGTATTGATTCCTAAAATGTATTGATGACTATAATGTATTGATGCCTAGCTTGTGAAAGAGTCTCAGTGTAACATACTTGTGACATTGGCCTAATTTTATTGACTTTAAATTGCGAGAATTATCATAAATAGGCCTACGCTTTAGGCCTAATTGGTTCATTCATATAAAAATTAATTCTGTGTATAACAATGAAAAGTTGGAAAAACTTCAACATTATTCCTCGCCGACGTGTAACCATCTCTAAAAACACGTTGCCAGTTCGAAGGCTGCAGCCTTACTCCTCAAGATGGCTTCCTTACCGTGGTTAACATAAGCATTTCAGGTAATCTCAGTGATAGAATTTTCTAATGGTTAAAAATGAACTAATAGAAACTAAAGAGATCAGCAAACCTAAAAAAACTTCTTAAGATTTACCCGTCTAACTTCCTTTCCTTACTTCTTATCTCGCATAGGAACGCGATCTATAAAAAATCCATCACTTCCAAGACACTCACGTTGATCGTTTCGCCTCAGTTATGCACTTAACAGGACGCAGTTAAACTGGTACAGTATCCTGCAACGAGTCAGCGGCCATTTTGCGACTTCCGGTTGAGCTCGTTAATTATGAAACCTGCCGCGAGAGTGCGTGAGCGCTCATGGAACGATGGTCCTGCATGAGCTCTGTAATCTGGGAGAAATTAGCGGTAATATTTCCGATGGGTGGGACGGTCGGAGAAAGTCGATTGGCAGGGATACGCGTAATTATTATGCTCAAACACCACCTTTTACGCAGGACGCTCACTCAATCAAGAGAAATCTTTGGCGGGTCTCGACTCGGTCGAACGTCGCTGAGATCGAACGAGTTCCAAAACGAGTGCCGTTATGCCGTTTATGGAATAACTACAGTCGATTACTTCCAAAAGGTAATCTACTATGGTAGGACCTTTACGTCATCTACTACAAAGGTAGGACTACTATGAAACTATGGTTTCATGGCAAACGCACTACGAGGCTAGTATAAGTTTTTTTTAGTTTTGAATGGACTTTTTATGCAGTCTTTACTCATCAGTGTTATTCCTCACAGAAGCAGGAGCCTTAATCCTAATACGACTTCATGGCTTCTTGTGCTTGAATGATTTCGCTGGCAATAAAATGAATGTTATTTCTGGTTTTCTCCAACGACAGTAGTTAAATATTTTATATAGGCCTATGGTGGTGTTATTCCATTCCTTATTGTAATAATGTTCGTTTTATAGACCTTATGCAAGTTTCTTCAACTGGTAAAAAGCAAATTGAATTTTTCTTTAGTCCCTTCCTTGATGATTCCAACAGCTTAGTTTATGTGCTTGTTTTTAATCTAGGATCAGAAGGAAGGCTTTCATTTTTAGTAAAAAGAATAATGAAAAAACTGGCAAACCTATTTCTATAATGTTCGATTTTTGGCTTTGCAAGCCGCCCATGAACAATATCGTAAGTTCTTCCTGCACAAGTGATATTCTTCCTGTTGTACGAGAATAATTAAAATAAAATATAGCACTTCCTATCTTGATTACATTTAAGAAATGGTTTTACAGACCTTTCGTCTCCAGTTCTAACGGTTGAGATGTTCTACACTACAACTAGGTTTCGGCACTATTGTGCCATTATCAAGTACTGTAGTCGTCAATATCTTCATCGAGCTAAAAATTGCAGTCAACCTGTCGAGTCGACATCGTCAAAAGTTCAATATTTGTAATATTTCAAACAAAAAATCAATATTGAACTTTTGACGATGTCGACTCGACAGATTGACTGCAATTTTTAGCTCGATGAAGATATTGACGACTACTTGATAATGGCACAGTAGTGCCTGTAGTGTAGAGCATCTCAACCGTTAAAACTGGAGACGGAAGGTCTGTAAAACCATTTATTATTTAGTCATACCAGTTCAGGGGCAGACAAAAATGAATAAAAAAAGATTACATTTTTCTCCTCAACTCTGTTCCTTGAGCAGATTAATGATTTTCTATCGAAGAAGACCTATTTGTCAAGGTAAATTTGATTTTAAACGTTTTTACAGTAAATATGGCATGCATATTTCATGGATGTTAATAAGGGAAGAAGGAATGCCATCTTGTGCAGTCCATATTTGTAATTGCCATCACCTAAATCACCGTATACCATATTTGTACAGCTATATTGAAACCTACCAAACCTATACGCTGGAAATTTTAATTGCTTGCCTTGGGAAAACGTTAGGCAAATAAATTATATAGTCGCTTCAAATCTTTACTGTGAGTTTTACTGCCAATCTGATGAGCCGTGGAGGATATAAAGATACTGCAAGTGCTGGATTCATTTCGTCGTTGGAGTAAGTGCATTGCAGCTGGGTATCGTCGCGTTGTTGCCTCGACTTGAGGCTAGAAAAACCTGATAGTCGGGTTTTGTTGCACGTGCCACAGCCGTAGCTCCGGCGCCGGCGCGGAGAGCAGTATAAGTAAGCGGCTGGACAACCAACACCTTCATGTGAACGGTAATGCAATGAGGATAGAGGGGTTTATGACGTAAAGGTCAAGCACCCTTGATGTCTCAACGCCTGTTTGGATAAGACGTGAACGAATTCCTCAAAACGGGGTTCCTGTATTCTTACCTCAAATAATTACAAGTTGGGATAGCGGAAGGACTCTTCAATCATTTCGTGAAGTCAATAGAAAACTGGAAAAACCGAGTTTTAATTAGGTACACACCAGAAGATAAGAATAGTTTGATTCTCCGACTGCTGATGATTTTTCCATAGGAACTACGTAATTTAAATACGAATTTATCATGTCCGTTGCTAATAAAAAAGGAACAGAGCCCAACCACAACTTCAGCCTAGAATAATAGTGGTCGCCACAGAGGCCTTGTTAGCGGTTTTGCCCTTGTATCAAATTGACGACGAATTCGTTCCACCATTCTTACCGGAAGCTGAAAACTTCCTGGGAAACCGCCATTTCCATTTTAACAGACGTTGTAGTTGTCTAACCCAAATTGTCCACTTCCAAGTGGAACATTCCTGCACACATGCACCCATTGGCAGTTCCAGTGTTTTGTAGCCTGCACAACTGCATATTATGCGGGTTCGCTTCGGAACGAGAGGCGAATAAATGGAAAAGTCACGTTCCTGTGGAGAACAAGAAATTGTTTTCGGCCAGCTGGGAGGCCACGGCCACCTGCGCGGGCCGCACACACACGCACACACTGACGCACGTACACTCAGGCAGCTGGGCGCTGATTGCTCGATTGTGGCCCATGTGTTGTGACACCCGTCATAGAACAGCTGATCTGCCTCTAAAATAATTACCAAATTGCCTCCACTTCAGCCCGCACTCTTGTTCCGACCCGCTGGACACGAGTGTTCGTGGCACAAAGCCCGGGTAAAACGTGGTATTTTGTTGCAGCTATTCTTTTCTATCCTTTGGGGAACTCACCCCATGAAAGGAATAGATTTACAAATCGATTCCGGTCAATGCTCGCTTTGTTCTGGTATAAATCCGTTTCTTGGTCTGTCAGTTATTTTGGTGGGTGTAACAGATGGCAAATCGAAGGATGAGTATGTTTCAATTTCCAGCAGCTGGAATTAAAATCAACCCGTTTTTCCCATCGATGTAAATGATTATTTACATCGATGGTTTCCCCCTTCAGTTGTCAATAATCCCCGAAATAAACGGTAAAGTTCAAATTTAACCTTCATACGTTTACACAGAGATGAAGGTTTTCCATTATCAATTAGGCCTACGAAGAGTATATGGATAGATAACTTCCAGAAGCCAAGTCCCGTCGCTGGCAAAGTGACAGAGAAAGTGCGGAAGGAAGTGCAAGCGCATCGAACGAGGGAAGAAATTTGCCACCGCACATCACGTTCGTTGCCACTGGCCTCCGGTGTTGCAGGAGAAAGGCGCTCCTCTGTTACTGAGGTTGTTGTGGTGCAATATTACTTCAGCTTCTTTTTGATGCCTAATTTGTTTCCTCCTCCTTAAAGGCCTCTTTATCATTAGTGTTTAATTAGAATATGTAAAATGAAACGAAGCGCATGTTCGGTTAAGATTTAAAGGAATATTTCATTAATTTTCACAAAAATTTCACGATAAAGCATATAATTTTGATTGCAGTACTTGGGCTACCTCAGAACCCATTCAAGTCTTCCATCCGACACTACCGTGGACCATTGCACTTATAAGAGCAGTTGAAATCTAATTTGTTTGCCAGCAAATGAGAACTAGAACCTTAATTATTTGTTTTAAATCAATCACCGTTTTTCCAGCGGAAGTCTGTGATTCCCTTGTTTTTACCGGGTCCTTAAATCTACACGTTTTACGGCAATTACCTATCGCCGCTGCCTTCCTCTCGGTGGCAGGAAGGAAACGCTCCAGGTCAGAGACTGGCCAATCAGAGGCGTTCACCTCGGCCGGGCCACCAATCAGCGTCGAGCGGACAATGAAAAACACAAATCTACGATCTGCACATGGTTCAAGAGCCTGCGGCTTGCTAATTGGCGTGATAATACAATAGCAGGAAGGAACTGAAGGCACCGCTGATCGGTTTGATCAGATCGGATGGAGATCACGGCGCTGATCGTGATCAGAGATCAGACGTGGCGTTCACCCGGACGCGACATCCTGTAGCTGTAGAGCTTCCTGCCTGCGGGGCAGCGGCCGGTGGCTACGAGTGTGCATCAACTGCATCCTCCATCGGCATTCGGCTCCCCCAGTCCAAATTGTCCTCCCCTTAGACAATTCAGGGACGTCCGGTTCGCTCTGATTATTATGTGAGTCTCGTGGAGCTTTTGTTTCCATTCGGTGGCCAGTGGTAGTTTTAAAAGTCATAAATGTTGAATTATTTTCATGAAAGGAATTTTTTAAACAAAATTAGTATTACCAAATTCTGCACTCTCTTATAAAGTCGTGTTCTTATCTTAACAGACCAATTAAAACCTAATTAGTGTCTAAATTATCAAACTATTTCATATTCAAATTCCAGTCTACCATTCGGAATAAGAAATGGGTCTATGATTTGAGTGATTTCAAATGGGTCTATTGAAGTTTGAATACACACTATATCGAAATCTTCAGAACGAACCTTCGATACTAAAGCAGAGTACTCAAAACATTGTCACTATTATTTCTGTTCATTGCATATGAAATGTAAGAGAGTAGGTCAGCCAAAATTATAGTGTCGACATACTGGAGTTATCTCATGAGTTTTCATGTGAAGAACATGTGTTTACGTTTGTGTCATGAATGAACATGGGAAAATCACAGTTCCTACTTTGTCATGTGGGAAAACGGGGGGAAAAAATTTTCTGAAGTCTTCTTGACATTACTTGGCTCAATTGCTCTACCTGCCTCCCTCTAGCAAACTAAAATGCACCTCCAACTCTGCATTGAATCTTTCGCAGTTGTCTTCAGTCGTGACGGACGGACGTGCTGTTAGTTCAGATTCATTCCGGCAGTCGCCACGACAGTCGGCCCGTTTGACCGTCTCTTCATCGCCCATTATCCCATTGTCTCAGCCAGGAGCCTGCGGAGAGGGTATTCGGCACACGGGCCGAGGCTATTGTCCGTGCAGGGAGGTCTGCTAGAGGCCAGGGTTTGCTGTCACCGTCTTTCATTGTATGCAAAGTCCCGCTCACATCACCGTATGTCGCTCGACCTGAGGAGTGCCGCCTTTCGGCGACATTCTTTTCAGTGTGTAGAAATCCCTCTGATTTCAAGGCTTCATGCCACGTGTCTGCAGGAATGTGTGTTAATCACGAAGGCGTCTTGGAGTAAACAAAAAGAGTTGAAACTGTATAGTGTAATCAGAGAATGTTAGCGTGAATGGAGTTATGCTAGAGAAGTAAACAACAAGAGTTAAAACTCTATAATAAGAGGATGTTAATTAGCGTGAATTAATGTTTTATTTTATACTCTTTTCAAATGGAACCTCTATATTACAATTTCAAGATTGGCGAAGTTAATCAGATTCTATATTGTGAATATGAAAGTTATAGTTCCTTAGTCTATGAGTCAAAAAATATAATTAAAGTAATTTTTGTTCGAGAGCTGCCAGTCAGAAATGTTTTTAGTCACCGGGAGATCTGAATCAGCAAGATCCTAATCCGTCATCCTTCTTGTGTCATCATAAATATATGCAAATTCCAACATGTCAAGGTTTAGTTACTAAGGTTCAGCAAATGTGTCCCGCCCAACATTGTCTGTAGGATTTAAGATAATAGTTTCGTCACTTTCCAACAATGAAATCATTCGTCACAGATTTCGTTGACAAATCGTTCTTCATTATCGCCAGTCAGGAGCCACCGCTGAGTTGCCACATTTTTCTACGTGGTAATTCGCGGTCTTGACCTCTACCTTGATCCTGATCCGTTTCATAACTCGCCAAACGGCGGACCAATCAGAGGCGAGATCTGGAGCGGCGGACCAATCAGAGGCAAGATGTTGAGTGGATTGAGACCTCAGCCAAGGCTATACTGGGCGAGGCTAGCCTGCTGATCACGTACACACCCACTAATACGTAGTACTTTGTGTCTATACTTCTGATATTGCTTTTATTTTTGAATGGTTAATCCAAGCATGTTGCTATAGTATATAAACCAATTGTAAAATCTGAGCAAGTGGTACGTTGTTTTAAAGTTTTGAAAACAAACTCTCGTTTACGTAGCAACGTCAGGCAAACCCCAACAATAACAATTAGTTTGTTATTAATCGTTCAGACCCCACAGGCAAGTAAACATCAAACGTTTATTGTAGTACTAATAAATCTTCGTAACGTTTTTATAGTATTTTGCCTAGATTCTCCAGATATTTATGCAAACAATAAAATAAGCTAGGTATAACAAAAGTTTGTATTTATGTCTGCTGTTCTTCTTACACACTTTAACTCGTGAAGATTCGTTGTCAAATTTGAATGTTGCAAAGTCCAACTGTGAAATTATGCCTTTTAAGGAAGTTAAAGAGACGGATTATGAATTTACGGAAAGGCTTTTAGCTATGTTCAATATATGTAATATCTTCGTCTAAATTTATTGCTTTTCAGGTTTCTACAATACTCGTACATAATTCATAAATACAGAAAATCTGAATGACTCCAATGCTCAATCCGATCGAGAAATGTAAATATGTAAAGCCACCCGACATTTCCAAGTTCACGTTCGAGTTGCATCTCAAGGACAGCGTCTCTCGCCAGCTGACTGCTGCATTATTGAACAGCTGATTTATTCACACTGCGCTAAACTGTCCATTGTAACAACTGGTGATTCACTACAATTGTGTGCATTTCGTGATTTCGACTTATCATGGGAATAAAATAGCTAAGACAATAGATGATATTATGTTCGGTAAATTTGTCCTACGTGTTCGCAATTAGAATATTTTTCCACTGCGTTTTGCATGGTATGTTTGTATGTTTGTTCAGAAAAAAATTCTTATATCTAACAACATTTTAACAAGCAAACCCTACAGAACAAAATTACAATTCACTAAAGTTTTTTGTTCCTATCGTACATCTTCTCTCTTAGGCTGTATTTAAATTGATACGATACTTTTAGTAAAAAACAAGGTAATATTAGTTGGCCATAAACGAAGTCCTTGCAAAAGCCGCTTAGTAGAACCCATAATTAACTAATGCCTCTATAAAAATATTCACTTATATAATGTCGAATGTTATTATTAAGTTTTCCCCAAAACTACACCAATGCATCTTTGACTATTCTTTTTAATGAGCTTAATTGAAATCAATAAATAATCTAAAGTCTTCTGAAGCACCAATACAGGCTATTTGTTGTCTATTGCTATATATAAAATAAAAGCAACTAATATATCAATGCAAAACCCTTCCGCTTAATCCGTTAATAAATTAAGGGGGCGGTCTACCTTGACAGAAAAATCTGCGTCACAGAGCGAAATAACATTGTAAAGATAGGGCTATAGCGCGCTGAAGTACGCTTGCAGACGTTTCCGTTTCGTATCTGTACGACAAAAGCTTTATTTTTTAACATTTAATAAAAATTAGATTGGGTTCACGTTCTTCAGAATATTTTATAGGCCTCTAATTTTTTTATTTTTCTAGAAAGCGTTTCTGTCGTTAGTTATAAGACTTTAAAATCTAACAAAAAACTACCTTTTTTTGAAAGATTTACACAATTCCTGTAAATAAACCGGAATAAAATCAAAGATTCTAAAATTATAGCGACCTACAAAAACATATCCTTTTTAAAATGACACCAAAATATTGGAAATCATTTGAAAATCCAGCGATCAATGAATAAGATACAAACCCCTGTTTTAGCGCGCGGAACTTGAGGTAGACCGTCCCCTTAACGACTAAATCCACATGTTGTGGAATAGTTTATTGTTCGAAACCCGGATCTAAACGTTTCTAAATGCACTGTATGACTCGCCTTAGCACAGTCATGGTCATAGACAACATTATCTCGCCATGTAGGATGCAGACGAAGTACATGTTATGTCGGGTGTGGAGCACATAATTCTGCCCGGCGCTACACGCGTGCATTGCCGCGCCCTTAGCACGCGATTGGAATTTAAAACACTCCCCCCCCACTAAAACACGCCAGCACGCACCGCACGCGTGCAACTTTTTATTCCGTCAATAGAATTGTCCCTGAGGTACCTGTTAAGTTCATTTTATTTCTGGGAACTGTTGCACGTCTTGACAGGGAAATTCTATATGTTGACGTTTGGTTCTCAACACGCGTAACGCCAGTAACGGTAGTTGTTACATTCAGGTTTCTTCAGTTTAATTTGTTTCTTATCTTTCAAAACATATCTTGAATACTGAATCATGTAAAAATCTTATTAGTAAATAGAATATATGTTTTTGGTAAAGCTCTACGTCTTTATGATGTATTAACTATTGCTTTATCTGCATACATTTACGCATATGTATCACAATTCAAGTACCTATTTCGTTACTTCAAGTCATTTGGTATAAGTTCAAAATTAATTCTGTTTGTAGGGGTTCTCAGACGTGTAACATTTATAAATAGGTTTAATTCATTATGTCTAGTCAGACATATTCTATGCACACATTTTCAACAATTTACCAAATCCTGAGACAAAATTATGAGTAATTGTCAGATTGAATCAAAAGTGCTATATACTGCATTAAATACCTTCTTTGAGAAACCTAGTAGGCTATTAAGCAGTGGATAATTCTAAACCAAGCCCTGCAAGAATTACTATAGCCATCCAAGCACAGCTCTGTGCTTCTCATAAGCTTGTTGCTATTATCCTCCATACTCAATGTACATAACCTCTGCTTGTCATTGTTACCTCGTCATAAATCATACCTTCGAATCTGACTTGGTTATCTCCGGAAAAGCTGTTTTACCTCAGTGTCTGTTTGCTCACTTACCTCAGTGTCCTTCCCCACCCAGATTCACTACCGCTGATGGTTGCGGCCTTCGCATTCCCAGATTACCCGAGTGGTCAGCTTTCGCCACTCTCGGTTTCAGACCTGTCACTTTGCGATTTTACAGTCAGAGCCATTTCACTCAAGACTACACATAACTACCACGAGTGGATTTATACACCGACCTTTCTCCTGGTAATCGGTCGGTTGAAGAAGTATAGCTAGGGGTGAGGCAATCGGGCTCTGGTCCTTCCCATTGATTTAGAGTCGGGGTGTTTAATTTGCGTTGAAGGTGATGACACAAACCACATTGTATTATTAAAAAAAAGTTAGCCATTTTGCTGGATATCATAGAGGTTAATAAACTGTGTGTTGTGCCACAATTTGAAGATCTCCAGATCGGCTTATGAAGCCTAGGGCCATTGCTCTACAAAATGTTTTAGAGCACAATGATTCCAAACCAAATCCCAAAAATTTGAGATTTGTATCGTGCCATGCCTGGATACAAATCTCAAAAGCGTATTATTTCATCCTGGTTACAATATCACGTTTTTTGTTGCATGTAGATTCAAATGGTATCTGAAGAAGTCTATCTGATGTGTTAATGTCTGTTGTTTTTTAAGCAGGATTGAATTAATGGAAAACGATAAAAAACTATCTGTACCAACTACAAGGTTGCGACGAAGCGCCGCCGTCGACATGATAAGTCATGTCATAATTAGAGCCGATGTCAGACCTTATCACAACCAATACCGCGATAAGCAGAGGTTACGAGTGTCTTTATCAGCTGCGATAAGCCACCCGCATGCAGAGGCCAATCATCTGTTCACTCCCGCGCTAATAGATCAATCAGCTGATCTAACAATCAGCTGATCTAATAATACCGTCTGCCGACAGCCCATGATGGTGGGGTGTTGACCCGGCTAATTCTCTTGTGCTTGGGGCCATGTAGATATCATCTACAGACTTCAGTCCAAGCTCTCTGTAAATTGTAAGATTTGTGTTCATCGATGCTATCGTTTTGATTTGTTACTATTCGATTGTTTTTCAGGAGTGATAAACGTACTGTTTTGTGCAAAGTAAATTACAATACAGTTATAAAATTCTGCCTGGGGGGAACGGGGAGCCACTAGTCCGTTTATCGTCTATTCATTAGCCTCTATACTAGTTTTGTAAATAGAATAACATCGGTATAATATAAATGAATTCGTTTTTAATTTAATGTCTGCTACTTTTAGCTATTCTAATGGAATTTTACGACGTTATTGATGATTAATTAATTCATAAAAACCATCGTAGTTTGATCATTAGTCATAGTGGCTGCAATGAAATAATGAACTTAGATAGTTAAGTAGTGAGACTATTGTTCGGTTCATCAAATAAAATATATCTTTTTAAAAATATATTTCAATGGTAAGCAAAACGCGACTTCTCGTGTGATTTACTCCTTCAAGACGTTTTACAGTAAAAGACGGAAATATATTCAGGGTTTTCTCCGCCCTTCAAGTTTCTCGCGTATGTATTTCCCCCTGCAAAGCGTTTATGAGAAAACTTTTCGTATAAACTTTACACCGCCCCGGTTAACGTTCATATCTTTCCGTACATTCACAAGCCTAATGAAATTAAATCGCTTCAGCGTTAATATGTCACCATGGATGTAATTTTGGAGAATTTACCCTATTGACGCTTTATGTAATTAATTAGAAAATTACCGTGGAGCAGGACTAAGAAAGAATAAATGGCATAAGTAACCGAAGACCCAAGTAAACTCGAAACACTTTCCGACGCATTGCGACATCCAGTAAATGTCTCAGTTTGTTTCCCCACCGCTGATGACGCAAGGGGCTGTAACTCCGGGACGCAATCGCTGTACAGGGAACGAACGGATTGGACAGGACAAACGGAACGGCGGATCTGGAACGGACCACCGGCTTGGGGACATTGAAAGTCGTGGTTCCCTGATTATTTCTTTCGTGATTTTCAGACCGTGTCCTTTCCTCTCCGTGGTCCAGTTTTTTTCGATTGGATCCACGTGTAAAATTAGGTTCCAGTAGATTACGTTGTTTGTTTATAAAACAGTGTTTTTTCATTCGACAACAGAGGAGCCTGTTCGGAAGCATTTTTATAATATTTCTATTGGATAGTGTTAAAGTATTATTTCCTGGTTTAATACAGTATATCACAAAGAGAAGAAAAACAATGAAAACATATTTCGAGTTACAGCAGAATATTCCGCAATAGATGCTATGCAAATTGACTATTAAAACCATAGCAATACAGAATTTGTTGTTTATAGTGTCAAGAGATCCCTCTCCCTAGAAAGAGCAGAATATAATTTACTGTTGCCAAAAAGTTTACGTGGGGATTTGGATTAAAAATTTGGGCTACTTCAGGAAAATTAAATATTTAAAATTATAAAAATACATCAAATTCGATATACTGTCGTTTAGTTGAATCCTTGTGTTGTTTGTCTTCATATGTTGTTTGTATCAACATGAAAACTTTCAAAAATGCAACCATTATCCAATAGTACCTACTACATTGTTTAAATACTTTTTTGCCATCTGGTTCTATTTTTACTTGTATTTGGTTCAAATTTAAATACTCTTGTGCCACTTCTGTTTCAAATAGTTTTTGCTATATTTTAAATATTTTCAAGATTGTTCTATTCGTGTGTAGGTTAACATATTACTAATAAATATTATATTATGAGCCCTTGCTGAAATAACTAACCCAACTTTGACAGTATTTCTGGCTTGCATTCGCCATCTCTTTACCACCGCACTGCACGAAGCTCACTCGCTCTATTTCAATAGCCCTTCTGTTACAATTTAACTATAAATCATATACATATAGCCAATCAGAAACCTTCATTAAATGTACCGCACGAACCCTGAGCACTGAGGTCGAAGTTCAGAGGTCGGATTCCAGAGGTCACAGTGTGATTCTCAGAAACATCGCCTGCATATACACATTACACGTGTCAAGTCGTTACTTGCCCCAGAACACAGCGACACAGCTAGCAGCTGCTGCCCCGACCTCCCAGTCGCTTGTAGCCGTGTGTGTCCTCTAGCTGTGAGGTGGTACACAAACACAAACACAAACACAGACTGTAGACACAGTTCTAGGAACACCCCGGGGCTTAGAAACAGGTGTTATGATTAGCTGTTCAATGTTTTTAAATGGATCAAAACCAAACTGTTCAGAGGTTTCTTGGAGGGACATGTTTCGATCAGTGAGCTAAAACTGAATTATTTAATACGTAAAATAAACTGCATAAGGAGTTTAAGTAATTCTACGTATTTTTGAAAGCAAAAATCTGACGTTAAAAATAGTAAAGAAATTAATGACCAAATTTAAATTATAATTTGTATGCGCACATGAAAACGAATAAATTAATGAATATAACAAAAAAATACAGGATTATTTTTATAAAAATTGTATTGTATTTTTAAAGCTAATTTTTAAAATTAATATAATAATTTTAAAAATTAATATAATTAGCTTTGAAAATACAATACAATTTTTATAAAAATAATCCTGTATTTTTTTGTTATATTCATTAATTTATTCGTTTTCATGTGCGCATACAAATTCAATTAAAATTTGGTCATTAATTTCTTACAAGTAGCATCCTGAGTGCTGTTTCATCGTTAACATCAAGCCTGTGGTCAGTGTTTATAAACACCATTAAAAGTGATTAAAATCTTGAATCAACTTTTTCTTAATTTAACCTTCAAGAAATTATTCTCTTATCAAGATCGTCTGATAAGAGAAGAATCTCTTTACAACTTCCCATAACATGTTGTGATGAAGGCTACAACCATCGATTATAAAGAAAAAACTTAAAAAAGTCAATGATACAACTAACGCTGAACAATATTTTACTTCTGGATCTTCCAGCTTTTCCCACTTAGCAGTCCAGAAGCAGACTAAGCTTCTTGGTGACCATGGCAACCAAACGAAGTGCAGCGTTTTATCATTGACTTTACACAATGGTCTTGTCTTCATTCAGAACGGCAGCTCTCATTAATATCGCTGTTGTGCTTAAATCCCTAGATTTTTTACATTATAACTCCCACTCCTCGTGCATTTGTGTCTTAGTTATGTAAACATGTTTATGAACTTATTTTTGGAAATTATATAACTTGGAATTATAGAGCCATAATACACACCAGGCCATAGTCGGTTAAATAACCAAAGGTTTTATTAGGTCCGCAAATTCAGCTCATCTTGTTTGATCGCGTAACTGGGAGAAAGAGTTGTTATTTGATCCCGTTTAAAGGCCCTTTCAGGAGGTGGATGTGGTCCACATAGTTGTTGATACTTGAGAGGGTTGCGGTGACGGCGGCAGCGGCGCGGCGGTTGCTGTGGGGCATGGTTGTTGTCGGTGGTTAGCGGTGGTTGGCGGATGTTTGGGCAAGGTTGGGGCTTCGCGGTGAAAATCGAAGTTTTTGAATTTGAGTTTTTTTTCAGAACAAATCAGATGAATAAGCTAATATGAAGGAAAATATTGTACATCCCTATATTACGCGTCCGAATGCTTCCTTTAGAAGGATACAAGCAAATTGAGAATTGAGCTTTTTTATTTTTTATAAAATCTTCTACTTAACAAAAATTATATTTTTATTTGTTCACCCCAAATTCAGAATATCCGCTTGAAACAGCTTTTGATAGCAAATATTCAAGCTTCAACGTAATCCTCTTGACTTATAGATGACTGGAAATTCCCTGGGTCTGCAAAAAATGCAGGTCTGCTGCGACAAGGATGTTTTGTTTTGTTTTACTGTCAGGTTAGGTACATTTGGGTCGTATACGCTTATTTTAAAAGTAAAAAAGTTATATTAATTGTACATTGTAATCCATTGTTTTATAGAAATATTTTATCAATTTGATGGATTTATGAAGATGCTGCTTTTTATAGTCTAACATTATATTGTTTGTTTTCAGGTGAGTCGAGAGAGCCGTTGACGGTGACTACTGTAGTGGTAACGTATTACCTCATGTTTCATTCAGAAAACGTAATAGATCCCTCCACATTGTGTTGTATATATTGGAGGTGCCTGGTGACACTTCCCAAGTAGTTCGTGTTGTAATTCAACATTTCAATCGAAACACAGTAATGGTACGACGCCCTGATCGATTGATGACATATTCCATATTTAGAAATTGATTCAGTGTTGTTCTAAATAAAATGCTCTGAGTTCATTAGCATGAAGTTTTTAATGAACTTATTTGTAGATTCCTTGCTATACCACAGAATTCTGGATCAAAGTAGAAAGTTACCACTGCACAGGACAAATAATGCACCCCTTTGAAACCCATTTGATCGTGTTTTAAGATCCGGTTTATCAATGAGGCTTTTGACGAAGTGACAATTTGAAGTCGAATCTACAAAGCTGTAAAGTAAAATACTAACTATATTATGTTCAGGCTTTAAGCTTTTCCGAATACAATTAAATTTATGTTGCCACTCCCTTTATATTTTACATTAATTGAAGGTGTTTTGTAAAAAATACTTCTATAACTTAATTTGTTTAGATAACACGGGGAGCTTTGTGGTAGATATTTGAGTTGTGTAAAGGATTTTTCTGAAGGAATGTGGAACGGAATTTACAGATGTTTACATAAACATTGGCTTGCTAGATGTAGGAAAGAGGTTTAGAGAACTACAAGAAAAGTGCATTATAGAATGAAATTCGTGGTAAACCTATTAGTTGTTTACAACCAGCCTGTTTGCGCCGCGCCTCTGGTTGTGTATTCGCGCGGCGATCCTGATCCTGCGTCCTGAGTCCTTGGCATTTACAAGGCTCCTGTCCCGTCATTATTCAACCTGGAGTCGGAGTTACCGTTTCGACACGGCGGTAATTAATTAAATTGTATCTGGAGTAGCTTTTCAAACCAGCCTTGAAAGTTGCCGAGGTGCGATTGCGGTTTATCTTTCTGCGTAGGTAGAAAATTAAGACATCCGGGATGTACAGTGAGTGGAAGGCTGCCGTTTATGCATAAAATTAATTAGCGTGTTTATCACCGCATTTTCTTCCTAAAAGAAAGGGTTTTTACAATATATCCGATCGTAACATCCTTCAATTTAAACATTATATTCGCCTCGGTCTGGGAATGTTCTCTTAGTGGAATCCAAAAGTCAAAAGGTTTTGTGGTTAACATGAAAATATTGCGTTTAAGGTTTCTTGTTTTAACACAATAGCTGTTCCAATATCGATGTCTAAAAGTTTGTTTGTCGATGTTTGTTGCATTGGCACTAATCTTAATCTTCCCTATTCAGATAAATTATAAATCCGTCCACACATTTCATCCAAGGCACCTTTTAGGTTCCAACCGTTTCCAACGATATCATGAAAGCCTTGTGTAGGTTTAGTCTTCCATATTCCATATATTGAGTGCGGCTGATTTATTTAACCAAATTGATTACCCAAATCAGGAGTGGGGTTTGATCAAACTGTACAGAACAAAGAATTTCCTCAGGACATAAATCAAATAAAGCTTTTCCCAGGAAAAAATCGCGGCTTTAAAATAATTTTGTTCGAGGACATCACCAAATAAATATTCATCACGCGTATGTGAAGCATCTAGCCGACGCATCTTCCACGAAAGATGAGCCACCACAGCGACAGCGGACAGGCGAGTCGTCGAGTGATAAGTTGAGTTTGATGTTTGATATCTGCCACAGTCTTCCGCCTGTCGGGTCTCTGCTTACGTGACGTCACAGGTGTTCGCTGAACGCTGAGTCAGCCGCTCCGCATCTCCTGGGTGATCGCATGATCGCATGACCTCGCCGTGTGATGGCTAGCAACAGCGGCTGGAGGCAGGACTGAGTGATATAAGTGATCTCTCTGTAGTCCTGACTGCAATAGGTCGAGCCAAGTAACGTGGCCCTGGCCGTTCGTAAGCGAAGTGCTGAAATTAATATTATAGTCCAAGGGCGGATTTGGCCAAGTAATTTAGTACGACCTAACCCTCAGCTGTTCGGCTGACTAACCTTATGACGTTAACGTTTCACCGTTAATTGATAGAGACTTACCCATTTTGTTCTGCCCGTACATGTTTTACTCAAAAGAGCACGCATAAAGGGCATACACGATACACGACAAACTCTCTCAACTAGCTTATAATTGAATATTCAATGTCAATGACCTTTGATGCTGAGTATCATTGTCATTGTTTACGATCTCGATGACTCACATTTGGCGAGATTGTTTGACTGTTTGTTTATACAGTGACACAGCGGCAGGGCTAGACTGGGTTAGACTTTCAGCAAAGGTCCGTTATCTCTTATCAGCTGTGGGTTATCTCCACTACCGGGTCACTGATAAACTTATCGACTTCCCAACAGTGTAATGTGACCTTGTCGCCATATATGTTTTTGTAAGAAAATAAGGTTTTACCGTAGTGTGGGTAAACATTTTTTTCTCATAAAGGTCAATGTTACTTTTTATTTATCACTTGTTTTTTCAGGAAATTGCCTCTTTGGAATTTATATACACCGAAGACACGCGCTGCTCAGCAGCTAAGTAAACAAATAATTGCAAACAAAAAACCAAGTTTATTAGCTGCTTAGCCCTTTTCTTACAACAAAGAAAGCACCTTTCTTACGTATACGATACAATGACACCCAACAATTCTAAATTATTTAGTTTATTTTTTTAATTTAAAAAGATTAACTACCAACTATATCCAGTTCAGTCTTTTTAACGAATTATGATTTTCAGATGTTATCCCCCTTTAGTTAGATATAAAACGAATGTTATTTGGATTATACTTAACTAATTATTGCAAATTAGTTCAAGGAATAGATCTTTCAAAATTCGAAATGTTGTCAAAACAATTGTACTGCTAATTGTAGGCTTAATATTATTTAGTGAAAGCTTGTCGATCTGACAGTGACACAAATGACCGCAATATTTGTCTCCCCAAGTTTAATGCCTTGTCTCACTTCACTGAAGACTGTGTGAGGGGGAACGGATTGGATTCGCCACCGGGAGTCAGGGAAAGCGCGAAATCCGCAGATACGGCGTACAGTATGAGTCGAATAACCTGGCACAATCCGCCCGTACTGTCCTGACGTTTCATTAACAATTCATCAAACGTTTGCATATCGTCATATCCCATTCCCTCACAGTGACTTTGCTCTTCCTTGCACCCTTGTGAATATCATTATGAGATATTTTACGTATTTGTTTTGACTGTACACGTTTTACTCAAAAAGCAAGCATAAGTAGAGGTTTCGCAAACATGAAAAACTCGTACCACAAGCTAATGAATGAATATTCAATGGCCAATGACCTTCAGTGCTGAATATCATTGTCATTGTTTACGATCTCGATGACTCACATTTGGCGAGATTGTAGAGTGTTTGTTTATACAGTGACACAGCGGTAGGGCTAGACTGGGCTAGACTTTCAGCAAAGGTCCGTTATCTCTTATCAGCTGTGGGTCATCTCCACAACCGGGTCACTGATAAGCTTATCGACTTCCCAACAGTGTAATGTGACCTTGTCGCCATATATGTTTTTGTAAGACGAAATTTACCGTGGTAATTTTGTTCATATGGGGGTGGGGTTAAGTTAGAGTTAGAGTGGGTAAACATTTTTTTCCTCTTAAATGTCAATGTTACTTTTTTCCCCCTACTCCCTCAATCAATGATTTGGAATCCTTGGATGATGTTGAACTTCCAAATGCACACATTAAAACGCCTGGTTTTTTCATAAAATTACAACAAAAATGAAATTATTGCGGGTTGAATGTGATTTTAAAACCGCTTTCAGAAACCGCTATATTGATTTTTGTTTTGAACGCAAGCAGCGTTTAACTGGCCGTTACCCTTTAATAACTGTTTACAAACAATGCAATTATCTTAAAGATTCCGTAAAACCATAAATTATAAAAGTAAAAATCAAGGGTAGGCCTATAAACATTTGACTTTGACTTGCGCCTCTAGAAGCTAATACGATAAAATATGAATATAAATATAAATATTCTTACCATGACCGCCTCCAAAGTTTAAACACGTTTTCAATCAAGGATGATAATCACCGACACCGTTATTCGACGCCGAGTTGTCGTATTATCGCGGGTATTTACTTAACTTATCCTTCTAATTAGCCTCTGGCGGCGCCGGCGAAAATGACAGAGACAAGCGGCCGCAGATTGCGTTACGGTACCGAGACAGGTGGAATTTGGATAATCCGCGGCGCACGGCGGCGGCGGGGCTAATGCAAATAGTACCAGACCTGGCCGCCGCCGCAGCCGCTGCGCTGGCGTCGAGAGTGAATAAATAAAATTGTGGAAGGTTTACGAGATTGATATCAGTTTTTTGTATTGTAGATTCCAAAATAGTAATTTGGAAACGCCTTTAACAGTTTGATGAGAAATTACCAAAGAAAACCAAAACAGTATGCACATCCTTCAATCCAAGTGCCATTTGGACGGGCTTATTGAGAGGTGTGAGGATTAACCAAAGAAAGAGTCCAAAAATTGAATAGATGAGAAATGAACTTCAGTAACCTCTCAGTTATTCACTTTTTGAGACGTTGATCTTCCTGTGTGGCGTGGAATATATTCTGGTAAATACAAGTAAACGATGAGCGTAGATACGTGAGAGATAAATTAAGTAGCTTTACACCGACGATGATCAGACTAATTACTGTGTGGTTCAAGACAAGGCCGGAGCCAATGGGGGGGGGTCAGGAGATCAAGCTCCTCCCCCCCCGAAAATGTTGAAATTGTGTTTAAATGAAAGGTTAAAAAGTTATTTTTTCACTTCCTGTAACCGCGGAGCCCAAACCCTCCCCCCCCTAAAACAATTTCCTGGCTACGGCTTTGGTTCAGGATCACTAGAAAATTTCAATGGCCAAAGGCAACTGCGTTTGCGTCCCGTAATGAACCATGAACAAAGTTATAAAAAAGTCAGAGTCAAGTGGCGTGGATGTGGTCCTTCGTATGCCCAAAGGAAAATTAACCTATTAAAATTAATATTCAAATTGGACGACCTGGGCCACGTCATTTAACTCTTACTGTAATACTTTCCCAGATTCCCAGCTTGAACCAGTAAGTAACCTTGATAAGATATGAACCGAGAAGTAACAACTGTTACTTAGGTTTCGCTAGAATCAAATTACGTGGCCAAGTCCGTCCATAAGACTTATGTTTTTAGCCTTGGGGTTAAAAAAATTAGGCCTCGTCATCTGACCCGTCCTGTAAAAGCTACATTTCCCCGGACTCAGCTCTAGATTGCTGCAGCGATCTTTGGACCCTTACACATGAACTGTGCAGCTATCTAATCAATGAAATGTTGTAGATTGTTTACGGGTGTAGGGATTTAGGGATTTAGGGATGAGGGGATTCACAGTCCCTAGCGGTAGGGAGGGGGAGTAGCGGCTGCGGCTGCAGGAATGTAGTCGCAGTCGCAGCGACGGTGAGTCACCGACAGCCGGTAGACGCGCGGTGAGTCAGTCAGTCCGGGTCCCGTGACCCTGACCCCTGAGCCCTGACGTACGTGCGGGAGGGGAATGCCGTGGACGTAGTGATAAGGCTAAGACTGATAAAACCCATCCTACTTTGAGGAAGCACAATTTGCGGTACCTATAACGTTGCCCTGCGAAAGTGTGTATGATTTTTTAATGCTCGAAGAGGATAAGGTATTTACGTATATTAAAAAATTTGAAAAAGTAGTTCTCGTATATACAGTCCGTTTCAACAGCTGTGGCACGTGACGGATTAATGGACCCTCGGTCTCGCAAGCGCGTTTCCTAATTCCTTAAAGTGCGATGGCCGTTGGAATAAAGAGTAGTATCCTTAATATAGTATTCGTAAGAAAGCTTGAATTTCTAGGACAAAGACAACATAATTTAATATACGTTTATAACTGATTGGATAAATACTGTTATTACTCCCGATTCTGAGACTCTTTTACTTTACCCGATTCTGAGAAGCTTTTACTTCAAAGCTTCAGATTGGAAAAAAAACTTGGGGGCGTTTGGTCAATCTCACAATGTTTTTGGATTGAACTTTTATACTAGTGTTTTTCACTTGTCTATGTGAAATAAAAGCTTCATTGAAGAATGACCATTGAAGAAATCGTTACTTTTAAAAACTGGTGTTAAGGTGTTAATGCATTTACAGTTTTTGTTTTTAATACGTTGTTAATGCCACATCCATTTTTTGTACTTGATAAAATTAACTACAGTAGGTTATAATGACAGCGACACAAGATCAGTAGGGTTTTAACCAAAGACGTTAACAAGCTTCTGTAGCTTTATTGGCTCTATAAACTTCCGTTGTATATTTACTCCGCCACAGAAGCCAGACCGCGACAGATGCAGTGAAGCTGCTAGCTGCACGTTGCACGCTATATCGGGCTGCAGCGTGTTGCAGTTTATGTTTACACTGCAGGACGAAGATGCGCTTGCCTTCCTCCTTGTCTTGTCCACCCACGTTTTCTTATCGGGATTTAAACGACTGAAGACTACCTTTTGCTTGGATTGAATGTTGGTTTGTTTAAGTGAATTTATTTATGCTTGAATTTATATAGTAGATTTTCAGGCAATCGTAAATTTGTATTTGCAGATTAAGGAAATATCTGTCTTCACGCTGTGCCTCGTTTTCTGCAGTTATTTGTTGAAAGGGGAAAACTCAATCCTCTGTAAATGTTTATCACCACAAAAACAACTGGCTTATGTTTACGGAGACATAATTTGAACATTCTTCAAATGGAAAGTGCAAGATTTTACCACAAATAATTGTTAAAATGACAGCAGGTATAAATCAGTATGGTTGACTGAAAGTGCATGTTTTAAGAGTATTCTTAAAATTTATAGTGCAAGAGTTTGCCACATTTGACAATCACTGGATCGATGTGTTTGATTGATTCGAATATTGCCATGTCCCAGCTAATACAAAATCGCGAATTTGTGACATCTCGATTAAATAACCTGACGCAGTTCGTTCATCTCCTGATCCTTAGATCGATTCTACTGCAGAGCTCCATTACACTTAATTGACGTAACAAGGCGCATCGCATGCACGGCCTCGCAGCTCGCGTCCGCGGCTATATCCAGCCGTGATTGTGCGCCACACGCTCCGGGCGGTGATTTCTGCCGATCTGATAATCCGTCAATCACGGTGTTGAGAGACGATCGCGGCTTTCGTTGGACGAACATTCTGATTTCTTCGTACTCTTGGTTGTTTCGTCTCTTGTTTCAGTCGATCCTTGTTATTTTGTTGAACATACTAAATGTCGTTTAGCCTACTTTGCAATTAAACGTCGTTTTAGGCTAATGCTTGAAGGAATAGAAGTAAGGAATGGAGGAATCCGTTAAGTAAAAGTAAGTTAAAGTGGGGGACCGCGTTCCCCACTATTTTTTCCAAAAAGAAATTAATCCATTTAACACTGAATGTTGAAGTCGGTACTAGAAAGTTCACCAGTACACTACTTGGATGAGGTGCATTGAAAAGTAAGGACAGTATACTGTTAGTTTTGCTGCAGGGCAGATGAAAGTAGTTGTAGGTTGTAGGTATGGTGATAGTGATGTTAAACCGGTATTCATGCAGAACTTTTAGACATACATGCAAAAATAATATCTGAGTTTCAATAATGTTTAACCTGAAATAGGCCGATTCCAATAACATGATCCAGTCCGTCCATAATAGTAATGTTAATTATTGGGCTTGTGGGCGGCCTGTGCCACGTTATTTGTCTCGATCTATAACTGCGACGAGGTTCGAGGGGGAGACGCAGGGCCGTAGGACTATAAACATGTTTGCATGTTCACATGTATGATGATATGAACTACAGACGGTTAGGGGTGTGCGAGTACTCGAGAATCGAGCTTTTTTCGAGCCGAGTATACACTACTCGACTCGACTCGACTTATTGCAAAATACTCGAAAGTTCGAATCGAGTAGTTACTCCCGCCGTTTACCCGAGATCGGTACGTGCAAAAGAATATTAATGCCATTTTTAACAATGTCAAATCCATCTTTAACGAATACAACTGAAACCTAGTTTATTATACTTGAAGTAAAAAGTTCTTTTTAGTTATTAAAGACACATAAATTTTTATATCACTCTGTCTTTTCTATAGTTTGAGGTTATTTATTATTACATCTCTTAAAAAAATATTTTTGTTATATTTTAGAAACCATTCCAAATAAATAAAAACTTAGTTATTTTGTTGACAGTTACATGAATAAATATGTACCTGAGTTAATAACTCAAAGGAAATATTTTAATCATGAATTGAGTCAGGTATTGAGTCAGGTAATTAATTGGTCATGGCTTATAGTCAGTATATTCATTTCATTTGAAAACCCAGGTAAGCCTTAACCACAAGTTAGGCTTGAAAAATATAACAAATCAAGAATTATTGTGAGTAAGTAAAAGGTTTTCTTTCTTTTTTTGGTATCATTTTTTTGCATATCTACCCTTAGTTCAGTAACTCTTTTAAGTTTAATTACCTCAAAATTGTAATTTGTATTTGAGTAATGATAATAATTTTTTACCATTATGTAGAACCATGATGACTATTATATTATAAACTTAAAAAAACCCGACTCGAAAAAAGCTCGAAACTCGCGGGTATTTTTCAAAACTCGACTCGACTCGACTCGACTCGACTCGACTTCAAAAAATCACTGCTCGCACACCCCTACAGACGGTTTATAGTTGTATGCGCAGGATGGCGCTACCGTCAGCGAGGCTCGGATCACGAGTCCACGACTGTGACGCCACGAGCCCGCCGCTCGTCACGAGCAAGGCAGCTCAAGCTCAAGCTCGTGGCTCACACTCATGAGTTGCCTCATCTTCAACGATCACGCGCTAGTAGTCCCCGCCGGCGACACGTCGCTCGCTTGCAACATCAAGGATAAAATAAAGGGCCTGGTTAAAATAAGTGTGGGTAAATTATCTTATCTTTTCAAAGGGTTATGAGTCTTTGAGTGAAGAACAATATTAGGGATACCACTTTTAATAAATTGGCATTGCTTTATTCGTGCTCCAAAATTGATCCTTTTTGGGGACGGTTTTAAAGTTTTGAGTATGTCTTCTTTGGACGCGTGGGCAAACGAACAACTGAAGACCATGAAGTATTTCTTGACGATTTAGATTCTATTGTGTCTAAGATAAGACGAAATATCCACGAGGATGAGAGGAGAAGGCAGAGGTCTAAATGCAAGGAGTTGGTAAAATACAAGAAAAACATTAACCTATAGTTGTAGAGTAGATTAGTGAATTAAACAACACATTCCTTTGGGAAGTTTTGTGCCACCTTAAAGCAAATGCCTCTCGATAAAAACAGTTTCTGTTTCTGTCAGAACACGTGCTAAATACACACTGTCTAAATCGTAACCCGCATGATATTTTTCACAACTCACGGTGACGACGCAGGATACTCTCATGTACCCCAGTGACGTCACTCCGACTGGCGGGAAAGTGTCGTGCCCACGCTGCAGTGGCGAAAGTCTGATTTATGCAGCTGGAATGCTAATGTCCGAGACGGATCTGGGGCCGGGGCCGACTCCGCGGTGGCCTGGATGTTTGCGATAATCAGTCCATGGATCTTGTTTGGTTCACCAGATTGCAGGCGTCATGAAATTGCGACGTTCAAAACTCCAAAGGAGATGGCTTTTCCCAATATGGGTAGGCTATATGACAAGCTGTTTGAATTTGGAGTGTCGTAATGTTCGTGAGTCTAGTATAATTGGGATAGGTCCGAGGTACTGAGAAAATTTCATTTGACAGTCAGTATATGCCATCGGTCGGGAGAAATGCAATGGTGCTTGATATTTTGTTATTTGTATTGTTATAGATTAAACCAATAAAATCGTGATTATCAATCAATGTAATGAACTTGTGTTATTCAAAAGTTAGGAAAAATAAAAGAGGCAGTTCTACTACGTCTGTATATTCTCCAGAAAGAACATACTTTTGAAGTGGAAAAACCTCATGAATTTGCTCTAGAAAACATTCAGAATATTCAACCTTAAAAATGGAATTTTAAAGCTCAGATAATGTAGCTGGGATTAGATTACTTTTCAAATGTTTCTTAGTGCACGATAAAAATACATTTTTTTATAAATTGATGGAATCGAGTTAAAAGTGAATTCAGGGTCTCTACAATATTTCAATTTATCTTTTGTTAAAGGAATATGCATGTATTGCTCTAAAATGGAGACAGCATCGTGATACTTTGACGTTGATATTAAGTTTGCATGTTCTGTTCAGAATTAACATTCTACCGTTGAGCCTGATAACCTTATTCCATGTTCATCACCCCGAGTTATACAGTAATACGTTTCGTGACATCTGTCCCTTTGATTACAGCAGCAAGTTCACAGTAACTGACTCTCTCTCACTTCTTGTGCAGTAAACTTTTCAACTACGATGCTAGATTATTATGAAGTCATGTTTTATGAAGGAAGAAGTGTTTTGTGTTATCACAGATCTTTTATGGCCGCAATGCTTTGACTTTTATTACATCTGATGGAGTTAATATTTTATGATCTCCAATAAAGCGCACCTGAACTTGGGTTTTATGGGCAACTGTGTGTGCCACAAAAGAAGCTATAGAGCTCTCTAGCTTCTTTTGGTTGTGGTTTCAAATTACGGTGATGTATAACGGATTGAAGTAGTCTCAGTAGTCTCAGGAAGATAAATCACAACTTATTCTTTCAAGAATTATTTTATTATTTTTACCAGGATTGATGCCGTCAACATTAATTTAATAAGATTAACACGCATGCTCATGCAATTCACGAACTTTGAGGGTTTTTGAATCTCGACTTAATTTTAATAAATATCTTATTGACATTTATAAGTCCAAAAAGATGTCGAGGTATTATTTATTTATATTAGGTTTTGGTCAATTGTTAAAAGTAACAGCAACAGCCCTTGTTGGATTCGTCGATTTGTCTACGGAGAAATATTATTTCTCTGTGATTAGTCTTTGTTTTGATTATTTCCTCTAGATTCCCTCATCAAAAATATATTACAATGACGAAGTTGGGTTTCGGCCGAGTAATTAAATGAGTTTAGTCAAAAGACTTCTCACGGCTGAAGATGTGAACTGATCTAATTGCTCGCGAGTTGATTCTCACATGATTCGTGTGAGATTTAATCATAATTTGCCTCCTCTCTCATTGCCGTGAGAACATTCCCTTGATGTCATCCGTTGTAGAATACGCGTGCATTTATTTGTGCGTTGAAAAATTTCACCTCCACTTATTAATTCCACTTGTTAATTCATAGAATAGTGCCAAAAAATGTTCCCTGAATAGGTTTTTAAGTGTCAGACTATTTGTGTGTAGAATCGTAGAACTTAGGTTGTGTAGAATTTACTTTGAAAGAACCGTACACTGAATGAACAGAATGACAGAACACTTTGGTCAAAAACACGCGGAAGCTTTTGCTAATTATAAATGGTTGGAAAAATTCTTAATAATTGTAATGATGATATCGAGCAATATCGTGGCCGTGGCAACCTTTCATTTTGTACTTCTCTTTTTTTATGTACTCACAAATTATTTGTGTATACTGTAGAATGAATACACATAGAAAGAACGCAGAATGACAGAACACTTAGGCCTGTGTGAATAACTTATAATGGGGGCGTTTGCTAATAATAAATGGAGTGATAAGTCTTAACTGTTACGTCGATACCGATCAATAACGTGGCAGTGATAGTCTTTTATTTCGTAGTTCTCCGGGAATAAATCCTCAAATAATTTTTGGAACCATAAATGAAGTTGAAGACGACATAGTACTGCAATGTATACCAACCTGCTGGTAAATGCACGAGAACAGCTGGCTCGTAGATCGCTGTCTTCACAGCGTCACGGTGTCGCAGTAGTGTCCCCAGCCCCATCCGTCACGCGTCACGCGTCACACAGCGCGGCTTACGTCACGCGTCACGTCGAGCCTGATTGTCGCCTCGGTCACTGCCCCGTCCCGTCCGTCTGTGAGAGAATAGTTCCACTGTGAAGATTGCGCTACGCTACGCTGTTTTCGCTGGAACCTTGAAAGTGACACAAAATATTTTTATTGCCTTGTTATTTTTATCTTATTTCTTTCTTACCATGACTAATAGATGGATTAGTAACAAAGTTTACCTGAAAAATAACACCTTGCGCTGTCTTACAATCGCTTCTCACAATACTGCTTGCAAGGAAATTTTTGCTTTGTGAAGTTAACATCAGCAATTCACTCCAAGATGAAATGAACCCCTCTGCAAAACAGGGTAACTTTCACGCTGCACTCGACTAAATAATACAATACTGTCAACTCTTTGAAGTGGTTAACACAGAATAATTTGTTTCTTTGAGGGTTGGTACCCTATGAAATGAGAAACCTCCAACAACTTCCTAAATTAATTCATTGGGTTGATCTTTTGTAAAGATAATAATGTGTACAAAACGAGCGATAAAATTGTCTAATTCTGTAACAGAATTAGACAATTTTATCGCTAAGACATAATGTGAGACAATCATGTCTCGCAATCATGGTAAGACATAATGTCTTACCATTTCCGATTTTAGATTTAATATACTGAATGCATGTAAATTACTTTAAGGCACTCTCAGAGAGTTTTTTGCTTTATCGTTTTCAATAACCTCGGTGAAGAGTTAGATTTGGGAAAGGCGGTTATTGTACTCATTAAACCTTTTTATTCTTTTGATAAAAGCCCATATTAATAATAATAAGCGTTTGGAATGTCGTAGCTCCTCCATGATTACTATCCCTCGGATTTGTGTGTACCAATCCAACCACTTCCTGATCGCGGTGACGGGAATGTATCAACATTAAACATTGTCCTTTTGATAAAAACGTGTGAATGATAATTATATTTCTGAACTACGTAGCTCCTCCATACAATTATTAGGCCTATCCCTCGACCATATTATCTCGGATGTGTTGAGTCCAACCAACCAATCGCGTTCCTGACCGCAATGACCGGAAGCGGTTGCCGGGAGTGGTTGTTTCCCACGTGGTTGTTGGTGGTCGCCTGTCCGCTTGTCGGCTAGTCGTTTTGTCGAGTTGTATTGTCGGCTTGTCGCGCCACGTTCATGGCACATTGTATCAGCGGCAACAATGCCTATAATAACGGGATATCATCCTGCGTCCTTCCTATATCACGTTCGATGCTTCTTATACTGATTTTTGCCGATTATTTGCGCGACATTGGTTATTGTAAAAGTAAATTAAAATTGAATAATGAAAACTCGTCAAAAGTTAAAGAACTGTATTTGTTGATTGTTTGAGTTGTTGAGTTAATAAAACAATTTTACAAAGTACATTAATATTTTTCTGAATATTTCTTTTGGTATAGAATTTTATTTTATAACCGAAAACTTTTGGATTATTATATCAGTGATTTCATTAATTGTAATGACAAATAAATCAAATGTCAAATGATATTATGCACCTGAACAGTTGTCTTAAACCCCTGTGGAAGTGTTTAAAAAAGAGGTATAGATATATTTTCACACCGACGCTGATTTTTTCATCTAGAGTTAGTGTATTATCGCCGGGTTTTTCTGTATTACTGTATTTTGTTCGCATCTCAACAACGTCTGTATAACATTTAGAGCATCAGTTCTTAAGCGGTTTGGAATATTTTCCCAATAACGCATGACGCATTCATTCTTGCTTTTAGGCGTGAGATGCGGGGATTTTCACTGATTCGTTTCCGAGGTGCTAATTTTCTTTCCGGATGTCGATTGTTGGCACCACTGCTTCCACTGGACTTCCGGACGGTTGCGACTGTCGCGTGCCGCGTAACCCGACACTTCCGGTGGCTTTGAATACCGTTACGGTTAATTACACTCTGGAGCCAACCGGTTCAATGGGGTGAAATTTTATAGGGTTTTGTCGACCGGCGGTTAGAAAAATAACGTTAAAGCCTGCGTGGCTCGAGTTTACTGATTAGAAATTGTGGCGTTTGAGGGTCAAATTTTGTTTATGTTAGGATGGTCAAATCTTTTTGTGCTGTATGTTTGGTCATATATATTATCTTAATAACAAGATGAAAGATGCAAGACTTGGAATGATTTTTCTTGAAAGGAAAAAAAATTAATAATTTAGAGCGTATTATATTTGCTGTAAGCCCTACATGGTTTGTGCAGCAGCTAGAAAAAATATTGGAACTAAAGAAAATACTTTACTACGAAATGTAACACACTAACACTCTAATGGTATTACAGTACTGTACTTCAGTAAGTTAAAGTCAAATTGAATATAGATTGGCCTAATTGAGCCAATAAAGGAACCTGTCTGTCCATGCCATCAAATGCGGCGGCAGCGGTCGGGTAACAATAGGAAAATCAACACTGATAAGAAAAGATTGACATTATAAAGAGTCGCCATGTAATATGCAAATTTGTGATTTGGATAGTTTAAAAACACTATTAATTCGCATTATTTTATATATGAATCAAGTTTTTTTTAATGGCGTAAGTCCATTTTTTCAGTTTTTGGTGGTTTTGTACTCTACACAACTAGATACATCGAGTTGCTTTGAAAGGGCGTTCCTATCATGAATTTTTATGGAAGAAATCAGCATTGTATTTCTGTGGTTTGTTTTAAAAGGGCTTAAGTTAAGTCAACACAGGGTTATATGGCGTTTTGGACACTTACGCCCTTTTAAAAATCAACAGTTTTTTCTTGTTTTCCGAAAGTTTACTTTTTGTGACTGACGCCCGTTTAAAACGCCCGTTTAAAAAAAACCGATTAATATATTTTTAGAGTGATTTTGAAAATAAACTAGAGTACCTAGTTGGTGTGAAACCGAAACTGACCAAACATCCGGAGGGTAAAAGTTGAGAGGTAATCTTTGCCGCGTCGTACATAATGCACACCGAATAATTATTCATAAGCTGCGGCGGCGGCGAGGGTGGGGGGGGGGAGTGTTTCCAAATGTTGACTCGCCCTGGTTTGGAGGTTTGTTGTATCCTGGTCGGAAACGTGGTGATAATGATCGTCCGTCTACACCCCCCCCCACCCCACTCCCTCATCCCCCTCAGATTCCACTTTTTGTCGGTCTGCCTCATTTTTGTTCCTTCGTTTACTCGTGGTAAAGCCAGCTGCCGTCTCGAGAAAGCCGACTACTTTTAATATTTTTGGTGATGACTCGAGCCTGAAGTGGATAACTTATAATGAAAACCCTTTTAGTGGAATCGAGCTTGAAGAAGTTCGTGAAGAATATTTTACAGTTTTGGAATTTCAGCCTGCATTAATATTGTTTGCAGGTTTTAAATATGCCCTGTGGCTGTGTGAAGAATGGACAATCAGTTATTTTCATTAATTCTGCATTTGTTCTGCCAACCAAATATATGTAAATAAAATAGTAATACCTTATAACAAACACTGATACGAATACATTTGTATTTTAATAGATAAAATTTAGTACAAATCTAATACTTTTTTCTGAATGCAAAGTAATTTGTATTCTATGAGTATTAGTTCTGTCACACATACAGTAGTTTCCGAGAATACATAAACATAATACATAATATATAGTTTCTGCATTCTTTGGTTCCATTCGATGTTTTGGAACGAGATTGATTGTTAGTGTAAAATTAATGATCCATAAAACCACTACGTCTATTGAATTCATTGGGAACCTCTTCCAAATTCTCCTTATAAAAAACACCGTTACTTCTGACAAAGCAAGTCGTAAGCCACTATTTATCACAGCGGTTCAAAGCTCTAATGACAGGGTGTCCCAACAGTCGGGGCATTGAGGTAGGTCGCCCTTCTTGGCTCTAACCTCATTGTCAAACACGAACAATTGCTTTTAAAATATTCATGTGTGATTATTGCCTTACCCTTCGCTTTATGTTTTCAAGTGTGTTTCTTGTGAACATTTTTTGAAGGCTGGTAATTTGACTTCGGCCATTCTTTTGAAATCGGAGCGCTGTCAATAGCGATTTGTCTAACTATTTTAGGTCAGTTATTTGAATACATTGATTGAGTGCGATTTATTTGACGCCATTATGTTGTCAAGCGTGAACTTGACTCAACAGACCTGCAATGCAACTGCAATATTTTCCGCACGGTACATAATTAAAGGCGTGTACAGTAACCACCTCGATATTCATGGAATATTGCTTGTTAATGTTCGTTTTTTATTAACCTATAACGAATGTAATTGCATAAAAGCCGCACCTTAGATGTTACTTCTTTGCTATATGGCAAATATCTACTACCTGCAATAGCTGCGCTGCAATCCGGCTGACATAAGTGTGTGGCGGTTGCGTCAGAAGATTTACAGGCGTTTCGTAAACTCCAGTCTGCTGGACAGTGTTGTTATTTATAGCATAATATGACCTAGCAATATTTTTTATAATTCTATATTTTTCTATCGACAACCTTAAAAGGCGTTATAAAAATTACACTTTGGTGTTCTTTACTCATTTAATTATATTTTTTGTTCTTTTTGTTTTACAAGAGTTACAAAATTTGACCTAAAATAGGCTTCAATCGATTTCTTCTTTGGTAAACAAGGGGGCTTGCTGGATTGATTCTCACGCATTTCATCGTCAGAGATAACATTCAGGGGTCATTGCTCGCCCCCGGATAAACTAATGGTTCTGTCATCCATCCGAAATAACGAGTGAGTTAATCCATCCCAAGTTCAGATGATAGATCAATCTATCGCTTCTTCATTGCACTCCTTTAACAGCTTTAGGTGTCGTATTTTTAAAGATAAGGTTTCATTTCTCTAAATAGTGTATTCCAATTAAGAATTATTAGTAAAGATACAATGTACAATATAAAAAATCCATTCTACTTTCATTAGTATTTATAAAAATTAATTTGTTAATGTTTGTTTGAACTAGGTTTTTACTAAATTAACCAGGAAAAATACAAAATATAGTACTATGTATTTTCAAGGAAGATTTTGTAAATTCCTTTTTAAGTAAATCAGTTTATTTAGTTAATTCTTCATATTTTTGAAGTTGTTTTCCTCTCGCTATATCGTTGATTACTTGGATGGTGTTGATAACTGCAAGTCGAGCGAAACCAATGAAATCCGAAATCCCCCAGTTAGACATGTCGATAAAGATTTAGTGTTGGAACAATTTAGTGATAAACAACACTGTATACCACTGGATAGTACACGAAAAGATGTTCATTTTACCAAAAGTCCCCAAAAATCCCCGCTGTGCTTTTCCCCCCACCTCCTCAAAGTCAGAAATTGCAAGGTTTTACTAAAACGCGTCCACATCCGATAAAGTTTATTCGATTAAATAATCAATAGCTTTTTCGCCTTAAACAAAGACTTTTAACACTTTTGCGTTAAATAAAATACTATATCTTCGAAATTTAAGGATAGATTATAAAATTTTGCAAAACGTTACACCGATATTTTTTTGCCACTATTTTTTCGGACATTGGTCGTTTTTGTGTGTTTATTGACTGGACTAAATATTGAGCTGTTCACTTAAGCAGTTTCTGAACCCATCATCCGACCCTTCACCTCGGCGAAGTCGCGGACGTCGGTCACTCTCTCCCTATACACCCAGAGCTTGCAATAGCGAGAGTGACGCTCACTTTCTCTCTGCCTCAACCACCGACGATCTTCACCCAACTCACTCTCGTTGTTGGCGAGTCTTCATACTACTGGGGAAGCGGAAGAGAGACGTGCTAATTTGATGTAGAGGTATTTATTTTCAAATGTAACATCTCTGTGACTCGGGACTCGGCGCTGGCGAAACTGACGGTTTGAAACGCGACGGTTTAGTCGCTGCAAAGTTTTGATTTAAAGTACCAATCTTAGATAAAACAAATCTCAACAACCAAAAACTTGTGCCATTTATGATTAGACAAATAGACAAATTAGACAAATAATGAGACAAATGAATGATAAAATTAATCTTTTTACTCATTATTTAACAATACCTACCACTCAAACTAATGTTTATTCACATGAAAGCCATCTTTACATTTCATACACTTTAATAAATAAAAAAAAACATTTTGGGATGAACAGAAGAAAAGTATTCAAATAGATTTTCAGCTCCAGTAAAGTTTCTTTCTCGTTTGAATGTCGCACACATGCACCACCACAAATACAGCTCTTGCGTCAGGAGACTCAATGATGATCCGCAATCGTCGAATTGTTCAGTTTTGTAGCGAAATGATGGCTGACAACATCCTATATATTCCAGTAATAATTTTTTTAAATCTTTAAAAACTCTTTATGAAAAGAATCTATTTTTTGTTTGGTTCAAGGAGGATGGATATTGAATATTTGGATTTGCATGGGGATGCGTGGATAGAATTTAAAACTTGCACTGAAGCTCTAGAGACCCCTCCAAAAACATCCGCGACAACTTCTGTTCATCATTTCTGGTTGAACCGCAACGATAGACTCGCAACGGCGATTCTTTTATTCTTGAACTCCAGAATAACATCTGACCTCTCCAACTCCAGTAGCGACAGCGGCATCATCGCTACAACAGTTACCTCCCCCGGCAATAGCGGCAGTAGCAGTAGTTGACCCCGGGTTGGCTAGCGGACGCACGTCTGCCTGCCTGCCTTGCCTTCCCAGGCAGTGCCAATGCCATAGTCGCTATGTGTGTCACTGGAGAAACTAAACTTGACAGAGCTCAGTGTCACTCCGTGCTGTGTGCTCGCGGCTGCCACCTTTGTCTTGCCTTTGAGTGAGTGATTTGATTTTTTTCACATTTTACTCATGGAATTATCGCTAAAAATGCAAATTATGCCATCAAGTTGTCGGATATTCTTCTACCTCTAGTAACTTTTGCTTTTACAATTTTACAAGGTTTTTTATACGCTTGAAATTACTTAACTTTCCAGTCGTTTGTTGCACTAGAGAAATCCTGTTCGCAACTTTCTTGATTGGATACTTTTGTCTCTGCAGGCTCCACCCAGGTTTGCCTTGTATTTGCGAAACTTACAGGGCTAGGATAATGTTGTTTGTGTTTAATCGCTGTCTCGATTGGTAAACTTAGTTTTTTGTGGTTTTACGATTCAATCAGCACTGAAGGGTTCTTAAATGGGGCTTCATAAAATCAGCAGCCTAGTTATTTTCTTGCGAAATATAAACTCGAAGTTGATACTCGGTTCTTGCAGCCCATCACAGTTATAGTTAAAGCTGTTAATGTTAATGGCTTTTTCATATTCAGACCAAAGATAATTTAAATGACTTATTCTTGCTACCTTAGGCTATAAGTTAGAATTTACAATTTTACATGCTGTATACGCTTGAAATTACTTTCCTTTCCAGCTCTATAGTCGTTTGTCGCTCTAGAGAAATCCTGTTCAGAACGCAACTTTCTTGATGGTTACTTTTTTATTTTCAGAATAAATCAAGTGAATTGAGTTCAGTCTAGTGTTGATGGATAGCTTCACTGTCCTAACAGTCAATACTGTATTCAAAGTCCTTTAATTTGACACCTGAAACATTAAAATCCGTCCAGCCGTTATAGAGACTCCAAAAAGAAAACCCCTCGCGTATTAATATTTCGATGTTTTTCTTCAAATCCAGATCAATGATCCTGTAGATTAGATTATTTCTTGTTGCTATCTCATCGCCTTTTCACAATTTCTGCTCCCCACTCACGGATTGTTCCCTGTTGCAGACACGTCGTACGAGAAGGCCTGCAGGAGGGGAAGTGCCCCAGCCACCCCCGTGCTCGGCAACCGCACCCTCGAACTCACCCCTTCCAGAATAGTGGTCAGTATACGTTGAAAGCTTACGAGAATATTTTTTTCCGCTAAAGGTCGGAGGGATCTCGAACAGCGATAATATGCAGTTTTGTTTTTCTATCAGTCTTTTTGTCCATTAAAATTGAAAAATTAATTAACTAAACTAAGTTGACTCTGAGCTTAAGACACGTCAAATTTACATTTAATGGATATTTATAGTTTTTGTTAAATCCAAATTCTAGATTCACATATAATAAATTAAGAGTTATGATTTTCTTTGCTTAAGAGTTCCTTTTTTTGACAAAATATTTATAATTAGTGCAGTGCTTGGAAGTTGGGTCCGAGACCCAGCCGGCTGATGATTTAAATAGTTAAACCAACAACAAATTATAGGATCTATAACAACATAGTTGTTGCTAGAGGGTGAAGCTGAGGGATATATAAGCTAAAAAAAAGTTAATTGATAAATTTCCTAATTTACTGTACGTTGAAACGTATCTGGTGCGTTTTGGAAAAACCTGTTCGAATTGTGAAAATTTAAAGTCATTTTCCCAAGTTTATTTTTTCAATTGCAGTTTTTCATATTGTTTTAAGAACTAAAATTTTCTGTAATGTATTGGTACCTATTTGGATTGTTCTACATTTTATTGGTATGGATTTTCTATATTGTATTGGTATAGATTGTTATTGTTATCAAAGGCTTTTATTGATTTACTGTTTCGAATGAATTTTGGAAGTATTGTTATAGTTTTCAGTTTTGAGAGTCGTGTTTGATCAGTTTTGTCATTGACTTTAAATCCTGGTGTAAAGTCAATGGTTTTGTTCCCATCATTGTGCTCTATTGATGGTTTTATCTTGCTCTTGATATAATCTCTTTTATTATTTTTCATCGTGAATTTGTAATGATGTCAGCCATTGAAAATAAATAAATGAGCAAATTTTTATTGGTGCCTAGTAAGTTTTTATGTTGTTTTTAGGCTTGGAATGAACATAAAAATATGTATTTTTTAAACACCAAAATAAATTTTTAGTTCATGCTTACATTTTCAATGTAATCAAATGATTTTAGGAATTTTTTTTATTTTTTAGACAAATCTCTTGGTTTTTTTGTAAAAATATTTTTTAATTTCAGGAGGTCTCCAATCATTGGCTGTGTACTATATCGTGTATTGCAATGTTTTGCACACCAATAAATTCTAATGAGCATTTTGTTTGTTTTTTCAGAATTTTTTCTCCAAACGATCATTTAGATCAAACCCTCTGAAACGAACAAAAAGTGTCACAAAACTGGAGAGAAAGAAGGTCGACAGTGATGGGTGAGTGAAACAAACAAGTTTGATTTATAGATTTTAAATATTGAATTAGTCTTACGATCGCAAAAACATGTGTTACGTAAATCATAATTGTGCAATTATTTAACAGTATGTTGCACCCAAATCGGTCGTAGTAGTTTGTTCTGCTTAGAACGAATACATTTCTTCGAACGATTTTTTTGTGCCTCCTTGTTTGTTGTCGTAACTGGTGTCCACGATGTTGAAGTATATGTTGAAAAGGAAAAGTCAGTCTCTCGGAGATTCTTTGGATATGAAACAGTCCCTGCTAAGGTTTGACTTGTCTGTTGATTATGTATTAATAGAGTGATAGTTTATAATTAATCAAAATATATACTTGCAAACATTAAATTAGGTTTGAAAAAATAAATAATCCACTATTTTGAATTAGTCTACGTCAACTGGTTGCGGAGATAATTGGTATTTTTGTTTGGCGGTAAACAAAGTACGTTGCCTAATGTTATTCTTACGGCAAATGTTTAAAACTGATGTTTTTGTTTATTACTAACTGATTTTAATAAAATTTGGTATGTATTTGTAAAATAATTATTAACTTTTTATTTAATAATTGTGATAGTTGATAATTAATAATCAAGAATTTGTTTTATTTAATTTCACTTTATAGTTTTCTTGCTTTAAATGGCTTTAAGAGAGAAAGCATGTGTCAGTTTGTTGATACCGTTCATTGTCATGGTGTCAGTTACAAGTAGTTATGGTGTGTGGTGTGTTGTCAGTGTGCCGATAGCCCCGCGGCTGAGGACGTCTCGCTCACACGAGTCTCTGCTCTCGGGCCAGGCGCAGAGCGTCATGCAGACTCTGGATCTCAGCTCTGGAGGTCAGTTTTTTTACCAACAAGTCAATTATGTCGGTAGAGTATTATAGCATACTTGTTTGTTTTTGTAAGGTTATGAGCACAGTATGAATGGAATCGACTTATGCTCTGGATCAACCATGACCAGTTTGAAAAAATTTCTGCACATGTTTTATTCATTTATACAGTATTATTATCTGCTAGTTATTAGGAACATGAGATTTGGTTTGGGGTAAGCAATATATTTATTTATAAGGCAAATGAAAATAAAAAATGTAATCTTTCTTATTTCTAAGTAGGTACATCAAAGTCAACCATTATTTGTGGCTTTAATTGATAATGACTAAAATATTAAAGCACTTGAAATTAACCACCATAGGCCTAAGTATGAGTATTTTTGAACTATGGTTTAAGTAAGACTTGATCGTGACAGATCTACCAATCTTCACCTCATGTTAATTCCAAACCTTGCCACCACTAGCGCTAGCAGCGATCTACTTTACCAACACTCATTGCAATAATAATTTAATTAGATTAGTTTTCACTAGAGAAATGTGTTTGGAATTATAGTAAAGTAGTTTTTTTGAATAACTATAAAAATTCATCTTATTTCTTTAAATTTTGTTAGTAGAGCTTGTACATATTTTAGGTTCTCGATGCAATGTTTGCATTTTATATTGCAATATATACAGATCAGTTTTCTGTTTAGCTTTTGTGTTGTATGAAAGGAGAGATGTTTAGCACTCCCCTTGACAAGGATGGAACACATATACTGGTTAAGGCACTGCTGTTCTTCAGCACTTAACCACATTTTTTGACAAAATATTTATAATTAGTATAGTAGTCACCTTGGAAGTTGGGACCGAGACCCAGCCGGCTGATGATTTAAATAGTTAAACCAACAACAAATTATAGCATCTATAACAACATAGTTGTTGCTAGAGGGTGAAGCTGAGGGATATATCAGCTGATGGTGAAGCTAGAGGAATCTAGTTGTCATCACATAAATCAGACGACTTTGCTTATCATATTGCTGCTCGGGATTCGTTTCTGATATCATCCCACGAAGAAAATATGAAAACACTAATAACCAACCGTATTATCAGTTAATTATCAGTTCAAAGATGATTATCAGTTCTTGCAGTTTTTAGGCAAAGAAGTAAAAATATTAGGCATTTTTATGAGTTTGTCTATCATATTTCTTTCAAGGGGCAAATAATTTAAATGGTTAAACCAACATGCCTTAAAACTTGTTGAATTATAGCGTCTTAAATGGCATACTGTTATGCCAAAAATTATTATTACAATAAAAAATAAAAATTTTAGGCATTTTTACGAGAGTTTGTCTCCAATATTTCCCTCAAGAATCATAAATATTGTTTACAATTCTTAACTGTTTTTATGAAAATTGGACATTTAAAATTAAAATGTCAGCCAGTTAAAAAGTGGTTTTGTTTTTGATTGCTCTACCTATATATTTTAGAATAAAATCAGATTAGATGATGTTTTTGTTTTAAAATTATAGGTCCTTATAATTATAGATCCTTAAATTATATACCTTTAAAATTCAAAAATAAATTGTTAAGACATTTTCTGGTTTTGAATTAATTGAATGGAGAGAAGAAGGGCAATAAATGAAAGGAGATTGAGTGTCTGTCATCAGGTAGTGATTCTCAAGAAATAACCCATTATTGTTCTAGCAAAAGTAATGAAGTATGTAATACTAGTTGATCAATCTTGTTTCACCCGTGTAAAAAAAGAAAAATTCCCTTTGGCTCATGATTTGAAGTGTCATTTAATTTATCATACTTCATTAGCTTGCCATGACAACTTCGAGCTTCCCTATAGTCTAACATTTAAACTTTGAAGCTCCGTAGGGCAAAGCCCTGAGGAGAAATGATAACAAATCTGTTCTGAGCAGATGCTTTTGCCATAAGAGGATCGTCCATGCAAAGTTTCAAGGTTCTAGGTCAAGAGGTTTGGGTTGTACGATGAGAGCTTAGTGGTATTTGACAAATATACAATAGATTTGTCATGGTTGGTTAAAAAAACTAAATTAGCTTGAATTAATTTTGAATTTTTATTTTTTGTTGTAAATAGTTTATTGACTTTTTACTTAATTTAATGTTTGTGGTGTTTGCGACAGGTGTGGAGATCAAGCCGCTCCACGCGAGCGTGCTGGGCCGGGAACACTGCTTCCAAGTGACTCTGCCGGCCGGCGTCGCGCGCTACTTCTCCTGTCGCACAGCCGAGGAACGCGACAAGTGGGTCCACAGGTACGTTCTTCTCCTTCTCTCCTTTAAATAAGTTCAGGCGTTGACTAGGTTAAACTAATGTCTGTTAAAATTATGAGGAGCATGACAGATGGGTTCATCTTTCTTTTAAATAAGATAAGGCATTGACTAGGTTAATCTTAATGTCAGTGAAAATTATGATGGTTAAAGTACACTGGAAGGGATGATATGTTGTGTGATTTTTACTGATTGCTGGGGTTTTTGTGCTAAAAAAGAAAAAGCAGGGTTCTGTTTTTTAATGCTTTATCTAAGTTTTAAATCGCTCAGTCAAGGCACCAGAATGGTTTTGTGAGTTAATTACATAACAATTTTTAATGTTTTGACTCACCAACGAGTATTGTGAAATAAAATTTTTGACCAAGATAAGTGTTAGTTTTTAAAGCAATTTTACTCGGCAATCCTGATGTTATTCGACCAAATTTTCTAAAAAAGAAACTTTTGGGAAAAAGTTATGGCAAAAGAATCACTGTCTCTTAACTTTTTACAGTTAGTTGCTAAAAAGTATACTTGTAATAAAATTGTACCAAAAATTTATAATGCATCGTCTTAGTTTTCTTATTCCAAGAAAATAAATGTGTTCGTGCAAACAGTTATAAAAAATCATCATTGACGTAAACATTCTACTTGTGATGCAGAACTTGTAAGTGAATTGATGACAGTGATACCACCTCCTCAATGGTGATAATTTTACTATTAGCAGTGACGTATTTGCTGGTGTTCCGTTTGCGCTATCTTGAGGCAATATTGAAGATAAGGTGGTGTGATAGAGCCTTTAGTGTTGAAGGCCCAGCTAGGTGTGATAGTTTTGTAGGAATCTGTTTGTAATTTTTAAATGGGTACTTTGATATCAAATTACACCTCCAGTGAGGATGAAGTGTTAAGTGGGGGCGAAACCTTGGAATTGGTGGTGTAAGTACTTATACAAAAACTAGGTTACTGTAATTATCTGAACTTGTTTTGGGAAACTGAGTAAATGAAAGTTTCTGAACATAAGCTGATATTTCACTTGACACTGGCGCCGATATGTCTTCCTAAAACTTAACCAACCTTAGTTTATGAACCATGATCTGTTTTTTGATCCCTATTTATCCAAATTATGTTCTGTTGACAGCTTGCGAAAGTCAGTCCAGCCAGACCAAGACCAAATAAGACGAACAGACAACTCCTTGAAAATATGGGTCTTGGAAGCCAAAGGTGTGGCGAACAAAAAGAGGTAATTTTAGTTTTTTGTTTTAACACAATCACTGCCATGTTTTGACACAATGAAAGAATTTTAAAGGTCTGTAATATCTTCTCCAGTTTATGAAAATAATTCAACTTTAATAAAATTAATTTAGTGTTAGGTCTATTTATTTGGCGGTCTTGCGGTGGCGGCAAGACTACAGTATTATTATTATGGTGCTTAATGCAATAGTCTCACCAGTGACCGGTAATTTCTAAACTGAAAAAAACACCAAAGGGAGCATCAAAAATGTATTTTAGCACTTTCCCACAATTTATAGCACAAAAAATTATTTAAAAAAATTAAGCGTTTAGTTTATTGTTTTGCCGTATATAATTTTCTAGTAGCGAATGAGTTAAGAGGGTAAGAATTTCATAAAGTGAAATACATAAATTTTTTATATTCATTAAATTAACCTCCAATCTAAGTAAAATCTGTTGTTTAAAAATTAGTAGCTAACAATTTCTGTCTACAACTAAATTTTTTCCTATTCTTAGGTTTGGCCCAATTTCTATAGTCTGTGCACACATTAAACGTTTATCAGGTATTTCTGCGAGGTCTGCCTCGACAAGACCTTATACGCGAGGACGTCTTGCAAACAGAAGGGCGAGTTGTGCTTCTGGGGCGAACATTTTGAGTTCCACAACCTTCCTCTAGTCAACGTTATCAACATCAACCTCTACAGGGAAGCCGACAGGAAGAAGAAACGAGATAAGAACATGCTTGTCGGTGAGTTATCCCAAAGTGTGAGATATTGATATCAGAGAAGGCATTAGTCTTGTAATTAATTTCCTGTTTTTTCTCCAAGTCTTCTAAGCTGAAATTTATCCCTTTTTGCTAATATACAATATTCTATCACCAATATTTGTTATTTAGAATGTTTACGATGTTAAAATGAAAGTAATAGATTTGTAAAAAATCCGGTACGGTATTTTATTCATTCAGATAAGCCAAATTTTTCGTAAAAGGGCATTACTTTAGTATAGTAAAGGGGTGAATTTTTAGAACACAGGCACTATCTTTTGACACTGGATCAATCATTTCACCTTGTTTACAACTAAAGAAATTTAGTGGTTTGAAATATTTCCAAATGTTGCATCAAATTTTATTTCTTTGGCAAAAGGTGGGACCACCATTTTGCAAGATATTATTTGGCTACACTCGCAAGAAAATGTGAAGTTGAAACTTCGGTATGAGTTCATTCATTGCTTATAAACTGTTTTCAAAATCAATTTTGCATTTCACTTGCCTCAAACTTTTTTCAGTCATGGGGTGAATTCAGAAGTCAAGTTTAATTTTACTCCTTTTCATGGTTTCATAATTTACATGTATTTCTATACTTCTGTCTATTTCCCTATTAAATCTTTTTCCTCACTGCAGGGAGTGTGAGTATCCCGGTGCACGACGTGACGTCGAGATATCTGACGGAGAAGTGGTACCCAGTGATAACAGACAAGGGAGGCCTCAAGGAACCCCCGGCGCTGAGGATCAAGTGTCGGTTCCAGTCTGTGGACATCCTCCCCGTGCAGGTCTACCAGGAATTCCTCCAGGTTAGTGTTTGTGAATTCCTATAGGTCAGTGCTCGTGAATATCTGTAGGTTAGTGCTTGTGAATTTCCTATAGGTTAGTGCTCGTATATAACTTTAGGTTGGTGTTTGTTAATTCCTGTGGGTAAGGGTTCTTGAATTCCTACAGGTTAGTGATCGTGAATTCCTACAGATTCATGTTCGTGAATCTCTACATGTTAGTGCTTGTAAATCCCTAGATGTGCGTATAGATTAGCACTCATATTCGTCCCTTGGGTTAGTGTTTGTGGATCATTAATTTTTCTATTTCTTTTTTTTTGTAAATGGGCATTGGTAGGTTAACTCTTTCTGCAGATAAATACAAAAGTTGATCTTTTGTTGTGCTTATTTGGACATTTTTATTTAATGATATCTGTTGGTGTTTGCTCTTTTGCCTGGAATGGAGGGTTAAATTTGTTTACATGGGAACTGCTGAAAGCTTACATTTATCGAATTAAATTGTGGTGTGAGGTTACATACATTTTTTTGCTTTATACCATGCACTTGCCAATATTTATTTCAAATGGTACCAGTATTTTTCTAATGGTAAATTCGCACAGTTTGGTTTCAGAGCAGAATTCGAATAGAATACAAAGGTACGATTACGATTCTTTAAAGTATGTACTTGCCAATATCATAAGGTTTTACTCATTAACTGACTTTTACTGTTTTATGAAACCACTCAATGTTTTAAATTTTGCTAACTCATCATTGTAAGAAGAAGACAAGCAGTTTTATTCTTCACTCACATTTTACAAGCTTACCCTAAAAAAAATCGCATAAGTATGTTTAAAAAAATCCACTATTCCACTCAGAACGTTTATTTCTCCAGTTATATCAACTCACAATTGCCTGCTGCAAGTAATGTAACATTACTTATTGCATATTAGAAACTTATCAACAACTCTCATTCAATTAAAAGTTAAAACATACAGTTTATTTTAGTCTCATTTCTTGAAATTGTTAAAAAAAACTACTCTAAAGCAACTCACCAATCACACACACTATACTTTTCCTTGAAATGGCGACATACCTAGATAGATATTTTAAGCCAAGGATGAACAGATGAGTGTAGCACAATAAAATTGTTGCATGATCTTGTAGTTTTGTTACGGGGACTAATGCTGACTTGTTCCGTAGACAGTTTTCTTAATTAACAGCCCGACATCCAATGGCATCTAAGGAGCCTCCATTTTAACAAATTGGTTGCGGATACATGTTATGCTAGAGATTGTGTGCCAGTGATATTTAGCTGTTTCGGTGTTTTTGTGACATTTAAAAGTTAGTTTTAGAAAAAATCAAATTTTTGAAGATCAATGGATTGATTTTACCGTAGCCAACGTATTAACGTGGTATCCAAACCACAATAAACCGCTGGTGTTGCAGTACCTCAAGTCGGAGTACAAGTCGGTGTGCGAGGTGCTGGAGCCGGTGATCGGGGTGAAGGCCAAGGAGGACATCGCGACGGCTCTGGTCTACGTGATGCAGCGCGAGGGGCTGGCCAAGCAGTTTCTCGCCGACATTGTCATGATGGACATCGAGAGAATCGGTGAGGCAAACAATCAATTGTTATACAAAAGATGTCTGTACTGAAAGCTGTTTAATTTTTCACTACTGAAAAATATGAATGAATGAATGAATGAAAGAAAAGTTTATTCCCATACAAACTTAAGCTACTATACATGAAAAGTAACAAAGTGTTAGTATACATAAATAGTTTATACATGATAAAGTAAAACTAAAAAATACATGATTGTTGTAGCCTTAAGTGAAAATGAAGGACAAGGAAATCAACAGACATAGGCAGGTGACAGACATATTTATGGGCAAAAGTGAAAAAATAATTTACTTGATAAATTGTTTGTTTTAACTTAGTGTTTGAGGGAAATCTATTCTGTGGGAATTTGTGAATATATTACAAAAAATTTAGTGTCTGCGGGAAATCTATTCTGTGAAAATTGTGATCGATTAGAAACCACTTAGTTGATTCAAATAAAAATGCCCAGTCCATCTGTAAGACTAATTTTAATTTTAGCATCGGACTTATGGATGGTGTGGACCTTGTTATTTGATTTGAACGATAATTTGGTATAATTTCCTCCATGGTAAGAGGAACCATGTGGGCCTGCCTTATTGATCTTATATTTGTCTCAAATTTAGTTATAACATTTCATCTAAAACATTTTATTTGCCAAGACAGATTTTGTCTTCTAAATATCTTAGTATTTTAAGCCCTCAAAACGGATTTGTTTCGCTTCTTTCAATGCCCCTACTGTCAAAGAATTTTAAAGCACCCTAACTAAACTTTATTTCCATTGACCTCTTTTTTAATAGTCACTTCCCTTTTGTTTATAGTCCTCTATCGTTTCATGGAACGTCATTCTATTATGGTTAAAAAAATCCAATTTTAGAGACACACTGTATATTAGAAAATAAGGTTTTTAAATTAATTTTTAACATAAAACCATTCCCTTTTCAGAAGACGACCGGCTCACGTTCCGCGGCAACTCGTTGGCGACCAAAGCTATGGAGGCCTACCTGAAGCTGACGGGAGAGAAGTACCTGCACTCGACCCTCGGCGAGCTGGTGACGGGGGTGCTGGGGGCGGGGGTGGACTGCGAGGTGGACCCGCTCAAGGCGGGGGGCGGGGCAGCGCTGGCTCGCAACCAGCTGAACCTGCGGAACGCCGTGGAGACCACGTGGGCGCGGATACTGGCATCGGCGGCCACCTTCCCTGTGTGAGTAGGCCTATTACTGTAGGCTACATGTAGAGCTAGGGTGGATGGGATGTTGTTATAAAATGGTTTATGAATGTAATTACACTGCATCAAGAACATTTTGAGGTTGCATTATGAATGAATGAATTAAAATACTTTGTTATCGAGGCAAACATTAGCATCAAACGGCCCTTTCAATTCACACGTTTTAGAGTTGAATCATTATTTTTTTAAGGGTATGCTGTCAAATTTGCAGAACCAAAAACCATAATATGAAATTTCATTTTTGAAACATGTCAGACACAGTTTGACTTACTTGAGGACACCTCTATCATTATCCTAAATTCATACTTATTAGGCAAAAAAAGATACCAAAGTAGTCTGGTTTCCTCCTAAGACAAAGCTATTTCTTACTTTCCAATGTTGTTGCCTCAATGCTATTAGATGTTAGACAAATTTTTTTATTTACAATTTCATTAATTACAGTGTGAGCTCCAGTTTACGAATTTTTTTTCTTGAACGTAACTGTTGAAAATCTGTTTGTGCTTCTAAGGATTTTTTGTAGGGAATATATTGAAATCTGAGATCAGTTAAGTCTAATTTTAAAGTGAAAATCCCTAAACTCCTTGGATTGGATTAATCCAAAGATCTTAAAAATTACTGATAAAAACCGTACTTAATCGATATAAACATAAGTCCTAAAAGTAACACCTACACCCCAGCTTGATTAATCACATCCAGCCTCTTGTTATACTTTTACTACTTTAAGAATGAATCAGTTTCCCTTAACATTTAAAAAACATATACCATACACCATTACTGAAATAATGTACAACTTTTGAATTGCGGAACTGTTTGGTCCGCCAGGGAGCTGCGGGAGTGTTTCCAGCTGTTCCGGGAGCGGCTGGTGGCGTCGGGTCGGCAGGACATCAGCGACAACCTCATCTCGGCCTGCATCTTCCTGCGCTTCCTCTGCCCAGCCATCCTGTCCCCCAGCCTCTTCAACATCACCCACGGTCAGTTCTCAGCTCAAGCTTGCTGATTTGCTCTAATTTTTATTGATTTCTTGAAATATTTTCTTTAAGGATGTTAGTGGTGGAATAGGTTGTCAGAATTTGTTTTGACATTGTTTTTTTACTTTAGGTTTCACGATCTACAGAGAGATGATCTCTGATAAAAAAATTATATCTAGGTTAGATTTTTGAAGGCCAGGATAAAAAAATTTTGTTAATTTTTTCTGTGAACTATACCTTATAGCTCTTTCAAAGGCAAGCTAGCTGTCTTTCCCTCTCTTTTGGAAAAATAAAAATCATTCAGCATTTTGATTTACAATGATTACAATGTTATGGATTGCATCTATCAAGGTCTTTTCTCCTGAATCAATTAAAAAAATTAATTGAAAGCATTTCCTTGCAAAGAAATCTTGTGATCAAAAATGTGAATGGTGATCAAAAATGTGAATGGCTTGTTTACAGCTACATTTTGTAAGACTAAACAGAAGATAAAACATTTGTTTAAAGCAAGGGGAATAATACGCATTATTCCCATCCTTCAAAACCAGAGAAAAAGAAAGGCATGGAAATTAAATATTCCTTCTTTACTCTTAAGGGTTGTGTTTTTTAGCTCAGAACAAAAAGGTCAATTAACACCTTTGCTGTATTTTATAAATTTTTGTTATTTTTCAGAGTATCCAAATGAAAAGGCTGCAAGGAACCTCACACTAGTTGCCAAAACCTTGCAGACATTGGCTAATTTCACAAGATTCCAAGGGAAGGAGAATTTCATGGAATTCATGAATGACTTTTTAGAAAGGGAAGCACCATCTATGAAGAACTTCCTTCACAGTATTTCAGTAAGTAGTGGTGTCAATTGAATGTTTGGTCTATTTAATGTAATTTATGAAACTGCAGAGTCTTCTTTGAAATTTCTGAGGAATTTTTGAGGTTAATGTATGTTTGAATAGTTCATTGAAACATTCAGTGATGTTTCCTTATTCTTAATTTTAAATATTTACCCTTCTGATGAAAGAACTTTTTTGAAATCCTTCCTTGACTTGATCCAACAGAATATCAATTTTCATTTGAGAAACGACAAGCGTGTCTAATGAAAGTTTGCCAAGGTACCTAACAGAAAATCACGATCTCTTACTACCTCATTTAACGACCTCACTAGGAATTGGAATAACTTAGCCTCAAATTTATTTCCATTAATAATTTTACAATTTCCATAGAACATAACCCCATTTCAATTCATTTTGAAAATTAGAGTCTTAAAATTATTTTAAGAGTCAAAATATTTAAAGTAAATTTAGAGTCATATATAATTTTAGAAATAATATCCTCGACTTCCATTAATAGTAAGTGGCGGCATTTGCAATCGGTGCAGTGCCTGCAGAAATGCGCCATGTGATCGATAGTCTTAAGGGCCGGTAGTTACTCCTGCCGATTACCAGTACTAGTACTGAAGTGCCGAAGTACAGGACCGACATTTAGACATCAGTTCTCGTACCGATATCAGTTTTTTCCAGAGAACCAGTGGTACCGAGAATCAACCTAAAGTTCCTAGCTGCAAGCTATAAGTCCATCTATATTGTATCTTTTTGAAAAAACCCTTAAATATGCTGTATCCAGATTTTAAGATATTTCTGTTGCTATTTGATGAGTTAAGCTGTAGAATGTGAGTGTGATTTAAGTAATAACGGGTATGGCTATTCTTAATTGTTTATGTTATTTAATTTTGTTTGGTTTTATTTTAAAGCAATTTTATACTTCACAACACTATTCACATTGTTTTTTACTACATACAAATACCATAGTTTTGCATAAAATTATAACACTAGTTTCCACAAACTAATAAATCTGTCTGAACAGAGCGGAGCGCCGAAGGACGGCAGCCTGCCGGTGGTGCAGTTCGAGGGCTACATCGACCTGGGGAAGCAGCTGAGCATCCTGCACGTGCTGCTGGTGGAGTGCGTGGCGAAGGTGGGGCCGGGCCGGGTCGCCGAGGTCGAGCGGCTCGGGCGAGTGCTGGAGCGAGTGCGCTCGGCGCTCACCCAGCCCCCGCCGCTCACTCGCCAGGTGTCCGCGCCCGATTCTCACGACGCTCACGTCGCCAACTATCAGAGCCTGCAGCGGAACATATTCAGGTGATTATGGTTCACATACAGGGTGTCTTGAAAGTCCGTCAACAAACTTTGTAATATGGTTTATTGGGTCAAAATAAGCATTAAAGTTGATATGAAGGTATGTAATTTTTTCTTGCAGCAGCAGCAGCTTTGCACTAGCAAAATGGACTTTCATTTTTATATATGTATTTGTATAATGGCGTTCGTCTTATGTAATAAATAAATAAATGTCCTAAAATGCATATTTTCCCAAATATCCAACTTTTTTTACAAAATATTTTTTCCCTCCTAAGCTTTTCAACCAATTTTTTTTAAACTCGGTATGTACCTAAAAGTAGTCAAGTTCAGTTTATAAAAGAATAATCAAAATGATCGAATTGTAAATTTCAAAATGGTGGCTGTAATTAAAATGCAAGTTTTACATTTTATTATATAAAAAAGAAAAAATTTGATTTTTGTCTGGTTACTCCCATAACTTTGTACTTCAGGGCCTTAAAAATCTAACCCTCAACATCGGTTCCAGGTTCAATGACCCGACAGTCTGTATGAACGGCAACGGCACGATGCATTACGGCACCAACGGCGTCAACGGGTCCCCGGGGGTGGCTCGTGCCGCCACGCTGCCCCGCAATGCCTACCTACCCTCTGGCAACCAGCTGCAACCGCACAACTACAACCACAACCACAACCACAGTCACAGCCACAACCAGGACGAACAAACCACCTCCTTCAACAGCCCCACGCACAATCGCCACCACCCTCTCATGGTGAGAATGTTTTTGGATGATGTTGATCTGCAAACAGTTATATAGAGGAATGTTTTTATTATTTAATCAAACGATCGTTTAATCGCATGGAACGGATCGTTTTTATCTTGATTTCATAGAATATTTCTTGACTAAGGTTAGCTGTTAACGTATCCTAATTTATAAATAGCTATTTAATTTAAGTTTTCCATGTATATTCAATGCTTCATTTAAGTAAAAATGTTTGACTATATTTTTGTTAAACCACTAAATAATGTTGAAGTTGATGAAGACAATAATTTTAGTCTTCATCTGGCTGAAAAATGATTTAAATAGGCTTATTAACACTTTGAACCCTGGGCGCTAAAATCTCTTTTTACGTGCGTTACTAGCCAATTTTGGGGTTCAAATTAAAATTTGTAGCTTAATACATATATTTGTTACCCATATAAATTATATATCAAAATAAAGAGAAAAGTATAACCTTTCAAATGATATAAATTTTATTACAGTTACAACAAACAACAATTTTAGGATTCCACATAAAACGGACATAAAAAAATGAAGAAAACAAAATTGCGACGGTAGTCACGTACATCACTCATATCAAATATATCTCTCATATTTTACACTAAACATGACAAAAACATTACGTAATAAAGTAATAACAAATCTTATAACTAACTAAGACTCAAAACTTTTGTAAATATAAGTAAAATCACACTTTATTGGACGCCGACACAAACGTAAACAAAGTCAGCCATTACTGCAGACAACAAAGCGTCGTCAGCCGGTGACGCAAAGATCAGCTGTAGACATTTGGATTTATTTTTCTGCTGCTAAATAGATGGCTTTTTCGAGACCTTAGGATACTATAAACAATGCCAGATGATCAAGGAAGAGTTCCCTAGCAACGATTAGTGAAAATACGTCGAATATACGTTGCTATGGAATTTAATTTCGCGGCCCGACCTATACTCGGGCTTCGTACACGGCGACATATGCCATGCCCCGAGTTATACTCGGGCTTAGGGTTCAAAGTGTTAATAATGCAAGTTTTAATTTTGACACTGGATTATAATGTTTTAAATGGTGTGAATGCCAGTTAAGGGACTGTATATAAATTGCATAACACCAAAATCAGCCTTTTCAGACTCTCCTCCCCCCCCCCCACCCCCCTTGTAACAGTCTTGTAACAGTGACACTAGCTCCCCAAATTCATTGAAAACCTCGTATTTAAAAGGAAAGCAGACAAATCTTGGAAATTAAGACATTTATTGATGAGATTTAATAGCTATACTAGTGGCTTGTAGGGGCAAAAGCCCCTAACAATAAAATGCAATGCTGGATATTTAATGTTACCTTCACACTCACAGCTCGGAAACAGTTTGACGGAATTAAACGTTTCAAGAGTAGGCCTAATGTTAAAGATGTTTTGACATTTGCTAGTACGTATCAGAATTTTAAGAAAGGGCGTTACTTCAGTAAAGGGCTGAATTTTTTGGAACAGTGGCGCCAACCGTCGTTCTCAAAACAAACTCAGTCCACTTTGTTTACAATTAAACATATGGACATGGTTTGCAGAAATTCTTAAGATTAACCACAGACTGTAGCACTTAATTTATTTCCCAAAAGATAAGCAAATAAATAAGGGATGAAATCAGAAAATGGTCTCCTGTTGACGACTCCACGCTCCACGTTGGAAACTTTGTCTCTACTTCATAAGGAAGTTAGGTTTGGAGACCATGAGTTTGGTAAATAGTTAATATTAAGGATTTTTATGGCTACCCGGGAGTAAATACTGCTTTATCTTGGTATAGATTCAAGATTAAATATACTTTAGAATAGCCAGATTAATTTAAAGGTGAATCTTTTTGGTCTGATCAAATTTAAAGTTTATGTTACATTCAATAGCTTTTATTGCAGCACATACTGTTGTTTCTCAGTCAAAACTATGACCATTTTCGACCGCACATAAAACTGGTAGAGCTGGGCCCTAAAAGTGATGAATGAGGTCTTCTCTGTTCCTATAGCCTGCGCTTATTCGATTGTGTAAATGTTACAAATCACTTAGCTTTAAATCAGCATCAGCTACTACTACATGATACAACGAAAAATTTAAAAGTAAAAAAAGTCATGTGTTATATAGTACGTTCAACCTATTTTGCTGGATTTTAAATAAACCATATATCAACATCTAGCATATGTGGTTTTAAATCAAGTATAAGCAACACATGTTTTATTGTAAACAAAGCAGACGTTTTTAGATTACAATGATATTTAAATGGCAGGTATTCAACGTTATATCTTATTTTCGGATAAACTTTAAGAATTTTCTGTATTTTTCCTGATTCCCTGGCATCAAGACTTTCTATTTGAGCCCCCTCCCATTATCCTGTGACTTGCCAGACTCCTAAAATTTCGCCGCAAACATTTCGCCTACATGTATATATATATATCGACCATTTGGCATTAAATCGGCATCGTTATAACGTAAACGAAACAAACGCACTTAACTCTTAATAATTTTAATTTATAAATGTATACTCAAAGCCGTAGTTATAAGTCTGAAAATCTTAAAGTTAAAATATTTATTTGTTATAGTACATTGAACATAGTAAGCTGCCTTTTGATAAAAACCAGATGTCAACATCTAGCATATGTCTTTGAATCAAGTATCAGCACCACATGTTTGAATGTAAACAAAGCAGACGTTTTTAGATCACAATGCTTTTTAAATGGCAGATATTTTACGTTATTTCTCGATTTCTGGTGAATTTCAAGCAATTTCTGTATTTTTCCCGCCATCACGGAATAGAGACCTTTAATTTGAGCCCTCTCCCATCTTTCTACGACTTGCCAGACGCCCACAATTTTGACGCAAAGAATCGCCTTACGAAATTAAATATATGATAATGCTGCTCCAAACCCTCCCTGCCCCCACCCATCCTGGATTGCTGCTGAAAACCCCCCCTCCCCCCCTGGGAGTATAAAGTGTTCTATGGACTGTCCCCAATAGGTTTTTAAAATATAAATATATGAAATCTGACTACCAGCTCCCACATTTCCTTGCAGGGCTGTTTGAAGAAGCTTACAAAGTTAATTTATATTCTCTTAATAACATTATTTTCTTTTCTTTTTTGTTGTTTTTTTTGCTTTTTTTGTTTTTTTGTTGTGCTAAGTCTCTGTAATGAATCAACGGACGGTGTGACACGTTAGCTTTGTTGTAGCTTGTTTTACTTATTGGAATAAATAAGTAATAAACATGTTCGGAAGGTATCTATGTTAGCCTGGAGCTCACGGTTGCAATGTTCGCAGCGTGGAGGGCTGAGGAGCGCCGGGGCCAACCCCGCGGCTCAGCTGGACGAGCTCTCGGACGAGTGTGAGCTCGAGCCGCACCACAAGGGCTCGCAGGTCTCCATCTCCACTCTGAGCAACGTGGCGAGCTCCGGCTACCAGAGCTTTGCAGCTTACAGGTGAGACAAGAAACTTGTCACACTCATTATGTTATTGTAAATCTAGTTTAAAGACAAGGTTTGTAGAGGTGTTGGTAACCAGAAATTGAGAAATATTTATTCCATATTTTACATTTGTTCATTACAAGTGTCACTATTACTAATACAAAATATACTTAATACTAATACAAAAAAAAACACTTTTGTTATTATGACTCAAAACATTAAGTAAAATATGGCTAGGTGCCTCTGTGGCTAACCATTGGAACTATGTCAAATGATGACCATATACAAGGCCGTAGCCAATGGGGGGGGGGGTTAGGGGGTCAGATCCCCCCCCGAAATAGTAGATATAGCATTGAAAACGTAGTAAATCGGGGTGAAAACCCCCCCCCAAAATAGCCAAAACCCCCCGAGAAAACGTAGAGGGGCCCGTAAAGTGTTAAAAAGGGCCCAAAATGACGATAAAGGTGCCGAAAAGGACACTAGCGAGTAAAAAAAAAAAAGGTCACCACTTTTGCCGAGCCGGGAATTCACCCGCTGGCCCTGGCCAAACCCCCCCCCCCCCCCCCCGAAAAAATTTCCTGGCTACCGCTTTGACCATATATTTTGATATAAAAAAATCTTGCGTAGAGTATTTCCTAAAATCATGACGTGAGTCCCTTAAAAATGGTCCTACGACGAAGCCTTACAAGTTGGAGATCCCTACAATGATCATAGATTCCAAGGCCATCATGAGACCCCAAGGTTTAATTTGACACCAACACACAACTCTATTTTTATATGTATAAATATATTGATTTTTGACTGACGAGACCACCAATTTCATTGCTGACCGAGATTTATTACTGAACTTTACTTCATCAGTAAATATATTCAATACAAATATCAAAACTGCTCATTGCTGCTTGACTTTCCAACAAAGAAAGCAAAATATCAATGTAAATCGTATCTATTTGGGGACAAAACCTTAACCTATACTAGTAAAATATAAAACCAAAAACTAAAAATCCATGTGCGATTTCCAGTCAGAGCAGCAGCCCGGTCGATCTCACGATCAGCGGGGCCAACAACGCCAACAACAACCCCCCCGCTGCGCCCCCGCTCGCCTTCACCAACCCGGTGTACCAACACCACCACCGCCCCGCCCGCCGGCCCCGTCAGAGGTCTTGTTCGTCGTCCAGTGAGGACGCCCCTGCCCCCGAGCCCTCTCCCACCCCCAGGTTCCCCCCGGGCCCCCGCGCCCCCCGGACCAACCCCCACACCGGCCCCGCCTGGCGGAGCAATCTCTCCGTCAACCCCCCGCCTAAACAGACCCTGCGCAGCTACACTAGCACACCCTCTAATGGTCAGTATTGTTGAAAACAATTTTAGACAATAAATTTTAAAAAGATATTTTTTCGCTGAGTGAATACTCAGTACTGAAAAGTTGAGCCATTGAAAATCCAATATTTTAGTGTGGTGAATCACAAATTGTAGTATAACAGTTTTGATTGCTAAAGTTAAATTATTCCAAAATGAGTCATGTTTAAAGTTAAAAAGTAGTTAAGAAAAAAGGACCAAAGCGACTTGCTGTTTTTTACAAAGATTAGATTAGTTTCAAACTTTTATTCATGATAAAAATAAGTTTGTTTGAAGTTAAACTGTTCAATGAAAAGTTATAAACAAGGAATGTTTATGTAAGTTAACCCAGAAGCGCTACCTGCGTTGTCATTGTCTATGTGATTCTCGCCAATAATATTTTATCATTGCGCACCAATGCATTTAAGGTTTGCCCAGCAAAGGCTGCCCTAGTGGCGTAAGTCAAAAGGCCTATCCCAAAGTAATGTGCAAAACAGTTCCAGGCCTAGTGTCCTCGGTGTTGAATGGAGTGGTTAGTCAGTAGTCCGAGGGACATTGAACCGATGGGAATTCGACACAACTGAGAGGACGACGAGCCTCTCAGTGTGCAAAAATGCATTGCACCTCCTATTAAAAAAAGTTAAAATTAGGTTATTGAAAACTCAAGTAGTAAACAATACTGTCAAAACAATATCAAAATCCAATAAAAGCAGACATTTTTTCAAGCAATGCTCGTGTTTAATGTCAAGGTTTCAGTTTACTTTTTGACATAATTCACTATTCAATCAATTATTCCCTCTTTTTAGGCTACAAGTTACTGTTTATGTACTGTCTGAAAAAGCATCCAAAATAACAAAGGGATTTTTCTGAGGGATTTACTTTTTTATGACATGATTTGACTAAACGCTGGATTGGTTGGCAGGTCTGCAGTGTCGTCGGATGTCGCTGGACTCCACACGCGACCTGTCCGATTCCTCTGACGACGACAGCTGTCGCAGCAGACGGTCAAAGCCACAGCGAAATTACCGCAGCATTGAACAGGTACTTGCCATTTTTTCCCACAACCAGCTGTTTCACTCAGCTGATAATACCACTGTGTTTTCATTTTGTGTCTTTCGATGCAAGGTGCATTTTTTTATATTTTGATCGGAAGTGATAGTATGTAATGTTGACTTATTGATAGATAGTGCCTTTATTTTATCGTCTATCTCATGAAGAGAAGGTACGGTATTTGTCAATTGATACATTTTGAAACTTCAATGCCCTTAGGGTAGTAGAGGAATATATGAAGATATTAAAATTTAACTTTAATGAAGGTAGAATAATAACTATGTTATTTCGTGCGTCTGTGAACTAACTGTTGTTGTTTATGACAGTACGAGAGAGAGATTGAGAGATTGCAGGCCAGCGTGGAAGTGCTGAAACTCAAGCTGGAACAGAACAGTCCTTCTCCCTCTCCCTCCCCCCACCACCACCACGACCCCGACAACATGAAGAACATCATCGACAGGTAAGGACTGCTGATATAATCGTAAATTTACTAACGGACCCTTGCTGCTCAGCACCTGTTAAGAAAACAAATAATTGTAAATTAAAACAAATACATCAGCCTTTTCTTTAAAATTGTGCCCTGAAAGAGAATTTGATCAAAAATAAAATATTGTTCCTGGAGTTTTCTTGCCGAGACCTTTCGTTTAAGTAGGAGTTGGTGGGTGTCAGAACTATGTTTTTCTCAGAAGTTACAAGTACTTTGGGCTTTATATATAGAAAAAAGAAAACTAACTGTGATATCCATTTTATTCTCTTTTTATGAAAGTACAAATTTTTCTAGGGGTGGGCGAGTACTCGACAGTCGAGTAATTACTCGAGTAGTTGCTACTACTCGAGGTCGAGTCGAGTAGTTCCAACTACTCGACTAAAACGAGTCGAGTAGTTAGTTACTCCCGCCGTTTACGCGGCGGCCGAATTTACGTGCGATTTATGTTTGTGCGATCGAATTTTACAGACAATCGCGAGTTACGCAAAGCTACATCTGCCTTTTATCCGCAATCGGCAAATTGTTTATCGCAGCTCCTCGCTAGTTTCACAATAAAGCAGCATTTTCTGTTCATTTGTGGCCGGCAAATACGCGCGACTGACTTTTACGGCCGATCGCTAGTTTCGCAAAGTTGCATTTCGTTTATTTACGATCGGCAAATACACGCGATCGTTTTTCTCGGCCGACCGCGACTTTAGCAACGCTACATTTGCCGATTTTCGGCGATTGGCAAATACGTGCGATCGTATTTCGCGGCAGATCGCGAGTTTTGAAAAGCTACATCCGCGTTTAGCCGCGACCGATAGAAATGCGCTATCGATTTTCGCAGCCGTCCACGAGTTTTTCATAACAGTAACCTCGAAAATATTTCATTAACTCATAGAAGAATGGATTTTGACAGTTATCTAGAAATACCAGATTCTGAGAGATGTCTCTGAATTCGGAAATTGAAAACTGACAGCAGCTATATTTAGCTCTGACCTACTTTAAATTTGTAATTATATTTTATCTTTGAAATGATACTCAGCATTCATTTCTGTCTAATTTGATTTGTAAAAATGAGTAGAAAGTTGTGGACTTCATAGGTAAAGTGGACTTCATAAAACAATTAGGTTTTATAATTTTTGTATTGGGGGATATCTTATTCTTATCTGGTCGCAGCTGTGTCACTCATGCTCAAGTGATTGGATGTCAAAAACAAATAGTTCAGCAGTCAGGCAAGGCACGGGTTGGTTTAGAGAAGTAAACAAATAACTGGGCACAGCTCTCCTCCCTGATGTTTTTAGTTCTTTCTTTCACAAATTCTCTGCTAAGGTTTTAATTAGGGACAACAATTATTTTTAGGTAAAATATAAAACTGTTTTTGATTGTTTAAATAGTAGGCTATTAATTAAATCTTATTACTGCTTAAATTTTACAACTACGCATATTCTACAAATGCTGAATCAATTTTTAAAATTCAAAAAAGAATCCTTAGAATTATGACTTTTACCAGTTTTAGGGGCTCCTGTAAAAATATTTTTAAAGAATTAGGTTTACTAACGTTACCTTCAATGTTCATTTTGCGTAGCTTAATGTTTATAAAGAAAAATCTAAATTCTTTTATGAATGACAACCATCAACACAATTACCTGATGGGGTATCGTGAAAATTTTCAACTGCCCATACACAGACTGTCCTCTTTAGAGAAACAGCCTCAGTATCTTGGTAAAAAACTGTACAATAAACTGCCTCAAAATTTAAAGTCCATCAACAACATTGAAAGATTCAAGTCTGAAGTTTCGAAATTTCTGATTAATAAAGTCTATTACAATGTAAATACCTTTTTAAATGAATCCTTTTAAAGGTTGTATTTTTTAGTTTAAGTTTGTTTATAAGTTATTATATGTATGACAATTTCACATGTTTCTCCAGCTCTGCTGGTTAATCTAAACGTTATGTGAAAATAAATGATTGAATTGAATTGAATTGAATCTACATACATTTATTTTGTGATGTTACATTAACTGATTTGTTATTTTGAGTGATTTTTTAGCATAGTGAACTTATTCATTTAAAAGGAGGGTTTATGCAATGTAGGGGTATTACAATATAATTTTATTTTTCCAAGAAATATATAAAAACATAAGCTTTAATAAAGTGGACCAATTTTATAAGTAAAATTGAAAAAGGATTTTAGTTGAAAAAATTAAAATTTCATTACTTTTCACAAACAACTACTCGACTCGACCCGACTCGATACTAGAGTTTTTGGCTTAAGACTCGACTCGACTCGACTCGACATCAAAATCCACTACTCGCCCACCCCTAAATTTTTCTAAAAAATATTCCTTTTCTAAAAAAAAAGGTTTGAGTATTTGTGTTAGATAATATGTTTAGGTTTAAGAATATATTTTGCAAATAGTCATTAATAACATCATGAACAATATTTATTGATTAAGTGTTCTCTCACTTATTTTTTTTCACAAACTTTAATTTCTGGCAAATTGAAACTGTCAATTGAGTAAATGTGACAAGTGACCAGTAGAACAGTACAGAATCCCACATAGCTAATCAGAAGTTCTTTTTTTTTACATTTTCGCTTCTGCCAAAACTAACTTTATTTTTAAAATTTTTTCATGTTTTTTAGTTTTATTCATTTAAATTAAAAATCTAAAGCTAGTTAGCACTTCGGCACACACAGCGTGTTTTAATGTATAATATTTAGGGGTAGATCTTAAAACAAATAGCCTTATCGATTGCAAAGTTTCCATGCAGTGATTTAAATATTGATTATATGTGAACTTGATCCAGTTTTTTACATTACAAAAACACTTTAACACTATTTCCAAATAAACCAACTTCCTTTTCTGAACAGGTTGATCTCAGTTGAAGAGGAGTTGAGGCTCGAACAACGAAAAATGTCGGAAACGTTGTCGCACAAACAGAAAGTGATAGAGGCACAGGAGCACCAGATAGCGGCTTTGGACGCAGCCAACAACAGACTACTGGCAGCTCTTAGTCAGTTGAAGGATCGCTACCAGCTGAAAGCGTCCAACAACAACAACAATAACAACAACAACACGGGGGCGCAACGCCTCTTGGCGGAACTGGGAGACCTCAAGAGTTCCTCCTGTTGAAGCTGCATGAGGCGACAAGTGTCATACCAAAGATTAGCTGTGGGAAAGGAATAGGTTTGCCTTATGAGGCAATAAGGAATTGTTTCTCAAATTAGAGCTTTTCGAAACTTAATCTGTGACTACTAGTTTTTTGTTTAAATCTGCATTTTTTAGTAAAAATAGTATAATGTGGCTCACTGTGGGAGTAAGTTTAATAATTGAGCTGTTGAAACTTGAAAATTTTCTTGATTCCAAATTATTTATTGATTTCCTTAATTTTAGCAGGATATTGAACTTCTAAGAGTTTTTTTCAAGAATTAGTTAAATATATATGTGATTCATGAAATCTTCCATTTAGCTACTAGTTGGACCTAACCCTTCTGTAAAAAAAACCTCAGAACTTACAGTCGATGCCTTCGTGTTAGAGCTTTACCCTCTCACACTCTCTAAAACTATATTTTAAAGATGTAACCGTTTTTACAGAACGTTATATTTGTAGAGCCTCTGCCACTTGGTGGTTACCTTCTCCAGTATTAAGTAACGTAGTGAGTGTTTTATATGGTGTAGAATAGGCTCATAGGCTAGTTGTTACATGTAGGAAGTATCAAGCAATAAGATCTGACTTGTATAATCTTTGATTTACTTTAATGTTTCAAATATTTGACTATTATTTATAATGTGTGACCCGTACTTTTGACTTTGTGTATAGGTTAATTAAATTAGTCCACTCATGTTTTATGAATTATACATATTTACATAACTCTGGACCCTTTTAACACACTCAAGATTTACCATACCATTCTGAACTTTTTTTCTTGTTTAATTTTTAGTAATATTTTAACTATCATGAAAATTTCAAGGTCTCAAGTATTCCTTTTTATTTATGTCAATTCCCAAACTTATTTGTATATTTGTGTTAAAATTCAATAATTTAAATGCAGAGTTCTTTTTCCCTCAGCCTTGCAAACCTATCAGGTGAAGCACAAACTTGGAGGAATGAAATCACTCATCTACTTAGATAAATATAAGTAGCCATTTTGTGATACGTTGCTACGTAAGTTTGTGTTGATTGTCTGGAACACTAAGATGTGTCATGCTCTTCTGACTAATATACCCGTTGACCCCATCGACATGTTTATCCATAGACATTCATCACTGTCGAGTGAACCGCTTTATCTTGTTATCATTTATGTTTATATAGCAAAGTAACAATATGTATATTTGTATTTCTTAGTATTTTGTTATGTATTATGTAAATTTAATTTTATCTTTTGTTATTTGTTTTGTAAATTAATTTATCCAGAAATAGCAAATGGTTAAGGATAACAATTCTTACACAAAAATTACTTTTTTCATTTTATTTCAATGTTTATTTTTAATGTTCTTGTATATTTTCTTTGTACAAACCTTTTTTGTAAGATTTTTAGCAGTATTTTTAATAGGTGAAGCACAAATGGCCAAATGAATTTTTCTGTGACCAAAGATTAGTTTTTTGTTAGTAAGGGCTTTATTTGTCAAAGTTTTCCCCTTTTAGAACATTAATAATATAAAAAGTTAACTTTTCCTGAATTTTTTTCGTTCAACATAATATCTTTTGTGTAATCTTTTTGGCAAACCAAAATGAGTTTTGCTATTTTAATTTTAACTGAATCAGATCTAATTGGTTTATGTATTACTTTAAATGTGAGTTGTATTTATAATTCCGATTGGACCCCTGAGCCCTTGTGACTTTGTAACCATTGTAGATCTAACAGCTAGTGTGTATGTACAGTAGCCAGTAGATGAACTTATGTTTTTGGTTCATAACAACTTCAAAGGCTCTGGTGTACACCGCTTATGTTTAGTGTCTTTTAAATAAGTTTTATTAAATATGGTACAAATAGTAATGTAACAAGTACTTTTTACTTTCCCTTTCCTTCCAGGCAAGAGTATGCAGTGTTCAAAATTATTTTTGGGCGGATGATACACTGAAAGCTGTATTAAAAAAATTCTAAGAATCATCTTAAAAAATAGTTCCTTCATTTTTTGTCAAAAAACATCTTACTTGAAGAAATGAAGGTCCCAAATTGTAGTACATTACATTCAGCTAAAAAATACAAAAGGCAAAGTCATTATAATGTTTATTACAATAAATTAGTATATATAGATTAAGCTAAAATAAAAACTGTAATATAAAACATTGCTTTCAATGATTTATAGTCAATTATTTATTTGACAAAGAAATTATGAATTTCAAATTTCAATCCATTTTTGCAACCTAAGAGCTTAATCGTAATTAGTCTTATTAAATTTTATACACTGTCAAACAACAATTTGGAGCAGTGCCCAGCGATGCAACCACACACACATCAACTGCCCATGAGATGAAAAACGTCCATTACAGCTTTCAGTAAAATATATAATACATATTCTTGGGGTCTGGCAGCGACCACCTTAGCCCCGTTCTCTAGGGCAGACACTTGCCACTCCTTCTCTGTGTCAAAGCCGGCCCAAACCTCACTCTCGATCCAATCCAGGTAGTCCGTCACCTGGATGAGGCTGGCCGGATTACTTGTCGAATATTTGCACTCCGGAGAATATGCAAACACTCCGATAATCTGCCATTCGCAGTTATGTACTTGGGTCCGAACTCGCATCGCTCCATTTAGTTTGTCTGGAAAATTAAAGCTTTGTTAGTTAAGTCGATGAAATTGAAACTTGCACTAAGCATGCCTAAAACACTGAGCAAATTTTCCTTCAGGGATGAAGTTATTTCTGTAGGTAAGACGGTAAGACCAAAGCCCGAGATCATGATAATTAGTTTCATTTTGTTGTTTTTATCGCCTGTGGATTACAGGGAAACACTAAAAGTGGTTTACAGACCTACTTTCGTGTAATTAAAATTGTTGCTAGTGGCCACTAGTTTTGACTCCTACGTGGAATCGTCTTAAAAGCCGTCCAAGGATGTAGTTCTTTTCATTTGAAGATCGTCAATGATTTAAAATTACACATACACACGTACTGACGGATACGAACACAATGGTCGTATGTCGGATACGATCAAAATACTCTAATATGTTTGTTATAATAATAACATATTATTTTGTTGGATATAATTTTTTATTGTGTGTTTTGATGTTTGCTGTTTGTAATGTTCTTGTCTGTCAGTAAGTGTGCATGTGTATTTTTAAATCATCGATGATCTTCAAATGAAGAGTACTACATTCTCCGACGGCTTTGAAGACGTTTTAATGTGGGAGTCGAAACTAGTTGCCACTAGCAACAATTTGGATTACAAGAAAGCAGGTCTGTAATTTCACTTTTAGATAACTTGTTTTTTGAGATCCCCAGATACCAACTTATATATCTGCATATGAAAGGAATAACGTGATTTTTGCTAAACAAAAGTTGTGGACAAACTACTGGATCAATATTGATGAATTAATTGCGTGTCGTTTGAAAGCCCTTAATGTAAAGATGTGCCTTTTTGGGGCTTTAAGTCAGTGCATGGGCCCAGAAACTTTTGGGAAGCCCTCAAAATACAGTTACGGCCTTTTTAAATAACATTAGGCAGCAAATCAAAACAAAAAATAGCCGCAAATATAAAGCAAGCAAACACCAGTAAAAATAATATTTAAAAAAATACAAACACGTCAAACACGTATATTAAGAGATGAAGTTGTTGTTTGTGAAGACGATTATGGCTTAGCTAGTAGGACTTTTAATATACTGCTCAAGTATATTAAAAGATTTAGGCCTTATTTGTGAAGAAGATTATGGCTCGGATACTGGGTTAATTTTTATGATTAACTTGTCATTTGAAAGGTCATATGAGGTCGGTTTGAAGGTCTAGGTCTTTGATCTAGATGTGACTTTAGGGGGGTCTCAGTACATGGAAACAGAAACCCTCAAAGTTAGTTTTGGCCCATTTAAATGACATTGGGAAGAAATCCAAACAAAAGAAGCAGCACAGATCTGATTGTAACAAGTCCAAAAAAACTAAACTAAACAGTTTGGCTAAAGCTACTCTGGAACATGGTTTGCTCGCATAGCTAATAATAGATAATGATCCCACCTTTAGGGCGTTCTTCATTTTTGGCAGTCTCATTACTGTGTTGCTGAGCGGTCAGTCGGTTGGGGAGGCAGGCCGGTCTGACCTGTTGATTCCACTTTATCGGTTCAGCGAGAAGAAGGAGCATGATGTTATTGCAGAACAACTCATCTTTTTTCTTTGGATAAAGAACACGATCTTCAACAGGTAACATTTGAGAGAAACTTGAATCTTTACATTTGCCTACCTGGCAGAATTCTGTTTCTCCTACTCGTGCTTTGTCAGTAAATATCCTGGAATTTAATCGTTTTTTTTATTCAAACCTAAAAATAGTAATAAAAGCAGGGTACTAATAGGAAATAAAAATTCTCTCTTATCATCTCATAACTTCCTTGTATTAAAAGGAGCATATTGTAATCAAACTTAATGACAGTATTAGTATATCAGAAACAAATTTAAATATATTTGTGAATGTAAAAAGCTTGGAAATACAAACTGGAAACCAAAATATAGAAAACCACTAATATTTGTCTACTTAACCCTCGAGCGGGCGCACGCGGAGTTTTCCTTCGCACGTGTTTTTTATGTCAAAATAAACAGACATAATGATTGTCGGCGGTCGTGTCCGGCTCCTTACTTTATGCCCCTCATTCCAGGAATTTCCTAAAGCTATTTATACCCCCCAACCCCTCTGGGTACCTCGTTATATGCAATTCAGAGATGCCGTCTCAGTTTGCGGAGCGCACTCTCCTGTTACATAAACACTGATACCTATTTTTAAAATTCATAATAGCAATGGATTTATAATTGTTATTAATTTTTTGACTTTTCCTTTTGCTTTCGAAAAAAAGAAGCGAGAGGAAAAGTCCAAAAATGTAAATAATAATTAATACATATTTTACACTAGAAAATTACTTACTATGTTTAATTGAAATATTACACCTATTAAGTTGAACAAGCAATTGAGTCGACGATGAAATGTGATTCCTAATGAAGTTTGTCCACATTTAAATACAATATTTCGTTATAAAACAAGTAAAATGGGTTAAATTTGTGCAATCTAGTGTTGCGGAGTAAAACTCTGCATGCGCATGCTCGCGTTTTGCCGGTGAAGCGCCCGCTCAAGGGTTAATGAGGAATGTATGCTTGCATGCTTGTCTGCATAATTATTTCAAAAATGGTTCTGAGGATTTCTTTACAGATAACAATTTTCCACCAATAATATGGTATATCCAAAGAATAATTTTGTTCTCTTTGTTCTGTTGCTTCTTAGTTCTGTTGATAAGGAGTTCCACTGTTCTAAAAATGCCAGTTTTCAAGTTATAATTTTCAAACATTTCTAGGAGGTGCACACGTAGAAACACGGTAATATCTCCCCCTTTACAAAGTTCTATCCACCATATGTTTTGTAACAACAAAAAGGATTACAATAAGATGTAGAGGAAAACTGTGAAAAGCAGAACTACCAAGCAAGGCTTGGCCCACCAAAAGTATATATAATACTTGGTCCATAACATCAATGATGTTATAATTTATAGGACATAACCTGATGTTATACTCTAATCAACATAGATTTTACACGTAAATTTGATAATACCAAAAATCCCATGATTGAATAAAATAAGCACTATAATCACAATGGGTCCCGGGATCCCAGAATTGGACCCCCTATCAACAGTTTCCCTTTTACAGATAAAAAGTTAACAAATTTCACCACAAATGCAAACATTGTCAAATGATCTGAAGCTGTAGTGGCCGAGTAGCTCTTACCCAGAGTCCTTCTCATGGTGACAAGCAGCTGAACTCAGAATGAAATACTTGCTGACAATTGATCCCAGGCAATACCATCTTTGTTTATCTTTCCTGTAATATCCCAGTAAAGCCTGTCAAAATAACACTTGCAATATAGTTTTTGTTAGTTTAATCAAACAAAGTTGAAATACACATTAACTTTTACTTGTAGACGCACTTGCTGCTCATCAGCTTTTAATTTTTCGTTTATCCATCCTTTGAGTGATACTGTCATAGGCACCACGAAATCTCGTTCCTCAAAACTTGAACAATTGAACATCCTACCACATGATTACATTAGTAAAAGTTTGCTCTTTTGAAGTTTTGAAGATTCTGAATCATGTTTTCTTTGACATCGTACTATTCTCATGCTAAATATTATGGGTGACTTGAACTTCAAGGGCATATAAAGCTCTTCCTTAAGTCTGATCTTTGTTTGCTGCAAAACTTCACACTGAGCTCTTCCCAGCAACACATAAACTATTAACTATTCATGATTCTGAACAAGTAGAACTACTTCTTCAGAAGAAGTCATGATTGGAAAATTAAACCCTACCTTATTAAATAAGTAAAAAGTAAAATTAATTCATAAGCTTTATAAGTATAAGCGAGTATATAATTGGACAGTGCATCCACACAAAATAGTTAATGGTGTATGGAAAACATTTTTGCTAAATTGGGAGGAAACATTTTTCTATTAAATTTATTCAAAAGAAGCAATGATGTTAAATCAGACACCAAAATTATATAAAGCCAATGTGTATTACGTTGGCTGTGTTTGTCCTTATCTACATACTTTTATAATATAATTTGCTAGGGATGTTTTCATGATTAAAACTCCTCTTAAGATTCGGTTTTAGCGAATTTCCCCTGTAGGGAAGAAGCTATTAGAACCATAGGTCTCGTGGTAAGACCTAAGGCCAAGATCATGATAACTTTTTGTTTTGGGAACCCAAGAAGAAAAATTCCCCCGTTGCAGCAGACCTGCATACTCAGCGAATTTCAAATGCAAAACAACATATTACAATCCAGCATAGCGAGATTTGACATGTTTTTGTAAGCTCCATAAGAATAACATGGGGAATGAGTATGTAGGTTTGCTGCAACAGGTTCATTTAAACTGGGTGGTTTTAATTCAATATTAAGTAGATCTGAACTAGAAGAAGCCATATATACCAAGTTTATTGAGATATGTTGAGAAATAAGCGAGATATAGAATTTAACATATTTCCCATAAGGATATAACATTGGGACAACATACTGTGTTTACCACTAGTGATATCTCAGTAACCAATGGTCATAGAGCAACAATTCAAGATACTAATTATTTTTTTAAGCTGAATTCAATGGTGTAAACCAAAATTACATTATTTTAATTTTTCTATGTAAAAATCCAAAACACCCATTTTTGGAGGTGTTTACCCCCCTTACCCCCCCCCCCTTTCCAATAGTCTGATCGGGCTGGTTTTCGAACTCGTCTGAATGTTACTACTTTACATGTCTGTGCCAAATTTCATTTAGAGTGGACCATTTTTACACGAGTACATACCTTTTGTGCACCCAGTTTTAACATATACCTTTTGGAGCAAACCTGCATACTCATTCTTCATGTTATTCTTACTGAGAATACAAAAACATGTCATATCTTGCTATGTTGGATGGAAATATTTTCTTTGGCATATGAAATTTGCTGAACGTGCAGGTCTGCTGCAACAGGGGTATTTATAATTTACCTGTGTCACTGGAAAGAGCTAGGGGATCAAATTTTGCTGGATGTCAGAATTAGAGCAAGACCCCTGCTGGAACCCCTTAGGAGTTTAGTACAGTATTTCTCCATTAGATTTTACATAAAAGAAATTTCAGGTAAACTGCTGATTGGAGTAAACACAGTTTTTCAGGAAAGCTATGCGTTATTACGGAATTCTCAAAGTCATTAGAGGCTAAGGTGCACCAGTAATCTAGTGATGACTGTTGACTGATCGACTAGTTTTCAGTCGATCAGTACAGAAGGTACACTTACACCACTAGAGAAGGTGCAACACCATCGACCCATGGATAAGTCAGTTTTTTATAGCATTCTGTCTCATATACAAATATAATTTATTGCTCAACAATTCCATAAATTAGGATCATTAAATACAAATAAAATATAAATTTATTTCTGCTTACCAAATAAGGTTTCCCTAACTCAGTCACAGTGTTTTCTATATTCTCTTTCTTACTCGTGGCTGAACAAGGTGGTTTGGCTAGTAGACTTCCAAGTGTTTTAAAGTCATTGCACTCTAAAACAAATGAGTTTTAAAACATGAGAGATTATGATACATAATGCAGTGCAGTACACCACATTCTTTACTGACTTTTTATACCCTCCACCTCATAATTATTACTACCTATATATTAATACGTGAGGGGTTTTATTTTGGAGTATTAACTTGATAACGACTGGACGTATTTAAACATTTCAGGGTCTCAGAGTATCAAGACAGGATTGAAGTACTGTAAAGGACTGAAGTTTTGGAACAGTGGCGGTATCTCTTAGCACCAGACCTTACTCAGTTCACTTTGTTTACAACTAGATTCAAGATTCAAGATTTCATTAGCCAAAAAAATTAAGAAAGTATAAGATAAACAAAAAAGATTAGCAAAAAAACCAAGCACAAGAAAATTGTTTGAAAATAGTTCTTAAGGCCAACCACATGCAGATTGCAGGGTTTGCAAGCAAAGCTGCAACCGAGTAATCTAGTTATCTATATATATAAAGGAGAAAGGGTTTTCTATCGGACAGCTAATCTCCAAAACTATAAGACCTAAAGAGTTGAAATTTGGCACATGTGCTCTCCTTGGGTCTTAGATGCACACTAAGAAACGGTTTTAAAAAATTCCCAAAGGGTTCCGCCCTATGGTACTTCAAAGTTTTAATGTTAAATTATAGGGAAGGATATAAGGTTGTCATGGCATTCTTAAGAAGTATGACAAATTTAATCTTAAAAAAAGACAGGGGAAGTTTTTATGTTTTTTCACGGGTGAAACCGTGTTGATCAGCTAGTTATTTATATATTTTCAATTATTGTACTCACTTATTTGGGCTACCATGATTATTATTTTATTGAGAAAGAAAAAACCCTTGAGTATGGTACCTTCACATCACAAAAAGGTGGTGCCACCGTCAAAAGGTGGGGGGGGGGGGGGGGAGGGTGAGTGTTAAGCGACACTGGCTGAAAATACTGAAACCATTTATAACCGCTATCAAATTTTAAAAAATTTAACTCACAGGGGGCTCGGATCCACATGAGATGAGTCAAAATGGGAGTCCGGAAGCACTCAAAATTAGTAAAAATGGGGCCCAGAATCACATGAGATGAGTAAAAAAAAGTCTTCAGGGTAGGGGCCTGGGTTTTCTCAATTGCACAGGGGTCCGAAAATTCTGTCGGCGGGCCTGTGGGCGGGTTAGACAAGAGGCTGTGCAGATTATTTGTACCACTCGCCACTCGCCTACTTTCCAACTGAACCAATTGAAGTGACTACAGGGGTGAGTCAAATATAGGTGAGTAGAACTCGCTTGCTAATTTGACACATGTAAATCTGCTTTAATACTGAAAAGCACACAATTAATCTCATGTCATGTCAGTTTCAGCAAACTGACACATATACTTTCTCTTTAAAAGCCATTTAAAGCAAGAAAACCTACACTATAATAAAACAAATTTAGAATTATTTCATAAATACGTACAAAATTTTATGAAAATCGGCTAATAATAAACTGAGATATCGGTTTCTAAACATTTGCCATAAGAAGAACCTTAGACAACATGCTATGTTTACCGCCAAACTAAAATATCAATTTTCTCTGAGCCACTTTACGTAGACTAATAATTAAAAATACTGGATTTTTATTCAAGCCAAATTCAACAGTTGCAAGTTTATTTTGATTAATTATTGTGATTTTAAGTAAATTTGGAAAATTTGTATTTTTTAACACTTAAATCCCCTGAACTTCTATAACTTCTGAACCTGAATTTTTATAGGGTGGTTATTTTGTCTGGAATTTTAAGCACTACAAACAATGAAATTTTCATCAACATTTTTAGAGCTGTTTTTGGAAAATTTGGATTTTGTCGTTTTTTTGGGGGTTTTTATGGGGAAAATAACCTTCAAAATCAAAAAATTAAAAAAAAACCTGGAGATATAATGGTTTTTACATGCCAAATTTCATGAAAATCGGTTAAATGGTGTCGTCTCTAGCTTTGTTTGTATACACACATCCACACATCCAAATGGACGGACAGAAACCACTCCGAAAACAACTTTTTTGGATTCATAGTGCACTAATACAAATATTTCCACTAACAACTCAAATTCAAACATTTTGACAAAAATAATACTTTCTCTATATACTATATTATTAATATAGGGGGAGAAAGTAAAATATACAAGTAGTCTTAAGCCTTACTATGAGTAAATTATTAAATTACTTACTAACTTCACTCCGGTAGCCGGGCATGAAGGGTAATTCATAGGGATCCTTAATCTGAGGGATCTGCGATGCTTCTTTATTGTCTGAGGGGTGGCAGCAGACATATTTACCCTCTGGCGGGGGTAGGAACGTGAGGGGGCAGTTGTCGACCTGTACCGCCCGGTGTCGACCAGCTTTAGAGTTGCACTTTGATTCATGTACACAAGTATAAAATACATATTTTGAATTTGGTCCTTGTTCTTTTTCATAGTTGCAGATATATCCTGGAAGTATATTGTTTACAAAATCATTTTGATTCTTGATGTACATATAAAGTGGTTTAGGCTAATTAAGGTACCGTTCATAAATAATATAAGTTCTCATCAGCTAGAGAGACTTTAAAGATGAAACACAAGAGGGTAGTAAAATTGGACTAACATATTATTTTTTTTAATTTGTAAGATTTTTAAGATGAGAAAACTAAATTAACCCAAAATCTTAAAAATTAAGTTAGTTAGGCAGAAAACCTGCGTGTTTTAGATTTTTTGCGAGTACAGTAAATTGATTACTACAATCTTCTCAAAGCTAGTACTTTTTTGCTTAATCCAATACAATCTATTTACCAATTTCAAGCTTTTTACAATTTAAAATTTCAATACATCTTCATTTAATCCTTTCATGTCTTTCCACCAAAAATAAAAGATATTGTTACTGAAATTCATCTTTGGGAGCTATTAATGTTATTGTCACAATAAAATAAATGAAATGTTTTCATTATTCCATCATCTATGTAAATGTAAGTTATCATAAATAAGTTACACACCTGGTTTATAAGCTTTCTTGGTGTCTTGGCCCTTTCCTTCTTGCACAATTAAGTCGAGGATCAATAAAAGGTTGGATAGAACATACCGGTACCCTAACATGGTTTTCATTTATCGTTATCATATATAGTCTTTTAAAAATTGCTTGTGATTTGGAAAAGATTAAGACATTAAGATTTAGGCTTTAGGTTAGTATAATTTACTTCATTTAACCAAACAAACTAATTTTATGATTAAAAAAATATAAACATCTTCTTTGTTTACATAACAACATATGGTACTGATACTTGATTAAGCCATGTGGGCATTTTCAGGGTAACCATAGGGGCAGTCTTTATCTCAGTTTAAATCCCCAACCCTGTTTAAAGAAATATATATTATATTGTACAAACCCCTGTTTCACGTCAAATTATACGACCATATTATTATAAAGAAGAGGTGGTTTCTGTACGATGTCTGTCTGTACTATGTAAAAAAATGCAAAAACTACTAAACCGTCAGGACTGAAGTTTGCACTGAGGGAGATTATACTCCTTGGCTTATTTTGAAAATACCCTCCATGCTCTTAATAGGACCTCAAGCTCCATCCTGTAAGCTTTTTATCTATACATCATGCACAGTTTTTTAGGATTTTGGTTATTTTTATTTGGGACTATTGTTATTTCTCAGTTTAACCATGCTAAAAAGAGGGATCAGGTAAAACAGTTTGTAGTTTATGTAGATGTGTCTAAGATAATTAATTTTTCCCCAACCTGCTGACTCCTTTTACTCCTTGTAGCGGGTGAGTAAAATAATAATTTATCTCCCAGCAGGAGTAAAGTGAATACTTTGTCTCCTAGCGGGAGACAAAAATTAGAGCTCCTTCAAATTTCCATGCAGACATGCAAATATGTTGCAGCTCAACGAATGCAGATGCTACAGCCAATTTAGTGGCAGGAATAATCAAATAAGATTAACATTAAAAACAATCAGCTGAACGTTGAAAAATTAAGCATGAATGAACGTTTCAACAATCAGCTGATCGCTGGTACATGCATAGTTGCGACTACCGGGATGCAGGCCCCATTAGCAGAACGAAACAAAATGGATATTTTTATTACCTACTAAGTTAATAAAAAAACATTTATGGTCAGAATACTTACTATTGCAGGTGAGGGAAAAATTTGGTGTGTATTTCAAGAGTAAACAACATTGTCTCCCTCATGAAAATTGCCGCCTGATCTAGCTCGTGCGCCGACATTTTCTCTTATAAGGCAATGATGTACTTTACTCACTCAACACACAAATAACTATTACCTGAAATAGGTTCTATAATTAAAACAAAAGAAAGTTATTATTGCTAAATTATTAAACATATTTTAATATGTTCAAGTTTGAAAAATATTAATTAAAATTAATTAATTTAGGTAAACCTTTAAAAGCTCCCTGCAAAAAAAGAAAAATAATTAATTAAGAAAAATTTGCTGAATCTAACTTCTTATATTAATTTAAAAACTATTTATAGATAATTTTCAAACTTAATTTTTTTTTATTTTTGAAAGATTTTTATATAATTTATAGTGTAATAAGTTTAAATCATTCAAGTCATGTTTATGATGAGAGTATAAATTTTTAGAAATATTCTATCTTCAGGGTTTCTCATTTATTTATTTTGTATGCCTTTACAGTCCATATTATTATTAAATATTATTATATTATTAAATATATACATTGAAAGGCAAAATTATTTACTTGACTTAACTTATACACATCCTGTGTCCCTAAGGGGAATAGGATCTGTCATTGTTCCATTGTTCATCTCTCAACATTATCCATATCCATGACATGTTCTGTGTACAAAACATCACAATTAAGTTTTTAATCATAATTGTTTGTAATCATAACAATAAATTGTGGGCCATAACTGGGGAATAGCAAGGTCATACATAATAGAGGTAAAAAATCATCGGCACCCATGCAAAATTATTGACCTTATAACCTTATGTGGTTTGCATAGATGGGCAGATTTCTGGGGGTGTCAGAAGGTGCATGGAACACCTTGATTTTTTATTGATATACCGTATGGCAGGGAAGGTGTAGAATTTTTCAAAAATAATCTTGAATGAGCTATAACATTAACCATAGATACAGGGATGCATTAACTATGTAAGAATGTTGTCATAAGATAAAAATAAAACATGAACCAAAATAGTATCATGGTCCCCTTCATAGTGAACAAACTCAAGACTTTGCTTACTCCTTGGATTTCTTACAACCGTCTGCCAGTATGCAAAGTTCGTCAAAAAATATAACCTTAAAAGCAGATGTATTATGTCTCAATAGTTTTGGAAAGTGATGTAAACAAAATAACTGTTCTCCTTTTTATGTTTTCTTCTATATTTATTTTTAGTTCAAAATATTAGACTAATAACTGTTCATACTTCACGAGCAAATATGTATAACAGCAGAAGTTACAGGAAATTCAGGTAACTAACCTAACCAAAAAACTTGCTCAAAGTAGGGGTAATAAGTTCATGAAAAAATATTTTATACCATTTTTATCCATTGGTAGTTTCATTGAAAAGGAATGTTTGTATACATTTAGATTGTTGGGGCTTATTTACTCAGGGTTTTAAGCTTATCTCATTTAAAAAGGCTACTAACTTAATTCAGGGGTGTTTATTTTTTAAATTATCATTTTACTAATCTTTGGTTGTGCCATTAGGCCTAGGTCTATTCAAGTTTCTAAGTTAATTTATCTAATGCTAGAAGTTAATCTGCCAAGTGTTTGTTTTTTATCTGAAGGGTCCAGAGCCCTGCAATACGAAAAGCCTCTGTAGGCCTAAGGGTTTTTTTTGACATGCCGAAGCAACTTGAAAAGTTGAAAAGCTAATTTGATGGCCTCGCCTTATTATTTGAGGCGGCCATGCCCATACACAACAATACAATATTAAAATTCGAGCGGGATTTCAAGAATCCTGCTAAATGTCTGAGTTTTTAGGCGAAGAATATTTTTAATGTTTTTAATTAACTGCAGACTTATAAGAGACAATACTTAAGTCCCATTTACAATGCTACAAAATCTGCTGTTACCCATAATCATCTCCTTAACATGCATTTCGTGCTATGTAAAACCTGGTCAATGCCTGGCTGTGGCAAGTTATTAAATTGTAGCCTAAATTATATCCTGTTTGTTTTAGTCTTATTCTCTTAGGCTATGATGTTTTTTATTCATGATTTCTTATATTTATAAGAAATGTCCTCTGAGGAAAAAATGTCCCTTGGGATTCACTGTAAGTTGTTAAGTTTGGTTTACTCATTAAATTTATTCTTTGTGATGGTGTTTTTATGTTTTGATTTTGATCTAGGCCTATGCAGATATTTCCTAGTACTGATTAGTAAAATTTTCTTCTTACTTCTTCTTACTTCTGAACTTCTTACTTCTTCTTACTCCTTGAAAATCAGTTTCACGGATTTATGACTTTTATTTATTTATAAGTGAAACTTGTTTTTGCTAATCAGTGATAGGAAATTTCCGTAAAAATCAAAATCAAAACATAAAATTTAGGCCTGATTTCACCAAACATCAGTTAAAACTTAAGGGTCGGTTAGTAAACCGTTCGTTAAAGATAAAAAAATAGTAATAAACAGCTGATAAAATTAAACTAACGAAGCTTTAACGGTGGTTTAAAGTTTGGTGAAATCAGGCCTTAGTAGTAGCCTAACTGAAATATTACGTTGCACAATACCTATAACTTTAGCCTACAATTTAATGACACAATCAAACTTATCAACCCAAGGCTCTATCAGCTCATATCCCGTGTTGGTTTAAAAATATTTAGGGCCTAAACCAGTAGTTAAGGCCTGATTTCACCAAACATCAGTTAAGGGTTGGTTAATAAACAGTTCGTTAAAGATAGGAAAATAGTATTAAACAGCTGATAAAATTAAACTAACCGAGCCTTAACGGTGGTTTAAAGTTTGGTGAAATCAGGCCTAAGTATGTAGGGTGCAGTGGGGTAAGTGGCGCCGCGGGACAAGTGAAGCCAGTGGCTACTGTGACCTTATAAATAATAAATTAAACAAAAAAACACCAAATTATGTTTATTTGGTCCTTTATCTAATATATTTAACATTAACATTGACATTGAGTGTAACTGGACAACAACTATTTTTTTTACTTAATCAAAAAAACCTTACGTTTCGTTGCCAAATGGAAGTGCAGGGGTCAAACTTTGCACAATTATTACCACTATAAGGAAAGTCCTAAACTCAAAGTTGTTAGTGTTTCTGGTAGTTTTTTATTCTTAGAATAAGCCTCTGTAGTCCATTTTGCTCAAAAATGCTTAGTAAAAAAAATAAAGCCGTGGCTTCACTTACCCCGGCCATTTTTGACGTGGGGCAAGTGCAGCCGGTGACCCTGGGGTAAGTGCAGCCGGTGAAAATTGTTGTTATTTTTGCACTGATTTGAAGCATTCTCTTAAATATTTCATGTTCTAACACTATTATTATGCATTTGCAATTTTTTTATTATAATCTTGAAATTAATTTTTTTTTCGTTTCAGTGATTTTAGTGATTTTTTTATTATTTAAGAAAACGAACATATAAAGTATAAAATTTATGATAAAAAAATCATAAAGTCCTAACAGTTATAATTATAATTAATAAACAACATCAAGGTGTTTCTTTAGTTAATACAAGTGATTTTAAGTTTTTTTTAATTGAATTTAATAATAGGCTCACAACCATGAGACTGGCGTTTTAAGTGAAAACTTTTATTAACCTAATGTAAAAATTTTTTTTGTACTTAAAATTTATTACAACCCATGCACAAAAGTTCATGTAATAATAAAAATAATGTAAGTACAACAATTAGGGGTTATTTTTGTAAGTACAACAAGGTGGGCTATAAGCCACTAGCCCCATGTCCTTCTATGTGTTCTTTAAATAGGAAATCCAGGCCGTGGCTGCTCTTACCCCGAACACCCGGGAAAGTGCAGCCAGTGAACATGGTCTCGGAAAAAAAATTCTGCAGGACAAACGGGTAAAGGAATTCTAAAATCAATTATATCACTTGATAGCCAATAAAGTAGGGATAACGCATGCAAAGTTTCATTGAATAATATTAAATAATAACTTGGTAAATTGAGCTCAAAGTCGAACTATGCAAAAACGTGGCCCCACTTACCCCACTGCACCCTATAATAACAGTATAACTTACGGAACTGTGCATTTATGAAAAGTTCTCAGAATTTAAAAGAATAAAAAACATTACCTTATTGTAGGCTTAATGTAAATTTGTAGATGGTAAGAAAACTTTTCATATTTTACCAAGAGATTAATTACGGGTAGTTAATTAAAAAACCTGGTAAATATTTTTTTTATTTTTTGTGCATAAAAGGTTTGTACTTTACTAGATTACCATATATGAATAAAATTGGTTTGACAGAACCATCAAATTAAATAAATACAACTGTATAGCGCACTCCCCGTCAGGCTCGTGAAGTGATTTTCGAGCCAACACAGCTGTGCGTTGGGGTTGCAGCCGGGCTGAATTGAAGAAAAAGCGCGAAAGTTGGGTATTAAGTTGGGGGAAAAAGCGCGAAACTGTATTGTAACCGTATTGTAATTGTATGGATTTAGGAGAAGTTTTACAGGTAAAGCTTTAAGATGTATTGCTATAACTATAAAGTAGTTACAATTAATATTTAACGAGACAGTCAGTACAAGTTGGCCGGCAAAAGATGCATTTCCCCATCGCCCCCCCCCCCCGCAAAGTCTCAAATGCAACCACTGCTGGCGGCTTGCGTTGCGGGGCCTAAGTTTACAATCCAGTGTACTTATTTACATCGATGGGTAGAACTACATATTCTTGGGGATCAAGCTTTAATTTGATCTTAAACAGTAGGACTATTTATGCTAAACATATTGCTTGAAATGCAATCTTGAGTAAATGACTTTGATGGACCAAGACTCCAAAAATATTTTAAGCTTAGTAATTAAGATTTAAAATGTTTTTGTTTCCAGCTGGAACACATGGCAGCGATTCCATCGTCAACCTCCACCGTTTTTGGCTGTTCTGAAACTTAAATGTGGATATTTCAAGCAAAGTTATTGGACTCATAGACCCAATTACCACCCAAAATTACTAGTTAAATCTCAGTATGGTCAACCTTCAAGAGGTTACGCAATGTTAATTGCTCGTGTTATCAAAGGGGCTCTCAAGATCCGCTACCTTGTATTAGGGAGTGCACTAGGAGGTGGTTATACTTTGCAAAAGGTAAATGCATGCCATAGGCATGCCATATTTATGTGTTTCAGTAATCTTCTTTCAAAAAATATGCAAGACAACTTACAACCATATATTCTATCAACTTATCATATCAGCTTAGGCCTATCATTTGATTTTCTTTGTTAATTGACGGTGAGTTTATATATTTATTAAAATTTTTACTGTCATTTTCCATTGCTGGTTTGTTGAAACAACTTTCACGACATATCTTGATGTGGAATCTGATCAGGAGAAATTATTTTTAGGAATTCTCAGATTGAAAGGAATGTATGAAATAACAATGTTTAGAAATAAATCAATAATCAGGTGGCCCTGAACTAAACATAGTTAAAAAAGTATACTTTAAAAGCGGCCAAAACAAACAAAAGATACTGTAAACAAGCTGAGTTGAGCAAAGCATTTTTCCTGCCATTTCCTGCCCCTTCTGTCAGTCTAGTTCAGCCTAATCAGTCTTAGCTTAATCTATTGCATTCACCATGTAGTTTTTCCTGTTGCTTCTTCTTTATGCCATAGGTTGCTGTTGCTGAGGAAACATTACTGGAAAGCTTCTCTTTTCCTTTCTAGTAGCACTTAACATGTTTACGGTGCTAACATTTTGATTAATTAATTCTGTAAACTCTTAGGGCTTAAGGAACAAAATGGTTTATTCGTAACGGGATTGGACAAAAATTTACGAGATCTCGGGTTCACGTGTTGCATAAAGTACCTATATTGCAATGTTTTTGGTTATTTTCACACACTTTAAAATTAGATAAATTTGAATATTCTTGTAATTTGAAATTCTGGCTAGGAAATATAAATAATGTTACAATCCTTGCAGAAAGTGTTTACGGTTTTGTTTTTGACACGAGACCCCGTGCCCAAGTATCGTACATAAGGAAATCACTTATCAATTCTGTGTCACGAGAACTATAGATCTTGTTTGTAATTATGTTTACATGTATATAGGGCACAACAGGAGCATCACAGAAACACAAACTTTGGTGATCTTTTATAATTTTTCTCCGAATTATCAAAGTCGTAAAAAATGAAAAGTTCAGCTGACCGGCTACCGCACAGATATCATGTGGCCGGAACGAGCCCCTGAGATCTCGCAACGCAGTGAAGGTGTTAAAAAGGCAAACACTTCAAAATAAAATTTTTACTTTTATTAAGTATGATTTTTATTTTATCAGAAATATGAGGAGTGGAAAGACGGGCTGCCTGATATGAAGTGGTTGGAGTCTGTAATGCCAAATAAGGACCAGATTGATGGTTTCAAAAATTCAATGTCCTTGCTCACTGATAAAGTGAAGAGTTTTGAAATCGGTAAGTAATTTTTAAAGATTTTTCATTAGTTTCACCAACACCTGAGTATTTAAAACCATAGTACCGTACCTTAATTGTTATGACAGTCTTTATGCACAACAACTTACTTTCCAGGGTTATGGATAGGCCTACTAATTTTACATTTGGTTGCCCCAACAAAACCCTTGCTCAAATATTCCTTAGTTGCTCCTATTCTCTCTCCAAATCTGCCTTCGCCTGGTTCCACAATTTTTTCCGTAGCCCTCCTCTTGGTAGTCTTCCTTTAGGGTTCCTTTTTATTATTTGGTTTAGATTGTTGTTTTCTCCCCTTCTCAAAATGTACCCAGCCTGTATAATCCTTCTACAAGAAAATTAATAAAATACATATGGATCCTTTAGTCAAGTGCACGTTTAACTTTGTTCAAAAAAGTACCATTAATAACCATTGTTCAAAATGATCTAATACCTTAGAATTCCAGACTAAATTAATTATATTTATATTATCGATAACTCGACTTTCTACGTAATGACTTTGTAAGTCTGTCCATGTGTTGCCAACTTTTCTGTTATCCATCAATAACTCTGTTGACCATGAATGTCTGTTGAGCATTTGGTTTTCTTTATTCCATTAGCATTAATTTGTCATTAAGTTTTCTTCTGGTGTTTAGACCCTCGCTTGAAGGCAGCTGGAGAGAGTAAATTTAGCTCAATGAAGGAATGGTTTGATAAACGATTAGATGAAGCTTACCTTAAAGCCCTGGAGAAGGATAAAGACAATGAAAGTAAGTCATCTACCTACAAACTTACAAACCAGCTGACTTATTACAAACTTGTATTCTGTCAGTGTTAATTCGTGCTTTTGCTTTAGCCTAACACTTTTTAAAGCTTTCATGAACACATATAGAGTATGCACCAATTTTTATTTCACATTTTTATTTTGCTTTTAATTAGGCATATATATATATATATATATATATATATATATATATATATATATATATATATATATTTAATTTCGCTACTATAATTAGAAATGTTAAATAAACAATTAACAATCCATATTTATGAAGAAGTTTAACTTTCACACTCTAACACACAAGATTTATATAATCTAATAAGCATTTTTTATCCATCCACAGTTTTTTTAGTCAATAAATCAATTTCCTGGTTTTATAAAAACAAGTTAATAACTTGAATGGTTTTTTTTTTCGTTACAAAGCTCACCAAGTTGAGGTTTTTAGGAAATGCAGTCATAACTTTGGGCTCTAAAGCTTGGTTTACTTGGTCAAGTTGATGAGGGGAGTCTCTCCACTTTTTGACTTTTTGTATGAGTTAAACTGTGAACACTAGATAACTGCTCCCACTGATCGGCAGGTCCATGGAAATCAGGATTAAGAAATTGACTTGGAGAATTCTGCCATTATGCAGTAGCTAGGATGGATAACGTACAGGGTTTATAACAGCTGTTTATTTAAATTAAATTGATAAAAATAAAACACATCCATCATAAACACTGTGATGAAGTTGGAGGTAAATGAAGAAGATACAGCTTAACTTGCAATGATATCTACAATCATTCCAGTAATAATACAAGGCTTTGCTTAAAAACTGGGTTTACTCCAATCAGCTGTTTACTTGAAATTTCTACATTCATTCTAAATTTATGGACGGATACAAAACTTTAGGAGGTTCCAGATTCTTCCTTTAACCCTTCCCAATCATTGGACATGTATAAATGTCAGGCTTTATTATCTGTTGTGAGCGTTTGACGAATATATATGTCACACGATTTTACTCTTACAAGTGTTTATATGCGGTGAAACCATGCTACTATATTATAGTGGTCAGAAAGATGTGTCTGTGTTGTAGTATCTTTAAACTACATGATTGGCTGGCGAAATAGATTATTTTTGTTACAAAAAAGTCAGTTTACCATAGCATAGCATGTTGTTTATTTAGGCAAAGGTCACACTGGCTACTTTTGACAGCAGCAGTTCTAGGAATGAGGGAACAGGAAGTTGAAATCACATGGGATTGCGTTGAATCGGTTTACAGCAGTCGCATGGATCTTATGTTTTGTCTCGAGTCGTCCGGTCAGCTCCGGCCCAGTCTGACCCCTGCACAGACCCCTGAGACCCCTGTCTCTTCTCGATTTGATCACAGCTCCTGCAATGGAGGAAGAAGACACTATGTATTTATCCTTTTTCGAAGAATTGTTCCGAAAAGGAAGCATGAGAACAATATTGGGTTCATCCAATTTTGAGAGTAAAGCCATATTTTTGCATTACACTTTTTGTGTTTATTTTAATATTAAAACAATTAAAAATTCTAGCCACAAAAAAAAATTAAAAATTAAAATAAATAAAAAAATTAAATTATTAAAAGAAGGAAGCACAAACACAAAAAAATCTCCCCTCCTCTTCAGTGGGGAGCTACCCTTTTTTTGTATTATAGGTTTATTTATTTATTTTTAATTTTATTAATTAATTAAATAAATCAAATTAAATTTCTGGCTTCAGAGATGAAGCTAGGTTTTCGGCGACTACGAGCATTCAGTCGCCGCCACAAATATAGTCGCTAGCAACTCTCTGTTTAGTGTGAATGGTTGGATTCGATTGCCATTGCTTTCAATAGTAATCGAACGGGCTGTGTACCCACAGAGTTTTCCAAGAACTGCCACTGCGACTAATGCAATAAGCAATAATTGACGAATGTTCTCAACAGGATGTTGCTTAGCGGGCGTTTGAGGTATTTATAATTTATAAGTCACGCTAGTTGTCATCATGATATTAATGAAAAAATTATTTCCCTTTTGAAAGTAAAAATAACAGACTTTAGTCATTAAATAAAAGTTGAAAAAAATATTTTCTTCAAATATTTATCTTTTACTTAAACCACTAAATGAGTGAGCAGGACTTCGCCCCCTGGACGCTGCTTGGGAAGGGTTAAGGCTGATCTTTATAATATTTATTTCTACAAAACTTCATGTCAAGCCCTTTCCAGAATCACCTAAATTATAAAAAACAGTTCAGAACTGTAGAAGGAATTTTTATCATGAAAAACCCCTCAGCATGTATAATGACAACTAGTGGACATATGCTGCTTAGCAGCATTAAGCTCTTATTTACTCTGCTGATAAAACAGTGTTTGTTATACAGTAGACACCCTCTAGTTCAGCCACCTCGGGACCGGACCACCGGACGGACTACAAAATGGCCGGACTATCCGGATGTACTATCAAAATGTAAAATAACCCTATGAAATTCATTACCTGTGCTTAAAAATCAACCAAACACATTATTTACACATATTTACAGGACCCATTGGCCTTTTATTTATTGTGCATATGGACATCACTGGTTTATCCTATTAACCCTTTAACATGCCAATTTTTCTTTTTTTCTCAATTTTTAATTTGTAATATGTTTATTTTGTCTGGTTATGATCTTTTGATTGTCCAACCCACGCAACTCTGAACGGCTTCAACGCTATACTCGTCAGTATAGCGCCTGACCGAAAGAGCCACGGCACCACGGTCGGCCTGGAGAACGATAGGTGCATAAAGCCTACAGTCGACCCCAGCAGCAAACCAGTGAACTACTAGGCCAGATGTTTGCGGATTTCTCCGATAGGTAGCAGCACCGGATGGAACAGCGCAGCGGCGCGGCGGACAGAAATGTCTTACAGAACAGTTCCGTGATGCGAAATTTGGGCTCAAGTCAGCTGTCACGGAACAGTTCCGTGATGCAAGGCCAATGGGTTAATTACCAAAGAAAATATTTTGACGTCTCTTTTGTTGAACGGTCATATTGCGTCACTCGTAGATAGGTACTTTTTTTACAGATACCATACTGAGGATATGAAGTGAGCAGAACAACTCATTATGCACTGTAAAAACACATTAGAAATGTATTTGATCTAATTAATTTACAAGTATTACTTGAATCATAACCTATACAAATTAAAAGAAACCTGTTATTTTCTTTTGTTATGCAAACAAAATCCCAGATAAAATCTTACTGTACGGTCCTTATATTGAAAGGATAAAAACATCGTTTGTTAGTTGAGGTCAAGTGTGTCCATCAATTACAAGCTTGTCCGTGAACTAAATTGACATAAATAGTTTACTTCTACGGCTGGAAACTAAACATTCAGGATAAATCCTGTCAAATGTCATTCCCCCCGCGGTGCAGTGTAGTTATATGACGGATATGAGTCTCCATCCTAGGACCAGCTGGACCATCTAGCGGCCGATCCAACCGAAGCCGAACTAGAGGGCGTCTACTGTACTTACATGTATTATATATACCTCCAGTTTTGCTCCTGGTTATAATAAATTTTTCAAGATTCTTGAATCTTAAATCGGAACCTCCTAAAACTGTAATTCTTGTTTATAAGTAACTGAAATCAAAGAGTGGAGCTGTAATCAATTAGGCGAATACAAAACATTTTTTGATTTTGCCTCTCAAGCAACTTTTACATCTGTGAAAGACAAAATTAAGAGATGAAAACTGCTTATGATGTAGGAGGCTGCAGTATACTTTTTATATATTATTTATTTTATTACTATTTTTTACAGAAAATTTTTAAGAAATAACATTGAGCATGTCTCCTACTCTCACTATTGTGTAAAATCCTCTAAAAGCACACATTTTCAGTTAACTGTCAATAACGCTCTGGGTATTTTACTCAGGTCCCTCCCACGAGCGAATGTGGCAGCATGTAGAGAAGCTTGTGGCAGGTCTGTATCGTTTGGTTCTCCATTACTTTATGTTCGATGAGAATGGTTTGTTATTTTTATTTTTATTTGTTTGTATTTTGTTCAGTTTTTTGTGAGGATAAAAAACTCAGCAAAATTTTCTTTACAATTCCTTATCTTTCGATTTATTTTTTCATACTTTTCATTTTACTTAATTTTATTATTAGAATTGCTTAACATGATTTGCTTACCTAGGAAAATTATATATTGAATATAAAAGCAAATTAATAATATTCAGACATCAATATCAAGCCACAATGATCATTAGTGAAGGGGGCTGTAGAAAAAAGGTTTCAAATTGTGTCTCCTAAAAAATTTAAATCATATTATTCTTTTTAATCTCGAACCAAGAAAAATCAAGTACAGTACATCATATTTTATTTTCATGAAGCTTTTAGGTTTTAAATGAAATATGCACAAAAAAAGAATATTCGGCTTATAATGATTTATCAGTTTTAATTTAAATAAACATCTGTTATAGTTTTTCAAGATAGAATAAAAAGCTTTCTAGTCTAGTCATATTAGGTCTTGCAAAAAGAAAACTATTTTATAGTTCTAGAAATTCCATTAAAAAGTCCATCTAAGTGTATATTTTAATTTTAATTTTTGTTTACAGTATCAAAAAGCCCCAATGGTGGATGGTCGGCTATTTGCTACCATCTTTGATCTTAGGTGCAAATTTTAGGGTTTTCCTATCTCAATGCTACCAGCTTTTGGTATACTGTATTAAATTAAAAAATCAAAGGAAAAAAGTTTACACAAAAAACGTAGTTAATTTTACGTTATTGGTGTAACTATTTGCTTGGTAATGATTGTTCAATTTTATAAAATTTAACAACAATCATCTTGAAAATTGTTGGACTGGCATAAACACATTATAATCGCTATAAAATTTTATAAAACTAAACGATGATTATCTTGTAAATTCTTTGACCAACGTAAACACATTACAAACATTTTTTGTATAAAATTCAATTTACTTTAATTTTAAAATTTATTATTTTATAATAAAAGATAATGGTTTTAGAAATATTAAGGATAAACCCAAAAATGTCACATCAAATCCAAAATGGCAGCCACTTGCAGACCACCCACCATCGGGGCTTTTTGGTGTATGAAATACACTCGGGAGGACTTTTTAAAAAAATTTAAAAGGTATAAGATTTTTTTCCATGGCAAATTTGTATATAAAATGACTGGACTATTTATAGGCATGTGGTGAGTTTATCTGATATCACAGCTGCCTGTGGTTGATAACTGAGTTATCTCAGCTTTATAGCCCAATCGGCAATCTTCGCTATGTGCAAGAAAGGCTTGCCGCTATGTGTTTAGTATCTTTTAACAAGTTGTGCAATTCCTCTGTGATATAAATTACCTTTTCCTGCTAACTCGTTTTTAAAAGAAGTTTATTTTAAGCTATTTTATTCGGGATTTATTTTAGTTTTAATTTTCATTGATTCAATTTAATTTTTTCTTGCCATGGTGAGAAAATTTAATATTTTAATGTAAATAGCTGCTCTTAGATAACTTATCATAGGTCTCATTATGGCTTTGGTTTTGTGGGATTGCTTTAAAAGGTGATTTTTGCAATTATATCTCAACTTACTTTTCTCTTGGGTCATGGGAATCCATTCTCTTCTGGCTTTATGTTGGGTCGCATGAAATGTTGCTGATTAAAACCTATTGAGAATGCTGTCTATGATTGGTGGATTATATAAAAATAATTGCAATTCAAAAAAGTACAAAGGTAAAGAATTAGTTTTTACATAAACTGTATGAACTGACAGTACTGTAGTATTCAAGTCTTATTCAGGCAATACTACACCAAAATTAATGGTTGATTATACTAGTTGCTTGCATAATCATTGTGTCGCATTGGTTGCGGTTTTATTGAACATTTCCGTATTAAAAATTGACCATTGTTAATTTTCCAAAACTGTGCATCTAACTTCAATAAAAAATGCAAATTTATCTTTTTTATAGGAGCAAAACTTGAAAGTGGTAAACTGTATGCTTTAGCAGATAACAGATCTTGGGAGGATTCAAAGAAACAATGTAAGTATTTAAAAATATTTTTGACTGTATAATTTGTCCAAAATTATTTCCTACCTGGATTCGCTACAGGAATGAATGACTTATTTTGTAAAACCAAAAAAGGCTGATTTTAGAAAACATAATTTACCACAAAATAATTTTTAATATAGTCTGTTACTATTAATAATTTTGAAAATTGTATTATTTCTTGTACACATTATTACTTACACTACTTACCTACTACTACTTGCTACTCAGACAGTAAAGCAGTCAGGGCTTAGGTAAAGTTTTGCTGGCCTTTTTGTTAGGCTTTCTATTTAAAAAGAAGTTAAAAAAGCGGAAATTTTGTAAAAATTAAAAAAATTATTCCATTGATTTAATATTAATTTTTTGGCAATATTAACTTTGGTATCAAAGTTAATATTGCCACTATGAGTTAAGGAACCTAATATTAATATTCTGTTTTATTTAAGTTAATTGTGTGATGTTATAGCGGATGAAAAGATTGAACACTTAGAGAGGCAACTTATAGACATGCAGAGGGAAGTAATTCGTCTTGAAAAAGAAGCGAAAGATTTGCGGCAGCAACTGCTTTTGCGGCAAGATCCTACTCATACTCACAAAGTCCAGGTGTGAAAGATGTATCCATATATATTAAACTAGAAGAACCCGTGGCTTCGCTCACGATTAAAATTATACATACACTATCACCCATGAATTATATAGTTTTGCTTTCCCATTTATTTTTCTTATTGTAAAATCTAATGTATGTAATGTATCTACTTCTTTGAACATATCAAATGTACTTCCATAAAGCAAAAGTTTTTAGAAATTCGCTCTTAGTACGAAGGTCTGCTACGACGGGGGTATTATATTCCTGCATAAACTGCCTGTACATAAAAAAAATGTGACCATATCCAACGCCCCACCGACAAAGCCCCAAATGGTGTTGCTGCCCTGGGTAGGCTCATGCCTAATATCGGTGGTCCTTCCTCTTGCAAGTGCGTTTTGCTTGTGTTGGCTGTCCAGTCGATCGTGCTATCAGGTGAAGAGGATTGCGCTCACACACTCAAGAGGCCAATTTACAGAGACGAACGCCGAGAAGCATTTAATGGTCGTTTCCACGGTACCTGAGCTTGCCCTGATGATGATCATGGGGCACAGTATAAGGAACGGCACCCTTGGCTTTTTCGACGGCACTTTGAATCTGCTCGCATATGTTACCCTTAATTAAAACTTTATTATGCACCCCCGTCACAGCAGACCTGCGTATTAGAAATCCTATTTATTTCCTTCATGAAGGCATACGTGTTAGAGGAATCAAAGAAGTTAGCTTGAAATTTTATTCACTGTAAAAGATCATTTTCTTAAGGTTTTAGGGTCTACCTTGAACAAAAAATTACAATGCCACTTCAGCAATTATTAAAAAGTGCTGTCTTACGTTTTTAGACTCTATATTGAGCAAAACGTTTGAATGAGCCGTCCCGGCAATTTTTTAAAGTGTTGTAGGTAAAATTAATTCTTTACAGTATCACACTCTTCCTCTTTAAATAGCAGTTAGTTGTCATAAAAAAAGTCCTTTAAGTATAAGTGATCAGTGATCACTGGAGTCCTTCAGTAATCAGTTAGTTATTTTATGTTATACTACATATTATCAGCATTTTATATAGTGTATTGCACTTTGAAAAAATGCAAAAGTCTAATTCATTGACCACCTGGCACCAAGTAACAAATCTTCATTTTAACAAAAATACAGTTAAATAGCAGAAAGAAATACCATTAATTTACATCACCTGTTTTAAATTTTACTTTCATATGTTTTGTTAGTAAACAAATCTAACTCCAATTATTTCAAAATCCCTGACATGGGTACCTTTAAGACGGTCCCAGGGCTAAGCCCTGAAAGTTATCACGAAATTGAAGGTGTATAAACCTACTCCATGAAATTCTACATGTATGTACCAAGGTTCGTCGCCATCGGTCCAGCGGTTTTTGTGTTTATCCCTGCCAACTAAATATATATATATATATATATATATATATATACCAACATCCTCTTTTATACTTATAGATTAAGTAAGTGAAATTTTTGCACAGTAATTGCTGGCTTTTGGCGAGTTGCAGGATGATGGGAAAGGGCTCAAATCAGAGGTCTTCGTGCAAGGGACTCAGGAAAAATACAGATATTTTCAATTCAAGTTTACTGTGAAATATGAAATAATGTAAAATATCTGTCATTCAAAAAGCATTGAGATCTAAAAACGTCTGTTTTGTTTACATAAACATGTAGCGCTGACATGTGATTCTAAACCATATGCTAGATATAAACACAATTTGGTGGATCTAAAAGCCAGTTTTCTATTTTGCATTATAATAGGGGGTTTTAGCCCCTTCAAGCCTCTAGTAATCTGTAATCTTACAAACTTGAAGGTACCTAAATAGTTTTTAAAAATTTCTTGTAACTTTGTTGTTAATATATAAGCACCTTAAAATATTTGTAATGAGTAGGCCTACTATACCAAAAACACTTGGAGTTAGTAAACATGCCAGTTTTTAAAGTGTAACTAAACAATAATCAACAAAATTAATCCACATAATTTTCAAGATTTAAAAGACTTAAGTATCTGGTTATCTTAACTAATCATGAAAGAAACATTTTCTTCATTATAGGTGAGAGAGAGAGTCGATGTAACCAAACATTATCAAATAAATTAACTAACAACAAAATAAAATCAGAAAAGAGAATTTGCTCATGTTATTTTTACCTAACCTAACCTAAACTTCATGGATGGGGTAAAGGTGACCTATTGAAACTTTTCTCTTTATCTGTATTTGTAAATTAAACTCCAATGTATGTTTTCTGTCTGTCTTGTGTTTGTTTTTTATGCGTTACCAAACCGTCCATCCAATCACCATTAAACTTTGGAAGGTTGTTGTATATGTGCCTGAGAAGGTTTCTATCCTTCTGTTTCTTAAATCCCTCAGGGCTCCATCCCTTGGCCTTCCAAAGTTTCAATAGTTAATCATATAGAAGAATGTAAGTTAACCAATTGAAACGGGAACAGATGTGAGTGCAATCGCTTATAATTGAGTTAAAGCATTATCAGTTGTTTGCGGATAATTTACTACAAATTCCATTGACTATGACTAATACCTTCTGATCTGTGCAAAGGATGGTTGGAACTGCCAGTATACAGTAGACTCCATCTTATCCGGACACCTATCATCCGAACATCGGTTTAACCGGACTAAACTCTGCGGAAATAACATCCTTTTAACCGGACGATTTTCATTAATACGTCGGTTCGACCAGACTTGATCGTTAAGAAATTGACTGTATTGTATCAACGTATCTCGAGGGAAAGATTTGAGAAATAATATCTTGCACCCCTCAGAAATTGTAATGTTTGTTTGCTTGTTAAATATACAAAGCCTTACATATTTTATGAAGTTTTGTGTTCATAGTAATCATCTCCCAAATAGTGTTTATAAACGTTTCTACTTCTTCCTTAATAACTACTCGTATTATTGGCTTATACAGTATCTATATAATAATGTAACGGAAGTTACATTTTTTGTGGTTTTTTGTGGTTGTAACGGGTAAAAAATCTGTTATTCGGTCAGATTTGGTCCTTATATGTCTGGATAACAGGGTGCCTACTGTAATATAAAATCAAGGACACTGCCTAAAACGTGTATCAATTTTTTTTGTTTTCAGTAATAGGGTATATTTGCATATTTTCTTTTGCAAACTACCGACCTAAGTGACATGTATCGGACTTGATTGTCTGCAGAAGTCGCTGATAGACATGTACTCGGACGTGCTGGACGAGCTGTCAGGCTACGACAGCAGCTACCAGACGCAGGACCACCTGCCGCGTGTCGTGGTGGTCGGCGACCAGAGCGCCGGCAAGACCTCCGTCCTCGAGATGATCGCCCAGGCCCGGATATTCCCTCGGTACGGAAACGGAATTGATCTTGTGGCTCATAATTTGATTAAACGATACCTAGGCACATTATAGGCAAACGGTTTGTGGGAAATATTAAGGTTGTGATAGATTAGTCTATGGTAGTAGAAAAGTAGTTACAGACAGCCATTATATAACTCTGTTCGTTGCATTGCTTAACCTTTTAAGGTCCGAGTAATTTGGTACCACTGTAAACCCCCAGACTGGGTTGTTTGGCCTGCCATTGCGCAATGTTTACAGATACTGGCCAGCTGTCAACAAAGTAACTCTTAGAATCAGTGATGCAGTACGCTAAGATGCAAAACAAAATATCCTTGAGACAGCCTGACAATTCCCAAAGTAAACAAAGTAAAAAGAAGCGTTCCAACTTCCCCCATGGCAGAAAGAGCGCCAAGTTTGAATCAGGACCACGGCCTTGTGTATATGCGACCGTGGCCCAGCAGCGGTGCTTGAACAGTGTCGCGTAAACACGACCGTGGACTTAAGAGGTTAAACCCAACTACTTGTTAATTCCAGAGATACAGTTAAACGTCCTTATGAATTTGTAAAGATATCAAATATTCATTGGATGAAGAAATAACTTTAACACGATAAATATTTTCAAAGGCTAATCAAAACTAAAATAAAATTAGGTCACTTTTTTTTAATGAACATGTCTATAAATAAATTATCTATTCTCTATCACTTGTGAGCAAGCTAATATTTATAGCAAATTACAGTTAACTCAAATATCCATGATATGTTACTTTAATTACTTACTGTCCAACTTTTTACTTAGAGAAAAATTAACTTCCTCTTAACATTGTTTTTCTCTCAAAACGGAACTGGTAGCAAAGTGCTGTATGTTAAATATTCAGTACCAAAGCATTTGGCACGTTAGTGTGAAACACAGTGATACAGATCCTGTTGTGGTGTTGACAGAGGGGCAGGAGAGATGATGACGCGAGCGCCAGTCAAGGTGACGCTCAGTGAAGGGCCGTATCACATCGCTCAGTTCCGCGACTCGGACCGCGAATACGATCTGACCAAGGAGAAAGACCTGCAGGAACTGCGGAACCAGGTAAGCAAAAGTTTGGTTGGTTGCGAAAAAAATTCACTAATTGAGTTCAAAAGCCCAAAACATAATTTTAGGAAAATATTAATTTTTTTCTTAGTTTGGTAATTTGTTTCGAATCTAAGGCAGACAAGTAAATGATCCAATTGCAGTTGCATTGTAGGAATGATGTTTAATATTATTGAGTAAGTGTAAATCAATAACTCAAATCCAACCAACCTTCCGAATAATCCGCCACTGCTTGTTTACTGCAGTAATCAATAAATATCTGAATAATAGAGGTGAAATCTCTTGATTAAAAAAATCATAATCTTGTTATTAACAAAATTTACTATGCTATCCCTAGAACTCAACACTGATCAAATTGATTTTATCTGTCTGATTCCGTGATATATCCCCAGTAGGATCCTAACTGGCTTTTGCCAATTTAGTTACTAACACCTTAGCTAGTTGGCACGATTGGAGGCAGGTTGCAGCTGCCTATCAGTGAATAACTTCAGTTTCTCCACCAGAGGAGGCTGGGCTTGACAGGGCGGGCAGGGGTGTACTGGTGACCAAGGCAAGGGCCACTCAAGGCCTGTTTTCAATATGCCAGCTGAAGAGCCAACCAGCAGAAGGCAGTCCAATAGCAAAATCCATTAGCAGCGTATGAACACTTCAGCCGTGTTTACACATTGCCAAAAATGAGTGTAAATTATTTGATCAATCAAAAGTCAATTTTCAAATATTCATTTATAAATATTAGGCAAACAATTACGCACAATGCCAATATCTTTTTGGCATTGGACTAACTTCTGCCGATCAGCTCCTCAGCTGGTATCATTAAAACAGGCCTTTCACCCTTGAGGCCCTCATCCAGTGGATAAAAGGTTTATTGTTGCTTACCCAGCCTAAGGTTGGCCAAACCTATTCCATCTACATATTCCTTTTGCTTTCCATGTATAAATCTACTAAAGGCTTAGGAACTAAGATATATTATACAGGAAGCTCCCTTTCCTTTCTGGTAGTGGTGCAAAAAGACTAAATACCCCCGTTGCAGCAGACCTGCATACTCAGCGAATTTCAAATGCAAAACAACATATTTTAATCCAATATAGCGAGATTCGACATGTTTTGGTAAGCTCCAAAAGAATAACATGGGGAATGAGTATGCAGGTTTGCTGCTACAGGTATATTAAAACTGGCTGGTTTCAATTCAATATTTAGTAGATCTGAACTAGAAGAAGCTATTTACCAAGTTTTATCAAGATATGTTGACAAATAAGCGAGATATAGAATTTTACTTATTTCCCATAAGGTTAACATTGGGACAACGTACTGTGTTTACCACCTTCAATATCTCGACAACCAATGGACATAGAGCAATGATTCAAATTACTAAATTGTTTGTTTTTTCGAGCTGAATTCAATGGTGCAAGCCAAAGTTTGATTGTTTTTATTTTTCTATGTAAAAAACTCAAAAAACACATTTTTGGGGGGGTTTATCCCCCTTTACCCCCCCTTTCCAATGGTCCGATCGGGCTGGTTTACAAACTCGTCTGAATAATGACTACTTTACACGTCTGTGCCAAATTTCATTCCAATCGGACCATTTTTGCGAGCGCTATCGTGCTCACAGACACATGTATATATATAAAATTTTGAACGAATAGTGTTTTTGGCTTCTGGGGGCCCCAAAACGAAAAGTTATAGTTGTCCCGGGCTTAGATCTTACCATGAGACCTACGGTAATAGCTTCTTCCCTATAGGGGAAATTCGCTAAAAATGGCTAAAATACTCCTATAGAATTTTTTTGTTTGGCGGGGCAACCCAGGTTTCCTTATATACCCTTCAAAAAATGTGTAATATAAATAACTTGGGAGGTTGGCCAAGACTTGGATTCAAGATTCATGATTCAGAGTCTGGAATCGTATCATGGCCGGCCACACGAGGATAATTAATGTTTCGTCATTGCCAGTGCCCCCCTGTTTGTGTTGTAAGTAAAGATTTTATTTTATTATTACGAAGATATGTGTTTTGTAAATTATTTCGACGGAGGATTCATAAAAAAATAAGTGAATGGGATTGAATCTCGAAACTAGTTTTTCAGTAATGAATGTAAAGGAATGACGATGGAAAGGTTAGTAACAACCCAGTTATTTTAAGTAAAACATCAGTCCAGGAGGCAAATCATGAATTAATAATAGTCTGGTATTGTTCTGTTGTAGGTTGAGAGGCGGATGAAGAAGAGTGTGATGTCGGGTAAGACGGTGAGCTCGGAGGTGATATCCATGACAGTGAAGGGCCCCGGGCTGCATCGCATGGTGCTGGTCGACCTGCCGGGCATCATCAGTGTGAGTGGTTAATTACTTCTTACAGTCAACGCTTGATAACTCGAACCTCAAAAACTCGAAATACTTGATAACATGAATTATTTTCAATCCCCAAGGAAAAACCTGTCTATGGCGAAATAGAAACCATGCATAACTCAAAATAATTTTATGATCATAAATTACCCTTGTAAATTGAATAAACGTAAAAACTACCTCCATATCTTGAAGTTTAAGTATGTAAGTCAAATTAAATTTGCACTTAACCTCTATAAGTCTAAGTTTACCTCTATATGTCAAAGTTAACTCAAAGGACCTTTGTAATTCAAAACCCCAGCAAACAGGCAACAATGTATCTATGAGTCATATCCGGTTCAACATCTTTACCTCTGTAACTCGGAATTTACCTCACACTTTTCTTTACCTCTGTAACTTGAATTTTAATGTTATTTTGGTTTGCCTGTATATCTCAAATTTTGCTCAAATTACATCTGTAAGTTGAAATTAACTAAGAATTACCTTTGTAACTCGAACTATGCCTAAGTCAAACTACACTTACCTCGAAAAAATATTGCATTCCTGTTGTAATTTGAGTTAGCAAGTTAACCTCAACTGACCGTAAGGTTAAGTTACCTTGACTACATTAAACCTCAAAGAACAATTTTTTAAAAATAGGTAGTTATTAGCCATTACATTCAACAGGCCAGTAGAAAAAGTGAGGCAGCCAGATTCACAGTAGATTATATTATTTTAATAAAATGAAAAAGTAATCTTTAGTATGAATAGTTTCAAAACCTCAAGTTCATTTAGATTCGTACCAATGGTGTGTTATAAAGTAGATTTCGTCAAACTAACCGCTATATTAAATTTAAACTAATATTTACAATATATAGATGGTTGATGGTCGATGGTTACAATATATAGATGGTTGATGGTTGATGGTTACAATATATAGATGGTTGATGGTGGCTGGACTCAAACTGCCAGAGTTTTCCTTGGCCTCTTCCAAGCTGTATGGTGGGAGGGAGATGAGACAGTTTTTCACCGTCGTAAATTCCTTTACTCCCAGCCGGTACACTTCTCTTGGCAAGGCGTTATTTATAAGGCTTTAGTCTTAGGCCAATAATAGAGGCATTTCTCTTTCTCATAGTCTTGAACAGGGCATGTCCAAGTTGCCGCTCTACCGGATGTTGTGGGAGTGGACCTCCCCCTTATTTTGAACTTTTTGATGTTGATGTAGATATATGCAACTTTGCAACTTTTTGATGTTGGTGCAGGAGGTTGTTCAAAGCATACTGCCCATAGAATCATGTAATCAAGAAATCTCTTGATACCTGTTATCAGTGACAAAATTCTTCCCATATTATAGTTATAATCTTGTGATTCTATCAATAGTACATATTATTATGCTGACTTTTTTATTGCAGACAGTTACCAAAGACATGGCCAGTGACACGGCCGAAGCCATCCGCAAGATGTCTCGTCAGTACATGGAGAACCCCAACGCCATCATACTCTGCATCCAGGATGGGTCTGTATCTATAGCGGCAGTTACTTGGACTAAAACTAATTGCTCTATTCATATGTAATTTAATGCTTGGAAGGTTCATTGCAAAATGAATTTTTAAAACTGAAAAATATTTGTAGTGTAGCTAGACTTTATCTAGATTTAAATATGTCTAGCTTTAAGATTTAACAACATACACACAGGTTATTACAGACTTTACTATCATTGTAAGTATTATTTTCTCTGACTCAATCGTAGTAGTGTTACTTGTTGGAGTCAAATAATTTGTGACAAAAGGCTTGACAGTTTTTTGATAAAATGTTCTCTGTGCTTGTAGTAGTGAATGTGGAATCAACATTCTCTTTGTTTTTAGAATGAAAAACATTATTTAATGTAAGATTGTTTTAATCAGTGGCGATATTACATAATATTGGAACTGTCATCCTCAGGTCTGGAATAATTATGACGGTTAGGTGAATTGATTGATAAAAATTATGATATTAACCTTTAAATTAAGTAGATTTAAACATTTTTGGAAGAAATGCAAGTCTAGTCCTAACTTGATATGTTTTCGCTTTTCAGCCATTAGTCGTGTTAATTCATAATGGCGCATACACTTCCTACTGTGCTGTGTGCGGCGCATGATGTCCATTATGACACATCTAAAGTACAGTAAGAGACGGGTAATAGAGAGTGACGGTTGATTGAGTAACTCTCTCTCTGTATTTTCAACCTAATTAGTTAAAATAAAGAAATTTTAATTTTATAGGCTTGTTATTGACCAGTCACAGAGCCCTCCGATCATTGTTATGGCGGCTGTTGCAGGAGTGTAGACGCAGAACGCAGCAACGTGACGGATCTCGTCAGTCAGATGGATCCCCAGGGCAAACGCACCATCTTCGTGCTGACCAAAGTGGATCTCGCGGAGGAAAGCTTGGCCAACCCTGACAGGGTATGAGTTGAATCGGACGCTATGTGTTATGTATCTCGCAAAAGTGTTATAAATCTCAAACAAATATGTTCTTGGCTAAAGATTTAAGCCCACCAAGTATTTGTCGGTGATGTTTAAATGCTTTGAATTCAGGTTATCTCCAGAACTTATTTCGAATAAGAAAAAAAGAGTTTTTCATAAAACATATGTTGGCGAGTTTTGACACTTTGTATGAAAAGTTTTACTTTTCCATTTGTTACATAAAACATTGTAATCAAATATTTGAATCGAGGTTTTTTATGGAGGAAAGTAAAACATGACACCTGACCTGAAAGTAGTGTGTGGGGATAGCATTGTACCCGAAAATGACGAATAAAAAACTACTTGATAATAATTACTCAAATAGGAAATTGGCACTACCCGAATATGAGGAATATGTTAAAAAACTAGCTAGTAATAATCACTCAACAAATTGACACTTCAATTTTTTTATTTTTTTTTGGTAAATATAACTCTGGATTAAAGTTCATCTGTATTGGGCTATTGGTTTGAATCTGGTCAGTCCAAAATAACAGATTTTACAAAAGCCTAATTTTTAAAATGAAACTTAAAACTTCTAATAACTTTTAAATACTAAATACTTTGTAGGCATTACTTTTGTAAATAAATTCAGGAAATAGTAACAAGTTTTTTCTGAACCAATCGTATTTCATTCCAGATCCAAAAGATCCTGTCAGGAAATCTCTTTCCGATGAAGGCACTTGGTTATTTCGCCGTTGTTACCGGCAGAGGTAGAAAGGAGGACTCCATCCAAAGTATTCAAGAATACGAGGAGAAGTTTTTCAGAACCTCAAAGCTATTCAAGTAAGTATGCTAACCGCTTAATTTCTACTTTAATATTGTACAATGTGATCTCAATCTGCACTGATTAATCTAGGATGATAACTTGGCTCTTTTGTTGTTGTATCTATGCCAATGGCATTTTGACAGAAAAGAGATGCAAATGTTTTTAAGGGAAAGGATTAAAATGCCTCAAATTTTGTGGGCAAACCGGGAATCTAACCCACGACCTCTTGAACCGAAGGGTCTTGATGTACACTACAGGTTTATATAGGTGTTGTTAATAGGCTGTTATTAAGCCTATTGATAGTGTAGTTCCGATTTTTGAAATCATGTTCAAAGTTATAGCACTGTTTTTGAACATAGTTTTAACGTTAAACATAAAAAAATTATTAATGAACTGGGAATTAAAATAGGATTGTAGAGGAAATAACTGGCTTACCTGGAGTTGAGTAGGCCATCAGAAACGCAAAACACAGGGAAAGTCCCAATATTTCGATCCACCTATTTGGACCCTTCTCAGGGTGGAGAGATGGGGAAAGTCTTTCTCTATCTCTTCACCCTAGAGGAAGGTCCAAATAGGTGGACCTTTTCCTGTGTTTTGTGTTTCTGATGGCCTACTCAATTTCAGGTAAGTTGTTTCCTCAATAATCCTATTTTAATACCTACACTTTGAGGGCCTTCCTACAGAAAATAACCAATGAACTGGGGAAAAATTTCTACTTTTATTTTGGACAAAAATATTTACACCTGTTATTTACATGATCGAGCCATTGTTTTGATAGGCTTTTGTTGTAGACATAAATAATCCTACCACAAAAAAAAATATAGGCCTATCGTTATGATATGAAGTTTTATAAAATTATTGCAATTCTCAGAAATGTTGCTGCCACCGGGCAAGTCACAACGCGCAACCTGAGCCGAGCAGTCGCCGATTGTTTTTGGAAGATGGTGAAAGAAACGGTCGAACAGCAAGCGGATGCTTTCAAGGCGACGCGGTTCAACTTGGAAACCGAGTGGAAGAACAACTTTCCTCGTCTGCGAGAACTGGACCGCAACGAGTTGTTCGAGAAAGCGAGAGGAGAGATACTCGACGAGGTGGTGAATCTGAGCGAGGTCTCGGTGAAGACTTGGGAGGAACTGCTGATCAACAAGATGTGGGACAAAGTCTCGCTGAACGTGTTCGAGAACATCTACTTGCCTGCGGTGCAGACGGGAGATCCGAGTGAGTGATTGGCTTGGTTCATACATACAACTTAGTTGGCTTGTAGGTAGTATCATACAAATGTGAAAGTGAATAACACACACACTTCTTATTCTTTTCTTATTTGCTTATGTGTCCATTTCTGGATAGTATGCTTCTATCCAGAATTGGAATCATTAACAAATGTTGTACTTATAAGATTTCTCCTCATTTTTATATAAATTTATATAAATGATCATATTATCGACTTATATGATAGACAATAATAAGTCAAAACCACCGGACTCTCTCAGGCCTGCAAGAGAGTTGTTGTTTGCCTTGCCTCACCTACTTGCCCTTTGAAACTTAAGCAAGTTTTTGAGGGCCTCGCCAACAATGCCTCCCTCGGCTGACAAAGTGAGAAACTGTAATGTTGTTAAAGCTTTTGTTTTGTACTTAATTGTCCTTGCGTAAATTATATCAAAACTTTTCTGTACTGATTATGATGAAGTTTTTTTAAAGAGGCATGTAGGTCTGAAAAACTAAGAAAGAAAATAATTAGGTAAAAGGTAAAGCATTGGTTAAGAAATTACCACAAACTGATCACAATTCCAATCAGTGTGGTAAACTTAACATATTTGATAAAAAGATTCAGTGTTAGACACAATATTAGATTTAAAAATGTACCACAGACATTCTATCAAAGCTTTCCAATGCAGTGTCCTTAGTGAAACGTCAAACGTGTCACTGTATTTTTTTCTAAGGTTTAAATTTCTTTCAGATTACTATTAAATAAAATGTTTTTTATTTACTCTTAAAGTTTTTTCAACACTTTTGTTATACGTCCATGGTGATACTGCTCACTCAACATGAGGTTTTTGGCAGTTTGCCATCTTCAGCACTACTCCTCAATGTTGGAGAGCTAAAGATACAAAATGCTGTAACCTAGGCCCTTGTTTTGAGCAAGATGGTGTCACCACCGACAGATTACAACAACAGCGTTGGAGTCAGTATGATCGTACATAGACAACTTTACAACATTCTTCAGATTGATCACTCTAAAAAATTATTTTTCTTAAACATAACATTGTGCAGAGGTTATACTTTCCTACCTTACGGAGTCTGCAGTACCTGCCGCCTTTTAGGGGTTTGAACCATAAGAACAACATTAATTTCAAACAGTTACTATACCTGTATTTTCTGCTTAATAATTACAAAATTTGTCAAAAGATACAGATATGCAAATATATAGCGATTTGTGAGACTACAATTTTGAAATATGTAACAGTTAAAAAAATATTCATGTGTAGATTATATTTTACATATAAATTTTTAGCTATAAATTTAACATATTTTACAATTTTTTCTTCAAAGTTCTCTTTTAAATATAATAAGAGACATAGTCAAGAATCATACTCTTCTTAACAATGTCGTCTGTTATTTCTAGCTGTGCTAGACTGAAACGTTATACGACAATTAAAAAGTGATTTTTACTTTATTTTACGTTCAAAGCCATGCTCAAGGAAATTAGCATTGTTCCTATGGCACTAAAATCCAATATGGCAGGAGGCACTGCAGACTCTGAATGTTTGATCACAATCTATATCGACTAACGTCCCTGGATTGTTCGCGCAGAGATGTTCAACACGACGGTGGACATCAAGCTGCGGCAGTGGGCGGACCAGACACTACCGCAGAAGTCGGTGGAGGCGGGGTGGGAGGCGCTGAGACACGAGTTCACGCAGTTCATCGAGTGTCGAAAACGCAGCAAGGACCACGACGACCTGTTCGACCGACTCAAGCAGGCCGTGATCGACGAGGCCATGGCCCGGCACAAGTGGGAGCCCAAGGTGAGATTCAGAGGGAAAGTTGTGACAGAACCGAAGTCCGGATGTCTATGGTTGTAGTAGAAGTAATTAATTAAACTATAAAGCGAGAAAGGGAACGTAATTTATATACTCACCAGCGACAGGCCATTCAAAACCCAAAAGGACTTCCAAAATCTACGAAAATTCCAGTCAGTCACTATTTAGCAGACAATCAACCAACTTACAGAATCTTGGTAAGCTATCTTTCGACATTAAAAACACTTCATGAACAATAAAAAAACCAAATGATCATCCAATAGGAAACCAAAAAGGTACAAAAAAACTCATTGCAATGACATACGCGTACTTAGGAATCATCTATTACTCTAAACATTCATTATCTCTATCTCTCTTGTACAAGTTTCTTAAAATGATCAAGATTTTCAAGTACAAACTATGATAATAGACAACGATGTCGATGTGTGATTTCAGGCCAACGAGGTGCTGAGGGTGATTCAGCTGAACACGCTGGAGGACCGCAACTGCCGAGACAAGCACGCGTGGGACGCGGCCGTCAAGTTCCTGGAGAACAGCGTCAAGGAGAAACTCAATGTAATCATCCGTTTGCCAATTAAAACTGGGAAAAACTTGAAATTTTCCCTTAGTAATATGCTGTTACATTATTTTCTTTTGCTCTGAATAATAAAAAAAAATACAACTTGGAGAAAAATGTATTATGAATTGATGATTTAATAAGAGCTTTTATTCCTCAATGAAAAAAGTTGGATGATGAAAATGGTTAGTTGGAATGGAGTTGAATCAATGGATATTGTTTCTTCTCTCACTTCCGCATATGTACAATATTTCCTTGAGAGTCTACGCTGTTAAAATGACAAGAATAATAATTGCTGTGAAGTTAACTATTTTCTTCCAACAAAAAGTGTCCATATTTGTAAATTAATGATTATTGACATGTTTCAGTTCAAAATTTTGAAAATATTGGTTGTAATTCTTTAAAGACTAAAAAAATGATATGTGTAAATGTGCCCCTGACAATCAATTTGGATGTGACAGCCTGATCTAGGTTAAAATGTGTGTATTGTTTTTTTTTGGGTAAATCAAATCACAATTCAATGGGTTATTTTCAAACCAATTTATAAAAAATTACATAAAAAACTACTGTCTCAGGCTACGGAGAAGCTGCTGTCAGATCTCATGGGCCCGAGCACCAAGGAGCGTTGGCTGTATTGGAAGTACTCGACGGAGGAGCAAGACAAGCGATACGCAGTCAAGCGAGAACTCGACAAAATACTCAACGCTAATTATGTAAGTGTGCAATACCTTGTTATTCTTTGCTGCTATTTTGTTTAATGTTTTTTTTTTCAAAGCTTTGTCCGCTTGAATCGTAAAATCTCTGAATTATATTCAACCTTTTTTAATGTGGTATATATGTAAAATAAAATGTCATTGAAGAAAGTTTTGAAGTATTTTATATGTGGCCCTGTGTTTGATGAATAACATGATTTGTCACTTTATGATTTTGGTGTAATTTTATTTTCATCTTTATTGAATAGGTATCAAATTTTTCTCTCAGACTTTAGATATATTCTATCTATTACTCTAAGCGCTCTTTGCCCTTGTTCATCTAGAAAATTATTAACATTGAGCACAGCAGACTCACTCTTAACACCTCGGGACCGAAACCTGTCGGCTAACAAGTTTTCTGGTTAAACCAATGGTGGGTAGTTCAGGGGCGTAAATCATGGATAATAGTTATAAACAATGGTCCCTAAAACTTATAAATCATAACTCTAATGCTTACTGTATAAGCCAAAACTCTTATTTAGACAGAAGGCGACCGGGCTCAAATCTTTCCCATGAGAACTGTTGATACAGTACTGTCCATTTCCTGCTGATTACGTCTGATTAAACCAATGTGCTGATAAAAATCGTCCGTTTAAAAGGATGTCATTTTTGTATAGTGTAGTCTGGTTAAACCAATGTCCAGTGAAAAGGTGTGCGGATGAAAGTGTGTCTACTACACGTCTGTTTCCTTCTGAAAACTTTCCTGACTTACAGCAACTGAAAACATAGCCAATTTAATTACAAAATAGCCAGTTAATGCAAAATTCACTGGAATCTTTCAACAATACATTCATCGTCTCATAAAAAGTACATGGTTTTCAGAAGCACAGCAACATGTTGACACAAGACGAGGTGACGACGATCCGAGAGAACTTGCTGCGCAATGGAGTCTCGGTGGACGCGGAGTTCATACGCGACGTGTGGCACCCCGTGTACCGCCGGCACTTCCTCAAGCAGAGCCTGGCGCGCGCGTACGACTGCCGCCGCGCGTTCTACCTCTACCACGAGGGGCTGGAGGTAGGTCGTCCAGGGTCGTCCAAATCCTTTAAAAGTCATACTTTTGAAAAAGGTCCTTCAAGTCCTCCAAAAGTCCTCTTTTTAACAAAAGGTCCTCCTAAAGCCCTCTTTTTGAAAAAAGTCCTCCAAGTCATCCTTTTAAAAAGGTCCTCCAAGTCATCCTTTTAAAAAGGTCCTCCAAAATCTCCGAAGGTCCTCCATTTGAAAAAAGGTCCTCCAGATTTCCAGATTATTGAAAAATTGTGATTTTAAAGTCATGTTAGTTAGACTTTTGAGTTTTTATATATGTACCGCTGTGAAACACAAATTTTGGTCCCATTACATGTCTTTAACTTTAATAACTTAATTTTCAAGAAATATTGAGATATATTCATGCTTTAGACTATTGTTTTTCATTAATTTACAATGATACAGTATTCTTCATAACACCATGCCAATTCACGTCCTTCAAAATTCTGTAGAGCCCTCCAAAAGTCTTCCTTTTTACTGCATCATGTGGTGGACACCTTGATGTCAATCACCCAATGTAGAACTAAGGTTGACATAAAATAAGAATATGTGAAATCCTGGGGGTAATCCCAGCTTGTCCTGAACTAAAAATCCAATCCTATATGTTCCCATACTCTTAATAAAAGATGATGATTGGTTTTTAGAACTGTTTTGTACTTCCTAAATGTTTGGAATCCTTGAAATATTAAAACTGATATTTTTGTTCTGGCTCCTTAATCCCTGATATTGCTAAAAGCTTAGAGTTAGTTGGTTATGGCCAGTCGAAGACATGTTTCAATATTGATCCGTTAATTGCACTAATACAACAAATTCTTGTTATGTGAAGTGTTCACCGACTAAAACATAATGAGGAGGGAACTTTTATTGCTGTTTGTCATCAAAAAATATCACTTCCATCACAAATAAGGAAACAAAAGTATCGAACAGCAAAAGATCCAATGTGATTTAAGATCTTTGGAGAAGTCTGTTCTGAGATTGTGGTTTTCATTCTTTTTAGGTTATGGCAAATACATAAAGTATTAGTGTAATAAAGTAAAATTTTAGTATGGTTCTTTCTGATAATTAACAAATAAACAATTGTAATCAGAATTTTTCAGTATTTTAAATAATTTAAAAAATTAGAGCCTTGAACTACTATGGTTAACCAAGAGGTTAATTTATCTGGGGCTACAATAATCGGGAGTCTGTTGTATTTTAGGAGTCTGTATAAATCACAATGCCAGTTACATTTATTTCTAGTTTGAGATTTTAAAGAAATGCCTTATCCAAATTATTTAATTCTAGCTTGAGGTCTTAAGAGGAGGTTGGAGTTGGCCGCCATATTGGATTTATACTCCACAAGAACCAATGTTAATTGGTATGCAGGATTTCTCGTTTATTTTTGGTCGGAAAACTAAAGTTTATATGTCAATTTAAAGCTCTTTTTAAACTCTACCGGACGTAGGAGCTACATTTTCACATAAACTAGCCATTTTCTGTAAAATTCAAAAACTAGCTTTTGATTGCGTTTATTACGTCATTCGTCAAACTTATCGAAAATCGGCTTCCTACGTCCGGTAGATAATTTAATTAAGATTTCTAATAATCGACTTTTGAAATTATCTAATTAATAACAACAACAAATTTTTGCAAACCAAAAGGCATGTCAAGCGTAAATTCAAGGTAAATTTGAAGGAACTGTTTGCGATCAGCTGACTTGTGATGAAAATTAGCCGGCACGGAGGAATACATACTGCTTGGTGACTACACGTATGAGTGTCTGTTGCCTGCTGTTTCAGCATGATTGACTAAAGATATTAGTTGAAATAAGTGTGTTTACGACATTTTCATTAATTTAATGTTTTTTGAAAAGTTTCAACAATACTATTACGCACTATTTCGTGCATTGTCTACGGCGGAGCAAAAGTTTCAAGCTTCGCCGCAGCATTCTATTGGCAGCACCTATCTCTCCAACCTCCTCTTAAAGAAACTCATCCAGATTACAATTAGGCTGCTTTGACCACTTTACAACTTTGGCCTCTTGTTTATTTAAGAACTAATAACTATGAGCAATACTTTGACATGTTGCTGCCCACTTTTCAGACGGAGTGTAATGACGTTGTGCTGTTTTGGCGAATCGATCAGGTGTTGAAAGTTACAGCCAACGCCCTCAGGCAGCAAGTCATGAACAGAGAAGGTAACATCATTTTCATTATACTGACACAAAAACATCTAATTCTGTTCCATTTTGTGGGCTCGAAAGTTACCCTTTTCCGATACCAGTCCAGAAAACTTTCTAGCCTAAGCCGGAAAGTTTTCCGGTCTACGATTATAGGAACTGGAAGTAAACAATCGGCTGATTTGCTGCAAACCGACATTTAATGCATGTCAATAGGTTACTTTTTAGATAATTTAGTGGCAGCTCTGGAAGCAGTAGCAAATGTTTTTTTTAAAATTATTTTAAGTAAGTTTAGAGAATTGAGAAACATAGTGGTTTATGCAAGGAATACGTTATATTTAAAAATATGTTTTCATCATACTAACACAGAAACATCTGTTTTCAGTTCCTTTTTGTTGGCTCGAAAGTTAACCATTGCCGGCCTATGCCGGATAAACTCTTATTCGGCCTAGGCCGGAAAGAACAGAAGAACACATTCAGCTGATTTGCAGCAAACTGACGTTTAATGCTTGTTTATTGGTGGTTTATTGGTTTCTTCTTAGAAGAATGCAGTGGCAGCACTGCATCTGTAGCAAATGTTTGTTCTGTTTGTTATAGGTTAGGTTTGAAGGTTTGAGAAACGTATGTTTATGCAAGGACTACATTATGATAAAAAGTATGTTTTTTTCTGCATAGTATGTTGAAAAATATTGTACGTTACACGGCCAGGAAGTTTGGCCGTACTCGCATGACAATCCCACACTTGCTTTCGCTCTCGCGGAAAGTGTCATGCTCGTCCGGCAAAACAGTACTTCCCGGCCTATTAATGTAATATACTATTTTTATGAGTACTTCATTACTATATTATTTCATACTAGTATATTTCATTACTAGTACCAAAAGTGGCACTTTCCGGTGCGCGCCCAAGTTTCATGTGTGAGGCGGAGCCGAACACAGGAATATCGAATTTCACGTGTGAGGCGAAGCCGAGCATGTGAAAGTGTGTTTCACGTACGAGGCGAAGCCGAGTACGGGAATAATTGGAGCAAGTGCCGGAAAATCACTTTCGGTACAAGTTGTGAACGGTACTTTTCATCACGACGCAAAAATAATTAATGCTGAATTAATTAATTTGAATGCTGAAGAAGAAACCTCAGTAAAATGCAAACTATTACATTTCTCAATTAACATTTTTTTATAATAACAAATTTACTATAGTAAGCCTACATAACAACGTAAAAATTAGAAGTTCAAGGTTATGTTTATTGTGCAGTTGGTATTGGTTGAGAGATTTTAAACATGCGCTATAATAACAACACAGCAAAACTCATTTATACCTATTCCTGTTTTCGGTTTACATTGTTGAACAATAAGAACAGCTGATAAATTGTAAGAATAAACGGCAAAGCGACGTCAGAGCGCGTAGCGGGCAAATGGAAAACTAATTGAGAGCAAGGGAAAACAAATTTAGAGCAAGGGAAAATCAGCTGATCGTTTTTCCCTTGCTCTAAATTAGAGCTTGGGAAACGATCGTTTTCGTTGCTACCAGCTGACATCGAAAGTAGCTACTTTCGGTACGGAGTGATGAAAAGTATTGTACGTTACATGGCCAGTAAGTTAAATGTACTCGCATAAAAAACATGCTCGGGAACTATCATGCTCATCTAGTAAAACAGTACTTTCCGGCTTAGTAATGCAATAACATACTACTTCCTTTACCTTGTGCACATTGTGCTCTGATATGTTTATGTTTACTTTTTTATCCATCCTCAATTCCACATTCACCTTTCAGTATATAATTTTCATAAGCCATGTGTTTCAAATGGCAATATGAATTGTACTACCTATATGAAATAACAATCACATGATTTAACAATCGCATGAAATGGATTTAGTAAAAACGAATACACTCAGCAAAGGTAATAAAATAGCTATCTCCCATTAGGCCTGTACTGAAAGGTGAATGTGGAATTGAGCATATGTTTACATTTATTTGTTATAAGTGTATTTTCTAAACATTTGTAATTATTTATTGTAAAGTATATAAATTTTTTGATTGTTTTAGCTCAACGACTAGAAAAAGAAATAAAACAAGTTCTAGAAGAATTTAGTCAAAACTCAGAGATTAAAGAAAAACTTTTAACTGGGAGGCGGGTGACTCTTGCAGAAGAATTAAGTAAGTATAACCTAAAACAACCTTTAAATATGATTACAATCAACTAAACTAATTATCCTCAGTATTACTTAAGCTGTTTCTTTATAATAGTTATCAGCTTTTTAGCTGGTTTTGAATTGTATAACTCTAAACTTGATTGAGTTTGACAATTTAAGGAAAACATTTTGTTTACAACTGGACATGCTTTGAAATAGTTCAAAAAGATTGACCACAAATTCAAGCACTTATTGTTCCCCGAATTATCAGGACCACCAGCTTACCGTATATTGCCAGGTATAAACTTTCAAATGGTTAATAATTAAAACTTGTTGTGTTGCAGAAAGAGTGAAAAGGATTCAAGAAAAATTAGAAGAGTTCATTCAAGCTCTGAATAAAGAAAAAATGGCAGAAAAGAGATAAATAAAAACTTATTGTAGAAGCCTGTCCCGCCGTCATGATTACATTGACTCCAACCTTCAGTCACTTTTACATTTTAACTGAATTACTGCTTCTCATACATATATTACATAAACCTATTGAGAATCATGTTTCTTTTAGAAACTAATTTCTTAGGTATTTAGAATTGTTTATTATCATTAAGCAAACAGTAAAAGAGAGGTCAAACCTTAGTTAACTGTATTCCTGTATCATTGTTTTAGCTTAAAGTAATTTGAAGTACATTTTGTATATAATTTATTTGTAAAAAGTAAAATGACTGCCAAAGCAATCAATCCCATACAATTAGCTGATTCTCTGCATTGTATTGTTATTATCTCATTGCTTTCTGAGGATCACACAGAATTGCTTCATAATTGAAAGAGAAATTCTGATGATAGTTTTCTCTTTATTTACCATAAAGTTTTATTGAAATCCATACAACCAAGTTTAACCCTATACTCAAGTTTGAAAAGATATTTAACATTCCAAAAATGTTTTCTCCATAACATGATTATATGGTACCGTATCTGTAATACCGTGATCATTATTGTAATTTTTGAAAGTTTACCTTGACGCAAATCAGTTGTTTTTAATTTTTGTTGTCTATTTGTGATATATCATTGTTTCTAAATTAATATAGATCCTCTGCTAGTCACTTTTCCTGTTGACACAATAAACATTGTTTTGTAGTAAAATGTGACTTTTTATTAATTCCAGCAGGTTGAAAAACTTGAACAGGTTGAGACAAGGAGGTACAGGGCTGCTGAAAGGCCATCACGGCCAAGTCTGAAACTTGATCTTGAACCCAACTCTGTGTTTGCCTGCTTGAGACAAACAGGATTTTTTTTAACTTGGGATTTTTAGACCTTGAACGACATTCAGTGTGTAAAAAATGTCCATTCTCCCTTCTTTAATATTTTTGTTTGTCACAACAAATAAATCTCCTTTGGGGAGTGGTATTAACTTAACCCAAAGTATCTTTTGACGTTATCTGAAATGATGAGTGTCCCCAAAAATGAGGGATTTAGAGGGCAACTCAAAATTTTTGATTCCAAACCCCTTTTGAATTACCCCTCATTTTAAAGAGTTTTCAAAAAATAAGCGAATAGTGGAGGTTCCTAGCGTGTTTCTATCCAAATTGGCAGCCTATCAAAATTTTGAATAACCTTTGACTTTAGATTCAAAGTCAATGATACAACTCATTCTTAAAACCTGGAGTCTTGAGACTTTTAGAGTTATGATTTCACCTTTGTTGACTTATAAATGAAATGACCCTTGAAAAAATGTTAATGACCCTTGAAAAAATGTTATTAAATGAAAAAGTGGTTTCTTTTGTAGAATTCAAAATTTTGAGGGACCCGAAAAATGTGGATTTTGGGGACAACTCAAAATGTTCAAATGTAAACCCCTTTTGAGTGACCCCTCATTTTAGAGAGGTCTAAAAATAGGTGAATGGTCGAAGTTTGAGGTTTCTTACGTATTATTATCAAAATTGGCAGCTTGTCAGTACAGAGTTTAGGATACAACTCCTTGAAACCTGGCGTCTCAGACTTTTAGAGTTTTAATTTCATCTTTTTCAAAGGTGACTTAAATTACCTTACAGTGACTTAAAAACTGAAACAACTCTTGAAAAAGTTATTAAATGAAAAATTGGCCTCTTTTAGTAATATTTCAAATTTTTTGGGTCTCACAAAAATGGAGGATTTTGGGGCAACTCAAAATTTTTCTAATGTAAACCTCTTTTGAGTGACCCTTTATTTTACAGCGCTTTTTACGTTTTATAATTAAGAAAAACTCTTTAAAATGAGGGGACACTCAAAAGAGGTTTATATTTGAGAAGTTCAAATGGCCCCTAAAATCCCACATTTTTGTGGGACACTCAAAGTTTTGAATATAGCCTCTTCTTGAATTTTTGAGTAAGACTTTTGGAGTTTTAATTCCACTCTTTTCACATTTGGTGACTTAAAAGCTTAAATGGTCTATGAAAACATGCTATTAAATGAAGAAAGTGGTCTCTTTTGGTAATATTTAAAACTTTGAGTGTGTATGCTCATTGCCTTTAACTCTACCTCAGCTAATGCCCCTATTGAAAAAATCCCAACTAACTGGTTTGCCCCTTCACAACAGTTTTCAAGCATTGAACCATCGAGATGAAATGGATGACAACAGTGGCCTATCTATTTTGCTGACTAGCTGACTGAGTGGGGACTTCCGGTTAACCACCCCAATTTTGTAATTTATGCTACCAACCACTCGTTTGATTCAATACAATTATAATAAGCAAACAACCCCTAAGTGCTATAAGGGGTAGTTCAGACAAAAATTCCTGTTGGCCAGGGACACAGCTCTTCTGACTGGGTAATTTCTCTGGTTTTAGCAAGTTCAACATCATTAGCCAGTTCAATAGTTTTAACTGGATAGTATTAAAATATCCCCATTGCAGCAGCCTTAAATACTCGGAAAATTTAAAATGCCTAAAAACGTATTTCAATCCAACATTAGAGATATGGCATGATTTTGTAAGCTCTATAATAATAACTTGGGGAATGAGTGTGCAGGTTGCTGCAACAGGTATATGTTAAAACTAGGTGGTTTTAATTCAATATTTAAAAGATCTGAACTACAACCCATATACCGTTTTATCAATTTATGTTAAGAAATAAGGAATATATAGATTTTTGTTATATTTCCCATAACATTGGGAATGAGTATGGAGGTTTGCTGCAAAAAATAGAAATATCGGGAGTTTTAGACTAGTATATATTAGATCTCATCTATATGAAGCCATAAACCAAGTTTCATCAATGTTGAGAAATAAGTCAGATAAAGACTTACTCATTTCCCTAAAGGTTAACATTGGGACAACGTACTGTGTTAAACACTTTTTATATCTCCGTAACGAATAAACATATATAAATTATTCAACAATCTTGATTGTTTTTTTTTAGCTGAATTCAATGGTAAATTAGATTACTTCAATTTTTGTACATAAAAATTATCCAAAAAATACATTTTTGGGGATTTTCCTTCTTTCCTCCCCTTACGGTGGGCTGATCGGGCTGGTTTACGAACTGTGATACCGCTTTACATGTCTCGTGCTAACTGATAAATATAAATAAATTCGAACGAATAGTGCTTTTAGTTTTTGGGAGCCCAAAAACGAAAAGTTATCATGGTCTCGGATTTAGCTATACTCATGAGACCTACACGGCATTAGTTTCTTCCCTAAAGGGGATATTTGCTAAAAAGGCTTTAATTCGTGTTTATATTGAGATGATGAGTCTATATTAAACCTATTTTTTTGGTCTTAAAAAATAAATAGTGGTGATATTATGTCAGAGTGGGGCCTTCGTCAGGCACACTTTTCAGATGCGCAGACGTGTAAAACTGAATTATAAAACATAGTGCGAATTTATTTACACTTAGTGCATTATATATTATATCTTGACCCTTGGGAACCCTTTAGACCTGAAACAATTGGAGTGGAGTGAAATTCATGCTAGCCTGACGTGTTAGCATTTTCTAACAGCTGTCAGTTTATATCTTAATTTTCATTTGTAAACAAATAACTGTTGATGTTTGTAGAATAGTAGTTTTCATTACTAGCTATCGAGCCCCGCAATAGCACTTTTGAGACGAGTAATGAACATTATTTTTTATTACGATATCGAAAAACTTGTAAACAACATGAATATTTTTAACAAACAAACCGTCACAACGACTATAACCATAACCTAATTGACAATGTCAGTATTTACTAAGCGATGAAACGGTTTGGTTTGAACAACAATGCAACAGCTGATCGGCCTGATGCAACAGCTGATCGGTCTGCACCGCAAAATCCCATAACGGTTACTTTCCGTCCACCACATACGCATGGTAGTTAACGTTATGTAATTTTGCCGTGCAGTAGCGGGAGGTACAGTAATGCAACAGCTGATCGGTCTGCACCGCAAAATCCCATAACGGTTACTTTCCGTCCACCACATACGCACAGAAAGTTAACGTTATGTAATTTTGCCGTGCAACAGCGGGAATAACCTATTTTCTTAGCTCATTTTACGTTTAGAAAGTGTACTTTCGTGTGTAGAGTAATGAAAATGGGTTTTTTTCACTGTTTGTTGTCCAAAATCATTGACAATAAACAATATCTGACAGCTCCAGAAATAGACTAGGCCAAGGGTCAAGATATAATGCGCCAAGTGTATGCGATCGTCCCCATTTCCCCCTTTTTGCCTGGCCAATACTTCTTCTTTTTCGTGTCTTCGTCTATCGTTTGACGTCGTCTGCCATCGGCTCAGACGCTCGTTCCTTCTTTCTTGCTGTCTTACTGTTTTTCTTGATGAATCTGCTATAGTTCTGTCTAATATGCAATTTTGTTTATTTTTAATTGACAGTTAAGTTATTAGGAAAAAACGTTAAAACTGTCCATCGCTAATCATTAAACTTTTATAATTCTGAATATGTCGGCTGCTGCAAGACTTTATTCAAAGACCAACCATGTCCACACTGAAGCGAAAATTCCATTTCTGATTGGCGTCGCAGGTGGTACAGCTAGTGGAAAGGTAAGCCTTTCTTTAATCTATTCGAAAATTCTATTGAGTTTGGATGCCAATGCTCTACATTGAAAAGGGTTTACAAACATAATGTAATGGATTCCCTTGACCCCGATCTTTCAGCACAATAGTAGGCCCTATATGGCTCCTACATTTATAGCAGTGTTTAAATTTGATTAAGCCCATCCTGCCTGGGCTTAGGATCTCATGCTGATAGTGGGCCACAAATGGGTAAAAATAAGTGATTGTATAATTTAGAACCCAAAACCCAGTTGATTGACGAGTCAATGTTGAAGAAACACGGAGCGGTGCGGGTTCAATTCCCACCCATGAGCAATCCCTATTAGGCCTACAATAGTGTGATGGCTGCAGTTCCATATGCGGTCTACATTCCAACTTTCAATGATTGAAAATATTAAACTGAAACATCGATTCATGCGTAACCGACATGAAGATTGAATGAATGAATGAATGAATTGTTTTTATTTCCTTGAATATACAGAAGACATAGAAAATATATACAGTATTATATTGGAAATATTTCCCACAAAGGTAAACCTGTGCGTGGGAAATGAGTTCATTATCAGTTGAGTCTTCCACAAGCACTTCATCACTTTCATAAAAGAACTAAAACTATATAAATAAAAAAATAATAATTGACTTAAAAAATAGATTAATTAAACTAAAAATATCAAGATGCATGCAAGCATAAAGCATTCACGCCAAAAGCCAAAGGAAAAAAAAAACACCTGCAAAAATATGTAGGATGATGAGTCAACAGAGACCTGGACCAACTCTCTCTCTCACACACACACACACACACACACACACACACACACACACACACACACACACACGCACGCACGCACGCACGCACGCCCACACACGCACATACAAATCACAGACGCGCGCTCGCTCACAAAAAACCCTTATCTCTATCCAAGGAAACTATGCGTAAATTGATATGAGGAAACTATTTATTTGTTCACGGCCGACTCTAACAATCCACTTATTTACCAGACGATTATTCAATTGCATCAAGAACAAAACAAAAGATAACAAAACATCGATATTTAAGAACCTAAATATGATAAAACTATTGGCGTGAACTGATTTAAATCAAACTTAACTTTGCAATAAATAACACTAATAAATAATAGGCCTAGGCCCCCTACCTCAAACATTCATTGTTAAATTTAAACATTTACCAACTTGACATAACTCGAAAACACAACCTTATTTGACATCGTCCGCTATTTTGAACTAGTTTTGTTTTTTTGTGTTCAATGTTACCGTAGTTGAATAGTTTTCAGATACCTAATATGTTAAGTTATTAATTTTAATGACTACCAATCACACACTAAAACAGCGAATATATCGTGCCGTATATTCAAGTTGGTACTGAGTCTGATTATTTTGGTTTCATGGAAACTAAAAAGCTAAAAAATTAGCCGATTTTATTTATTAACATAAAAAAGACAGTAGGTTTGATGTATTTTAATCAATATGAGCTTGATTTTTAAAATTCATAATATCGAAGGATTTGTAATTATTATCTAATTTGTTGGACTTTTTGTATTGCTTCTAGTGTTTAAACTACACTACGTTTCGACAGGTATTGAAACTCCTCTCGTTTTCAAATGACCCTACTTAAAGTTACATTAAACCTACTTATGTTTATTTAACCTACTTTGTTGGGTTTTTTTGTTTTTTTGACATACAATTACATTCATCCAACATTCAACAGAAATCTCACTCACACAAAATTTCATGCAAAACATATTAACATGATAAAGAACACAGAAAATCAAAACAAAAACATATACCTTACTGCCGGCAATGCCTCCAAGCTGGCAGTGGCACGACACGCACACACGTCCTCTCACACTCACATACGCAACTCGAATGAAAAGCGTATGTGAGAGCAAGTGGAGGGGGAGCGGCCCTACCCCCACCACGGGCACAAGTTGACGTCGGCGGTCTCAGACCCGCCTCCATGGTAATCTCGGGAACATGACTTAGGCACCGGCTGTGCGTTTCCTCCAAGCACCTATATGGGCACAAGTACAGCAATTCCAAAAAAATATACAGCACGGTTGTGCGTATATTGTGGGTTGTGCGTCCTGTTCCCCACCTGTAGCTAGGAGGCGTGCTGTATATTTTTTTGGATTCCATTAATTATCTCTGATACCGTGTGGCTCCTGTGGCGAATTTCCATATCATTTTAATTCCAATCTTGTGTGACTAGAACCTAGAGTTACCACCAACGTAGTACTTAATCTTAAATATACTTGTTTTTTTTTCTTTTAACATACTTCTACCATAACTACAGTTACTACTTCAATATTTTAATTATTTCTTGAATATTGTCTACAGTAAACAGCCATTCTTTTAAACGAAATGCAAATGTTTTGAGGTTATTACTATTTTTTATATTAAAAGGTAAATCATTGAAACATTTTAGACCCAGATATACAAAAGATTTTTCAAAAAGGCTCTATTGATTTTTTGTCGCCGATACGCTCCTAAAGTAAAATTCCGAGTATCATACTCACGCCGATATCTATGTTCATCACCCAATTTCCCACTTTTTTGATAAAAAATATTTAAAACTTTAAACACAAACAGATGTTGTAATGGAAGATTTTTCAGCTCTCTAAACAACGGCATCGATGCATCTCGTCTTCTCTTAAATAAAATAACCCGAATAAACTGTTTTTGTGCTTTTTCCAATTCACCTATAATGTTTTGAAAAATGTTTCCCCAGCAATGAATTGCATATTGTATCTGAGAGTGAACCAAAGCAAAATACAGAGATCTTAACAATTCCTTATCGCACATATTTCTTAAATAAAAAAAAATAAAAAAATAATAATAAAATAATAATAAAAAATAATAATAAAATGATCTGATACCTCTCCTTAATTGATTGTTTACAAAAGTTATATGCGGTTTCCATGAGAGCTTTTCATCAATGTGGATCCCCAAATAATTAAAGATTTTACTTTTTCTACTGTAAATTTGGGCTATTACATACCAAATACCGACAAAATAAAAATATTCAAATTAAAATTTGGTCTAAGTTTAAGTCTAATATACCGATAAGTCTAACTTCAATTAATTTCTAGTGTGTTCGATACTTAAACTTAGGTCTCGATATAATCATATTTGTTTTGTTACTACATGAATGTACCTAAGTTATAAGGTTATCAGTTATCGAGTAGTATCTCAGTCCAAGATGGCGGATGATGGTTAATAATTTAAGTTGTCCAGTTGTTTTTTGTAAGAAATGTTTCAATTAAGACTTTGGTTAGACACTTCCCACATTACTTCCCAGTCAAATGTGTCCTGCAACTTTGTGGGCACCTTAACAGCTTTACACTCACTACGAGTCAACAAGTGCTACAGGATGTAAGATGTAAGCTTTATTATGTTTAGTTTCATGTTTTATTATATTTAGGTATGTTTTACTGTCCGTTAAAAAAAAAAGTGATAAATTTTACCACCTTGATTTCAGCTTTTAGTGGTTATCAATGTTTCTTCTTCAATACTGACAGTTAGCGAAACAGTACCATCGAATGAGTCATCTAAAAATGATGGATTGATAGTAATATTGGTATTAGATTACTGAAACATGTGTGGAGTTACATGGTGAAAATGAGCTTCTCTTAAGTTATATTGAGAAGTTCAGTTACTAAACCTGAACACTGTATAAACTTTAAAGGCTGTAGATCAGATGTGAAACTCACACCCTAATTTGTTAAATGTTTGTCATCCCATTTCATTAAAGGTTGCAACCATCATAATTTATTATTACTGTTTTGAAACAGGAAATATTCTATTTTGTTGCTGATTTAAGCAAGTTAGATGTGGCCCTACTAATTTAGTTTTGGAAAAATGTCTTGTATAAATGTTGAACTAATAATATCAATGTAATGGAGCCAAAATATAACTGTAATTCTTTCAACTTTAATGTTGTCATCTACCTAATTAAAATATGTTCAACCGTTCAACCTCCTCCATGAATGAAAATGCCCTCTAGCCATAGGATTATTGTTATGTTTTATATGAAATACCATTGTTTTCTATGGTCTGTGATGTAATTTTTTTGTTGAAAGATATGTAATTCATGATGTACGGTAACTTAGTAATACATTTTGTATATATTAGGATTATTGCTATAAACATAATGTAAGATACCATTGACTTTGTCTATTGCTTTGTATGGGCTGAATGACAATAAAATTTTATTTATTTATTTATTTATTTTATTTATTTATTTATGGGTATTGACAATACAACTTACCCTCCAACTCAAAATGACAGCCCATGCCTAGTCTTGCCGCTCCATAATAAGGGAGTTCAACAAAATGGGAAAGAGAACATAATCTCTTTGGAATCAAAATTAGCTAAAAGGATTCCTGTTGGTAATAAGAAGATTAAATGAAATAGGCGAGATCCCACTCCTCAGGACAGTCTATCCTCATTGAATCTCATATAGCCTACCTGTGATTTTGTGGGGAGCATAAGACACAAGACATGTCCAAAATTTTCACTTGGCAAAAAAAGCAAACAGAGCCTTGTTAAGACTGCCTCGTTGTACAATTTGCAGAGAGGCATTCATCAACTTGGGACTTTTACCAGTACCTTGCCTTAATATTTCATGTGATATTAATGTATGTGACTTGAAGCCGTCACATAGGCCTACATTTTTTTTTTTTTTTTTTTTTTTTTTTTTTTTTTTTTTTTTTTTTTTTTTTGGGGGGCTGGGGTACCATTACCCCTTGCTACCTCGACCTTAAGATCTTTTGTAGCGCCCTTCCTTTTAGTCCACCAGCCGAAGTCCCTTCGCGTAGCCTAACAGCTGGTGCACACCCATTTCTTTTATTTCAGTAGGCATCAAGAGTGCCTTTCCTAGGTATTTCAACCTTTTCTGGGCTAACGCCGGACAATCCAGCCATATGTGTTCAGCGGATTCTACTTCTGAAAGGCAGAATCTGCAATGATCTGTCTGCCTAAGCCCTATTGTTCTAAGGTATTTCCTCACATGGCTGTGCCCAGTGAGGAGACCTATCAGAAGGCTTATGTCTCCTTTTTGGAGATTGAAGATGGTTCTCCAATCCTTTCTAAGAGGATTGATCAACATCTTTGATTGTCTCAGGCCTGGGGTTTCTTCCCATACCTTTGCCTTCTGGCACTCTGCCCAGATTAGGATTTCTGTTCGTCCTTTACTCTACCACAAAGGCATCAATTGCTTTGAGAGCAGCCTGGCTGTCTGAAAGGATAAGAACCCTTCTCCTTTTCAGATTTTTATCCAGCTGCAGTCTCACGCAATGCTCTATCGCCAAGACTTCCGCCTGGAAGACAGTCGGTGTTTCACCGAGGGCCTTTGAGAGGTGGGTTCCCACCCCGTACACTCCAAGTCCCGACCTGCCCTCCTTCCGCGATCCGTCTGTGTAAAACACCATCGCCGACTTACCCATTTCTTCCCTTACCTTCTGCCATTCTCTCCTTCCTCCTATGGCCACCTGGTAAGGTTTAGTAAAGTCGTACTTCCTAATCATAAGATCTGAGACCGTCATCCCCATGTCCAGACTCGGGAATTCCCTTAGAATCGACATGTGACCTGTCCTTCTCGAAGGAGATATTTCTCCTTTGCTGCAAGTCTTTAGGGCCGTTAGTGCTGCCCTTTTCTTTATGTCTAGCCCAAGTGGGAGTGAGCCTAACATTGACTCCATTACCACTGTCGGGCATGATCTTGTTGTGCCACATACCCCTGTGCAGGCCAGTCTTTGCAGTTGTTGCAGCTTTGCAGCTACGCCAGCCTGCTCTGCTTTCCGCCACCACACCAAGGCTGCGTATTCTACCATAGGCTTTACTATGGCTTCATATGTCCACCAGATCAGTCTAGGGTTGAGTCCCCATCTTTTGCCAAATGTCCTTCTGCAGGCGCCCATGGCTCCTGTTCCTTTGGCAATGACATGATCTATGTGCCTGTTCCAAGTCAACTTCTGATCTAGGTATACCCCTAGATATTTAGTCTCCTTGACTGACTTGACCCTCACTCCTCTTATCAGGGGAGGGGAGATTTTAGTTCTCCTTTTCCTCGTGAAGGTCACTATCTCAGTTTTTGTAGGGTTGATTGTCAAGCCCTTCGTGTTACACCAATTGTCGATGCGGTCCACCGCCCACTGGGTAAGGTCCTCAATGGTGCCTTTATGTATCCCTCTGACGGTGAGCACTAGGTCATCGGCAAAGGCTTGTAGGTCAATGCCTAATTGTTCAGCTTCCCTCAGCAAGCCGTCGACCACGAGTGTCCATAGTAGAGGAGATAAGACTCCTCCTTGCGGACACCCTCTTCTGGCCTCGACTATGACCGAAGAGTCGCCAACCGTGGCTGATATTTCTCTGCTTTGCAGCAAAGCCATTATCCAGCCCACTATTTCCTGAGGAACTCCTCTGGCTTCCAGCGCTTCCTCTATTGACTGATAGGACACATTATCAAAGGCTCCTTGGATGTCCATAAAGACTCCTGCAAGGATTTCCTTATTATCTAATGTGTCTTCAATTTTCGCTACCAGGCTATGGAGTGCCGTAGTAGTCGATCTCCCCATCATGTAAGCATGTTGATTCACATTCAGGCTTGAGTTCATGAGAATCTCATCCCTCACATGCCTGTTAATGATCTTCTCCATGGTTTTTAACATGAATGAGGTTAGACATATTGGTCTGTACGATTTTGGCTGAGTAGGTTCTTTTCCCTTCTTCCGTAGGAAGACCACTCTCGCCCTTCTCCATCTTGTTGGGATGTATCCCAGGGCATAACTACCCCTAAACATAGCTATGAGGAGATCCATTAGGACCTCTAAGCCGTCTTGCAAGAGAGCAGGGAATATCCCGTCTCTCCCGGGGGATTTGAAAGGGCAGAAAGAATTAACTGCCCACTTCACAACCTCCGGTTTAAAGATCTTGCCCGACACCCGTCTAGCTTGTGCCACCTCCCTGTGGGACCTCCCCGGACAGGGCCAGTTGGCTCCTTCTCCTATGGGACAGCTCCCCGGGAAGTGTACACTTAGCATCTCCCTTAGGGTGTCGCCCATGTTGGTTGTGAGATGGCCGTTCCCGGCCATTACTGCACCCAACGGGTTGGATTGTTCATTTTGAAGTGCTTTCTGGAGTCTGGCCGTTTCTGGTAGGCTGGACAGCCTTTCACAGAAGAGCCTCCAAGTCCTTCTTTTGGACTTTCTGATTTCCAGATTGTACTCCGTCAAAGCCCTCGGATAGGCGTCTCTGTCGCCAGTTCTCCGGGTAATGTTATAGAGCTTCCTGAGTCTTGCTCTCATTCTGCTTAGCCTCTCATTCCACCAAGGTACGTCTCTCGACACCCTTTTTGTTCTGAGAGGGCAGTTGTTTTCGTAGGCTTTTTGAATTGCGGTTTCTAGCGACTCCGCTAATTCATCCAAGCCCTCAACAGTTCTGGTGTGCACCATAGTTCCCTCCAACCCCCTTTGTAGGGTTTCTCTGTATCCCTTCCAATTGGTTAGTTGGGGTACTCTGTAGGATAAACATTTCTCCAGGTGCGCCTCTACGTCGAACCGAATGTGTGTGTGGTCCGACAACGAGGCCTCCTCAGAGACATGCCATCCACTTATTTTGTGGTTTCTAAGGTTGATTGATAGGGTTATATCTAGAACCTCTTCTCTTATCCTATTGATGAAGGTAGGTTTGTTCCCTAGATTCTCTATTTCTAAGTCAACCTTATAGATGTACTCTAGGAGATCCTTACCTCTTTCGTTGATGTTGGTGCTCCCCCAGATGACGTGGTGAGCGTTGGCGTCACAGCCTAGGATGAGTGGCATCCCTTCACTGCGCGCATATTGTACTAGGCGTTCCACTGCCTTTGGAGGACAGGTGTCCCCGGGATTCGGGAAATATGCCGAGGCCACTAAGGCCTTTTGGCACCCGTTTGTGGTGGCTAGGTCCACCGAGACAGTTACCATGTCTCTGTTGGTGAACTCTGGAACAGTAAAGCACCTTACTGTTGGAGATATCAGTATGCAGGCCCTAGGTCTTACCTCTGATCTCTCATATATTAATTTACCCACCTGAGTTGGGAGTCCTCTGATTGATCCCCTTGCGACCCAGGGTTCTTGGATGAGGGCGATGTCTAGCCCCTGTATTGCAAATCTCCGGCTCAGGAGTGCTGTGGCTCCCTTCTTATGCTGGAGATTTGCTTGTAGGAATTTAATTCCTATTGCCTCTTTCTCTCCCCCTGTCGGGGGAGTGGCGTCCTCCTCTGCCTCCATGAGAACGATACCCTGAGTCCCTCTTGGGTCCTCTCGGGCTTCTGTCCGACCTGTCAGTCTTGCTGGTTGAGGGGCCTCTCATCCTTTCCTCCCTCTTCTCCGGTCTGCCCTTCCTGAAGATCGGGAAGTGGTGTGAGCCTCCCACCTCTTTCGCCTCACCTTCCCTTTCTACTTCCTTCTCCTTTCCCTCGGCCTCTGGTGCGAGTTCGGTTGGAGTGGTACCTTCAGGTTCCTTCGCCTCCCCCGCCCCCACTGACGCCTCTGGTTCAGAAGTCTTTTGAGTTAGGCCGGTAGACTCTTTGGCTTGTGAGGCTGCAGGTGGGTCTTTGGCTAAGGATGTTTTGTCCTCAGCCCCTCCTGTTCTTTTGCCTTTCAGCTTCAGAGCTACCGTCCCCATCTTGAAGTAGGCCTGTATCGGTCCTTCCTTCTCCAGTTTTGCAGCCGTGAACGGGTCCACTGCCAGTATCAATTGGACCGTAGTTCCGTCCTCGATTCTGTTGAGGGCCCTCCAGCTTGTGGCTTTTAGCCCTTTGTTTTGTTTTTCCAGCCACAGTAGGATATCTTCTGTTTTTAGCTGGCTGGCATTCGGAAAGAATGCAGTTGCAATTTTGGTTTTAGGGATGTCTCCCTCAGGAATAACACGGAGTGAGTCACCTAGCTGTTCTTCCTTGGACTTCAGCCACCTTGCGGTAGCCTCATCCTTGCAGACCAGTACAAGGTGCCCCTGCCTCCTGTGTTGGCTGTTGAAGCCAGGAAAGACCTCTTGATCTTCATCGGTCCAGATCAGCTGTAGGATTTTTTCCTGGACAGCCTCCATCTCTTCGTTGGTCATCATTGCTTCGGGGAAGTTGTTGTGAATCACACCAATTCTTACCCCCTCCGCAGCCTGTTTGAAGGAGAGCTTGGGAGGTTGATGTTGAATCCCTTTTTGGGGGGTTCCAGCCTCTGCCTTCGACTCTCCGCCTTTGGCCTTCTTGCTTGCTTTTGGCTCTTCCGGCGTGGTAGTTGCCGACCTGGGTCTTTTACTAGGCCCTTGGTTGGGTTCTTTTTGTTCAGGTACCCGTACAGTCTTGAGGCTTAGTTCTGTCGCCTCTTCCACGGAGTGTCCCTTCCTCCTGTACCATTTGTACCTCCTGTAGCGGGCTCCTCCCATTTTTGGGAGTTTCTCTCGCAGCCTGAGATTTTTGGCTTTGTCGGCGATTTCCTTGTCCTCGCCGCTGTTGTCGTCCAGGAGTTGTTCCTCCTCTGAGTTTGTGACCATAGGCTCACCCTGAGTTTCATCGACCTCTCGAGTGAGTTCTGATCCTTGTTTGGATTGGGGTGCTTTCTCATCGACTGGAGGTACCACAAGGACCTCTGCTGCTTGAGAAGTTGCCTCCCCTGAATTTTGAGGCACTAAGGCCTCTGTTGTTTGAGTCAGTTCTGACTCTGGTTTTGTTGTTTGTTGTTGTTGTTTTTTTTGATTTGTTGTATTCATGTTGATCCCACGAGTACCGGGTATCTGCAGTCCGCCTCTCCAGTGACCCGTTTAGAGAGGTAAGGGGTACATACTGCCGGGTTCCCCCTGGTGCCCGGCAGGCTCCGTTTGTGGCACTCTTGATTTAGGCCCCCAGTGCCTCGAGACTCTCAGCACGGATCGCATCACACCTTCGCCCAGGGCCCGCAGTGTTCAGGCATAGCTCCTGCTACGCCTAAACGTCTAGGTGAACGTCCTGTTCTTAGAGAAGCAAGCTTCGTCTCAGACCAGTTACGGACACCCAGTACTGGTGACGCTGCTGCCCCCCACCAGGGAGAGATTCAGCCTCCAGCCTAGATCCGCCGAGATCAGCGTGACAGGGGCCACGACGGGAACGATGCAGTCATCGGACTACACAGGTCAGCACTTCATTTCGTACTGACCTTCTCGGACGGTCTTGCGCACCATTACTGGAACGCCTGAGGGTGAAGTAGTTCCCCAGTTCTTGTCTAAGCAGCTCTTGGCTGTCCGGGAAACTACCGCACCCTCTTAGCCCCCTAGGCCTACATTAGAAAACAATATCTATACATCATTTGGATACAATTAAATATCAGGAACAATTGGTTTTTCTCAGAAACAGAGGTTAAAAGCATTTAACAAGAACCAAAATCCAATATACTGCGGCAAATACTCTTTTAAGTTTCAAATATATTCACAGAAATAAATAAGATAAATAAATCTAATTATGAAGCAAAAAATATCTTAAAGCTAAACGTTCCTATAACTTAGAGGCCTACCTGTCTAGCACTAACAATGCCTGACCATGAAATCCCTGAAAAACCCCCATAGCCTTCTAACATTTTTGACTTAATATATCTAGCCTAAGATCGGTGATCCTAGCTTATCAGGACACTAAGGTGCCTCAGCGATGACGGCCTATGAAGAAGAGGATATATGTATGAATGTATGACAACTACAGTGACATGATTTTGAGAGGTAAAATTGTCACCGACAACCACAAGCATACCAGTAAATTGATTGGTGTTATAATTTGCAGTCCACTGTTTGCAAGAGGATAATGGAGAAGCTGGGTCAAGTGGACATGGACCACGCGGAGAGACAGGTGGTGACCATCAGCCAGGACAGCTTCTACCGCGAGCTGTCTCCGGCCGACAAGGCCAAAGCTGCCAAGGGGCAGTTCAACTTCGACCACCCAGGTAAGCAGTGTTGTTCGACCATTACAAATAAATTACCCTCTGCTTCTGCTGAAATGACCCTTTTTACCTGAAAATTTCTCTCGGCCCAATAATTGAATTGATAGGCCGACACAGGAAATGTGTAAACCTAAGAACTCACACAGAAAAAACTTGCAAACAAAAATGGTCAACCTACTTTATTATTAAGTTGAATTCATAATGCAGAATAATTAAGATTACGAACAATATACAAATTCAATAATGGCCAGGCCATTATGGAATTTAAGAAATTTGAATAAGATAAGACATAAGACACTTGTATAACGCAATCGCAATAGAGAAAGTGACAGAGAATAAAACGTTTAAGGAATCAAAGGTTAGGCCTAGTAAAAAGTAGAACCTTATCTAAGAGTAAGGTTTGTTTAATTTGAGTTCATGGCACGGAGTTATTACTCTTACTTTATGTCCATGGTTGTTATGCCAGGGATAATTTTCACAGAAAATATCACAAAAATAATTTTAGGGGCACAATTCTGTAAAATTACCGGACATAATGACATTTTCAGTCATATTACCTATTACTACCCTCAAGAAACAAATACACTCAAAAATACCCTCGACCGGTGGAAATACCCTCTAAAAGGGTAATTGCCCTTGAATTCTGAATACTGCAGTTGAGTGGGTGTATAATGTCAAGGTCTGAAGATTAGGAGTGAATAATAATATTCCTATACCGTTGGGTTGTGCAACTCCCATACGGCCTGTGCAACCAAAGCTTGTGATGTAGACCATAGACCCAATATCCAATTCTAAGCAAGCTCTATTCGCCTCTTGGGCCAAAATATAGGCTCAGCAGAGGTATCAATAATGGGCTTCCCCTGATTGATCAAGATTAATAAATTTTGTCGTAGCTTGAGGTTAGCTTTCCAATCAACAAAAGACGTTACGATTTGTTTAAATTTTTTACTGAGATAACCTGCAGTACTATTATTTTCCTTCTTTTCTTCTTCTCCACAGACCTTGCTACAGTATGAGCTATTTAAAGCAAGCTTCTCAAGTAAGCTATTCACAGGGCCGGATTTAGCAATAGGCCCAGTAGGCCCGGGCCAATGGGCGCAAGCTTCCAGGGGGCGCGTGGCCGAGAGAAAAAAATATAAAAAAGTTAGAAATAAAAATAAATAGCCATAACTGAACATTTTTTTAATTGATTTAATAGCAAATCATCACACAAATATATTCTGATTTTTAATAGCATTGAAACAAATAATGGTTCGTAAAGTTTTATTGTTTTTCAACATTACACATCAACTTCGTTGCAGCATTGATCTCAAACAAGGGAGAACTGGCTGTAAGGATGTCGTCGAGCGGTATGCATCGTATTTCCATTCTACTAGCTCGGCGCCACTGCTCAAGTGCTCGGAGTGTTAAGGGGCGCATGCGCTTGGCAATGTTACTGTCAAGACACTAGTTTGTTATTGTCGAGACACTGTTTACCACCCTCACCTCGCAATAAATCAGCTGGCGTCTTCTTATCAGTGTTGCTCGTGTCAACGGCCGAGGATAGTTGTGTTGTGCGACTGTGCGTGCCATCGGCTTAAAGTATTTTTATTACGACAATTATTTTTATTAGTGTAGTTGGTCAAGTCTTATTGTATAAAGAGTCAAAACCCAAAGCCTAGTGGTGCGGAATTTAGAAAAAAACGTGAGGAAAAAGAAGAAAAACTCTGACATAACTATATAATGAAGGTTTTTAGGAAAGTAACTTAAACCAGACTAGGGGCGGGAAAAACTATTGGGCCTTTGGGCGCCAAAATGCTAAATCCGGCCCTGGCTATTCAATAAAGTAAAAAGTCTAGACTATTTAGATTTGATTGTTATCATAAACTTTGAGCTATAATGAAGGGTTTACTGGGCATATGCAATAAAGTTAGAGAAAGGAAAAAAGGGAGGAATATTCTCATGAAAAAGGTTTTATACAGTATTTTTAACATAGAATAAATACATGAAGATGTTGTGCTGTTCCCCACGCAGTGTAATTAAATATATCTTTCCAAAAATGACATCATCAACTTTTGAAATTTTTTAAATTTTTTACCCCCCTCCCCCTGTGTTTTATTTTCATAATCATGAGTCAATAATAACTGCATGGATTTTAACATGGGAAGGTGTCAAACAGAAGGTAATTTTATTTGGATTTGCCAATATTTATTAGAATTTTATGAAAGGGCATCTCTTGAGTACAGCGAAGAGCTGAAGCAAAGTTATTCTATGCTTTCAGAACAGTGGTGCTATCCATTGACATATGATAAGTTCATTTCACTTTGTTGTCAGCTAAACTTATGAACACGATTTGAAGTAGGTAGTTCCAAATATTAACCACAGATTGTACTAGGTACTTTTACAAAGAAAACTACATTAGTTTTTGCAAGCGATTCTGCAAAAGATTAATCTAGTTTTGATTAATACGTCTTGATCACTTTTAAAATGCTGTGTAGCCTATAGTATTTTTCAGAAATGTCATTAAATTAAAATGCTTTTTCACAGTTGAAAAAGTCCTCAATGTCATTTTTTTGAATAATTTTACCATAAAACTTTTTTTCTTCCTTGGAATATTGACAGTTTAATGTCCTTAATGTCTTCAGAATATAAAAATTCCACCAGTTGGAAAGTTTTCTAGTTATAATTCAGTAAAAGCGAAATTTTATTTTATCGAGGTACATTTATTTTCCAGACGCTTTCAATGATGAACAGATTTACCAAACCTTACAGGATGTCCTTGCTGGAAAAAAAGTGGAAATCCCGGTTTATGATTATCGCACAAATTCCATGTAAGTTTACCTTAAGACTAATGTAAGGCTTTGCATTCTATGTTTTTTACTACCATATATAAATCAACTTGCACAAATCCTACACACATTGCCTGAATCCCATTAAATTTATTATTATTATTAGAACTATGTTTGATTACAATATTGTTACTGGTACCTCAATTAAGCCAGGATATAATGGATTTTCATTATGTGTACTTATATAACTATATATACACCTTTAGAAGACAAGAGGAAATTCTTGTTTGGTTGTTGCTAAGAAAGAAGTAGTACTCCATTTAAAAAGAAATTGGTAAGGATGATAATTCTTCCACACTAATCCAGTTTAAGTTTATAAAACCTTTGCTGCACTCAAAATTCATGCAAATAAAGTGTGGGTTTCATTCGGCACAGGTAATAATTATCCCAGGTTGATAAAAACAATTAAACAAATAAGTTAGTCCAGATTCATATGTCCCAGGTTGATGTAGGCCTAAATAACTATTAAAAGTATGTAAAATCATTTGTTAGGTCCAGGTTGGTAAAATGTGGAATAAGTCTAAGTCTACCGTCATCTCAGGTTGTTCAAGTTTAATAGTCCACGGCTTTGACTGTCTCATGTGTATTTAAAAAAAGTGCTGTGTTAATTGACCCAGGTTAGTTGGATATTAAAATTATGTCCCAGGTGTCAGTTGTTCCAGGTTTCATATTTAAAAAAGTGTTGCGTAAATTGTCTCAGGTTCATTTGTGTCTGGTATGATTAGTGTAAAATAAAGCGGCGTAGCTGCCATGCAACAAGCTAAATCAGCCATACCTAATCGAAACCAATCCAATCCAATTATAACCCAAACTAACCTAACCCAACCCAGCCCAACCCAACCCAACCGTAGTTGGCAGCTGAGCTCCTTAAATTGGAGCTGATGATACTTGGATCCTTTATGTATAAATATAAGATAATTTATCTTATTTGCTTAGCTAGTTTTTTTTTTACCCGGTACTGATGGCTCAAAAAGCTTTAGTGATTATTTAATCCAACCTGGGACATGAATCTGGGACAATTGATTTACTTATTAACATATGACAAACGATATACCCCAAATTAAGACTATTTATTTAATATTGTCTTCATTTTGTTTGAATGTAAATAAATTGTCATTTTCAGTGTTCCTAACCAAACCACTACGGTATATCCAGCTGATGTCGTGCTTTTTGAAGGGATCTTGGTCTTCTACTTCCCTGAAATCAGGAATCTCTTCCACATGAAACTGTTTGTTGATACGGATTCGGATACTAGACTGGCTAGAAGAGGTAACTTTTATTACAATAATAGGGTAGGCCTTAATCCAACTGTTCCGAAGATATCAGTTGGTTGCTTTTTTGTGTATTGGATGGTGTCGGTTGACGGCAGCTTGTTTTAAAAACTCCCTGTGAACGGTCTCAAATTACACCACATAATTTGCTACATGTCAATGCAAGCTGTTAAAATTAATCATGAAGCCTAAGAAAAGATTTACCCTACAATAGAAAATATTTTATAATTTCAAATTTAAAAATGTGGAACTTTGTCGTTGGTCTTTAGAGAAAAGTAAATAGGGGGCCCATGCGCAAATTACGCATTTTAATAGTATTTCCATTTGTGAGAAACTCGTCTATGATTAGCAGGGCTGGATTTACATATGGGTTTAAGGGCTATAGCTCAGGGCAGCAGAATTTGGGAGGCGGCAAATTTTCGAGGGAAGGAAAAATTTAAAAAGTGCAAACAAAAAATTCATTATTGCACTGACATTAGTGCTTGTGAAATATGTATTTTTTGTCACAAGAACTCCCGAAAACAGATTGCGGGATTCTGAGACGCGATCGAGTTTGCCCCCAAAATTGTAAGCTGTCAGCTCTGGGGGTAGGGGGGCGTTCTTGGCGGATGGCGATATTGTTTGAAGTTGCCGATCCCACCGGCGCCGTCAGGTCCGGTGAGCTTGATGGGTTGCTACCCCTTCGCACAACAATGTGTTAGTGTCTGTATCAGCGACATATTCAGTTTTCTCACTAAGCGGACGGTCGCGGCTTCCTCGCAACACCAGATCGCCCGCGCGAGCAACCTGTCTTACGCTAACAGGCAAAGGACTGAGGGAGTGAAAACAGACTTGCCGCGCGGCTTGCTTAAAGTCAAGGAAACAAATCCCACTTTTCAGCTATCACTCTATTGACTTGCGGATTCTGCACAAAATTTCGTTTTGATGAGAAGACAGTGGGCTGCAACATATGGCGTGTGTTCGTGGGGGGGGGGGGGGGCAAAATCAGGAGAGCCCAGGGGCGGCAAATTTCCAAATCCGCCTCTGATGATTAGAAGAAATAGCATGGCTTTAAACTCGCCGTTATCAATCAAGTTAACCTTTCAAGTGAGATTATAAGGTCTCCTAACTGGAATAATAAAAGCTTAGCTGAACAAAACACACACATTTTCATCACCCCAGCACTATTTATTTTAATTTGTCTTCTGGTACAACAGCAGTATACCGGAAGATTTTCTTTGCGTATTCATCCCCTAACACCATCTTTAAGTCCCTGTAAGTAGATAGGTGATGCAGTTTCCTTCTCTGATGTTCTATCAGTCTTTGTCTCTTGGCAGTTCTCTGTTCTTGTCGAAGTTTATGTTTGTTTTTCCCTGATCTCATCAACTCGGGTTTCTCTTTGCCCTTTACTTTTTTCTGAACCATAAAGAATGATTTTCCCACCTCAACTAGGCTGCAATTACCAAAAAAGTTGTTTATTTAAGAATCAATTTTCATAAAATGTATCAAATCTTGTTTAAAGTCGCAGACTATCTATTTTTGTTTACAATCTAACTGAGGTTAAAAATTCATCTGAAGGTAATCAGCTGTTAAATTACAATCATATTTTAAAACCGTTGTGACACAAGTTCACAACGCTAACTGGAGCGTTGAAAGCTCCTCTAGAAATAAATCAAAGGATTGGGGGTAGAAGCCGTAAGAGAAATGCCCATTTTAGTTATCATTTGCTGGTCCACTATATTATGACTATATTATTAGCTTTAAAATGACACCTCAATCATAAAAATCGGTTTAGTAGGACGGCTGAAAAAGGGATGTATCAGAGAAAACCCATATTGTATTAAGTATATAGATAATATAGATTTAAATTTCGTCGTCCGTAGGTTTACTCAAACTACTACTAGAACTTAATATTGAGTGCCATTCAAATATGAATCAAACTGAATTTTGTTTGAATTTTTAGTTAAATAATTCATTAATACAGCAGCAAAGAAAACTTTAAACACACAGTTATTTTAAAAGTGGTCTGCAAAAACACCATACAATGCTTAGATTGAGAAATTCAGATAATATTTTTGTGGATTTCAAGAATTGCACAGATAACAAAGCCTTGTCACAGCTGCTTGTGTATTTTCCTGTATGTTCTGCTGTAATTGATTGTAATTGAGACTCCTGTCTCAAAATACTTTATGAGATCAGAAGAGAATGGATGTTTTTTTTAGATGAGAGCCAGGCTTAGATATTTTCATGGATATGCACTGCAGCTTATTGTGAACCCTCAAGGTTGCAGCATTATCACAAAGCAAATTGCCATTGGTGGCTGGAGGGTTTTGAACTCAGGACCCTGGGAACCGAATTTTCTTGTTCTACCACTATACCAGGCCGCCCCACAATATGGGGGGGGGGGGTTGACCGATGACGATAAGGCATATCGGAAGAACTTGAGTTTTGTACCACCATGGATCATCGAGCTTCAACTGAAGAACATAAATATAATTAAGTCAAAATTGACATGATTTTTTTTCAGTGCCCAGAGACATTAAAGAGAGAGGCCGAGATCTTGATCAGGTTCTCACCCATTACATGGACTTTGTAAAACCTGCCTTCGAAGATTTTTGTTTACCAGTAAGTATCCTGTGATTTTTTAAAAATATTTATTTTATTTATTTGTCTGGACAAAATACATTACATCGATTATCAAATAGATAAATTAAGAAATAAAAGAACAAATTCAGTTAAAAAACTTTTTTAGCTTATAATTCAGTTTTTTGTGATGACAAAAATCCCTTTGATGTAAAAATCTCTCTAATATATGATTGTGGCCTTCCTGTAATATATTTTGCTAAGTAATAGTTTTGATCAGTTTAGCTCCATCCCATGACTGAAAAAAGTCCTCTGAAATTTTCAAACTGAACATCTTGAATTCAACAAAACAGTTACAGAAAAAACTCCCTAGTTAAAGGCCCCGTAGAGCTTTTAGTCTGCTGTTAAAAAATGATTATGATAATTATTGTATTAAGATTAAGAGTTTACAATGTCATTATGTAAATCCTCTAAATTTATAAGAAAAAAAGCAAGTAAATATAAAAAATCGAATTTCACACATAAGGCTGAAAATGTTTTTTTTAATTTCAGACAGTAAGATCAAAATGCAATATTTAGACTTGGTTTATGCATTTTATGTAAAAATCATATATTTTTTACAGACAAAGAAGTTTGCTGATGTCATTATTCCTAGAGGAGCCGACAACACAGGTAAACAAAATTATTACTTAAAATATACCCATGAACTAGAATAAAGAGTAGTTTTTAGAATTAAATTGTAGAGTTTGGTTTGTAGCGGGATGATCCCTTTGCTTACAGTCAAAGTATTAAAAGAGATTTAACGTGCCTCAAATCGTCTTAAAATAAATTTCTTGACATTTGTTTTCATTTCATGGGCTTAAGTAAGTATACAATGTATGAATAGGTAATGTTTTCCAAGACCACTTAACTCTTAGTATTAGGAGCATGTCAGTGAGTTGGGCTGCATAAGTCTTAAATATAATTGCAGTATTTGGTTTCTAGTTTGATTGATAATGTAATAATACAGTTCATGTTGTATTTATCAGTTCTACGACTTGTAGTAGTAGAGAATGTAATGAATTGAACCATAGTTTAATTTTTGTTGCTGAAATGAATGTTGTGCTGAGGTATTTTGGCATGTTATTAGGATTTTTGCTTGATGATCTTTTTGCCTCCCAGTACTTTCATTTAAACTTTTATTTTTTTACTCAACAGCTCATAAAAAATACTGTTATTTTATTTGAATGTGTAAAGAAAACGTATGTATATATTTAGGATCCAATTGTGTTTACTTGCAAAAGGACTCGTTAAACGATAGGTTCAAGGTTATAAAGTGAGTTTTCTTAGTTACCCTGGCTTGGGGCAGTTTCCATTGCAAGAGGAGTTGCTGCTGTGATTTGAGGAAAGTGAATCAAAACATTGGAAATAGATTTTCTTAAGGTCAAAACAAACAAGTTTACATTTTGATGAATGAACAAAGAATTTTAATTACTTAAAATTAGACATTATAATTTTGACATGTTTACTTAGCCTATAGTTTTTTTTGTCCTCCCTTCACATCCCAGGACTCTAGGCCTAGCCCGGAACCGTTTTACACATTACTTCAGGCTAGGCCTAGTGGGTCACGGCATTATCACATAACGAAAATGCCATAGGTGATTGGCGGGATTTGAACCCGGGCCTCCGAGATTGAAAGCCCGCGCTCTAACCACTATGCCAGGCCGCTCCCTACTTATCCTATAGCTAAAAAATGTAAACCAATGTGACACTTGTAAATAAATAAATTAAGTGCCGAGAGAAAAAGTATATCTTGAACAATGCGTCTGAAATAGATCATTTTTAAAGGAACTGTCATTTAAAGTTATGTGTAGTTTTCATAATTATCCAGATTTTGGATTACATGTATGAGCTTATCCAAGATAAAAATATAATATCTCAGGAAAAACATAATTTTAGAGGGTTTTATGCTTGTAAATACCTTATAAGTTCCAGAGGAAAATCCCACCACAGTACATGCAGACATGATTTAAAAAACACCTGTAAAATCGGTACTGTTAAATTATTATAGTTTTCACGCGTGATATGCAGCATCAAGGTAGCAAAATTTGTTTCCATATCACATTTTATGCAGTATTTTTGTGACTTTATTTTACACATATTTTTTGTTCATTACTCAACCAGGTTATCCAAGGTGTGTGGAAAGTAATGAATCCCATTATCCTTTTGTGAATCTTCTCATAGCTAACCAGCGTGTAAGTTGATTAGAGGTTCAGACCATGAAGAGATTTTGAATTTTAGATAGGGTAAATGAGCATGGAGAGATCTCAAGGAATTTCAGACTATAGAGAGATTTTGTGTCACAGTAAGTTTTTTTTTTTTTTTGAATCCCAAGTGGCCAAGTTGTTTTTTCTTTACATACAATTTCTAAGATCAATTAAAAATGGAAAGTTAATCAAGACATTGAATAGCTTCAAGGAAAAGCATTCCTTTAGCTGATGATTCCTAGAAAATGTAGCTATGAATGGCACTGGATTTCCAATTTAAGGCAATGAAATTAGCTCAAAACGATTCATCCTTTCAAGGAGATCTGGAGAAATGCAGGATCTTTGACAGTTAAAGAGTTAAAAGTCGTCTGTAAAAAGTGTTCTGCAAAAAGGAGGTGATTGTTTTGAAGATGTGAAGATAGACGTTCACAGAAATTTCAAATACAGATGAGCCTGGATAGGAGTTTTATGTTATACCATATTATGGCAATAAATAAATTTAAAAGGAATCATCCGAACATCTTTGAAATTCTTTGATATTAGGAGCCAATTGGTTGAAATTCCCCTGAACCTTATGATTTGGTTAATAGCTGTAAATATCAGAGTGTCATAAGCTTGAAACTAAGCCGCAAAGGACTGAGTGGTTATAAAGTATGAGTCAAAATACCTTTTCCTAAATGTTGAGACACTTTGGCAAATCTACGTAGAAATGCCTTTAATTTGATACCTCAAATGTTAAAATAGGACCAGCCGCTATTGAGGCATGACTGTGAAAAGAAAAACCCTCCTTATTAATTTATAGATTATTGTAGAATATGCCCAGAAGGAGGAAAAGTATTGTCTTTCATGAAGTCAGCTACTTTCTTTTATAGCTAATTCTTAAGGTTCTTCCTTCTCCTATGAGGAAACGTTCCATAAAGGAACTTTATGCCTGAACATTTTTCCAAAACTTAATCAATGAAGTTTGTGTTCATTTGCTGTTTTGAATTTTTTAGCTATATGTATGAAAGGTCTTGTGTGGAAGTGACGAAAATTTCATTAATTTTCACCAAGTAAAATTTTATATCATTTCATACTCAGAATTGTAAGATTGACAAAACAATCGTTTTGCCGATCAAGCTGTTCAGGATTACATTAAAGAAAGAAATACATTTTATCCTTTCAATTAAAAAAAAATTCCAATAGGTTTTAACTTTTTCTCACATATAAAAATAATAACTGGAGGTAATTAAATAGCACTGTTCTGAGAAATGTGGGGAATCTTCAGAACTTTAAATGTACCATCATTATGACAGCTTCTTCAATAAAATATATCTCATGTTAAGTCGTTACACTTTTTCGTAGTCATATACATTTGTGTCGTGAATTTCAGATAGTTATAAGCGATTGCTTGTGGATGTGATATTCCCTGGTGAGGGTTAACGTCTTTACGCATTAAAGCACTAGTGAATACTATGGTCATCCATAGTAGCATTATCATAATCAGACCAGTTCATAATTCATTGGTGAAATTGTGGTTCGGATCCCGTGTTAAAATGTAGGCCCCTTAGTTGCCATTGGCTGGGCTTTTAATTAGCAGTCCTGTCTAAGGAACATGTCGGCCTTAGTCAGCAAGAAGACTACAAGATCGCACCACAATCATCCTACACTCTCTCATTCATACTTGTCTTAAATTACCTACCAGGATAGGTCGCCAGTATAAAGTATATTTACTGTTTAGCCTTTGTGAACCAGTCAAATGATAAAATTAAGCTTTAACGTTAGACAATATTTTAATGGACCTCTGTGTTGGTTTGGGTTGCAGTTGCGATAGGCCTGATAGTCCAGCACATCTGGGACATTTTGCACGGGTCGGGCACGAGCCATTCAAGCCAACACAAGGTTACGGGACGCCGGGCCAGTTCTGGCTCGGACACCCTCAGTCGCTAGACTGGTCACGCGTAGGTAGAAAGGGACAGGTAAACGGTCAGGTCAAGGAGGTACAAGTTTCATATCTGATCTTCTGCCTTTACCGGTTAAGTTTACTGATTGATGTTTGTGTTTATCCCAGGTTTAGTACCTGAACTTCTCAGTATAATGGAACATGGATAAAGATCACTTTTGTTTTCACTCAATTGTCCTCCGTTTAGGTTTCAACAATCCAATATCAACTATTAACGAATTGTATTTAACGCAATCTACGTACTGTTGTGACAGTCAATGTTAAATACAATGGAATCAGATGTCGAGTTCTAAAAAAACCCAAAAAACTATCGACTGCTGTCAGTAATGAAGAAACATAGACAACAACCAATAACCTAAATCATTGTCAAATATATATATATAATTCATTTCTCGGAAGAACAATGAAAAGTACCTAAATACAGTTTAAGTTTATAAAACTAAAACATAATAAAGCTAACCAGAAGCTAAATTAAAACATTACTAACATCGATTGACTAAAAACTTACCTAATTTTTCTCCTCAACCGTCATCTTGCACTGAGATACTGTTGATAATATACTTGCATAGAGTAACAAAACAAACATGAAAAATACAATGGAATCGAATGTCGAGTTTTACCCAAAAAACAATATATTGAAGTTCAACTATCGGTAGATCATTCTAAATTGTTTTATTAGAAATCAGATGTTGAATCATCTGCTATAGGAACCAACAGCAGAAGATCAGATATGAAACTCATACCGGTCAGGAACACAGAAATCATCAGTCGACGTTGAAATAAAAATGTTTTCAAAATGTGAAAAAGTACAAAATTAACTCCACTGCCTCGGTGCTGAATGTAGTGTAAACAGAATGTAGTAGTTATAGTCATAAAAATTTAATTTGTTGCTTTTTACCGTCAGTATTATTGTTTTACTACATTTTAAATTACTATAAAAATGATTGTGTTTTTTAATAAATAATATGAATCTTAAGAATGTATTCATCAAGTAACTGTTTTGTTTTGATTGTTGTAATTTTTTCTGCCAACAGATCAATTGAAAGTTTGGGAGTTTTACAATATAAATTAGCTTACAGTGTGAACAGGCAATTGTTTAGAATCATTTTGATTAACAAAAATCATACTTATTTGATCTGTTTTGCAGGACATTCCTATTGCTTACAGGGTATTGTAATAATTTAGATCAAATAGTAGATTAACTATAAATGGCAAGTATAAGTTTGTGATATTTTCTGAGAGATGAGAAGTAATGATAAGTGTGAGCATATGATTAGAAAACGACTAAATTTATGATCAGTGCCTAAGAAAGCAAAATAGGATTGTGAAATCGGAGATTCTCGTAATACAGATCTGATGCATTAACAAACCTTTTATTTAGTGATAAAAAACTTTTTAATTTCTTCTATCAACTATTACTTCCAAGCATTATGAAAATTGTGTTTTGTCATTTGGGTCAAATGTAGCTCTTTAAAAAGATATCAAGTTAAACTTGAGCGAGAATCAAGCAGTCATTTTAAAGTTGCTTGGTGCTGATGTAATACCTAACCCATTAAAAATCTCATTTTAATCTAAACATTGGGTAATAAGAAACAACATGTAATTAACATGTTCACATTCTGTAGCATGAGAGATTTCATAATTTGGGTAACGATGTTTCTTAAACATGATAAGTGTCTCCAAGCTTTTATGTTAATTTCCAAATTTTTCCTTTGGTTACGTTTTATGATATGAATTACAAACCTGAAGTCTTAGGTGTTAATAATTAATTACTGTATTATTTCAGATAGCCTAGTACAATATTGACTGAAAGTACAATAGACACTATTTAAATGTCATTAACTTCTTAAAGTCTGAGTAATTTAGTACCCTTGTAAACCTCAAGGCCGGGAATTTTTTCAAGTTACCAGCAAATTCATGACTTCTCTGTTTTAAATGTAACTTGAATATACAAACAAAAATAACTTGTATATTTAACCTTTCTCTCTGCAGTTTATTAGTTTAAAAAATTTATCCATCATAAATATTTATTTTTTTAATTGGAGTTAAACCTATTTTTCACCAGCAGGCCTGGGACGAACTGGAAGATTGATAACAGATTTATGTTGCAGTATTCACAAACTAACACTCGACTGACAATTTCCGCGACCTGTTTCATCATCACTTTCACTATCTGTGTCGTAAATCACTTAGACTCTTATTTCAAAGTTTTCGCTAATTTCAAGGTCACTCAAAAGTTTTCGATCCCCCATTGTGCAATGTTTACAAACACGGACCAGCTGCCCAGCTTCCATGGCCCGGCGGCGGGGCTTGGACAGCGCCGTGCAGGCCCGGACTGGCCATAAGGGCAGCCGGGCAAATGTCCGGTGGGCCGCCACCTCCAGGGTCGCTGGGCCGCTTGGGGGCCGGCCGCAGAAGGCAACTTCCCCCCCCCCCTCGAGTAATGCATACTGGGGTTCTGGGACCCGGGAACAGACTAAAAGGTACTGAAATGACAATAAAGAGGCCGAAAACCACATGTGCGAGCTAAAAAAAGGTCACCACTTTTGTCGAGCCGGAAATTCTGTCGCCGGCCCTCTCCAAAGCCCCCCCGAGTGGGCCGGTGTGGAAATGCTGTGGGCCGGTGTGGAAATGCTGTGGGCCGGTGTGGAAATGCTGTGGGCCGGTACGCCATATATATGCCCGGGCCAAAATTTCTTCCCAGTCCGGCCCTGGCGCCTTGTATACGCGACCATGGATTTTAAGAGGTTAAATAATTAGACAAGGTTAAATAAGGTTTAAATAAGAGGTTAAATGAAATAGACAAGAGGTTAAGAGGTAAAATGAAACATCCTCTATGATAACCTTGTCCCTATGTTTAAAGTCGTTGAAAAATTGAATTTGATCAAATGTTGACAGTATACTCTTCTGAAAATTCAGCCCTTTACCTTAATTAGTGGTACACTTTCTTGAAATTTTGAGATATCAGCAAATCTGTGTAAAACTAAGTGTTCAGTGTAATGTTTTTTTTTCATATTAATGAATAGATTATAAAAACAGAATTACTTATTTCAAGTTTAATTAATATGTTTACATAATCTGGATTGGTTCCCTTTTAGCCTTGTGAAAAGTTTGCTTTTCTGCATGTAGGTGTATGCTTCACGTCCACTAATTCCAAAAACCTTTAAGGCTGAGCCCTTTGGGCCTCCAGGAAAAAAAGATCTAAATAATCATTTCATATTGATTAGTAAAAATTACTTGTTTCACATAATCTGCTTTTCTCAATGTCAGAGAGATCCATTATTATGGCACTACTTGCACTATAATAATAAGTCTCATTCCTTTTTGTGTTTCAAGTTTTTTTCATTAAAATTAAAATCAAAATTTCTTAAATACCAGTTACTGAACCCATTCTTCCATTCTTCAAATGGAGTGGAAGACATTATAACCAGTGTCAATAAAAGCGGCTGGCACAGGTTAAGCAGGTCAACCAAATATTTAATGTAAAGCTTAAGAATCAGCTGGCCCGTTTCTAAGTTTGACCTTCACCCATCGTTTCTATTGACACCGATTATAATAAATAGTCAATTGAAATTCTTTTTGGTTAGCTTGAAACACAGTTCTTGCTTCTAGTCTTTAAACTGTCAAATTAAAATATTTACAGCAGATTTTATTTCAATACCTGACTTGTTACATTCGTGTAAAATGAAAAATATTGAAGTTTTGGATGACCATGGGACACAGCTTGAGAGGATTTTTAGGACATGAATATGTTATTTGGGTTCAAGATCTTCCTTATTTCAGAATTCCAGTCTAATCGGTTTAGTAATTTTTGCAGTGTTCCCGGATCAGCAGACAGAAACCATATTTATTTTATAATATTATAGCTATAAATAAATAAATTTTTACTCAGTTAAAACACAGTTGCGTAAAAAGAGCTTCCTAAGATCTATGGCATGAGGATCACTTAAACCTCTGAAATAAGTGTTTATTCATTTTCATGACTTACACTCAGTTTTTTTGTGTAGTTGATTCAGATCATGGTAGAATTAAAACCTATCAAATCCTAAAGTATAAACTAAGATAGAATGATAGAATCAACATCTTAAATTTGTTTACCTTCCTGTTACCTGCATTGATTTATATTTTTGTTCCAAATTATTGTGCATAGTTATTCTTACCATGTCTGCAATTGGTGAATTTTTTTCTATTTAACAAATTTAAAATGTTTATTTGTTAGATGGTACTTTTTCGTATAAAACTGCTTTAGACATTTGTTGTAAGGTTAATTTAGTATAGCTACAAGAAAACTGGTCTTCCAACTTTTAATTATCTTGTTAATGAATGGTTTAACTGCAATTTTTTAATCTCAATGTTTTAAATTTTATTTTAATGCCACTTTTTTTACTGCTTCAGTTCTGTTCCAAAACTATGTTGGTAGATTAATAATATTGATTTTATAACTTTTAATATTAAGATTTTTTTCATATCTGAGAAAAACACAAGTAGCAAGTTACAAAATAACGCTAAAATTTCAATAGTAAACACTAATGTTATTTGATAGTTTTATTTAAATAGTGGTTTGTGGCTTGTTACTTGTGCTTTGTTGATCAAATAAAACCCGCTTTGAAACATGGCCAATTCGTCAACTCTAAGTGAAATTAATTATTTATTCACACTATTTTGAAATTTATTCTGTAGCTTGGCCTAGTTTTTGAGAAAAATGTAATTTTTGAAAGGTACATGTAAATAGTATATTTTGTATGTCTGGAAAGAATAAATTAATATTGAAATTGTAGTATTACCTGTCCCTTTCTGCAATGGAGAAAAACAATATCTTAGTGATCTTTCAATATTAATTCATTTATTGGAGTCAATTATTTGTTAAATATACATATAATAATATGTATTAACAAGCTATTTTATTTAGCTTTATTGTTAGCTTTATTTTTTCCATATTATTACATTACTTGTATAACAATCTGTTTAGAAAAGCTGTTAGGTTTATTTGTTTAGCATTGGTTATTGCATTTCTCTAATTCAAATCTATAATTAAGTTTTCGCACAAGTTTGTCTGTAAATGAACAGCACAGATTGAGTTTTTGAATCTCAGAATCCAAACATGAATTACTTATAACGGTGATAGTGGGTGTGATTGGTGTTTTTTTTACATGTTCTAGAATGTTGCATAATATTTGTTCAACTCAATGAAATCACATTCCTTGTCACAGCATTTAGGTCTTGACTGTAACAGCCATCACATTTCCTACTGATAAAATTTGAAATAAAATTTGTACATTGTGTATTTCTACATTTGTTATTCGTACCCTATCTGTACAAAACTGGTAATTAGGAGTTCTTAATATATTACATATTATTTAAAGTAAAATATATCTAAGATTATTCAAGACTGTTGCAGACTGTTAAATACTGTTTAAAATTGCTTCCATACTTCTGATTATATCGGCCTCTGTCTCTTAGTTTGTAAAGTGAAGCCCCTTCCTACACGAACAGAAGTTGCAAAAAGGAACCAATAGACAAACAGGGACCTATGAAAACATATGACTCTCTCATAGTTGATTGGTTTTTGAATATTTTTAGTTTTTAGGGAGGGTAATCATTTTACTAACCCGGGGAATAGACATTTATTTTTCGTTTTTTTATTGTCTCAGTTCGTCTTCAAAGTGCACGAATCACACTGTCTTAGATTTAACCCTCCATGTTATACAGAACATCTGTATGGCAAGTATCATAAACAAAAAGTGTACATAGTAGACCAGCCAATCAAAAAGCATTACTCAGTAATCTCCCACATGACATCACGGAGGCATTTTAATTCTGATTAGCTGCTTTACAATGTGATTAGCTGAAACAGCTGCACTTAAATTCTGATGAGCTGAAACAGCTGCATTCCAATTTTGATTAGCTGAAACAGCTGCATTTAAATTCTGATTAGATTAAACAGGTGCATTCCAATTCTGATTAGGTTAAACAGCTGCTTTCCAATTTTGATTAGCTGAAACAGCTGCATTTCAATTCTGATAAGCTGAAACAGCTGCTTTCCATTTGGCTTATTAGCTAAAACAATGCATTCCAATTCTGATCAGCTGAAACAGCTGTATTCCAATTCTGATTAGCTGAAACAGCTGCATTCCAATTCTGATTAGCTGAAACACTATTGTTGTGGAGTGTGGTACTGAGAATTGCAGGCGCTTGACCACTTCCCCCCGGGTTGTACCAGCAGTACTACTATGTTTCTTGGAAACTGCCACTGCCTCATCCCTTCTTGAAAATCCTGACTGTCTAAAAAGAACTGAAAAATCTGTATTTTAACAAGTTACTGCAGGTATGGACAATCACAGCTTTCAGTTTTAGAATCCTTATGGCCAAGAAAATGAGGTGGATGTTTTTTGAAATGCATAAAAAATGAGTGACTAGAGGGGCTCTGCATCGCCTTCAGTCCCACACTTGTAAACTCGCTACAATAGTAACGTGATAAATGAGATTGCCTCACCTGTTTAATCAATAATAATAATATTATTATTTTCCAAATCAGAAGTACAATTAATTTACATAAATATTCAAAGCATAGTGAATTATAATTCACCAGACTGACTTTGATGTTTTCTTAAATGGGAAATAATTTCAGGCCTCCAAGGCAATGCCTGTTTGGATTTGTTTGCATCTCTCCGAATTACTTATTGTTTTTTAAAGTAGCATGACAAAAAACTAATACAACATACAATATGAAATAAAACTCACTAATATCTAGAAGATAATAATCTTTCTTGTTATCTTCGAACTCCATATATATATATATATGTGTATGTATATGTATATATACTCGAGTATTGCATCGGCAGATAGCTTTAATCGTTAATAATTTTAATCTTCAACACAGTCTGGGTGTCCAACCGACTTCCTAGGAAACAACAATGGTCTAATAAAAATCTTTAGATGACAAAAACTGGGATACCGAGCTTTGCCTGGATAAAGAAGAAGAACCAACAATTTTTCAATCAACTGTTTTGGTTAAAAATGGCCATAACAATAACATGGGCACTTTGAGGAGCTGTAGGATGAAAACCAGATTTTTCCCAGTCTTGTTACCATTCCCAATCCTGTGGCCAAAACCCTATTTAAAAATCCTTGGACAGAAAAACATTTTGCCCATTATTAGGGTGCTTGTTTTAGAGTATGAATTTAGATTTTAAGAATTATTTCATGACAAACCCTCTCACCTTAAAACTTAGAATAGTTAAAAAAGATTATTTTAATTTTGCATTTTATTTTAGTTTTAAGGTGGTTCAGGATGTTGATATATAATTATTTTAAGGTAAATAAAAAATTAATACTCAAAAGTGTTATGTAATATGTGAATTTAAAAGGTCTTGCTAATCCTTTAGTTACTGATTTTCCAAAGAAGCTCATTGGTTCTCGAATGTTCAAGATTAATGGGGCATTACAGTTTGATTGGATCAGTCAGGTAATTGAACACATGTTCATCAGTCGAGAAGGTCAACTAACAGGCCTGCAGGTGCACTTCTCAACAGGTTGTTGTTACTTTGTTTCAGATTACAATGTTTACAACATTCTATGGACTTATTCTATCTGAAAGAATAATTTACTTATCATTGCAAATGTTATCATTTATTGATTCACTCATTTTATTGTTAAATGTTTTATTCATTTGTTTATCAATTAATACTCAAGTTAATTATTAAATAAACTCCCTAAGTGGCAAAAAAAATCACACTTTTTATTAGTATGAAGAATAATTAAGTTACTCGAAGTGATGCATTTATAATAAAATAATCCTTTTTAAGCTTCATTTAGTAATGTGTGCAAGTCATATCTAAAGTCTTTTCAGGACTAATATATATGACATTCTCTGATAAAATTACTAAAAAATAAAAAGGCTTATAATTGCCAAAGGCTGAATGTCATTATTGTTTTTTGCATCACTGCAGGCGATTAGTTTTGAATTTTGGTGTATTTAATTATAAGTTTTACATCTGGAAAGCTTTTGCCCATGAATTTGTGAACAATAAGAAACACAACCCCTACAAAGAATAGTAAAGCGCTAAAATGAGCCCAGCACGGCTGCCAATAAAGAAAGCTAGCTGAAAAAGGAAAGCAATAGAAGTTCCAACTCTTTACAGCCACTGCGCTGCATAAGCTTGCCTCTCTTGCACTGGATGTGACAACAATAGCGACGCTTTCAAACCCTAGTGAGCTCTTGTAAGCTAAAATTTTGACATGGAAGTTGGTGTTTCTTAATTTTTTTTCAGATAGTTAAAGAGATTGACCAGTGCTGGCAGTTTCTATGTGAAGTTTTATTATTTTTTATTACTAAAAATATACATGCATTTCATTTAAATTATAAGACTCTTCAATCAAATTATAATATTACTAATTTATGTATTTTTTACAGTGGCCATCGACTTGATTGTTCAGCACATCCGAGATCTCCTTAACCATCGGATCAGACCAAACAGGTCGGAACCTCCCTCGCCAGTCCATGGCTACCGGTTACACTAGAGCTGCTGGCTTCACTAGACAAGTACAGTTTACACTAGTCTCTCGATCAACCGACCACTTTGTTCGATCATGCACAGTTACCATTATGGCCATATACAACCGTTACCCAACAACATGCCAGTTTAAAATTTTAGCCTTTATTACACACTTTTTCAGTATTATCAACGATCAATAGTAAAATAACTAAGCACATGTAATGTAGCAGTACAAACAAAATAAATGCAATAAAGTATCCAGTAATAATTGTTTTTATTAGCTTGAAGACCACGGAAAAGTTTTTAAGCTCATTTTGTTATAGAACAAAACCTAGTGGTTTTATTAACAATTGATGATCATACAAGTGTATTTTTTCTTTTTAATTTATTGTTAGATTTGTTAAGTGTACATTTTAGTTACCTATTTCAATGTTTATTACTTTCTTGCCATTACATTTTTACAGTCAATAATTGTTATTGTTGAATATAATTTATTAATGTTAAAAAATCATATTTTCAAAGTTTTTGTATTCATTTTATTACAAATTCATTAAAATTTTATGAATAAAATTATTTTTAGAACTTGAGTTTTTTTTATTTTGTTCCAGGGCTCTTTAAATTAAGGATTCTTTAATTTAAGGATGTTGATATGGCAGTTTTATTAAGGAACTGTGTGCAATGCAGTGGCAGTGTTTCATAAAGCATATAGATTAAAGAGAAAATATAATAATAATAATGTTTTATCTAAAATATTGTAGCAATGCAAGAATTTTAAGAAACTTTATAATGCATTTAGATGACTTGACCAAATTTATGATTTTTTATGCAGCAAAAAATAAAAATACGAATACTAAGCGATGTATTTTTATGCAATTAATTGAAAAAATATTTTGAAGAATTTCTGTTCACATTTTCCTGTTGTTAAAAATCTCATTGCTTTAATATTCAGAGTTTAAAACTTAAAGCAAAATACTAACAACTTAGATAACTTGTTGTGGCCTGCATTTCAGTAGTTGTCCAATTGAAAACTGTTAAGGATGCTGTTGGTAGGTCACAAAAACACCCATTACATTTTGATGCAAAACTAAAAAAATCCATTGAAAAGATCGGGTGAAATAAAATTACACATTATATTCACAAATTTTATTCACTGTGTCTGTAACAACAAAGGCAGCAGGTGGTCCGTGTACAGGGTGTGCTCACGACCGTGGGTCACGCTCAGTACAGTCTCTGCCCCCCGCAGGTACAGTCTGGCCTCCTCCAAGTGGTCCTGGTACACACAGATCTTGCCCAACTTGAGCAGAAGTATCCCCGTTAGCGGGTGTAGTTCCCCGTAGTACCTCCTGCACAATTCAATAATACTTTCTTTCAAAAGAGCTGGTTAATTTAACTGTTGTAGCTTTGCTACAACCAACAGCAGAATACAATTTTGAAAATTCTGAAAAACTAGCTGTTCTATCATGGTTTTGCTCATGATAAAAATTACAGCTGATCTTACTTCTGCTCTTTGAACTGTCAAAAATTTTAGTATTCACCGCTGTTTAAAGTCAGTATTTGAATGTTTACATCCTTATAAAATGTAAACATTGAAGCTAAGGACATTCACGGGGCGTAGCCCGAGGGGATTTTAAGGAAGTGAATAGGCCTATGTCCTTTTCTGATATAGTTGCTCTATTCCTGCAAGATTTTAGCTCAGTTGGTCCTGTATTTTTCACATGGTTGAAAGACAGATATTCACACAAACATCCATACTTTCAAATTTATAATATTATAGTAAGATTTGAAAAAATTATGATGAACTTAATTAAAAATTAAGTTAGGAGCTTTGACCTTTGAAGGGCTTAGAAAAAAAGTAGATTCTAAAGCAATTGGCAATTTGACGAGCCTACTCATTATCCCCTTTAATTTAACACATAAATGTTGCAGATCGGTTCACTGGTCACTGTGAACTCAGATTTCAACTACATATTAACATATAGAATTTTTCTGAGTACATACATGGTTTGGTTGTTAAAGCAAATTAAATATATTTTTACTTCAGTAAATAATAACACAGTGTATATTTTTACAAGATGTTTTTTCCTAAGGTGAAACCCACAGAATCCAACTGGTCTGAAATATTCCATTTTGAGGCTACAAAACTCTCCTTTGATAAATTTATTTGATTAACTAATCTTCAAACATTATAAATGGCTTCCCCCTTAGACCATTTCATTAGGTACCTACCATCAAAATCTTAAGTTAGAAAATATCTCTTAAAAAAACATTTAGTCCCTATCTAAAAATATTTCAGTAACTACTTCAAAATATTCACTTTCTACATTATTATACATATCAGATTGTCCAATCCAATTGCCTTAGGTTGGTTTCTTTGATTTTCGACAGCTGAGCCCAAAATGTGAACTTCTAGGTCATCTCAGATGTTCGATGGGCCAGCTCTCAGATAAGAATGATTTTGCCTTTTATTAACTAGAATTACTGGTCATTTTCGGTTGAGTATCAAAGACATGTAAACTTAAGAAAGTAAAATATATTCATTCAAAAATAAGTAAAAGCCAGTGATTGGTCTCAAGAGGGGTTCTTACTTATATCCCGGCAGTAGTAGTTTCCCGAAGCGTGCCGCGTCCGACCACTGGTTCACCGTGATGCTGCTCTCGAACGCCGCATCAAGCACCTTCACTCTCTGAAGGTTCAGCGGGTGGAACATCTCTCCCTGCTTCTCCAGACACGTTTTGGCTATGTCCAAGTCTGTGAAGCTGAGGAAAGTCCTCTCAAAAATAACTGTCCCTCTTATCCAGACATATTTAACCAGTCTAACTCAACTCAGTTTAACTGAACTAAGCTTCATGGAAGTGAGGTCTTTTTAACCAAACAATTTTTATCAGCACATTGATTTATCGGTCATGATCGAGTAGTTAATGAGCAGTACTGTCTCAACAATTCTCGTGGAAAGATTTTAGACCAGTATAAGCAATAGCCTGAATTAGAGCACAGTATTATCCATAACACACTATAAATCTAATTTTATTCATTAGAGTTATAATTTAACAGGTCTTAAGGTATGTTGGTGTAACCAGAAAACCTGTCAACCAGACCGCTCTTAGCCCGAGGTGTCCAGATAAGTGGGAGTCTACTGCAAGCATTGATAAACTGGATAAGAATATTGGCTGATATTGCACATTTGATGCTACTTCTTAAAGTCAACCATAGCTGATAAGTATATTTGATGATCAAAAATGTAATTCTAAATTTAATTGCTTTCAATTGTAGGTAAATCTTGTAATCTTTTTATAAACTTATAATCCTCTAAAGAAAACAGAACAACTATTCTTGAAGCTGGTTTGTGGTTATGATTTATTTTAATATTACTAGCAAATGTGTCATGTGAAAGCAATTTAAATTAGAAATACATTCTACAATCATGCTACACTCAGTTCTCATTCATATACTTGGCTTAAAATACCTACGCTTTTGTATTTTGTGTGTAGATCGCCATTTCAAGAAAAGTATAAGGTGTGTTTAAATATCAGCTTGAAAGATGTTAATGACAAAATCATATGCTTTAAATACACTAACCTCTTTATTGTCATGAGAAAAATATTCTAAAAGATTCTTTAAAGGATACAAGAAAAGTTTTTCATGTTTTCGAGTTGAAGATCCACAAACTCACTCACTTCCAAAAACCTCTTGTAAAGTTCTGGCTTGACATTTTCTTTGCATTTAGGACAGCTAGGAGGTAGATTATCTTCCCCAGTTGAGTGCTGAAAAACGATTACACTGGTTCTTTAAAGTTTTGTATTAAACTTTGATGCCAACTCTGACATTATTTAAAGTTTTCAATGTTTTCATATAAATGTTCGGCAGAACCTCGATGCACCGATACCCATCAATGCTACTGTAGTTTTAACGTGCTCTAAATGACGCCGTGTATCACAAGGAAAGTATATGCGCCACTGTAATATAACATGTCTGATGGTTGAAAGCCAAAACAATTAATTGTAGGACTTAAACAAGGGTTTAATTTATTCCAAAACCTTTTTAATCAACTTATTATTCAGGTTTAAATAGAGATCTCTGATTTTGGCCTATTTTCCATCATTTAACTGATATATTCCCAATCCTGAGGGTGAATGTTAATATGGTTTCCGATGTATCCATTTTGTATATTATTTAAACTAATAATATACAGTAGTTGTTTCTAGGATTTTCAGGTAACTATAGTTTACCCTCCTAATTGAATGAATTTTAAAATAAATAAAAAACTCTTGGACACAACATTTGTATAGTTCAAAGAAATATTTGTAAAATTTGTAACACCTGCTTGATTGGGCATAACCAAAGTGTAATATATAAAAATAACCTGTAACTTTAACTAACGGTAGATTAGTATTGCAAAAAAATACTGGAGTAGCTACAGTATTATAACAACACTTTTTTGTCACCTTTTCCTTAAAATATTCACAGATAAAAGAACATATTTAATGTGAGATATTTGGTTTGAGAAAACTTAAGACTACTTTAATTTTAAACTGCAAATGAAAATAATTCCATCTTTAAAATTCCTAGGTCAAAATAAGTAAATGACAAAATTGATATCAAGTTTGACGATACCTTTGCTTTACAAGGCACAGGAACGTTACTGCAACAACTGCTGTTGGGGCAGAGCATCGAGTTGTTAAGTTTGACCTCTTCGACATCCAAGCACCGCAAACACTGACAGAGAAAGTAATACGTATCCATCAACTCCTGTTGGCGCTCCTTGGGACTGTTCAGTAGCTCTATGTAAGATATGAACACCTGCAAACATAAGTAGGGTTGAAACTACTAAAGCAAAGGCGGTTCAATAAGTGGTCATATTAGGGCGCTTTAGAGTACAAAGAAATTATTTTTTGGGGCTTAAAAGCAAGATCAAGATCTTGGTAAATGTTTAGATATAATTCTGCTTTCATAGAGTCAATTGCAGAGACACAGATGTCTGGGTCAGCATATTCTAGCCAGGTGAGAAACAATAGTGATGATTTCAGGCTAACCCTGACAATGCAGTTTTATTGGTTTGCTAACAAATGTCTCTGCAACATATTGTTGCTGTGCTTTTAGTTTTTGAGACTATTCTAAGTGGTTCTCACCCGCAATGCAGTTCCTCATCAGAAAGGCAGTGTATTCTTTTGAGAAATATGCAGAATAAATATATTTTATAATTTTGTTTATAAAATAGAGTTTGTTTTAGAAAGTTTATGTTACAGATTTCATAACATCACTGTATTGTTCACTGTAACTTCATTGTATTGTTTACGTTCTGACGTTCTGACATAATTTTTGTACAAGTAAGTGTTAAAACAATCCTGTTTGCACATGTACAGTAGAGCGCCGATTATCCGAACTAATTGGGGACAAGGGGTGTTCGGATAACTGAATATTCGGATAATCGAACATGAAAAGACAACAATTTAAAATTATATATGTAACATAATTCTTAATAGTAAAAAGGCTAAAAAATGATCAAACAAAATTATTCACTTAATTTTATTATGAAATCTATCAGAATACATTGATATCCCGGCGCAACGGGAGTTTCGGTTGGCGCGTGAATTTGAATTGCTTGAGAATCATGTTCAAAATATGAATTATTATAGCGTTCGGTTAACCGACTGTTCGGATGATCGACGTTCGGATAATCGGCGCTCTACTGTATATTTATCTAGTATACTTAGGGGAAAAGATCTGTATGTATTAACATTTTTACAAGAGTAAGTACATTGTCTCACTTGGGAAAAATTTCCTTAGGAGACACTGTAATCCCTTTAACTCAAAAATAACTAAAAAATTATGAAAAAAGGCCGGTGGAAAGATTTAGTTTTACCTTGGACCAATCAAACTCGGGCATATCAACTAGTGAGCGGATGACTATTGTGGTCCCAGTAAACACTGCGACAGCATTTGGGACACAAGAATGGTCGATGATAGAAACTCCGAGATAGATGCCTGTCCCCAGGGTCATCATCTCTGGGTCTAAGATGTTGAACCCGTTGACTACTAGCTGAAACAAAACACTTTCCTCATGACAACCTTATATAAAACATCTTGATAAACAGTAAAGTATGAAACATTTAAGTAATAAGATGATTTTCTATAGAAGCTTTTGGTTAAGCTACTTGGTGATAGTGATGGTTTACATGATTGAAAACCTTTCACTTTTTATGAGTTTCCACCTCCAGTTAGTATGGAACAAAAAATTGTTAAGAAACACTTACATAACGTTGGCTTATGGATACAGCATTGAATAATTTGTTGTACTGCAACTGTTCCCGAACACCTTTTTTAGACAAAAATAAAATTTGCCTACACAAGTTCTTACCAATATCTCCATCGAGATAAGCTACAGTATAGATGGTGGTGAGAGTACTAGTGAGCTCCAAAGCAAAAAGGGGCTATTAAATTGACATTGAAAAATTGTTATACTGCACTTATCAAGCGAGTCCAATTGTGGGTTAAACAGCGGCATAGCGAAGTGGACCACTTCCTAACCCAGTTTCTGTCAGGACACGGCTATTTCAAGTCGTATCTGCACCGAATAGGCCAGGTCAACGAAGGGCACGAAGGGAGAGGTCAACTCTGGATTTGGCCAAAATATGTCAATTAATTTCAAAAATCTAGTGACATTTTTCATCTGTTTCAGAACTCACAAAAAAAATTTGAAAATAACTTACCCTCCCATATATTCCCAACAGCTCGGCTGAGTTTGGGACATTCTCTTCACCAATGAAATCTAACAGGACATTCTGAAGAGATGTAAAATGTTCCATTCGTTTCTTGTCTTCTTTAATGTCAGAGTAATCTGAAATGAGTCTTTTGATATTTTAACTCATTTACATTTAATAATTTTGTATTACAGTGGAACCTGGATAATTCGAATCTCAAGGGACCAGCTAAAAACTTCGAACTATCCATAAATTCGAATTAAAGAAGTTCTAAAGAATGAGGCCAAAACATTAAAACTTCACATTGTGAATTTAACCTCTTTATCAAATTGATACTCTAAAAGAATAAATTCATCAACAAACGCTAATTATAAGGGTTCAAAAACAGTAATCATGAAACAGAAATAACTACCCTAAAGTATAAACTACCTACGACGCGACCTACGATAATACAAAGAAACATTTCTGCTAGAAAAAATACAGTACGTTCTGCCACTTCTGAACTTGATTCAGGCTAGCAACTTAACTTCGTGAAACACTGACAATTGCCCGCTCATTGACTTTCCGCTAAAGTGAGTGTTTTATAGGACCGAGAATTTGTCGACATGATCACTTCACTTATTTATGTTACGTAAAAAATTTTATAAACACTTAAAAAACAAGACACTGCACAAACAAAAAAAACTCTTTGTTTGAAGGACGATCGAAAACAACGGAATGCTGCACTGGAATTCGGAAGTTAGTTTGGCTGGTGGGGGGAGGGAAGGGGGTCGCAGTGTTGAGTAGCCTTTGTGTCGACATAGAAAACTGTGCATCAGGTCTGGCGCATGGCTCGTTTGCCGGGAGCCGTTCTACACAGAATCAAGCTCGAAAAGACTAGTGGCGCTGCCACGGCGAGCGCAACCCTTTTCCGAACTCGGTGAGCGTTCTGTACTGTTTTTGTTTACATTATTGGTGTCGAGTTACAAGCGATGTTGGGGCAGGGTGGGAAGCATGGGAGGTGGAAGGGATGAGTCATTGGACCAAAACCTGACACGCCATAGGTCTGGCGTTAACTTTTTATTGAATGTCGTAGTAAAACGTGTTTTCCAATGAATTTGTAACTATTTCCAGAGGTGGAATGAAATTGATGTACCTTAATTTGGCACTTAAAAAATTCGAATTATCCAAAATAAAATTCGAATTATCCACGATTTTTTAGCATTGTTTAGATACAAAATGCCAGGGACCAAGAAAAATATTCGAATTAAAGAAGATTTCGAATTATACAAGTTTGAATTATCCAGGTTCCACTGTACTTAGATTTTTTATCATTTGAGTAAAATTTTCTAGTAAAAAACATTTAAATAAGACCTAATATAATATACTTAACAAATTAATGCCACAAGCACAAGCCAAATGGGCTACTTCTAAACTGTTTTAGAACAGGTTACAACTATTTTTGTAGACTTTTTTTCTCTAACTGAGTTTAATCCTACTAGAACATAGTTGTTCCTTGTGTGTTAGCTGTGTGTTTCTTTTCTGGTCAGAAAATGATTCAATGACTCTTGAACCTCTATAAGGCTGCATGACGTGTAAAAAGAAGCACAGTATCCAAACCTGCCGTCCTGGTAGTTGCTAGAGTCATCCCTCGCTCTGGGCAGGGAAGAGGAAGGCAATTTATCAGAGACAAGGCGAGATCAACAAGAATGTCCCAGGGGCAGAGGGGCCCAAACCTTCAAGGAGTGGCAGCGCTGCTGGGAGCATGACGCCAGAGGACAATGGACTGCAAGACATATCAAGCGAGTCCAATTGTGGGTTAAACAGCGGCATAGCAAGGTGGACCACTTCCTAACCCAGTTTCTGTCAGGACACGGCTATTTCAAGTCGTATCTGCACCGAATTGGCTAGACCGGTTCACCGGACCGCATCTACTGCCCGTGCATTCCTAACGATGCAGAACACACCTATTTCCGCTGTTCCTGTTGGGAAAGGCTTTGCCTTGAGCCCATTCAAAAAATTGGTGTTTTTTTCAGTGGATGTAGTTTGTGAAAAGATTATGGAGGACGAGGGCAACTACTGGGATTGTTTGTCACAATTCATCCGGGGTGTCCTCCAACATTAGAAAAACTATCTGGACCAAGAAACGGCCTAAATCCTATAATCGAACAGTTGGATACGGAGTGAGCCCCATGGGTATAAGCCAAATTTAGGCCTAGCCTGATAACAGATAAACAATCCCAGGTTAGAATTCTAAGCGTAGAGGAGGTTTTTTGGTTGGTAACCCTGTTTTTAGGCAAGTCCCACACTACAGGCTGGCCACCTGTGTGCATAGAGCACTTTTCCTTCCTCTTCCTAAAAAAAGGTGCATTATGAAAGATTTATGAATTATGGTTCCATATCATTAAAAAAACTGGTACACAAGATTACCTATCAAATTTCTGATGTACAGCAGTCGTGCGTTAGAAAGCAAACCAAAACAGTCAACTCAGGTTAAAGTGCTGCCGATGATTAAAACCTCTTACTTCCATTTCATCAGTGCTATTCACTTGCATAAAAAGGTAATAAATAAAAGCAATGGTAAAATTTTAATTGAATACTGAAATACTCACGAGACATTAAATCTTTAAACACACGAAAGTTTGTTTGAGTATAAAATCCTCGCTGAGTACCACCTCCTCTCTAAACAAAAAACAAAAATATAGCAATTGTTAATAACTCAGCAACAACCCGTTATCTTAACGGAGCAGATAATTAATTTCTAGAGTCTTCAGAGCTACTCATATTGGTGACCAATAATTATTATTTTTATATATTTTTAAAATTTGCATTGATATAGGATTGGGTAAGTTAACATAATAAACTAGGAAAGCCTTCCCGTTACAGTACCTCATGATCCCGTTACATTACCTCATGATTTATATATTTACTCATTTCAATCCTGTAGATATTCCTTATTTCAATATGAACAATATTTGCTTGCTTGCATGTATGTTTCTTTGCACAGTTATTTCAAGATCGGCTACAAGAATTTCCTTCAAAGTCTATAATAAATAACTAACTGATAGCTCTAAAACATGTTCTAAGCAGAACATATCGCTAGTAAAAATCCTATTATTATGTAAAAAAGTTAATTTGAAAGTTTTAAAATTTTTACATGAGACCATTTTATTGCTAAACTGGCAACCAACAACAACGAATGTAAACATACAAAACTAATACTAGAGCTGTCCAGTTATTTTTTTCAACAGGAAAAAGATAAAAATTAAAATTTGGGTCAAATGGGGAAAAATAATGAACCACTAAGCGGGGCTTGGTACACCAGGTACCCCGGCATTTACCTAAAACTCACAATTCACTAAGCTAGGCTCACTTCATGCTGTAAAGGAATAAAATCATAACTTCCTTTTTTCTAAACTGACATGTCACTGAATAAGATAAAAACTGAGGAAAATCCTTTGAGTGATAAATAAATCCTGAATATGTAATATAAAAAATACACCCTGACAAAAAAATCATTTTCAGGGGGTTTACAGCACCAAATTTTGACTGCATTTCCCACTTCAGCACACACTCCATCTATCGAATTTTAATACATAGGCCTAGCGAAAATGGAAAAAAATGCTTAGTGAAAGACTATCTTAAATCATAACCTTTAGTTTGAAAATTAGACGAGCCAAAGTTCTTGCAGCATCAGGAACGATTCGAGGGAATATTTTCCTCAACTTCTGGCATTCGTCTCTGTGGCTATCCCACCCGTTAGTTTGACAAGCTCTGTTGCAGTACGACACATACTTGCAACCAGTGCACTTCAGGACTTGCCCACTGCAAACAATTAAGTATCTTTTGAAAAGAAAGATTATACATAATTTATAGTATGACTCGTTCAAACCACAGTTTAAAAGCTTTTTACGTGATAAAATTATTTTAAAAAACTTTCATTAATAACTAAAAGTCCATTTGTCCATCTTTAACTATTTTAATAGATTTCAGTAGGAAGAATGATCAAAGCTTCACTTGTAATGAGTAAGAAAGTAAATGAAAGTTGAAAAAGTGTTCAGCTGTATTTAAAAAAATGGAAAAGTTTAGAGAGTACAATTAATTCTAGAAGTTCAACGATAAGATAATTGTGCACTGGAGTTATCAGAAGAGATATTCAAGGTCCATTTTTAACATTAAAGGTCAATGGAGTTTTTCACTATATTTAACACAAATGCCTAATTTGTATATTAGTATTGTTAAAAAATTATAATAAACCCTCCAAAAATAACTTTTTATGATAAAAAAATTTTCAGAAATTTTGTTTTAGAGAATATTGTTTTACTAATAATTTTTTTCTGTAAAGGAAATGGCTAATTGTTCTTATGACCTTCTTTTACATTGATTTTACACTAAATAAAGTATGGTTCAGTTATAAAGCAAACCATAACAAATATCTTAATAAAATTGCCGGTTCCATCAGCCTCTTAACCTGACTTCATCAAGTATCTAAACGGTATGATCTGATTAAACCTATTGGATGCGAACAAGCTGGGATCTCTGGAAAGGAATTTTTTGGTCACTAATATCCCAGTAAAAACACGGAGGGAAGCTAAAAATGCTTACCTTGAGAAGCAGTAATCACAGCGTTCATGTCTTAAACTCGACTTCAAAACGCACACAAATGGAGCTTCTTTCAGCAGTGTTTGACCTTTTTTTACTGAAGTAGTTTTTTTTATTTTGCTTTTCATCTTATTTTATTCCTGCAAAGTAAAAAAGTAAGGCTTGGTTAAAATGTTTTACTATGGGAAGTATTTGTACAACATATTGCTAAATTAGCTTGTTATTATAGTCCATTACAAGGCTAAATTTTTATTCCTTTCAACTTAAATGACTCTACTAGGTATGAGTTCCTAAATTAAGTAATCATTTGATACATTAGATACATCACTTGAAATCATGGTAACTGTCCTGAAAATAGCTCAATATTTAAAAATAAAAATGTGTTTATGTTGCCTCAGTCAACAGCTTTTGTAAATCCAAATGGACTACCGGTTTCAGAAAATCCTAGTTTCCATCCTCAGGTAAATTTCAATATAACATCACTCGAACATGAGTCCCTTGTCACATCATCACGTTTAAAACAAACACAACACATTTTCCCCTCACACGAACGAAAAAATACATCTAATTAAGAAGGTGCACTTTAATCAATGCTTTATGGCCGATGGATGAACGCCGACACACTATTAAGTATTTTAATATTTAAGTTAACTAAATAGGTTGCAAGTGGAAATACTTCAGACAATAATTACAACAATAACTAAAACGGAGTTTAGGCCTACTTATTAAAATGCAGATTAAAATTATTGTTTTAACCACAGAAATTACTGATACTGTAGTTTAATTGTTTTAAATCAAGTTATCTCGTCTGATTCTAAAAGCTGTTTAAAAATTAGAGTTCAAATTTTGACAATAAACTTTCTTGGAAACAACAGACTTATGTCATTTCCACTAGATCGTCTAAAGTCGTATCTCTTTAGTACCTAATTTAAGGAAATATGTGACGGATAATTCTTTAAGATTAGCCTTCCTGAAAATATCATGTAGATATGGGATTACTGTGTGGCAAGACAGAACAGCTATTGAAAATGATCTAAAGATCTAGAAAAAAAACTAAGAATTAATTGGAACATTGTTAGCCCTAGTTGACTTGTTTAATATAAGCAGAAAAGAAACTATTTTCTTGCAATTCTCAATGTTGTGTGCTGGATCAGAGGAAAACTGAAATTTGAGGCAATAAACTTATACTAATAAATTTATCCCTTTCTCACAAAATCCTTAACCAAAAATAATAACTTATATTACGTCTACCTTGTTTCAAATTAGTTTAGGCTTGAGAAAGAGAAACACATTTAGTCTCTTGATGGATATTTGGCGAATAATTAAAGATGGCTTGAAGTAAAAATAACATTCTAGGATGGGTAATAGGACCTGAATAAGACATTCCAAGCATTCCTGTCTGACAGTCTTGGTATCAAATAAAGGAAGGGCATGGATATTCATTTTCTACAAGTCTTGGTAACAGAAACAAAAATATTTCTTCCATGAACTATTATTTGAATTAATTAACATATATATATTGTTCGATAAAACCCGAAAACAATGAATATTGATAATCATAGGCTATATTACAGAGTAGACAACCTAACCTCAAAAGTAAACGTAAACATAAAGCCTGCAGACGTCATAGTTAATTGTTTATTTTTTGCTGCTGAGAGTAAAAAAAACAAAAACGGTACTAGAGCGAGTGTATATAGCCATAGATTATAGAAAATGTAATAAATTTATGATATTATGGATTTGCTGTGTTGGCCTTCCAAAGAATGGTGGAATGGTATGGGGCAAATTTAGATTTTGAATTAAAATTTGATTGTTTCATCTTTTAAGTATTGTATTACTTGTGATGTTAATAAAGGTTCACATGCGGACAGATTACGTCATCATCTTCTGGAAATCAGAGGGGAAATTAATGACGGTAGGAGGGATTGAGGGTTAGAGCAAGGCCTCACTGAAAATAGTGTGGCCTTGGTTAGAAGGATCAACATTTAATTTTTAATTTTATTCTATAAAATTTTTAAAATTTGTTCTATAACTTATATATTTTTATATGAAAATTATATAAGTTTTTATACAATTTCAACAATTAATTTAAGTTACTCGATCAGATTAGAAAACTATTTTTACTATGATTTTACTGTTTGTAGTTTGTATCGGTTGTAATGCCGTTTACGTGGCTGCTGGCTACGTTGACATTCCTCCTGAGAGGGCTAAAACTCTTGATCACTAGGAAGTACTTACTGATATGGTATACTTCGCCCTTTTTCATTCAAACGTCACTCATGGGCTCCAGCTGTAGGATAGGCCTATTATGCATGGATGGTTGTAGAGAAATCCTTCTCCAGAAGTGAGCCCTGCAAATCATCGTCTCCAGCATACAAGGACCATTGTATGCCTATTTTCCCTGGCCAAGGGGCCTCACTGTGTACAACAGTACATCCTCTTCAGCTTAATATACATCAAGGAACATTGGTTCTCCTAATTTTTTGCAGTGCGATCTTTTCAACACCAGGGTGAAAGACATGACTGACTACTGCAGACTGAGCAAGTCAACTTCCCAATTATTCTGGCCACGAAGTTATACAACCTTCTACCAGCCAGTGTCAGGAATTTGGTGGAAAAAGGCCTCTAAAAAGCTTTGGTGGAAAGGGGTCTTCATCATAAAATGGCTGAAAAAGGGGCCATTCCCTATATGCCTCAGAGGAGTGCGTACTTGACAGCAGGTCTTGAAGGAGTACCTGACAGCAGACCTTGGAGGAGTACCTGACAGCAGGCCTTGGAGGAGTAACTGACAGCAGGCATTGGAGGAGTGTCTGACAGCAGGCCTTGGAGGAGTACCTGACAGCAGCAGACCTCAATGCCGACAGCACATAAGTCGATCCACCTACCGTCAGTGCTGTAAATTTTTAAAATAGCCACATCATTATTAGTTTAGTATTATTATTATTTATTACAAAGACTATATCTATCCAGTGAACTACTACAGGTCAACATTGGGACGAGAGGTACGAACTAAGTTTAAAAGTACCGTATCGCTATAAAGCTAAGTATAAAGTGTCATTTACACGACCAAGGCTATAAATCTACGTTTGAAGGCGTGTACACCACAATTTCACCAATAAATTACGAACTGGTGCAATTATGAAGATGGTATATATTTGTGGATTAACGTAGTATTCACTGGTGTGAACGCTAATACCCACCACGGAATATCGCATCCACAAGCCAAGGCCACACTATTGTAGTGTGGCCTAGCACAACCCATCGCTTGTGACCTCGAAGTCGTTGGAGTACAAGACACGCCACCGTCCCAGTTGACCGTGTATTCTGAGCAGTGAATTCAAAGTTTGGTGTTTGATGCAATTTATTTTTTGAGCGACTCAACTAAGCCAACTGGTTTTGTGGATTTTATTGACTGTTACAAAACTCAGTGCGGCTTCAGCAGATCCTAGTGTAATTTTTGATGATCAGTTTAAAAACTGATTTTTGAGGTTGCTACGTTTTTGTCTCTTTGAGGCCCGTTCTTCGATTGAGGCTGTTGCTGTTCCACTTTCAGTAGGAAACGTAGAACTTATAGAGCCTTCAGCCTTCAATCACCTAGTACCAAGAACTGATCTAAAACCTTTACTACAGATAAAATAAATACTTTTTAATTTCAAATTTTGTTGTTCATAGTGAATTTTTTATAGCAATCATTTACTGGCTTTTAAAATCTTACAACAAATCGAACGCCTTCCAGAAAGCCCAGACGCCCAGAGAGAGTAAAAACAAGCAGAAACTTCCAGAGAATTCCCAGAACCAATCAGAACAAGACAAGTAAAGAGGGCAGCTAATCATAGGTCAGGTAACTCTTCTTCTTCTTCCTTTTGAGAAATCAACCAATCGGGCGAACACACGACGGAGTTCTATGAATGATGTGGATTTTCTGATGTACCGTTGTGGAGTTCTTGTCTGCGAGTCATTTGGTTTCAACTGTCAGCGCGCATAAAAGCTAAAACTTTCGGGTGTTAAGAGAGTTTTATTCGTGCGATACTGGTCTTTTCCAAAGACGTATTTAGTGAACTTCTGTACGAGCGTAAAAGGTATGTATTTCTAAAATATAATACGTGCCGGTTTAACCTTTTTAACATATTATTGTACCCACTTACATCCAGACCGCTTCTTGAGTAACACGTTATTCTCTTAAAATATTCGATATGTCTTAGGCGACGCATTCGTTTCAGTATTTGTTATATTTTATTTTGGTTTGTTTCTATTATTTCTACCACTCAATATTTTGCGCTGTCTTAGGAGTTTTGTCTACTACAGTTAAAAATAAGCTAAACTTGAAGTGATTGAAATAGCCTAGCTGGTTGTACATCATTGCCAACGAGGCATACCTACTTCTTGGATAGACCTCTATTGTAAAAGAATTCACAAATTTAACCTATTAACCTATTATACCATTTTCTTCTGGGTGGACTGTATAACATATCCAACTTACCCATTCTCGTCAAATAAATATCCTAGTTGCAGCCTGATGAGAATTAGTAAGCCAGTTAAGCAGCCAGCATAAGCCAGCTAGCATATTTTATTGAAAGCTGCTTCATTGATTTTGTTGCATTTGGCCCCTAAAACCTGTAACTTCTTCCCTCTTGCCTTAAACCCTCCCGTTTTTCATGAATGAAAATGTTGATATAGGCTACATAAATTTTGATTAGGCCTAAGTTATATTTCATATATTTTAAAGAAGTTGCTGTTGAAATCGCTCTTGCACCTATCTGCCCCACACCTAATCATTTGTTTCACAATTCTGCTCTGTACTTGACTTACTGTACTCTTTTACAACCCTCAATCTAGGGAATCAAGTGGGATTTAGGATATTGGGTGGGGAGATTTGGAAGTTCAGTTGGTTGTCGCCTGCTGGCACTGCTATGGTTGATTCCTCTAGATGGAGTTGTTTTTAAATCGACTTTTAAACATAGCCTGGTTCCTTATTTTTTAACTTAATATTTAATATTTATACCTATCTACAAATAACATATGCCTAATCAACAATCTGATTGTTGCAGAAACATGAGGCTATTACCTCGCTTACTTCTTGGAATCGTTTTTTGTGCTGTCTGTAGAGGGGCTACAGATGAAAAGAACAAGGATATCGGAACAGTTGTTGGAATAGATTTAGGAACAACATACTCATGGTAAGTAATAAGTTAAATGTCAAGTCTTAGGGCCTAGTCTAAGTTGGCCTCGTATCAATAGTATTGTATTTAATAATTAAAGTAGGGCCTGATTTGATTTTATTATTTAACTGAATTATTTTTAATAGGCCCTAGCCTAAATAAACTTACCTGCATGTAAAATTAATTTGTACTTTTTAAAGATACTACCCCTAATTGAAATTGAGGCATGAAGACCTTGTGGTGTAATGAATAAGGCAAATTACTGTCAATGGTTATCACTTTGCAAACCAAACCTGGAGATAATGCTGTAGGGCCTATAGTTTGAATCAAAAGACAAGGCCCAAGCCGTCCACAAGCACAGTGTTAGCACAACAAGGCACAACATAGCAATTAACGTAGTCTTATGGATGCAGTGGGTCTTAGGCCTGTAATTTGAATCGGCCTATACATATTGATCTTTTGCAATAAGATCAGCTATTCGTTTTTTTTACATAGCTCAGACAATAGGTCTATTATTAGGTAGGCTAATTCTTCTAACTCTGAACTTGCGCAGTGATTAATCTCTTGAAGAATCGCTTAGGTGTCTAACATATCGCATCACAGATTCATGAACTTGCATGTAATGTTGCATCAAATGTTATTCTAAATAAATACTAGTTTAAACTTAGTTTTAACTGGTGCCAAATCAAGGCCCAGTCCGTCCGTAAGACTAATGTTAGGCCTAATTTTAGCATTGTACTTATGGACAGCGTGGGCCTTAAGATTTGCCACCAGTTATAACGACTTAAGAACTCGATGAAGGGCCATGCTTCATAAGATTTTGTCTTTAAGTTTAAGTGTGTTAACAATTATTATAATGAATTGTTGAATTTCCTTGCATCTAGGTATATGCTTTGTCCATGAAAATGTTAATTTAAGCCATTGAACATTTATATTTTTTGTTTCAGTGTGGGAGTTTATAAGAATGGTAGGGTGGAAATTATTGCAAATGACCAAGGAAACAGAATAACACCATCCTATGTCGCCTTTACAACTGAAGGGGAGCGTCTCATCGGAGATGCTGCCAAAAACCAGCTGACTACAAACCCTGAAAATACCGTGTTTGATGCCAAGCGACTGATTGGTAGAGATTGGACTGACAGCACTGTTCAAGCAGATATTAAATTTTTCCCTTTCAAGGTAAGAAAAATGAAATAATTTTTGTGTACTCAATAACCTTAACTACCTTATTTGAGAAAGTTTAAAATCCAAAGTCTCTCCTTTTAATTTTTCAATTGAAGAAACTTGTCATCAATCGTTTAATAATTACAGTTTGATTTGGTGATGCAATGAAAGTCATTACGAAGTTGCTCTGTCTTTTGTTGCAATGTGTTTTGAGGCTGATGCAATTCTTACGTCGAGTTGTGTAAAGGGTTAGGCCTATACATTATTTCAAAACTGAATTCAAACGTAACAATCTATTTTTAGAGTAATCATAAATTTAATTTTGTATTAAAGTTATGAATCCTGTGATAGCCACTTAAGGGGAGTCGATACTGAAAATGACCAATTTTGTACAAAAATTCAATTTTTTTATATATTTTTTTCTTGTTCTATGGTTTATAACGTTTCAGAAAAACACAACATATGGTATAATATATTTTTTTATCACTATGAAAAAAATATTTTAAGTGGTGCGTGCACACCGGTTTCGTGGCATCATCTATAGTTACTAAGTAAACTAGTATATACTTTGACCGCTGTTTTCCGCAACTTTAAAATTTTGTTATTTTTTACAAACAAGTTCTTATAACCTTTTAACTAATAAAGCTATATAAATGCAATTTTTATCACACTTTGTTTATACGATAAAGCAACTTTTTGTGCATGGATATTGTAATAGGTTAAATACAAGTACTTGAAAAAAAAGGTTAAAAATTAATTACATCAAAATAAAAAAAAAAACAGTTATTTATGAAGTCATAACTCATAAACTGATTGAGAAAAAAACATGAGTATGCACAAAAATTTAGAGTTTTTTTTTTGCTCTTTAAAATGAGATATCTAACAATAAAATTGGTTCAGTAGATGAAAAGTTAAAAGAGATTTAAAAAACCCATTTTTCCCCCCGAAAAAACTCAAAAAACTTCCAAAAGTTTGTAAAAAAATAATTTTTTAATTTAACAGTGGTAAACCTTTTTCTAAGACTGAATGAACCTAGATACCCCCGTTGCAGCAGACCTGCATACTCAGCGAATTTCAAGTGCAAAACAACATATTTCGATCCAACATAGCGAGATTTGACATGTTTTTGTAAGCTCCATAAGAATAACATGGGGAATGAGTATGGAGGTTTGCTGCTACAGGTATATTAAAACTGGGTGGTTTTAATTCAATATTTAGTAGATCTGAACTAGAAGAAGCCATTTACCAAGTTTTATAAAGATATGTTGAGAAATAAGCGAGATATAGAATTTTACTTATTTCCCATAAGGTTAACATTGGGACAACGTACTGTGTTTACCACTTTCAATATCTCGGCAACCAATGGACATAGAGCCATGATTCAAAATACTAAATTGTTTGTTTTTTTGGGCTGAATTCAATGGTGCCAATAAAAATTTGAAAAATTTTATTTTTCTATGTAAAAGTCTCAAAAAACCCATTTTTGGGAGGGTTTACCCCCCCTTCCGGTGGTCCGATCGGGCTGGTTTACGAACTCGTCCGAATAATTACTACTTTACACGTCTATGCCAAATTTCATTCCGATTGGACCATTTTTGCGCAAGTTATCGTGCTTAAAGACACATATATATATATATAGATATATATATAGATATATAGATATATATATATATATATATTTATGAAAGTGAACGAATGGTGTTTTTGGCATCTGAGGACCTCAAAAAGAAAAGTTATGATGGTTTTAGGCTTAGGTCTTACCATGAGACCTACGGTAACAGCTTCTTCCCTATAGGGGAAATTCGCTAAAAAGTATTTATGATAATTTTTAAAAGGATTTAAAAAAAATCACTAGTTTCAGTATCGACTCCCCTTAAGCTTTTTTCTAAAAATCTTATCTATTGAGAATTATTTTAATAATATTATGTACAAGATTCAATGTAAAACAGTTTTTCATAATAATTATTCAGCCATTAAAAATCTCATTTTGCTTAACGATTATTACTTTCTGTTAGAACATGTACCATGTGAGCCTGCGGGAAATTAATACCTGATTAAATGTTTTATCAGTTAAAATTTGATTTTAGCCTTTTAGCATTTTTGCATCTCTTTCAGGTCATTGAGAAAAATGGCAAACCGCATATTCAAGTTAGCACATCGCAGGGTGTCAAAGTCTTTGCTCCTGAAGAAATTTCAGCTATGGTTCTTGGAAAGATGAAGGAGACTGCTGAAGCCTACTTGGGAAAGAAGGTAAGACCCATTGTGTTACTAGTACAAATTAGTAATTGAGAAATAACTCGTTTTTTTTACATATCAATAAAAAACCTGAATGTGTAAGGTCTGATAGAATAAATTTTTGAATCACATTTTCAAATACATTTCCTAGACCTATTGTGATAGTACCATATCAAAACGTTTTTTCTTGGTAAGAATAACTTTTATTAATTTGAAAATTGTGAATTTTTAAACTTAAAACAGCCAAGTAGTCAGTTATTTTCTAGTTGCCATACTGCATCAATTTAAAATTATCTTTCAAATTTATTCTATTAAACTCTTTTAGAATTATTGTAACTTTCGTTTTCTGTTTAATATCTAAATTTGTTTAAGTTAACCTTCCTCTTAAATGTCTCAGGTGACACACGCTGTGGTCACAGTGCCGGCTTACTTCAACGACGCCCAGAGACAGGCGACCAAGGACGCCGGCACAATTGCTGGCCTCAACGTCATGAGGATCATCAACGAGCCCACGGCCGCCGCCATCGCCTATGGACTCGACAAGCGAGAGGGTGAAAAGAACGTCCTGGTCTTTGATCTTGGCGGTGGTACTTTTGATGTGTCCCTCCTGACAATTGACAACGGCGTGTTTGAGGTTAGTTTCCACAATTGGTTGTAATTGAGTAATTAGGGATGGTTTGCCCCATTTTTGAGAAATTTTAATTAGATTCCCTGATTTCCAACTTTGTTATTGTGTATCGTTGAGCAATTGGGAGGAACATCTGCTATCCTGAATAAATTGATCTCGATTTGTCACAGTGGGTCCAAAATTTTTAATGATGCCAGAACCAATCCATCCACTGGTATGATGGTAAACCAGTTGAACTTATCTCTCATTTCAGTAGCCTTAATGTCTTTCACAACAAGCATTACTCTAAAGGGAGGTAATAGTGTGATGTAATCTAAAGAGGTTATAGCATGACGTAGTATCGTAGAGGATGGGTTATCACCCACTCGTCACAAACTATTATTTATCAATAGCAACATGCACATGGTGATAACCGGTGGTTGTATCAAGTTTACATAGGCTTTATACAACATAGGCCTAGAGGTAGATCATAGCATAACTTATTTTCGCACAAAGAATAAAATATCTAAATTTAGGTCCCCCTAAATCTTAATTCTTAAGAACCATAAGTTAAGGAAGTATTTGGAGTAGATCCAAATAAATTTAAATTTTATACAGTTTAATTTTCATTCACTATGCAGTTCAAAGATTCATAAAAATCCTAAAATGATATTAAAAAAGGGAATATAGGTTTCTATCCTGAACTTTAGTTTTTGTAACATGATAACTTCGTTCAGGTGGTTTCAACCAATGGAGACACCCATCTGGGAGGCGAGGACTTTGACCAGAGAGTCATGGATCATTTCATCAAGCTGTACAAGAAGAAGAAGGGCAAGGACATCAGGAAGGACAACCGAGCTGTGCAGAAGCTGAGGAGGGAAGTGGAGAAAGCCAAGCGAGCCCTGTCGTCCAGCCACCAAGTGAGGATCGAGATTGAAAGTTTCTTCGAGGGAGAAGACTTCTCCGAAACTCTGACCAGAGCCAAGTTCGAGGAACTGAACATGGTAAGTGGGCGTTTATAATACAGTATCTCACCGTGATTTTATTGAAAGAAAAGAAAAATTAGTAGTGCTTAGATCTTAATTTTAGAGTTTCTCACAGATATTGTCCAGTCCTATTTATCTTCTTATATTCTCTTAGCTTTGGAAAAAAATATCCTTGGACACTTTCACTTTGAATCTGAAAAGTTTTCAGCAGACAAAGTTGATTCTTTGATTCTGCTCTTATAATAACACCATTGGCATAATCTTTTCTTTTTTTCTTTGTTTGTTCCACCAGCTGAAATTAAATTTAAACGAGTTTAATCAATGTGAAAAGGGTGTACAATCAGAAAGTGTCCTAGCCATTTGATCTTCACATTCTTTAGATGACAATTAATTGAAGGATTACTTCTTGTCCATTTGCATTGGCGTAATCTTTTCTTTTTTTCTTTGTTTGTTCCACCAGCTGAAATTAAATTTAAACGAGTTTAATCAATGTAAAAAGGGTGTACAATCAGAAAGTATCCTAGCCATTTGATCTTCAAATTCTTTAGATGTCAATTAATTGAAGGATTACTTCTTGTCCATTTGCCTAAAAGACTAAGCCAAGGAGTTAAAAACATGCAGCAAATTGATTGTCATTATTTTTTTTTAACAAGTAGCATGCACTAAATTTGCACCTCACTGCCACTGGATGGTTTAGTCTTCCTACCAAAAGAGTCGAAAGTTCAAAATTATAATAGTTTATTGTAATATTTATACTTCCATAAAAATTTGTAATCCTGGTCATACAGAATACCAGTATTTCTATTGTCATTTCTGTTGGGCATCTCGCTATTTCCTTTACAGTTTTCAGCTCGGGTAACCAAAAGTAATATCTATTAACCTTATATTTGCGTTTCGCAGGATCTGTTCAGGTCGACGATGAAGCCGGTGCAGAAGGTGTTGGAAGACGCGGACATGAACAAGAAGGACGTGGACGAGATTGTGCTGGTCGGCGGCAGCACGCGCATCCCCAAGGTGCAGCAGCTGGTCAAGGAGTTCTTCAACGGCAAGGAGCCGTCACGAGGCATCAACCCCGACGAAGCTGTGAGTCCCTCGTACTTTGATTTGATTGACTCTAAACTTTAGTTTTTTATCACAATGATATTGTAAATTTTTTGCAAAAATATTAAGGCCTCTCATTAATTTTTTATCTCTATAAATAATACGAAAGACGAAGGTGCCAAATATCTCAAAATATTTGGTGAATATTTCGCCGTCGGTGATTATTTTTAAGGTTGTATCAGTTAATTTGAAATCAACTTTGAAAATGAGTTAAAGACAGAAATTCAATACCTGATACTTGCTTTTCATTCTTATATTTTAAGTATGGGTTTAGGCGTTCAAAAATATTTGCTATTGTTAACTTGTCATACAATTTTGTGTTAAATTAGCATACTTAATTTTTAACCATTTGCCTGTTACAAATGACATCATTCTTTATGATCTATGGTTCACCTAAATTATTTTAAGTTCCTATACTTTGGTAATACAGAATCCTTGTCCTTATTTTTAATGAAGGGGATTTAGTATTAAGGCAACAAATATAGAAGTAATCTTTCTATTCAAACTGTATCAAAGCATGAGAGTTGAGAATGTTAAATATTCAAACCAATATATTTAAATATTGAAAAACCAATCAATTCAGAACCGATGTTTCAAAAATAATATTTTGATTAGGATTTTTGCGAACATTTGCCATCACTGATTAGTAAAAAACAAGTTTCACGACGTTTCGGGATCTGGAATCTGATCCCGTCTTCAGGTGGAAGAAAACCTAGAACATAACAAGATTAGTAAAACATAGCCAGGAAAACCTGGAGAAAAACACAGCTAAAACAGAGAACTGTAAAAGCAGAAAACAATAAGCTGAAAAGAAAAACAATACACAAAATAACACAGGAATCACAAGTATCAAGAATCACCAGGCAGGAGAGAGCACGTCCACACCCAATCAGAGCTGAGCTGAGACTGTCTGTCTCAGCTGCTGTCAGTCTCAGCTCAGCTCTGATTGGGTGTGGACGTGCTCTCTCCTGCCTGGTGATTCTTGATACTTGTGATTCCTGTGTTATTTTGTGTATTGTTTTTCTTTTCAGCTTATTGTTTTCGTGACTGCTTTTACAGTTCTCTGTTTTAGCTGTGTTTTTCTCCAGGTTTTCCTGGCTATGTTTTACTAATCTTGTTATGTTCTAGGTTTTCTTCCACCTGAAGACGGGATCAGATTCCAGATCCCGAAACGTCGTGAAACTTGTTTTTTACTAATCAGTGATGGCAAATGTTCGCAAAAATCCTAATCAAAATATAAAATCACCATCACCAACAATGAATTTCAAACAAAGAATCAAAAATAATATTGTTATTGATTTAGACCTCTTGGATGAAGTTGACTGTTGTCAGACTAAATCTTTTGATATGATCCACCGCAGGTAAAATGACAATGAATTAAAAAATGACTGTTTCTTTTAGGTGGCATACGGCGCGGCGGTGCAGGCGGGAGTGTTGTCTGGAGAGCAGGACACGGACGCCATCGTGCTGCTGGACGTCAACCCCCTGACACTCGGCATCGAGACCGTCGGCGGAGTTATGACCAAGCTCATCCCCCGCAACACCGTCATCCCCACCAAGAAGTCGCAGATCTTCTCCACCGCCGCCGACAACCAGCACACCGTCACCATCCAGGTAACGTACAGGGGCTGTTAGGTTTCTTTTTTAAGACTCCGGTATCTTAACTTGTGAATTGAAATATTTGTAAGTGTTCCGTTCTGTTTTGGCGGAAGTAACGTTTTAATCGGACTTTTTTTTGTCAAAACATTGGTTTAACCTGACGTGATCGGCAGGAAATAGATGGTACTGTATGGACGACTCTTGTGGGAAAATATTTGAGACCAGTAATGATGTGTTTATATACTATCTCACTTGCTCTCTTCAATTAAAGTTAAATTAATTAGTGTTTGACTGATTGAGGAACAATATTGACACTTCCAGTGAGTAATGTATTTTAGACAAATATCATAAATTATCTAATTTTTAATGTTTGGATTCAATAATTCATTTTAGGAAATGTCGGTTTAACTGGAAAACTTGTTATCCGGACAGGCCTTGGTCCCGAGGGGTCTGGATAATTGGGAGTCTACAATGTAATCCAAATTTTAATTTTTGATTGAAAAAATTGTAATTTATAAAAAATAAATATAATTTTAAAGATTTTAAATGTCTTTTGAAATAAAGTATAAAAAATAAAGTGAACAAAAATATATCTGGACTTATCCACTTAAAACATTAGCACTTTGAAAATCTCTTCACTCGCGTGTTTTTGCCAATTTTCTCTTTTTCGGTACTCCTGTTTTAATGTTGGAACCCATTGTTTCTTGTACTAACCCTGTGTTTTAAAAGTAAGTTTATAATGTGCTACTAAATCAAATGATTTCTTCCTACAGGTTTACGAGGGTGAACGACCAATGACCAAGGACAACCATCTGCTTGGCAAGTTTGACCTGACAGGCATCCCCCCTGCCCCTCGTGGCGTACCCCAGATTGAAGTCACATTTGAAATCGATGCCAACGGTATTCTGCAGGTAATTTCATTGTTATAATTTCTTATCAAACAATCAAGTCTTGCTCTCCTAAGATAACCAACCTCTTTTAGAGGTATTCCTGAGATAGAATAATAGAATACATCTAAAACACTCACCTAAATTTTTAAGTATGGTAAACAGTCTCTTCGCCAATCATACGTGTTTTTAAAATAAAGCAATTATTATAACCCATCTTTAATAGCGAGGAAGGAATTATGATAACTGATTTTGGAAAGCAACAGGCAATGGCTGGATAACTGAGGTTAGTAGCTTTCAAATTGTATCCAGTTCATTTACAGTTGATCATCATTCCTTTACAATTCAGTTTTCTTGAGTAATTTCCAGTTCAAGGGCTCATTAGGCTTTTGGCTCTTTAAGCCTAACAAGGCTCTTCATTGCAACACTTCAATTTATATTCCTCATTTGATTTTTGTCAAGTTTACAGCTGGTGCGTTTTAGCTTGAGCTATGGTCTACTCCATTGAAGGAGTTGTCAAAAATTGTTTATTCTCAGTTATCAAGGACGATAACAGTGTAAAAATTAATTTCAACAAACATTATCTGTGTTTGTTTGCAAATTACAGTTGAGGTATAATAGACAACTGTTGGACAATTTTAACACGTCAGGCTAATACAACTTCAGAGGTCTGTGATGTTCTGTTCAATTTTACTCCACACCAATTGCTTCAGGTGTAAACAGTTTCCGTAGCTCAAGATAAAACCCACGAACTGTACCAGTGTTTGACGTATCGGTGAGTGGCCTAACCGACGTGTTTCGTAGGTGTCGGCCGAGGACAAGGGAACCGGCAACAGGGAGAAGATCGTGATCACCAACGACCAGAACCGCCTGACGCCTGACGACATCGAGCGGATGATCAAGGACGCGGAGAAGTTTGCCGACGACGACAAGAAGCTGAAGGAGCGAGTGGAGGCGAGGAACGAGCTGGAGAGCTACGCCTACTCACTCAAGAACCAGCTCGGCGACAAGGACAAGCTGGGCGCCAAGGTGAGAAAACATGAGAAAGAGGAATTTATCTATCTTGCTTTTAAATCTCGATCTTAAGGAATATATTGTTTAAGTTATAACTGGACTACTTTGACTCCTTCAAGCACAGGACAAACTCTTTCAGTTGCATACATCAAAAACTATGTCTCAGTAAAGTAGAAAACATATAATTTACACCTTTTTAACAAGTTGACTAACGACCGCTACAGTGCCAGGTACATGGTGCTGCTGCAGCTGCGTTAGGTAACGTGTTAACATTTTGACTACCGGCCGTCACAGTGCCGGGTACATGGTGCTGCTGCAGCTGCATTAGGTGTAACGTGTTAGCACGTTGACTACCCACCATCAAAGTGCCGAGTACATGGTGCTGCTGCAGCTGCATTAGGTGTAACGTGTTAGCACGTTGACTACTGACCGTCACAGTGCCGGGTACATAAATTTCAATAAATTTCAACATTTTCCTGTGCAGGTGAGCGACAGTGACAAGACCAAGATGGAAGAGGCGATCGAGGAAAAGATCAAGTGGCTGGAAGACAACCAGGACGTGGAAGCGGAAGAGTACAAGAAACAGAAGAAGGAACTGGAAGACGTCGTGCAGCCGATCATCGCCAAGCTGTACCAGGGAGCGGGCGGCCCCCCTCCCCCGGCCGGCGGCGACGACGACGACGTCAAGGACGAGCTTTAAAGACTGCACACGCGTAGCTTAAGACATTTACATGAACAGTGTTCCATTGTACAACTAAAGTCGTGAAATCTAATTTCAGTATTTCATCCCAAAACCGTAATAGTTGTCATACAACATTAGTCTTCAGTATAACTTTCCTTTTTACCCTTTTTGTACAGAGAATAGGTTGAAAACTGTTTTAATTGAATATATTATTCAATTTTTTTGTTATTTATTATGAATGAAGACTGTTGCCGACAGATGTGATCATGACTGCTGTATATGTTTTTTATATTTATTGTGTTGTGATGATGTCTGTCGAATTTAGCGTTCAGTTTGTATGAAAGTTGCTGTGTGTGTGTGTTGATAACTTAAGAATACAATTTTTTGATAAATCTGAGTCTTGTTTTTCTCCTTTTGTCTGTTTTAAGGTACTAGTTGTTCCATCATCTTGCCTTGACTCACTCAAATGGAAATTAGGAAGCGTGTTTGTATGTTGAGTGATTGAAACAAAGCCCCAAAAATGTTTGGAGCTTAAAACATATTTGGAGGAAATGTTGAAATTAGCCTTACTCAACACATTCGCTGCGGGGAAAAATTGTTGAGCTTTCAGCCATGCTGAAAATTTTTTTTTTACAGAATCATTTGCCTATGATGTTGTTTTACTGCAAAACGGTTTCCAAAAAAATCCCCTTGGCCTATGACATCATCTGTGACGTAATAAGTTCGTGGCCCGAGATCAGGACATCAGCACCCGGGAACGATTCAACGTGATTTTTGGCACGTTTTACCACCATTTTCACTTCCACAAGTCATTCTATTGTAGTGAAAGTGCCGTACTAGCACGAAAACGCGAATCTAGCACCACGGTGTACTCCTCGGCTCTAGTTTCGTCTCTGTCAGATGTTGTTAGGTGGGCGGTAATCAAGGTCACTGACACTCGAATCATCTTGTAATTCCAGTGCGTCATAATTTTTTTGTGGAAAAACAAGCGCGAAATTGAAAACCCGCTAAAAAATAAGGCGCCCGGACCGCGAAACGGACGGTGCGACAGGTGGGCGGGGTTATTGTAGAGGGGGCACAGCCAATAGCAACGTTCCAAGTTGTTTACTAGCTGCCACACAGCTCCTTTTGCGTCGGCCGACTTCGTGCCCGAGATCGGGACACACTCAGGAATCACCGCGCATGTCCCGATATCAGGACACACGCAGCGAATGTGTTAAGCATCTTTTGTATCACAGACATGCTACTTGACTTGTTTGGTCCTTTGCTAAATACTTAATTTTCAGAATCAGCATTTTTCACCAAGTATGCTAACCTCTGAAAAATAATTGTTGGATCTTTTTGCAATGTGAATTATGCTTGACAAAAGAAATACCCCCCGTTGCAGCAGACCTGCATACTCAGCGAATTTCAAATGCAAAACAATATATTTTAATCTAACATAGCGAGATTTGACATGTTTTTGTAAGCTCCATAAGATTAACATGGGGAATGAGTATGCAGGTTTGCTGCTACAGGTATGTTTAAACTTGTTGATTTTAATTCAATATTTAGTAGATCTGAACTAGAAGAAGCCATTTACCAAGTTTTATCAAGATATGTTAAGAAATAAACGAGATGTAGCATTTTACTTATTTCCCATAAGATTAACATTGGAACAACGTACTGTGTTTACCACTTTCAATATCTCGGTAACCAATGGACATAGAGCAGTGATTCAAAGTACTAAATTGTTTGTTTTTTTGAGCTAAATTCAATCGTACCAACAAAAATTTGATAAATTTTATTTTTCTATGTAAAATGATCAAAAAACCCATTTTTGGGGGGGGTTTATCCCCCTTTACCCCCCCTTCCGGTGGTCCGATCGGGCTGATTCACGAACTCGTCCAATCGATTACCACTTTACATGTCTGTACCAAATTTCATCAAGATCAGACCATTTTTACGGCCGCCATCGTGCTAACAGACACATATATATATATATAGATATATATATATATATATATATATATATATATATATCTAAAAATTCGAACGAATGGTGTTTTTTGCTTCTGGGGGTTGCAAAACGAAAAGTTATCATGGTCTGGGACTTAGGTCTTACCATGAGACCTACGGTAATAGCTTCTTCCCTATAGGGGAAATTGGCTAAAATCATGCCTCTATTATCTTGTTGGCTGTAAGTGTCTCTAACATGAACCACTGTGATTCCATTGCTACAGATCACCCGTTTAACTCTTTGTAATCATATTGGATGATTGCCGTTATTCCTTAGCAATTCCGTGGCCAGCTCTACTGGCCGCCACCATTAGCATGCGGAAGTCAGGTTTTTTCACAGCAGTTGTCATATGCAAGATGGCCAACATCATGAAATTCAATGCTCAGGTGTCCAGCAGGACTGGCCAAAAAGTCCTGATAACATGTTTTTTTTTTCTTAATTTTGCATGATGCCTGTAGAGTGCTGCAACCTAGTGAGGAGTTAGGGTGAGTGCACCAGTGAATGACCAATAAGGGACGATGTCTCATGTTAATTTTGCATTACTCCCTTATTTCATAGTCACAGATATACATTAAACTATAGCAAGTTCATTTACTCTTTCAGGATTGAGCAATATTAGTTAAATATGTTTCTTAATGATAATACTAGGTGTAATATTAATTAAAAAGCAACTATGTCAATGCTCCAATAAATGACCGATCTTGCACCAGTGAATGACCGGTCTCTTTTGGCTGGATAACTGTCAAAAAATTTAAAAATCAGCTGACAACAATGAATAAGAATAGTTCAGCTGAGAATATAGATAATAGCTAGTAAATGACCGGTCTTGTTCCAACGAATGACTGCTAAGTTTTTCCCCCGTCATTCACTGGTTTTTGCCCTAGTTATGTTCCAATTTATGACCGCTCTCAGTAATAATTAATTATAACATGTAGAGAAATAAAATTTATTTTAAATTACAGGACAGCATGTTAAATATTATATAATTGCAACACATTTTTGAGAATGAATGTAAATCCAGGTAAGCCTTGCAGGGATAGGTACTTTAGCACGAAACATCAAAATCGAAGATTGTGGGACACTCAATATTAAATATGTTTAAAAAGTATTTTTGACTCCAACACTTTTAACCAATGAAAGATCATTGCTGAATAATATTCCAAGGCTGGTTTTACGCTTATTTTTAATTAGCTAGCCCAAAGAAATATGCTTAATACCAGGCTTTTTAAGCAAAACACTGGTGCACCCACCCTATTTAACTAAATGATCGGCAAGCTTGCAATATTGAGTCGTAAAAATCCCTTACAATAACACTGCAGGTTATCAATGAAAACAATTACGAGCTGCTGGGCGTGAAAACAAATCTGAGCTGACAGGTGCGAGTCGCCATCATGAATGCCGTGTTGACGCGGATTAGGGCTTGGCCAGTAGAGCTGGCTGTCCGACCGTCAGCACCAAGCCATATGGAATTTAATTCCGACTGGCTGCTAACTGCAATGTGGCCACTCCTGCTGGCCTTACGATAGCAAAGGGTTAATCATTGGTTATCTCGAGCAGAACAGTGTAAATGGTTTTATTTGTTTCTGTGGACCAAAATCATAGGCTTCTTTTGATTTCTGGCATAAGTTGTTTTTGAAAATACAGTATCCCACCCCATGGGTGGATTTCTGGAGGTGCCTGGCTAAAATGCAGTGGCATGGATTTGTTGGCAGTGAAAGGGGAAAATGTTTTCAACATTACCTTGAATGAGGCATTTGCATAAATTACAAAGGTTGTCAAATAAAATAAGTACGTACTTGGAATAGGCCTTGGAATAGTTTGATGTTTGAATTTTAGCATACAACACTTCAAACGTTAAGTGAGCTGGCACCCCTAAATATTATGACCCAAATCCGCCCATGCCCACCCCTAAGAAGTATTAGGTCGATGTATTGAAAAACTGAGTGAAATGTTAAAACTGAAAAAATTAAAATATAAACTAATTATAAAATAACAACAAAACATAAAAAATAGCCATTGTGCTATGGTTGAGAACCCGTTACGCCTAATATGAGCCATTGGATAGAAAACTTGCATACTTGAAGATTCCACCTGTGTCCCATGTAGCGGAAGTTTCGGACAGGTCAAAGTGCTCAATACGAGTTACTTAGCACCGTAGTGCTAGACAAAGAATCTTTGTTTTTTTATTTATTTTACAGAGACTTAAAAGTGCTTTTATTTTAAAACTTTCTAGATCATATAAGCACTGCTTTACCAGAAATACTTTAAGCTCTTTTTTAAAAACTGATATTTTTGGATTGTTCTGAGGACTGGGCAGTAAAAATTAGAGGAACCCCTTAGTTTATCTAAAAGTATGATTTATTTGTTCATGGGGAAACCAAAAATTTCATTTTAGAAACCAAAGATGCTAAAAAACTTGATGTGAATTTGTTTTTGAGCAAGAAAGATAAGAGACCACTGAAAAAGCAGGTTGGTTGAAGGTTATCCCAAAAGTTCAATATTTTCAAATAATTTGACCCAGGCAAAAATTTAGGCATTATTATATGTGATAAGGAAAGTGAAAAGGAACCTCAAGTCGCTGAAGTAAATTTTTAAATATGGGCATTTTGGTCAAATTGAGACAAAATTATCGAATTTTAGGTTTTAACACGATTGTAAGTCTTTCTTTTACAGATTTATTCTGTTATTTAGGATCCGAGAAATATTTAAATACATGGTTGGTGACTTCAGGTGCACCACAAAACTAGCCCCCTCTCCTGACATCTATCTGCAAGTTAATAGTACTAGTAGAATATTGTTTAACTTAAAAAAAACAAGGATATTCTAACTTCAAAAATCAAGAATATTGTCTTAACTTCAAAAATCACTGTCTCGACAGTGTATTTCTCTTCATTTCTTGTTATTTTGCCTACTAACTTAAGATCCCTTTACCTACTTCTCAATTTCTCATTAATTTTAACAAGGAAATCTTAAGTGCGAAAAAAATTTTTAGGTTAAGATTAAGATTTTGTTTCCAGCTTAATTTTGATACGTTACTCATTTCTTAAATTTGAATAATCATAAATATTCTGTGAACTTTTTTGGCCTTGATTTAATAAAATAACCATTTTGATCAGTTAAAACTCAAATGCCAGTAGCTCAAACAAAAAATCATTGTACTGTAAATTAAATGTTATACGAACACCATTTAATATAAGCTAAATTTCATACTGAGAATAACTTGAAACCAGAACATTTCGACTTGAGGTCTCTTTTCTCTACATCACATATTAAAAATTTGGAGATCAAAAAAGGATTAAGGAAGTCATCAAATTTAAAACCTAATTTAATTTATTGGTATAAAATAAACATAAATTACAGTGTGATGGGGGAAACTCATTCCGACCAACTTCAGGCTTATTGATAGTAGAGTTCCAGGTTCATCCCGTCATGAATCTCATCTACAACTTAAGTTAAGGAAAATATTTAATGTAACAGCTTAATACTCACATAAACAAGGATATACACCATTTGCAGAATGAAGTATAAAGGCAAGTAAACTTAATTGAGTTTTATCAGTTTCAAGAATTTTAACTTTCACTGTAGCCTATGTTTTTCAAACAGTTGCAATAAGAAATGTTAAGCAAAATGATTGTTCTGCCTTTTTACAAAACATAGAACAAACTGAATTAAGTAGTAAAGTTACTACTCAATACCCTCATGTGGAAGGTTATTTTACTTTTTTGTATCACTACAAAAAAAAACACACAAATAATGCGTAAAAGGATACAATCTTGTAGTTTTATGTGATCTTTGAATATGGTGTACCACTTCTTAAGAACAATTTTATCCCATCGTGTTCCAGTTTGGGCTGCTATTAATTTTTTCAGGTCTTCAATCGTGTCGTCAGGGTTACATTTTACTCTCACCTTCTTTCCCAATCGATCGTTGCAGGTCACCTCTAACATTTGTGCTAGAAAAAGTGCATAGGTTCAATTTAGTGACCATGTCATCAAGGTCTGGATCTAATTTGCTCAATGGCGATGTTGGCTTTGAGGAGAGGAAATAACTTCTACTATTTTGTGAGCTAAACTGATTCTTAATTCACTAAACTACAATATGAGATTGCCTGGTTAAACTCAGCAAAAAAGAATAAACTGTGTTGAATTGTCAAAAATCTGTTAATGTTTTTATAAGGTGCATTTACATTACAAAACGTTTGTATTGCAAAATAGCCCTGAAAGTTGTCTTGAGGATTAAAAATGCTAAGGGAGCTTTTGAAGCCAATGTAAGCTTTGTTACCTTGGCTTTTGACAATCTAATTTGTGGAAGTTCATACAGCTACAACTGAAGATGAACCTTGGATGAATTAAACATCCATTATACAATCTATAAAATGTTAATATCCAAACTACAAATTTTAGACAAAGTCAATAGGTACCATAAGTAAAAATCTAGTATAGCATAGTGGAGATCTATGAGACTAGAGTGCAACAGAAGTCAACTACGTAACAAAAAATGCAGCTTCTCTTTAACTTGTATTTTGCCTAATTATGATTGTGTTAATTTAATATGCCAATTAGCAAAAGCTAACTAGATTTTAACACTTTTAGGACATCTTCGCCAAAAATTAAATACAGGGTGTTTTTTTAAAAACGCAACACAAACATTTATTTTATCAGTGAAGGATTATTTCCCCCCAAGATCCCCGGATTTGGCCCCACTATATTATTTTCTTTGGGGATGCATGAAAAGTAACGCCTAAGAAAACAATTTCACAGGATATTCAGCACCTCAAAACAAACATAACAAATTTAATGCAAGAATTTCAAAGAGATACCTTGCAACACGTTTTCGGGAATTTGATGGATAGAGCACAACTTTATTCAAATACCAATGGCGGATTGTTTGAGCACATAATGTAAACTAAATGTGATCAAACTTAAATAATAGGTTGTATAAAATGTAAAGATCAATAAAACAAAGCTCATTTCAAATTTATATGTGTATTATTATTCAATCTTAAAAATGGGTTGTGTTAAAAAAAACACCCTATATAATGAGATTATCTTGGTCAAGTAAAATTCTTATCGTTTAAATAATCTTCTACACAGCAGAAACATCTTTGAATTAAAAAGGATTGAACGTTCTTTGCAAACAATTTATCAGTTTTGGATTCTTTTATACAATGAGGTACAATTTTTACATGTACTCTTAGTTTCATCTTTAACTATATTCCTGGCAGCCTTGCACATGTTATGTGAGTTAAATATAAACCTTTCATTTGCCCTTATTTAATTTTTTTCTTGGTAATTTTTTGTAATCCTTTGTTCTACAACATAAATTTTTTTTTAGTTTTTATAGTCTGTACCTTTATTTAACTTTTATATCTGTGATACAAAATTAAAACCTTATCTCTAATTGTTTTCAATTCAGGTGTAAACCACGTAACGCTTGGCATGTTTTAACATTTTGATTTTAACCTTTTTAAAACGGCAACATTCAGCAAACAAGTTTGACTATATGGAGAATAGTCAAAAGCATTGTCCACACCAGATATCACATACAAATATTGCCAATAAAAATTTAACAGTCTATATTTAAAATTCAAGATGGCTTGAGGGGGGACAATTCCTTCTATTTTTTGTTGCAACCTTACTATCAATCTTCAAACTAGAAGTACTCCATTCATAAAAAGTGGAAAAAACTCCAGCATGATCTGATAAATGAGGGATAATGACCTGACACTTGATATTATCTCTATTTTGATTAGTCATTATATTGCTAAGCATGATTCTCCCCTGGTTTTTTCCTCGTTCAGGCAGTATAGATTGAACGACCAAGTTTTAAAATGATTCCATTTCAGGTTTGTTTTCCCTACGATCAACCAAGGGTACCAACAAAGACAACCAACCATTAAGGTCAACAGTCATAACTAACCTTAAATTAATTAATTTACTCTGTATACAGTATAGTCCAGGAATGACTCTAAGGCATTTAGAAAACTGTTCACATTAGAGTCTGGTGTTCTGTAAACAATCACTGCAATAAATTTTGGTAAAATAACACCCGTTACTTCAAAGACAAAGTTATTACAAAATTTTTCTGGATCCAAAACTTGACAATCTATTTGTGTTTGATATAAATGGCACTTCCACCTCTTATTAAAGATGGTTTGCAACATTAAGTGCTGGCAACTGTAAACCCTAATGGAACATATAATTTGGATTGAAACCATTGAAACCATTTATTATCAAAGAATTTTCCATACAGCAGCTCAGCCAAGTGACACATCACTTGTCGGCAGAGCCCGTAGCCAAAGAAAAAAACAAACAATAAGAAATTAATTACAAAGGTTGCTCTTATGTGGTGGCAGGTGATCCAATTATTGAATTTATTATTTCTGCTAAAAACACTAGTGCAGGTACGTACACATACATAATAAACACATGAATGAATGAATGGTTTTTTTTAATGAATGAATGGTTTTTTTCAATGAATGAATGGTTTTTTTGAATGAAAGAATGGTTTCATAATATATCTACTACATAATACGTAATACATACATAATATATATCTATCCATACTTAAGTACTCAGAAAGTACTCTGAGAAATTAATTGATTGACATCATTGAATTAATTGCTTTCTGGAATAGACATGAAAATGATATGGCAAATTTTTCCCCAAAAATTAAGAATTAGGGGAGAAAGGTGATTTCGAAAGGAGGAACTTTATAATATTTGATATATAGGATTGAAAAAGTACAAGTTATTCAAAAAGTTATATTCAAAAGGATATAGCCAATAATCACCTACACCTAAAATATCACAACAATATTCATCTAATCATATTTTTATTCTGTTTCATTTTATTTCCTTGCTTTGAAACAGGTTACAAAACCCAATTACATTAAAGCAGTTAAAAATAATACAAAAGTCTTTTCACGCAGGTTGAGTGTGTCGAAGAGTCCTCACACAGCACTATACATAATATTAAATGTTACAGAAATCTGGGGACAATAACTATCTTATAACAACTATCTTATAATACTAAACAACATTTATGATTAACAAATGAAACTCCTAAATAATCTTACTTATCACTGTAAAACAAGACAATGAAACTAAACACCTTTCAATTAAAAATACATCGATAATACACATTATTTAAACAAAATAAAAATCTAAAATACAAAAACCTCAATTTACTTAATATTAATAGTATTTAACTTATTTAATACTAGGCCAAACATGACCTATGAGAAAATTAAAGCATTTTCTTAATATATGTCTATACTTTATTCAATGATGTACTGATTTAATGTATTTAATTTAATTTTGAATTATTTTAAAACTGGATAGACTTAAAACCAGGTTAAAGAAAATCAAACAAATAATTATGTGTATAAAATATATTCATTTACAATACTGTTACTTTTCAACACTGACCTGTTGGCACTCCTGTGCATTCTTGTGATTTGGAGGCATTATTAATTAGGAGCTAGGATAAAGTTCACTCTTGCACTATTCCCCAAAATTAGCACTGCTCGTTGAAAAAGTAAGTTGAAATAGTATTATTTGTATAAATGAAAGAATCAAATATTTTATGTATAGTTTATTCTGAATTTCCAGTATGTAAATTTGCTTAGTGTGTTATAATTTTGTTCATTTCAACATAACAACTTATAATTTTGTACTTTGAGTAATTTTTGTGTAAAGACTTTTCATGTATGATTATGCAAGGATTTTGCACATGTTTCAAAGTAACTATTTTCTACCAGAATTGTATATTATTAGGTCAGATTTCTTAAAAATTTTCTTATTTTGAATGAAAGTAAAAGACATAGGGATTATACTATTTTAGTTACCTTGTATTATTAAATTTTGGTAATTTTCAGACGAGCCCCCCGGTGCACGGCGATATTGGGGATAGAGTGAGTTTGTACAATTACTGATATAGTAATACAAATTAAGGAATTTAATGGCATGTAAATGTACGGACAATTTATACCAATTAAATGAAAATACAAGTACTCCACGAATTCAAGAATGATTTATGTCCAGTTTATTATTACCAGTTATTAAAAGATATAAGTTGTTTTAACCTCACATCCAAAGGTTGATTCTTATTAATTGCAGTCTTGTCGACCAAAATTTCAAATAAAGGTACTGGTCCTTAATTGGCATCTGAGGGGCGTAGTACAATGATAATGTAAAGTGAAGCCCCGCCTCCTGCATCAGCTGTAATGTTGGCAGGCATTGTCAAATGAGTACCTGATGTCATTGCTACAACTCCAAAAAGCTTTAGAATAAACTGGAGCTGGAACTGGATGTCTCCAGATAAAGTCAATTATGGTTATATTTGTTTGGAATTAAATTAAAACCTACGTCAGCATGGCTGTCTGTAATAATAAGGCCGAGGCCTTTGAACTGGCAGCGCCGATGTAAAAGGGTTTTTGTATGTAAAAACCCTTACAGAGCCAGCTGATTTCAGGGCCTAAGTAGCAAATTGAATTTGAATCACATTTTTGTTCTGCAAAAAAAAGCAATTAGGTGCATGACTAGGCTTAGGCCGAGGGATTCATGCAGGCAAAAGTTTGTTGAACTTCAAATTTTAACTGTTCCATCTCTTTTTATGTTTGAAGTAATTATATATGTTAAAGTCAATAATCTGAAACAGCCTCATAAACACCACTATTCTACTAGATACCATAGATAAACTCTTCAAAAAAATCAAAATCAATCAAAATTTAAGCCAGCTGATTTTCAAAACAAAATCTTTAATTGAAGGGGACCCCTTAAAAAAAACCTTCTAATTTCAAAATCGGAGATATTCAGTGAAAAAGGTTCTCAAGGACATGAGCTACACCGTGGTATATTTTTTTTGAGGATATTTGAGTTGGTAGCCCTGTTTCTGTCTGTCAAAGTTTGCGTGCTTCGCGGGACTACACGGAGTTTCTGGAGAATAACGTTCTATTTGCCGAAAGATGGAATCCCCGCCGATCGTTGCGCCGTCACCCAAGGGCCAAAATCGCGTAAATAAAAATAAAAGACATGAAGTAAATATTGGAAAGTGGAAGGATAAGACCAGGAATGAATATAGAAAAGTTGGATTACCCTATATTTAAAAAACTAAGAAGCCAAGGCCTGGAAATTGCCCCCAAAATAAGTGGGTAGAATAACGTTTTAAGCACCACATGTGGATAACTTTTAGCAAAATTACTTATCACTTTCAAGTAACAGCATTACGTTTTTGTACTTTTACATCAATAAAATTGTTTTATTTTGGTTCCTGTTGGTATTCCTTAGTGATTTGAGATATGATACGTATCGTATCGGAATATCGCGATACACAGGGGACGATACAATATTTCGATAGGATATTTTAAAAACGATACGTATCGTATCGCCAAAAACGATATTCGATCTCGTATTGGCACATAGAAACGATATTTTAAATATTTTCCGATATTTTTGAATTTTTATAGGAAATCCGCTTATTTCTCAACATATCTTAATAAAACTTGGTATGTGGCTTAATCTAATTGAGATCTACTTGATTATGGTCTAAAATCCCCCATTTTTACATTTCACTGGCAGCACCTCAGTACCTGCATACTCATATTCCATGTTATTCTTATGGAGAATATTTAGCATGCTTATTTATGAACATAACATAGGCACGCTGAAAAATCTTGATGTGAGGCACCCATTTTAATTATTTATTGAAGCATTTGAAATTTGCTGAGTATGCAACGGGGGTATTACAGTATTTTGTTGCCTGTTATTTTATTTCAAACTGTTTTGGTCGATATGATTCAAAATGTATCGTTTTCGATATTTAGGGCGATACGATACGGACGATACGATACAGTGCTGCGATACGATACGGACGATACGATACGCACTTTGGATACATATCGTATCGCTGTATCGCGATACTCGGCCGTATCGCACATCACTGGTATTCCTACACTCTCTGATGTTTTCTTCCAAAGTGGAAGAGCAGTCCGTCAGAGAACGTTTCAAGCGCCAGTCATTTAGAACGTTACAACCCCTAAAAAACCACGAAAAATGTTTTAAAAAGATTAATGGCGAGTGCAGATTCAATATAAGGCTACAATATGATGTTATACATAGGGTATTAAAAAATTTACATGATTATAAGTTCTAACCTTAAAAAACCCGTAAATTTTAGAATTCAACTTTCAACACTTGATTACTCAAAATTAGGTTTGTGTCGTTTAGAACGTTTTATGGGGGACCCCTTCAATTCTGATTGGACAGATAAATCTTTTATAAAAGAATCTTTTATACCTAAAATATTTGATAATGTAATGCGGGCCTTAGGATAGTTTGACCAGTACGAGTTTGATTAGGGTGGGGCGGGGTAATTTGGGTATATTTTCAGCATATTTTTTTAATCATAATTTTTTGGTTACTTTTCATGTTTATTTTATTATTATTTTTTTATCCATTCGTTCACTAAGACATTCCTCAATCATTTGATACTACTAAATCAAATATTTAACTTTATATGTAGTCATGGTAACAATTTGTTAACTTATACCCAAATTACCCCAGGGTTGGGGGAAAGTAGGTATAGAATGTAGCATTATGTTAAAACTTGTTTGATAAATATAAATACCCAAATTACCCCAATCTAAGGTAAATTTAGGTAACCTTGGAAATAAAGTTAGCCTAATAAAGTTTATAAATCAGTATTTACTTATCAGTCATAAGGTCAAAGTGTAAATACAAAACAAAAACAATTTTTAAAATATCGTTAAGAATTTAAAAAAAAAAAATTAAAACAATTCTTTTTTATTTTTTTAATCAAAAAAATAAAATTTTTAAAAAATTTTTTGTAAAATTAGATTAGGTTACAGGAAATCAATTGTTATACCCAAATTACCCCATGCCATAAAAATTTCATCTATTACAAACCCTCTAAATGTATATAAGTAAACTATTTATAGAAATGTTCTACAAACATGTAATGTTTTCATACTTCAGTTTAGTTGGTGTACTATTACTCTTCCATAATCTGCAAACCGTTGAACATAACCAATCAGCTGATTGAACTTTTTAAAAAACTTAATTTATATTTTTTTATGAAGCACCAGTGTTACCAACTTAAATAAAAAGAATAAAAGAATTACAAAACAATACAGTAACGTCCTGCTCATACTGAAATAACTATTACAATAACAGTTTCAAGACAAAAAGAAGTCTGTAATTAACAACAACAAATTATACGTTTAATTACTGTTGTACTGTTGTACTGCACTAATACAGCATAGCCAATAGAGACTGTCTGCTGGGTTGGCATTTTAGATATTCTATATGTACAGTAATTATAATACTAAATAATTATCCAAACGTATTATCAAAATCATATAAGGATGACATGTTTTATTTTATGATTGATGATTTTACTAATTCACTAAAAATTAAATTCCGATATAAGCTCCCACCTTACCTTCCAGGCATTAATTAAATAAGATCCCAAACGGCGCCAGTCCCTCCCATTTAAAAGAGCGTAAAAATCCTCCCAAGTCAACTCCCGTTTAAATAAAAATTTTAACCTCACCCCTGCTAAAATTGGACATCTACACAAAAAATGATATGTATCCTCATTCTCTCCCAAATTACATAAGCTACATAAATAATTTTGATTTGCTACCCAAGGCTTATAATTCAAGTGAATAGCCTCTACCCGCGCGTTAAAACATTGGCATGTTATCGTTGAGATATGAGCTGGCCCCCAATGTCAGGTTCAAGGTCGCATACAGCCGATGATAACGTGCCCCCGCCGCTGCCGCCAAATATGCCTGATGCTCGGCCGCCTCGACCGCCTCCACCACCGACGTCAGCGACTCCCTCACCCTCTCCGCGCCCCCCTCCAAGCTCACCTCGATCCCATATGCGCGTCCCATTGCACGCCATTCCTTAGACCAAAATATGTTTTTCTCAATTATTTGCTTTAGTAAAATGCCCGGCAAACGGTCTTCTGGAAAACAGAGAATCTTAATGAAATAATTCAAATTCGTACGCAAAGTATAAAGAAAAATTGAATTTACACCGGTCTCCAAAAACAAGGCATAATTGGGCGTATTATTAGGCAAACTGAATAGCTTTCTTACAAAAAGACGCAAAACTCCCTCAATTTTGTCGCTTCTGTGATAACCCCAAACCTGGCAACCATAACATAACAAAGATCTAATTACGGCATAAAAACAGCTAAATTTAGAAGTCAGAGTAATTTCCCTATCTCCAAAAAATTTATGCCAAATTGTATTTATAGCCATTTTTGCATGAGCCACTTTTTTACTTAAATGCATTTCCCAAGTTAATTTTGAAGTCAATTCCACTCCTAAGTATTTATAACTGTTAACCACCTCAACTCTGTTTCCCTTAAACACCCACCTTTCCTCATCTCTTAATCTCCCTCCATTCCTGAAAACTATAATTTTCGACTTGTCCAAATTAAGCTTTAAACTCCATGTATCACAATATTTTTCCAAGTTGTTTATCATGAACTGCAAACTCGTTACTGTAGGAGCTAACAACACAACGTCATCCGCATACAGCAACATATTAACCTTTGTCCGCCCAAACATACACCCACCAAAGACATTTTCTACCAAATCATTTATAAATAAACAGAATAACAAAGGCGAGCATATACATCCTTGCCTAAGGCCCCTCTTAGTTTCAAATGTTTCCGTGACACTGCCCCTACACCACACCCCCGCCTCCGTACGATCGTACAGTGCACGCAACGCCGCCAACATGCGCGTCGACACCCCCAAAGTGCACAACTTAAAAAACAAAGCATGCCTATCAATAGTGTCAAAAGCCGATGAAAAGTCTATAAAAAAGCAATACATTTTATTTCCTTTAGATGATAAGCGAAGTTTAATCATACTTGTCAGATTAAATAAGTTGTCCACTGTTGAATATCCCGCGCGGAATCCTGCCTGATATTCCGTCAAAATACCTCGAAAAGTTATCCATTTGCTCAATCTATGGTGCAATAAGCTAGTGTACAATTTTGAAATGCAATTAATAAATGACAAACCCCTATAGTTTTGAACCAAATTTAAATCTCCCTTTTTGTGAAGCGGAAATATAACCGATTTTTTAAAACTAACCGGTGCAACTCCGGCTTTAAAGATATTGTTGTAAAGATTTAGTAAAACAGCTGAAAAAGAGTTCGTTGCATTTTTATAAAACTCATACGGGATTCCGTCATCCCCTGGTGCTTTATTATTTTTCGCTTTGTTTAAAATGGTCTGCAATTCCTGAATGGAAAACTCGCCATCAAGCATTTCATCCCGTACATAAGGTTCCGCATAACTTATTGTTCCAGATGACACCGGTGGATTTAATAATGCCTGAAAATGCTTCACCCACTCACCAGCCTCTATTTTCCCCATAGGTTTATAATCGAAACTACGGAATCTGTTTATTACACCCCACAACTCCTTGCCATCCTTTGTATGATTTATACATTCAACAATATTATTCCTAAAAATTCGTTTTTTATGCTTACACAATAACTTATATTTTTTAAACATTTCCAAATATTCCTGTTTGTTTGAGCTCAAATTAGTTTTCCTGAATAAATTTAAAAATTTAAAAACCCTACTTCTTAGTGTAAAACATTCTCTATCAAACCATGGTTGTTTTTTAACAAAATTTAATACGGTAGGCCTACTTTTATTTATATTTGAATGGGCTGAACTCTTGATACACATAATAATCTTATCTACATTATCATCACTGTCATCCGTAACTCTTAGTTGTGCCACATTCCTATCTATATTTTGCCTGTATATCTCTTTATCACGGTCCGACCATTTTAATCTGGAGAGTTTTGTTAATTTGTTGCCGCCTTTTTCCTCACCTCCCGCACCCCCGATTTTCATACTTAACTCTACAGGCATATGGTCCGATCCTGCGTGAGAAATTACTTTAAAGTCATTGACCACATCAATACATCCAATTGGGACTGCTACCAAATCAATAACAGACGTCCCTACGGGACTTATAAATGTAAATTCACCTTCCCTGTCGCTAGATGTTCTACCATTTAATATAATGTGCCCGGAATCCTCAAACAATTCTATTAAAAACCGACCTTTAGTATTGATAATATTATCCTTAGATACTCTCTCAGGATAACACTTAACGCTTAAACTATCTAAGTCCTCAAGTGATTGTTCAGACCCAATTCTTCCGTTTAAATCACCCATAATTATAATGTTCTTATCACAATTCTCATTAATTATATGTCTTAAATTTTGAAAGTCATTTTCCCAGTCATTGAAGTTTAAATATACCGGAAGCAAAACTAAAAGCACATTTGTCATCGTTCTGACTTCAATAACATTGGTACCCTGCAATAAACTAAATTTAATACGATCAAAAAATTTTGACTGGGAATTAATACATAAAATAGAGCCTCCCTTTGCCCGACCCACATTGGCATTTCGAGTCGCAAAATCAAACTTTAACTTATACAATGATAAAGAATTAGTGATGAACTCCCTATCAATTTCAGTTATAAAAGTTTCTAATAAAAAAATAATATCGTACTGGCTTATTAACTTAAAACTGTCTTCCTCACTAACCTTAGTTTTTAGACCACAAACATTATACGCTAGGATTTTTACACCATGTCCATTCCCATCTTCCACCTCCTCGGGTCTGGCACCGCCTCCTCAAGCCTTGGTGTTGGCGGTCGCTGCCACTGTAGAGTAGGTCGACGGCCTCCGGCGTCGGTCCTCGCCCCTCGCAGTCGAGTTGGTCCCCCCCGCGTCAGCGTCCCCAGCAACATCCTGGCGTCTCGGGAGTCCGTTGGCAGACAGGTCGTCGATGAACGCTCCCAAGTCCACACCCAGCAGCCTCTGCAGCGCCACTCGCCCGTCTTCTCGCCCTGCCATCAGCTTCCCAGCCTCCCATGTTAGACGTAGGTTGTCGACCAGCAGGTGATCAAATATGAGTGGAATGCGCCTTCTACCAGTCACCCTCTCCAACTCCGCCCTGACCGCCATCAGATAGCCTCGCTTGGTTCTCACTTCTCTTGTGTAATCCCTGTGAATCACATACCCAGTTCCTCGTAGCTTGCGTGTCTCTCGCATTATGCGATCAATATCTCCGTCATCCGGAAAATGTGCGATTATAGCTTTGGCTTGGCCCTCGCCTATAAAGTGAGCTCTATTAATCCAAGGCTTGCTATCAAGACCTAGAACCTCTGCCAGAAAACTATTGATCACTTCCCTGCAATCTACCTTGTTTCCCTGCCATTTCAAGCCTTTAAAAATCAAATTATTTCTTCGGGACCTACTTTCAAGATCAGAAAGCTTGGCTATGATTGTGTCGTTCTGCGCCTTAAGGTTATTGATTACCTCCCCTTGTATTATGTTTTCTTTTTTTAAATCCTCCACTGCGCTTGACACCAAATTAAGCTCATCTTTAGTTGCAAGAGCTGTTAGCTTCTCATCCCAAAGCCTATTTAGACTGGCCATTAGCTGCCCCACGGTCATGTCACCAACCTTCTCACTATCCATCGTGCAATGGCGGGGCCTTCTCTCCGGCGTACCTCCAACCTCCGGCGAACTCCGCGACCGCTTGTTCCTTGGCGTTGTAGGCGTGAAAAAGTCACTAATTTTTCTGCCACTCATATAATAACCAGATCACAGCACAGCACCGGCGGACACGCAACCCGTACTGGTCAGTTTACCGAGACATGGAGCCGACACAAGACGACACACGAACGACCGAACACGTGCACGGCTACTACAGCACTGATAATCATCCAACTAACACAGTTTACTCGACCTTTCTTATCAAAACATAAACAGCACCCGTTCCTTATTCTGAATTACGTGATTACGTTCTAATATAAGTGCAAAAGACTAATCAAATACTGAAAAACTTAAGAGCTGATACTTCTAATGTCTCTCCCAATTGGCACCAGTGCTGCCAACCGTTCGTTACCAACTTAAATATTGTTAGTAGATAATTTCTTATTACTGCAACAAACAATATATATATATATACATTTGGTTTTAAAATATTGTTTAGTTTTGAAAATATAAAAATAAATTAATATTGTACCCGAATTACCCCACTATACCCAAATTACCCCGACCCACCCTATATTTATATTAGATGTTGATGTGTCTTGACGTTATATCACGTGATTTAAACAAAAAGTATATATTTGAAAATTACTGAATCAAGGTAACAATAAGAAGTTGATTGTGATCATCAGTAAATAAGATGAAAGTCGGATATCAAAGTTTTGCCCTAAAATCAACAATACTAGGCCCTATAAACCAGCTGACTTAGGCCTATGCCATATCCTACCCAGTGGCAAGGCGTGAAGTATTTGCTAAGTCATCGCATAATTATTTCTACAATAACAATGGTAGTCAGCAAATTTAAGAAAAAAAGTAAGAAATCACAAATTATTTAGGCCTATGATTTATAGAAACGTAAGTTATATTAGGCCTAATTCTAACAATGAATTAACTTAATTAATTGTAAAGAGTTATAGTAATTCTCAATAAGGCTGGCTGTTTCATCATCTTTTTTTAAGTACACCTACAATAATTCTACGAGTAAGCCATTACACTGTTTGCCAATGTGCCTTCGTCGTCTGCCGTGACTGCTGTAATTTGATATATTAAAATGTCTTGTGCACAACCGATTCCTATCGGAAAGAACAACAGACAAATTTTGCTGATATTGACATGGTCTGCTATTTTGAATTGTTTGTAGCTTCTCTTCCTAACATAGACAACAGAACGGGCGTTCTTTTATTTTTTTTAACTACGTTCGTGTCCTCTGTCAGAATTATTTAATAAACTTGGAAGTTACATTCATTCCGTTAGATTACTCAGAGGAAAAGGGCACAGTAACTTTAAAATAAAACCAAAAACTCACAAACAAACTACAGAACACACAGCAATGTAGACTGTCGTTTTAAGATCCCAGACTAAGGTCGATAATTTCATACCGCAATGTTGTAGCAGTCATCGAAATCGTTTTATCATACCTTTAGTCGAAGCCCCACAAAAGCTACCGAGAAGCGGAAGTTACGAGAGCAGCCGACAATCTCTGTGGCCATTCAAACTAAGTTAACGTATTTGAGCAGGAGCCTACAGGCGTTGTGATTGGCTGCAGGTTTGGGGGGGAGGTATAGGGCCCCCTTTCTTCAATGGGCACAGGAGGGGGGAATGTTCCAGACTGACACGATCTGCGAATCTAGACTACCTGGTCGCTACCGCTACGTTACCAGCAGCCAAATCAAGGTTGAGAGATGGAAGCAGTCGCTTAGGCGCCACTAGTGATGCAATGACGAGATTTTCACCAGGACTTATTAATTTGTTCTTTCTAGTCATCGCCGAGTCCAATAATGACCGCATGCTTCGCCACTGACCCTACCCAACATTAAGGCCGTTTGACATTAGTGGGCACATTCAGCTTCAGTCACCTGTGACTAACCAACCGGTAACTGGTCACTTACCGAATCCACCGTAAACATTGTTCGGTGGATATTGAACAATGATTGGGAGGTGGTAAATCCACCTCTACAATTCACCGATTCCAGGTTAGTACTTAACACCTTTGCTGTGCGACACAGGCATACCCATGGTTTGCGGTTGTTCTCGCGAGGCGTCCTAAGGGTCTACCCGTAGACACAACACACAAACTTTACCACTTAAATGTGCACCAGCGTGGCACCCAGGAACAATGATTTGTTGCCAGCTTTAGCTACGAATGCAGGCTTTATTTTGGTGTAGGTTGGTACTACATTTCCCCGAAAAATTTCCCTCTGGAAATCTTGTAAAACCCACCATTTTGTCAGGTTTTCTGGGATTTTTTTCCCTCATTTTGGCAATACAAGCGGACTTGTGCAATCCAGACAGTGCTGCTATCTGTGGGTGTTCCAAGGAACCACGTCCACTGTTGTGGTAACGCGGTACCATTACCGCGCTGTGTTTTAATTACGTTTAGTTGGATGGAAATAAATCGGGTTCGCTAATCCGCTGCCCCAGCACTTTGCAAACCCCTGCTGTTGGGTGGCACGCAGCGAACGTGTTAGGCCTAATTTACTCACTGATGACTGCGGCTCCTACGCGCCCAGTGCAACTTGGTTTTGCAAAACACGTCAGGATAGACACAAAAACATCTACAACATTTCTGTAATTTACAGTGCAACAATTTATTTTAGTAGGACCATGACTTCGTCTTTCTTTCCAAAATAGTAAAAAAAATTTATATAAGTTGGGCTATTACTTAACGTGGTTTCATGAATATTTCATGAAACCATGTTGCACTAATGTCATACGAACATTACTAAAGGTAAATTAAGCTACGATGGGCAGGTAGATGCTAAGCTATCTAAATACTAACCTCTATAAAAAAACCTTGAATGGCCCAACGAGAGGGTTGTGAGAAGAACTTATTTCTAAATTAGTTTAGTCAGCCTAATGTTTTACAAAAACTCTGCACACAACTAAATACTGTTCACACCCACTAGTAAAATTTAGTATTGATTTTTTATTGTTTCACAAGTTAATAATTATAACGAAAACCCGTAGGAAACTTCTAGTTTTTTTGACAAGATAAATTGACATATGGAAAACATAGAAAATAAATCAGCACTCAGCAGTGCTGCAGTGTGCCCGCAGGGTCCGAGTTCAGGTCAAAAATAAAAATTCCCCACAATCTCTGTTGTATCGTTACGCTTCTGAAAAGGAATCTTAGCATTACAAACTACAAAGGCAAAAGGCAATATTATTAATGTACGTAATATTATTAATCATTTAGACATCCAGAAACACCCCAGGGAGGCTGTCTTTTTTGTAATACGAAGATTCCGTTTCAAAACTGTAAAGATACAAAAATTAGATGAATTATTTAAATCATCCACAACTAACTACCACTCACTACTCCCACTACCACTCTGTAGTATTATCCACTTTTTTTCTACTAGTTACAATCCATCTCCATTGTTTCTTTAAGTTTTTGAAACAGAATCTTAGTAATACAAAATACAAAGTCAATTTTATTAATTCACCAACTACCAACATCGTTCACCCTAGAGAGACCGAGAAGGGTGTATGCCATTAGTGCAAGTTTTTTCGCGAAACATTTCACGCGAAACACAAAATCGTCTGAAACAGTCTTGCAAGTTACCGCGAAACAAAGTTTCGCGAAACTTTCGCCAAACGTTTTATTTCTGGTGAAATAGTCTGTTTTATTTTGACATTCTGTGTAGTTAACCTTAAATCCCATGCAGAGATTAAAACCGTACAAACGCAGTAAAGGGCGTATGCAACTTGTTTCGCGAAACATTTCACACGAAACACAAAATCATCTGAAACAATTCATGTGAAACAATGTATTTTAATGGGGCTAAAATTTCGCCTTACTTGCCGAAACATTTCGCAACATTTTTTATATAGATATACTTAACATGGTTTCTCGAAACGAAGTTGCACCTGGTTGCACTAAAGGCCGTTTGCCATTAGTGCAACCAGGTGCAACTTTGTTTCGCGAAACATTCACGAAACCATTTTAAGTATATCTATATCAATAATATCGCGAAATGTTTCGGCAAGTAAGGCGAAATTTTAGCCCCATTACAATACATTGTTTTACGTGAAATGTTTCAGACGATTTTGTGTTTCGCGTGAAAACTTGCAATAGTGGCATACGCCCTTATTGCCAAGGAGTGGTTTGCGGACAACAAGTTGAACCTCAATGAAAACAAAACCCAAGAACTTATTTGCAGCTTGTCCAGACACGAAACCCAGACTCCGGAGACAGTGAAGCTACTGGGGTTTACTCTCGATGCCAAGCTGTCCTGGAATGACCACATCAACGCGCCGACTGAAGCCAATGCTCTCAAAGACCTACTTAGTTCAAATATATTATGGACTGTTCCATAGCCATATTTTGTATGGCCTATGCCTCTGGGGTCATGCGCCTGGGTCCGACAGTGTCCTTATCCTCCAAAAAAAGGCACTGAGAATCATACAGTCAGCGGGACCACGGGAGCATTGTAGGCCTATTTTCAGGGAGCTGGGTGTCCTGACAGTATATAGCCAGTATATTGATCAGCTTGCTGTACATCAAAAACAACTCTGAGGCTTTCACCAAGAGAAGTGATATACATGCGCACAATACACGCAGCAAAATGAAAATGGACATCCCCTTCTGCCGATTGAGTAGGAAGAAGGATTGCTTCCCCATGCTCGCCCTTAGGCTCTACAATGCTCTGCCACTGAGGATTAGGGAGTTGGAAAATAGAATATTTAGGCAGCAGGTGGAAAGTTGGCTCAGAGAAAATCCCCTCTATAGCATATCTGAGTTCCTTGAGGCTGATTGGGGCACAGCCGATCTTGTCTGAACCGCCGCCCGCCATCTCAAATAACAAGTTTTTGTAAATATTAGTTTAGTTAGAGTAGGATTCACCTAAGTTGGCCAAAACAAAAGTAAACAAATTATTAGCTTTTTACGAATTTAAGCATAAAATTCAGCTGGGCTGAAAACATTGTCAACGAACATCTGTTTCAGTGTAGCACTTGTAGCAAATAAAAAGTTTTGATGCAATATTGCAACTGGAAGTTCACTTGCGCAGCTTAAAATATTACTCAGGGGCTTTTCCAAATTAATTATTTATTAACAGAGAGAGGATGTGTCATGGATGCGGCCTGGTAAATAGTCTTAGATTTTCTTATGAAATAATATTTACAAAGAAAAATAGGCGAGTTTTTTAATAGCCCAGCACTACTTGCTGCAAGTCAGCAGCTGAAAAGAGAGATTGTTTCATATTGCGGTCAAAACTTACAAAAGGTGTTTCCTATTGGCCCAGGAAAAAATAAACAAGCAGTTAAACAAACTAAAATACATGTAAATCAAGAAATAAAATCAAATTTAACTTTGACATCTATGTAAAAAGGTTGAATTAAAATAAAAATTCTAAAAATAGGCGATACATTCTATAACCTATAACAACATTGTAAACAAACGGGTAGGCTTATGTCTCTTGGGAGTGGGAAATTTTCGGAGGGAAATTTCCCCTCCCGGAGGGATTTTATCCCTCCCTGAGGGAATTTTTCCCTGTTTTCACTATTCCCTATTTTTGGGGCGAGAAATTCAATGGAACCATCGCCGTCCCCCTACGACCCCCCATTTTTTTACCTAAAGGGGGGGTTTTGGCCCCTCTAATTTTATAAAAATATTTTTTACCTTAGATCGATTCCTTGTATCGCCCTGAACACAAAAATATCGGGTTTGTAACATCTATCAGCTCCCCTTATCGAACTAGGGGGCAAAAACCCCCTTGGACCCCCAGTATAGGGGTCTTGGGAGTCAGTATGTTCCAGTAGAGCTGTGAGGCTGAAACTCAGTATGTACCCTATTTTCGGGGCGAGAAATTCAATGGAAGCATCCCCGTCCCCCTACGACCCCCCCTTTTTTACCTATAGGGGGGGTTGTGGCCCCCCTAATTTTAGAAAAATATTTTTTACCTTGGATCGATTCCTTGTATCGCCCTGAACACAAAAATATCGGGTTTGTACCATCTATCAGCTCCCCTTATCGAACTAGGGGGCAAAAACCCCCTTGGACCCCCAGTATAGGGGTCTTGGGAGTCAGTATGTTCCAGTAGAGCTGTGAGGCTGAAACTCAGAATGTACCCTATTTTCGGGGCGAGAAATTCAATGGAACCATCCCCGTCCCCCTACGACCCCCTCTTTTTTACCTAAAGGGGGGGTTTTGGCCCCCCTAATTTTAGAAAAATATTTTTTACCTTGGATCGATTCCTTGTATCGCCCTGAACACAAAAATATCGGGTTTGTACCATCTATCAGCTCCAATATTCCAAAAATAGGGAATATTGAAAACAGGGAAAAATTCCCTCAGGGAGGGATAAAATCCCTCCGGGAGGGGAAATTTCCCTCCGAAAATTTCCCACTCCCAAGAGACATAAGCCTACCAACAAACGCAACGTTGAGATTTGACAGTTCTGGGAAAATGTAAACAGACACCATGTGTAACCAACAATGTTTTCAATGTGACTTGTATAAAAATTTTCAATGAGATGACTTGACCAACTTAGGTGAATCCTACTCTAGTTAGTTATAAGACGCAGTCCATCCAGCAGAGCAGGTCATTGATGAAGAAGAAGGTATTCAAGGTATTAATGGCATACGGCCTAAACGCCCTAGAGACGACAGAGGACGGAGAGGAGAGACTCTGACTCCGTCGACTCCGAGGGACCGAAAGGGAAGAGAGAGAAGAATCTTTGAACATTGAACTATCAACTTCTATGTTATTTGATATAGCATAGCAGTCAACTAGTTGACATGGCCTGGAAAAACCGCAGTGTGTTGTTTTTTGTCATTTTGAAAGTTGAATGAGTGCATTTCCATGCATCGGAATCATGACAAGCTAGATTAGAGTAATGTTCACTGTTTTGGATAGGCTTTTTTTTAATTGTTTGTTGAATAATAGTTAATAAGGATCCATCTCCAAAAACTTATAACCTGGCATTTGGTTTGTGACCAATAACACCATGGGGAAGGTAAGATAGCATTTGAATTAAACTGTAAGATAATTGCTAAAGTTTATGATGACCAAAATATCTAGGCAACAAAACTTTTGTAATAACTGAACCCAACAAAGTTTGGCCACAGAGACAAATTCAAACAGATGTCGCTTTTAAATGGGCCTTCTGCTGCTCCCAAGTACTATTTAAATCCAGTAACAGTTAAGTTACTAGTTACATCCAGTTACTAGTTACAGTTAAGATAAATTAGGAGAGGGCTGTGACGGTGCTGCTCTCTTGCGGAGTTAATGTTAAACTATGTCCTCGACACACGCTGGGCAGCGCTCGACACACACTGAGAGCAACATTAACAGATACCTCTGTTTGATTCTACTCTGTGGTTTGGCTCTATTTCCGCAGAAGGGTCAATACACTTGCCTTACTGTGTAGGGGACTCGCTGGGAACCAGTTAAGAATCATCAAACAGAAGAGATCACGTCCACAACCAATCAGAGTTAAGACTGGTGGGAGGAGAGAAAATGGCGGCGCTAAAGGAATTTGGTTTTTAGGGCCTATCCGAAGACAGGATCAGACTCCAGATCGTGAAACTTGTTTTTTACTAATCAATGATAGCAAATTCCCGCAAAAATCAAAATCAAAAACAATGATTAGCCTAACCTATGATGGAGATACTGTGGAAACCATATTATTTACTGCTAACACCTATTGTATTTTGCATTTTGTGTCTTTCTACGCCAGTGGCTTTTTTTAACGTTTTGATCGGGAACGGTTACTATCTAACGGTGACCTTTTGTTAGATAGCATCACTAATTCATAGCCCAATGACAAATGGCAACTGGACCCAGTTTCAGAAGGTTCAGAACAGTTAAAATATTAAGCTGTTAAAAGTTTCTCTGCAGAGGGCTTGAGGTGTAAATTGGCTAGAGATCTTAAAGCCTTTTTTTGCCAAATGAATATTTTGTTTAAATTACCCTTGCCCACCCGCTAAAGCACAACAGAGTAGGCTATGTTATTTGGGTCTTAAAGAGACTGTAATAAACCATTCTGCGGAGTTCTTTATTGTTGAATCTATTGATATTTCTGATTATGAAAAGGCTTTTCGCAAGTTTTTTTTTTCTCCGGGCTGTCTATGTGATTGCCCCATCTCAGCTCCAAGGAATGTTGTATGAGGTTTGTTGTAAAATTACTTGATTGTCCTGATTTTCTAGGTACAGCTCAAGTGAGGTTTCATCCCTGTTTTTTTTTTTACTGATCTGTATGAAATTAGCTAGATTTTGCAGGATTGAGAATCAAGTTATTTTCAGAAAAGTACAACAGTACTCAGAGTTGGTTTGCTGCTTCTATTGACTTTATTTCTAAGTTTTGAATATCTTGATGTTTAATGAAAACTGTTGTCATCAGCAAATTTATATGTTACTTCAGAAACTACTTTATTTATGTCATTATAGACTAAGAATAGGATAGGCCCTAATACTGAACCTTGTGGGGCACCGCTGATGACTTGGCCTTCTTTAGACTTGACAAGTTACTGTTTAAAAGAAGAAGTGTGCTGGAATTCTGTTATTTTAGTTCTGTTTGTTAGATAATCTTTGATCCAGTTAAATGCACGGTTTTTTACTCCTAAGCTTCTAAGTTTCTGTAGGAGAATGGGTATATTGACATAGTTGAAGGCTTTGGTCAGGTCAACGAAGCAGCCTACAACAACCGACTCTCCGTCCTCGACCGTGTCAATGCACCCATTCACAAAGTCTATTAATGCTAGTTTGGTGGATTTACCCCTCCTGAAACCATATTGTTTTGTGCACAAAATATTATTTTTTTCTAAGAAAAAAGCTAACTGGTCACAAACTGATTCCTCAGTAACTTTAGAACTTTAGCAAACATTGTAATGCAGTAGAACTTTAAACTCTCAAGTGGATTCGGAAACCAATAGGATGCTGTGAGGTTTAAGGCGCCATTCAAATCTTCTTATCAAGGGGCTCTTCTTAAACTTAGGGTCGTTTTATCAGGGTTTTTCCACATTTCTTTGTCGACTCTTTTCGACTAAATACCGTCATTGTCTAAATGAAAGTACGTTAATGTTATCCCATGAATTTTGTCATAGTTTTAAAAACTAATTGTACACATTACAGTTACCTTACAAAATAAAATGCTGGACACACTCACTCGTATCGCCATCCAACGGACGTTACTGACTTGTGATAGTTTAAAGGGAAACGGAAAATCTAAGGATTGCTTTACTGAGCCGTTTAAGAATTGATTCCATCGATCTATATCAAATTATGATTGGTTTAAGTCTTATTATAAGAGTATTATATCAGGTTATTTGGTATCAGGCGGTGTTTAGCATTTTGGTGGTTTACCTTTATAAAGAGCTACAGTTTAGTGTTTGTCCCAATGACTTCTTTCAGCGAGAAAATTTAACAACCTGATTTCAGGCTATTTAATCCCTATTGAAACTTTTAACTGATTGATTTTTTCCAGAAGGAGAAAAAAATTATCACACTGTCTGAAGTGGATCACAAACTGCAGTTTATTAATATCATTGCCGTTATTGGGGACATCACTCCAATTATAAATAGAAGCCGCAAGTTGGTAAGTTACCCGGTAAATTGCTTCATTGGTTGGAAATTAATTACAGTACTTATCAAATATAGCCTAATGTTTGTTTTTTTTTAAGTTAACTTGCACAATTGTCGTCTTTATCAGTGATTTTGTATTTTTTGCAAGTTTGTAGTTGATATATGTTAGTAGTTGATATAGCCTATGTTTATATTAATTTGATTTTCTGTTAGTGTAGTAGCTTAATTTTATTTTTACCTGTTTGCTAAAAGATTTTCCTCTATAAAAAAGGTGATAGTTTGAAGTTTAAAGTTGGTCTTATTTGCAGCCATTTAAAATTATGTAAAAACTAAATAATGTTAAGGTTTTAACTAATTCAATGAGAGTTATTTTGTATCAAATGAATATAGTTGTCGTATCTAGACATACGAGTGAGATCAGGATGGAATGAGGTTGTTTTAAATTCTCAATTCTCTTAAACAAAGAATCAGCCATAATAAATCGATATTTTTGCGGTAAAGTTTGGCTTCGGATATATTCAGCCTCTTTTATTAGGGCCTAGGATACTAGTTTAGGGCGCCTTAAAATGGTTTCAATATCTGCTTCTAGGTCATCCTTTTTGTACTTAAGCAACTAGTTTTGCTTCCTCAATAAAACATCATCTGGCTCTCTCAGATATATTCTTTCTTCATAGAAGAATATTACACACATATAAAAACTACAACATGGTTGATTGATTGATGCTTTTAAACAAGTGAGTGTATGACGTTCTTCTATGATAAAAGAATACATATTTTGGAGCCCAATGATGCCTTCATGAGGAGGATTAAGTAGTCATTTAAGCAATAAAATGAAGCAAGTATTTAAACCATTTTAATATTTTATGATAGTCCTGAGGTAAATTGAATAGAAATGAAATTTAAAACTTCAATCTTGTTTTTCAGGTAAGAATTGAATTATGTTTATTGGATGAAACAGTTTCAAGGCCAGGATTCAGTGTGAAGATGCACTTAGAGTGTGAAATGTTAAATAATTTTTTGGATGTAGCCAAAAAAGGATTTATCATACAACTAAAGGATATGAAGGTAACTGCGTAAAACCAATGTTCATTTAAGATTGATATTTGTGATGTGAAAAATGTAAAGATACCTCTTCTTAGAATATCTATCCAGATTTTGACTTTATGTGATTCTGAAATTCATTTTTAAATGGCAAAAGCTTTGACTCATAACTTTGATTCTTTGATTATTTTTTGGTGGGTGTATTGACATTTAAATTTTATTAAATCAAAACAGAAATTTTTAGAAATTTAGAAACAAAATTTCAAATGTTTGCTGTATTTTTATTATTAACCCTTAAGAAATCAATTACGTATCAAAGTAAATCTGGAAACTAGATCTTTAAATATTAACTGAAAATAGGTGATACCATTGACTTTATAACTAAAAGGAGACTGCTCATGCTTATGCATGTTTTGAAGCCAGAAATTGAGCATTTGCGAAATTAGTTTGGCACTGGTAACAAGAGATTGCGCCATGAGTGTGATTTCAGGCTAAAGATTTGTATCCCTGAAATGGTATATTTTTCCTTCTACCGGGCTAAAATATGATTTCCAGTTATAAAAGGATTATTTTTAAAACGTCAAAACTAGGAGTGCCCAAGACAGGATAAAAAATACATTACTAATTTATTCAATAGGTTACCAAAATTTTTTAACAGAAGAAATTTTTTTTGTAATATATGATAATTTTTTTGGCTTCAAAATTTGACATTGCTTAGACTATCTGTTTTTAGCGAATTTCCTTAAAGGAATAAGCTATTACGGTGGTACTCATGGTAAGACCTAAGTCCGAGACCATGTTAACTTTTCATTTTGGGGTCCCTAGAAGCAAAAAACACCATTCGTTTGAATTTATATATATATATCTATATATATGTCTGTTAACACGATAGCGGCCGTAAATATGGTCCGATCTTAATGAAATTTGGTATAGACGTGTAAAGTGGTAATCACTCGGACGAGTTCGTGAACCAGCCCAATCGGACCACTGGAAGGGGAGATAAAGGGGGATAAACCCCCCCAAAAATGGGTTTTTTGAGTTTTTCACATAGAAAAATAAAATTAATCAAATTTTTGTTGGCACCATTGAATTCAGCTCAAAAAAACAAACAATTTAGTATCTTGAATCACTGCTCTATGTCCATTGGTTACCGAGATATGGAAAGTGGTAAACACAGTACGTTGTCTCAATGTTAACCTTATGGGAAATAAGTAAAATTCTATATTTCGCTTATTTCTCAACATATCTTGATAAAACTTGGTAAATGGCTTCATCTAGTTCAGATCTACTAAATATTGAATTAAAACCAACCAGTTTAAACATACCTGTAGCAGCAAACCCGCATACCCATTCCCCATGTTATTCTTATGGAGCTTACAAAAACATGTCAAATCTCGCTATGTTGGATTGAAATATGTTGTTTTGCACTTGAAATTCGCTGAGTATGCAGGTCTGCTGCAACGGGGGTATTTCTTTATAGTCAATAGTGATACAAAAAATAAGTGATGCACTTTCTCATTCATAGTTAAAAAGAAGTATTTACTGTGCGGAATTGGAAGTTGGAAAGCTAAGTCAGAATATCAGGGAAGTGGGAAAAAATACACTGCCAGGGTAGTGAATTTTTTTATCTAGACAATATTCCTCTCCTATGTTAAACTTAGTGTTTATTCTTTCACTGATGGGAGAGACTAGTTTTGTGATGCCACTACTGTTAGTATGAGCCTACACATTTGGGAAATGGGACCTTAAGTTGGTGGTCATATTACTCTTTTCGTGTGCATGACTTAGGCTACTAAATAAAGTATTTTTAATATTTACTGGATTCTTATTACTAAAATAACCAAATAAACCTGCTCAAGAAAGATTGTAAAACTCATATTCAATCAAATCCTAAAAATCTAAATTTTTTCCCCTCTAAGCTGATGGCCAGTATCACTCCAAGGTCCACAAGAGGATATTTTGTTGCTGTCCACAGTCTAACCTGTGCTACAGTTCGTTGGATTATGAGCTGAAACCCGCCAATTGTTCTTTCATCAAGTTTTTGATTAATGAGGGTCAACTGTGAAAACACTATCTTAGCGCTAGAAGGGTCAATAGTTTTATTTTTCTTTTAGGTCGTCAAAAACGAAGGGGAAGTATATGGTGAAGTAAACGACGAAGAAGAGGTAACCTTGTACAAGGACAATGGTCAGACCCTTCAATGGTTCCCTGCCGAAAAACCAACATTGGTCACTGGTAATTGGCATGTTTTATTATTTTTTTAAGTTATCAAAGAATCAAATTGCATTCATTACAGTACACTTAGGATTATCCGGACCTCGTATTATCTGGATCTCGAATTATCCGGATCGACCTATCAGTGAAAAAAGAATATTGAAATAAATCGTGGTAAAAGCGAGATTTAGCGAATTTTATGTGTCAAAAGTAGGAAATCCAATACCGGCCGATATTTTCAATCCCAGGATTACGGGATTGAGAACGTTAATCCCGGGACCATTCCCAGGATTGAACCTTCATAGTATTTGCCAATATTAAAAAATAATGTTGATAATTTTGCATATATACCATGGTATCTTAGTTATAGGGCAATACGTAAATCAGTTTCTTTTAGTTTAAAGTTGTAAACGTTCAAAATTTTCGGAATAACAAAAATTACAAAGTGTAGGCCTAAAAAATTGAAATATGGTCGACTTCATTATGGAACAATGAATAATAAAGACGTTACAGGGTGTCTACCAGTCGGGAATTCGGGAAAATGTCGGGGATTTTGTAAGGTCGGGAATAGTCGGGAAAAAGTAATGAATTTCAAATTTTGGTCGGGAAATTCAAATTTGGCTATAAAACAAAACGAAATAGCAGTTTTCTTATTGTCATGGTTATTGTCAGTTTCATTGTTATCGTCTTATTGTCTCATTGTTATCGACTCATCAGTCTTATTGTTATCGTCAGTTATTGTCATCGTCTTGGCCGGCAAATCTCTCGAACGAATCGCGGCAGATAAATTTTTAGCTATATCACAACTAGAAAAGCTGTCGCTTATTCCGCTGCCGCAAGTTTCTCGGTCCTAATTCAGCTGTAAAAACGCTCGCTCGTTTCGCGGCCGACAAGTCTCTCGCTCTTTACGCGGCCGACAAGTCTCTCGCTCTTTACGCGGCTGACAAGTCTCGCTCTTTACGCGGCCGACAAGACTTGCTCTTTACGCGGCCGGCCGTCAACTCTCTTGCTCTTTACGTGGCCGACGAGTCTCTACGGTCTGTACTCGGAGTCTCTCGCTCTTTACGCGGCTGACAAGTCTCGCTCTTTACGCGGCCGACAAGTCTCGCTCCTTACGCGGCCGACAAGTCTCGGTCTTTACGCGGCCGACAAATCTCACTCTTCACGCGACCGACAAGTCTCGCTCTTTACGCGACCGACGAGTATCTCGCTCTTTACGCGGTCGACAAGTCTCTCGCTCTTTACGCGACCGAAGGTCTCGCTCTTTTCGTGGCTATCACATCTATTCCTGGCCGCATGATGGTCAGAATATCTATAACCTGGCCGGCAAATTCTTAGGTCGTTTCGCGGTCAGCAAACCTCTCAGTCACATTGGGGCTGTCAGATATCTCGCTCGCTTTGCGGCCGTCAAATCTGTCGCTCTTTTCACGGCCATCACATCTTTTGCTTTTATTGCGGCCGGAAATCTTTTGCTTGTTTTGCGGCCGGCAAATCTCTTAGTCGCATGTCGGCCGATTACTTCATCCCTCTTTTCGCGAGCGTTAGACCTCTCGATCGTATTGCGGCCAGAAAATCGCTCACTCATTTTGGGACCAAAACATTTTTCGGTTGTCTCGTGGTAGACAAATTTTTTGCTCTTTTCGTGGCCATCACATCTCTCGGTCGAACTTAGAAACTTAGAAACTGATCTCAAAAATATAAGTAAATGTAATAAATTTCAACTAATGCATTATAATATTAGAGGTATCAAGCACAAATTTGAAGACCTAGAGATTATATTACAAAATGTAGGGAAAATAAAAATTGTTTGTATAAATGAACATAAGGTGAAAGAGGCTAGTAAATCAATCTTAAATAAATTACCAAACTTTAGTTTAGCTGATGGTTTCTTTAGAACCACATCAGGTGGAGGGTCTTGTATTTTAATCCATGATTCAGTTTCATGCTTTACTGTAAGATCTGATCTAAAAAAATTTAACGAGGAATTATGTTTTGAAGCCTCTTGTATAGAAATTGTTAATCAAAAGCTTCTAATAGTATCTATTTATAGGATACCAGGAAGTAAGGTGACACAATTATTTTTAGCGAATTTCCCCTATAGGGAAGAAGCTGTTACCGTAGGTCTCATGGTAAGACCTAAGCCTAAAACCATCATAACTTTTCTTTTTGAGGTCCTCAGATGCCAAAAACACCATTCGTTCACTTTCATAAATATATATATATATATCTATATATCTATATATATATCTATATATATATCTATATATATATCTATATATATATGTGTCTTTAAGCACGATAACTTGCGCAAAAATGGTCCAATCGGAATGAAATCTGGCATAGACGTGTAAAGTAGTAATTATTCGGACGAGTTCATAAACCAGCCCGATCGGACCACCGGAAGGGGGGGTAAAGGGGGGTAAACCCCCCCAAAAATGGGTTTTTTGAGATTTTTACATAGAAAAATAAAATTTTTCAAATTTTTATTGGCACCATTGAATTCAGCCCAAAAAAACAAACAATTTAGTATTTTGAATCATGGCTCTATGTCCATTGGTTGCCGAGATATTGAAAGTGGTAAACGCAGTACGTTGTCCCAATGTTAACCTTATGGGAAATAAATAAAATTCTATATCTCGCTTATTTCTCTACATATCTTGATAAAACTTGGTAAATGGCTTCTTCTAGTTCAGATCTACTAAATATTGAATTAAAACCACCCAGTTTTAATATACCTGTAGCAGCAAACCTGCATACTCATTCCCCATGTTATTCTTATGGAGCTTACAAAAACATGTCAAATCTCGCTATGTTGGATCGAAATATGTTGTTTTGCACTTGAAATTCGCTGAGTATGCAGGTCTGCTGCAACGGGGGTATTGAAAAAGTTAAAGGCCTTTTTTGAGCTTTTGCAAATTGAAGCAAACACAAAAAAGATTGTTATTGCCGCTGATTTTAATATTGACATTTTAAAGAATGATAATGCAGCCCAACAGTTTGAGAACATAATCTGCAATTTTGGATTCATAATTAATGTTAGGCAACCCACTAGGATTTTCAAAAATACAAAAACCTGCATTGACAACATTCTTACTAGTTTTAACTATAATGAAGCAGTAATTTCTAACATAGAAGTTGGACTATCTGATCATAACGCACTATTTATAGGACTGCCTCAGAATTTAAATTTGACTAAAAACAATTCCATAAAGTGTAGGTTAATCCCTTTTAAAAAAATACCATGTTTTCAAGAATCTTTACAGATGAGCATACCAGATCTAATATTAAATAAATCTGTGAATGAAAACTACAAGAATTTCTTATCAATTTTTAAGCACTCACTCGATGAAGTATTTCCGACCAAAGTAATTAAAGTAAATCAGAAACAAAAAATCTCGTAATTGGTTAACTCAGGGTATTAAAATATCTTCACAAAATAAAAGGAGGCTGCATTACTTATCAAAAACGTGCAGAGTGGAATCTTTTTTGAATTATGTAAGGAAATACAAACAAATTTTTAAAAAAGTTGTCGCTGAAGCTAAGAGGTGCTGTAACAATGGATATATTATGAAATCTAAAAATAAAAATAAGGCTATGTGGAAAGTAGTTAAAGATGAATTAGGTATCAAGACAAAGCAAACAACCGATCTTGAAATTGATATAGGGGGAAGGGTTACATCTGATCCTGTAGAGATAGCTGAATATTTTAATTTCCAATATTCCAACATAAAAGAAACTCTAAATGTTCCTGGAGTCAATTGGAATGAAACAAATTGTATGGGTCTAGATGGTATTTGTTCCTCTATGTTAGAAACTAGTGTTAAGCTGCACAATTTCTCCTTTACCAACAAAACTGAGGTTAAAAATGCTATTTTAAGTTTAACTAATAGTAATGCTTGTGGCTGGGACGAGGTCCCCACAAAAGTATTGAAAGGGAGTGTTGACATAATATCTGATCCTTTGGCAAAGTTGATCAATCAGTCATTTCAAGAAGGTGTTTTTCCTGAATTATTCAAATTTGCACAGATCAAACCCATTCACAAAAAAGATTCAAAAAAATGCAGTCAGAATTACAGACCAATCTCCTTATTAAGTAATATATCTAAAATTTATGAGAAAATAATCCATTTAAGACTTTCTAGTTATTTAGAATCCAATTCAAAGCTCTGCCAGGAACAGTTTGGCTTTAGGAAAAATCTAAGTACGCAGGAAGCTCTGTTCAACTTTGTCAATAGTGTTCTTGGGGCCCTGGACGGGTCACAGTTAGCTGTGGGGGTTTTCTGTGACTTGGCTAGGGCCTTTGAATGTGTTGACCACAAACTTTTATTGCAAAAATTAAAAAATATGGGGATTGAGGGAATTGCTTTAAAGCTTTTACATTCATATCAGTCTAATCGTAAGCAACGAACAATAATAACAAAAAATTCAGAAACATATTATTCAAAATGGGCTAGTATACGATATGGTGTGCCTCAGGGCTCAATTTTGGGACCATTGCTGTTTATAGCATTTACCATCTTTTTTTCTTAAAAAACCTTGCACCTTTACTCTTTACGCTGATGATACAACAGCCCTAGTGAAATCAAACACCCTAAATAACCTCATATCCATTATTGATGATACAATTGGGGAGATTAATAACTGGTTCATAACTCTTGGTTTGAAACTGAATAAAGGCAAGACTAGCGTTTTACAGTTTAAATTGAAAAACAGTTCTATTGAGTCAGCGTTAAGTAATGTTGAAAAAGTGAAATTTTTAGGGGTATATTTGGACTCAAAATTAAATTGGTCTGAACACGTTGGAATTTTGACAAAGAAATTGGGTTCAATCAGATTCGCATTTAGTATATTAAAAAAAGATACATCAAACAAAGTTTGCTTAGCAGTTTATTATGCGTACGTTCACTCCCTACTAAGTTATGGAGTCATTTTATGGGGAAATTCTGGAGAGGCCAAGAAGATTTTTATCTCTCAAAAATTTATTCTGAGGACAATATTTAACTTGAAATCAAAAACGAGCTGCAAGCCATTTTTCAAAAATTATGCTATTCTTACTTTACCTTCCATTTACATTTTGGAAATAGCAAAATTAGTTCATAAAAATTCATCTTTTCTTGAAAAATATAAATTTAATCATAATTATAACACTAGGAACAACAATATAACTTTTCAATATCCAATCCACAGTCAAAAAAAATTTGAATCCGGTCCTCTTTACATGGGATTAAAAATTTACAACCACATTCCAGAATCTTTTAAAAACCTTTCAGTTACTAAATTTAATTCTAAATTAAAGGAGATTTTGTGTGAAAAGGCTTACTATTGTATTGATGAGTTTTTCAAAGATAGGATTTAAAGTGCATTATTTTGTTTTGTTTTTTCTGTCATACAAAATAGACTAATAACTTGTTTTATACATATAACTATTACATTGTAATTTTTAATAGGACTAGTGAGAAGACTTGACCATGTACCTGCTTGTATTTTACTTATGTAAAACTTAAACAGGCGTTTATGTACAATAAAGATTTGTCTATTGTCTATTGTCTATTGTCTATTGTCTATTGTCGAATTGCGATAAGAAAATCGCTCGGTCTTATCGCGGACGGAGTATTTATCATTTATACCGTGGCCGGCAAGATTTTCGGTCTCGTTGCAATCGGAAATCTTTCTCATGTTTTGCGGCAGGCAAATCTCTTGGTCGCATCGCGGCCGATGAGAACCTTATTTCGCGGCCATTAGACCTCGGTCATATTGCGGCCGGAAAGTCGCTCCCTCGTTTTAGGAATGAAACATTTTTCGGTCGATTCGCGGCAGACGAATTCCTTGCTCTTTTAGTGGCCGTTATATCTCTCGGTCGTATTGTGGAAAGAAAATCGCTAATTTTTCTCAAAGCCAGAGATATTGTAATTTACAACATGACTGGCAAATCTTTTGGACTTATTGCGGCCGGAAATCTATCGCTTGTTTTTCGGTTGTCGGGTGGCCAATTGTTTCTTGATCGTATTGTGTCGCTAACTCTTTTCATAGTCGTTACATGATTTGGTCGTATTGTGGCCGGCAAATCTCTCTGTCGCATCGTGGCTGTCAAATCTCGGTCGTTTATACCACGTCCGAAGAATCACTTGGTCACAACGTGGCCGGAAAATCGCTCATTCTTTCCGCAGCCGGAAACCTCGGTCGCATTAAGGCTGGCAAATCTATTGGACTTATCGCGGTCATCTTGCTCACCTTTTGGCGATCTTTCGCTTGCATTGTAGCCGTCTAAATATATTTATTTACAAATATCGTTCTCAATATTCGTTATAGGAGGCAATGGTCATGTTTCCTATGGTCGGGATTTTTTTTAACTGTCGGGAAAAGTCGGGAAAAAGTCGGGAATTTCATAGGGCCTATATGAAGTTTGGTAGACACCCTGCGTTAGGTCAAAACGGATCACATTATCAGATATATAACAATAAAACATGCAAAATAATTATAGAAATATTGATTTAAACATAAGTTAAAGAAGGTCGTATGCTTAATATGAATTTACTTGGTCAAATAATATTAGAACTAAAGTAAAACTTCGCTTGGAAAGGTGTAAAGTAAAATAAAACAAAAGAAACTACGACAAAAATTAGTTAAATAATTATAAGAGGCATCATAATGAAACTTAAAAGACAATTTCAATATATTGTATCAGACTAATTAACAAAATTACTGTACCATTACTTACATAAACAGGGTGTCCACCTGACTGGAAAACCTGGAATCATACGCTCACCGGGAAAAATTCGTGAACTATACGTGAATTTTTCGGAAGACCTGGAAGTTTTAAAATTTTGAAAAAGAATTTGCGCTATGCACAAATTGCATAAGTCAGCAACAATTTCGTTTTTGTCATCGCAGATGGTTCATTTCTTACATCATCACATTATGAGCGTCAAGTATGAAGACCACAACACAACCAACGCAACGGGAAGGAGCAGATAACAGCGGTATTTAAAGACGGTTCTAAACAGAATACGTCTTGAGTAACAGTTACAGTATAGATGACTGTATGACAGTATAGATGACAGTATAGATAACCGGCATTTTTTAAGCATTGTAACAGTTAAATTTGCAGTCCCGTTCCATTCATTCTAATATTAACGTCAGAGACAAATGGAATATTAAGTAAATTATAATTGTTATTATAGTTTTTACATATCTGGGAATAATTAACTGGTGTAAAACCTCACCTCTTGGTTTCAATTTTAACCAGATTACTATAAACCAAATTTATTTTAACATGTGAAAGATACTAGTTACAGACTAAAACGTATCTGGAACTGTCATACTTTACCTTGGATTAGTGATAAGAAACTTAATTGGCAATATTATGTTGCCAATCAACGGTTATATATTTGGTATATACGATCATTTTGTTTTGATTGTACCACCAATGTTAAGCAGAGTTGCTCATTTGATAAGTAAATTCTCGCCAGATTTCTGCGGGTTCAAAAATTTCCAATTATTTTGTTTATAAACATTGAGGATTTGTTATACTTTTTTACAATTTTTGTATCGAGCTGAGCTTAATACGGTAGTTTAAAGTGATGGTACAATAATTTTGTTTGAAAGTGTTCTGTACCTTAAAGCAGTGGTTCCCAAAAGGTGGTCCGCGGACCCCCAGGGGTCCGCGAATGGCTTACAAGGGGTCCGCGGCATTAGGCCTGTACATATTAACTACTATTATGGATGGTCGGGTCCCGAAATTTCGGGAAATTCTCGGGTAAATTAAATTCCTGATTTTCGGGCGGGATTTTTATTCACTTCGGGAAATTTTCGGGACGGAATCGTTTAGCGATTGCAACTAAACAGCGAGTGTAGCTTCGCAAAACTCGCGATCGGCCGCGGAAAATGATCTTGCCGATCGTATTTGCGTATTTGTTGATCGCGAATAAAGGCAAATCCAGTTTTGCAAAACTCGCGATCTTCCGCTAAAACTATCGTGTGTATTTGCCGATCGCAAATAAACGGCAATGCAGCTTTGCAAATCTCATAATCGGCCGCAAAAACCATCGCGCGTATTTGCAAGTCGCGGATGAACGGCAAAAATAGCTTTGCGCTATTCACGAACGGCCACGAGATACACTAGCGCGTATTTGTCGATCGCGGACAAACTGCCGATGATGTTGCTTTACGAAACTCGCGATCGGCTGAGAAAAACTGTTGCGCGTATTTGAGGATCGCTGAAAAACGAAAAATGAAACATTGCGAACTTGCAATCGGGTGTGAAAATCAAGTTTAGCTATTCACTGAGAGCGGTTAATCGACAGAAATAACTTGCTAGAAGGCTTTACAGTGATGCATTTTATATCATCGGCCACATTGGTCGGCTACAAATAAATTGGTTTAGCCATTGATTCAATTCTCTAAACTAATTCAGATTACATTGAATCCCAGCCGAAAGTATGATTATTTTTCATAAATAAGTAAAAAAAAAAACTAAACAGTTGACAAAAGTAAATAATTTGAGACTTTTGAATTTAAATTTGAAATACATATGTAATTAATATTTTATGTGATTTGAGGAATATCAAGTTTGGGAGTTGTGAAAAACAAGAACTTCAAAGCCTAAAATTAATAAAAATACAATAACATGTTTACTGCAGTAGTTATACTTGACAGTTATTTTGTCAACATGCAGTAACCACTCAAGTATTTTACTTTTGGATTTGTGGAAACCAAACAATAAAATGAAAAAGCAAAAACTTAAAAATTATTGTGTTTTTGTCAAACTTTAAAAAATGTACTATATTTGTTATTTTTTTAATAATATTTCTGGTTTTCAATGCATTTAAGTCTTGATTTCTTGATTAAAAAGATGAATAAAAATTCAAATTCAATCAAAAATAATAATAAATAAACAATAACTTTAATATTTTATATAAGTTAGTATTTTCCTTATAATCAACAATTTCAATGAGTTACTTTTTTATTATTTTGGAATGTGTTTTTAATGTTTGCTATTTTGTCAATTGCATATAAGTCAGTATTTTTTCACTTTAATCTTTTCCTTGAAATGTTGTGATCAGGTAGGATATTTATTTAAACAGTTATATATGACATTGTTTTTAACCTAATGTAATAAAGTATAAACTTTAGAGAAGAAAAAATCCTGTCCTGTCCCGTCCCGAATTTAAGAGGGAAGAAAAAAATCTTTCCCCGTCCCGTCCCGAGCGGAAAGTCCAATCCCGTCCATCACTATTGGCTATAAAACAATTTGGAAAGTTTTGGTGGGTAAAAGCAAAAATAAAAATAAAAACAAAAACAAATTATTAAATGAAATATACTGAATCGACAGTGTTAGATGCCGGAATGCGATCGTATATGCGCGCGGGCATGCAACTGAGCATGTTGTAAATCAAATATAGCTTTAGGGGTCCCCGATTGTTTAGATTGTATACCTGGGGGTCCGTGACTACCTGTTATTTGGGAACCACTGCCTTAAAGAACACTCAGGTGTACGACTATGGAACAAGTATTTCGTCTGAAGTCTAAATGTTGTTATTGTGCAATAGCCGCTGCGCAGGTCGCCAAACTTCGTCGATGGCGTCTGCTGTCTGTCTGCTCGTCAACTAAGTTTAAGCAGTTTACAGTAGTCGGTAGGGGTAGAGGTATGCGGATATCTGAATCTGATCCGAGGGTTTTATAACAATCCGGTAAGACTGACCAGATATCTGACTCTTTCGGATAGACTGCATATTTTAGGATAAATTTTAAAGAAGGATCAAATTTTGAAGTTTGGAAAGTGATCCAAAGAAAACAAGTGGCTGCCGATGAAATTATAGTAGTGACAGAAGACATCACAGGGCAAAAACGTCGCTTTGAAATGATACGGTTGCGATTGCGGTTAGAACAACGTCTAAAGACAATGCGATTATGTATGCATCAAGCGATGTATTCGGTTGCTGTAACTGTGACTTATTATTAGATCGAGATCGGTTTATACGATCATAGTACTGCGCAATAGTATGCGATGATGAACCTTTTCTTTAGATAAATTATTGTGTAGTAGCATTAAGTCAGTTAACTATAATATATAGGTTTACATACCTTCAGTCAACAGTTTCATAATGTAGAAATTTCCTACATATGTTTCAAAGCATTAAAGCTTCATCATCAGGGATTAAAAAATGTCTATAAGTACATCACACAAATTTTCTACGTTAAAAATAAATAATAAAATAAAAAACACATTACACTTAACACATATGACCTGAGCTGGCCAGCAATAGACACCGACTGAGACTGAGAAAACAGGTACCTGTTTACTGGGATCGAATCCTGGGATTGAATATGCCCTAAAATCATGCGGGATCCCGGGATGCGGGATTGGATTCCCTAGTCAAGAGTGTCATCCAAAAGAAAAATATATCTGCAATTCATTTCTGTACACATGTGGTATCACGAAAATTGAAGTCACCAGATGTACATTTCATTACATTTTTGCACAACTTGGTTTGCCGCTATGAGTGCTGGCAAAACTATAATCAACACATGCGTAACTTACGGAGTTTCGCGGGTTACTTTGTGACTGTCACTGTAGTTGAGAGCTTCCTGTGAACTGTTGTTAAGATTCAAAATGAGTGGGTGTAAAACTGGCATGTTGTACAGTCTTGATTTGCTATTTGCAGCTTCGATATAGCAGGGGTTAGGTTCGCGATCACTATTTAGGTGATGTTTTAATGGTCTCGGATTGGGCCTATCCGGATCGGTATTCCGCCACATGAATCCGGATAATTCTAGGTGTACTGTTCTTTCCTAGCTGATTACACTGAAACTTGGGATAGAGTTTTAGCTGGTTGAGTACTGCTTTTCTGGATATTTGTTTAATCGTCATCTGTACTACCAGACTCATAATTTATTAGGTTTTGTGTATTGCTTCCCTCACTATATTAAGAACCATACGATTACGAGCTTTAACATTAAAAAAAGGCTAGTATTATATCTGTTACATAGGGAAATAAGCAGCTGTTTTAGTATTTTTGATGCCCACTAGTGTATGAAGCAGTTCATACACTGCCCACCGGTTTCAATTCATTTCGCAGTTTATTGTTGCCTGAACTTATATGTCAGTGTAATATATGATGTCAGTGTATTATATGTTAGTGAGTCGGTGGCGCAGTTGGTAGCACACTCGGCCTCTGAACTGTGGCCCCAAAGCATCGCAGGTTCGAGACTCGGGCTTGTCGCATACTTTTAGCAGTACTGTTCACCCTTGTACTATACCGGCTCACTCCTTACCTTTGCGTGATAACGTCCACGCACAGATCAATAGTCTGTGTGAGTGGGGCAAAGGCAAGGTGAAAAAGAGGCCGCCACCCTCTTTTTAGAAGAAAGAAGATATAAAAAAAGCTTCTGTTAACAACCCTCAACTTTTTATTATTTTGTTAATTTGGTAGTTTTTTAGGAATTAAGTTTACAGATGTGTTATGAAGTAATATGTATTTTTTGTTTTTCCAATCAGATTTAAAATTTAAAACATTTAATTTTAAAATTGTTATTTATTTATTTAGTAAAAGTTGATTTTATAAGTTCGTAATATAGTGTAGTTGATAAACTTATATCCTCTAGATTAACTTTGATGAAAATGAAAAAAGACCTAAATGAATAGGTAATTTGTAAATAAATATCGGTTTACCACAGAGAAATAAGGTTAGGAATACTTACCTGTATTGCAGCAACTTACACTGTTGTCCCTTTCTCACTCCACAATATGTTAAAAAATAGTCATTGAGTTAAATGTAAACTATTTTCTCTAATTTTAATATTTTATTTCACAGGTGCAATTCAAGCAAAAGTCCTTAGTGTGGTAAAGTGGAAAAAAGCTAATTTGAAAGACCTAAGTGTGATGCAGGAAAACCAAGATGAGAAAACAAGGACGAAAGGTAGATCTCATTCTGAGGATAAAAGACAAACTACTACGACTCTGAATGAAGGTTATATAAATAAAGACTCTACTGTCTCAAATATTACAGATAACAAGTCTATCTCTAAAGAGAATATTCACAGTAGTCCATTAAGAAATAAACAAAAACTGTCCACCCCAAAAAACGAATCTGCAAAACGTTTTAAAGGAAATAAAAAATCTAGTTCAAGTGAAGAAATAGAATCTTCAAGTGCAAACTCATCAAGAACCAGCATTTTATCCAATTCTTCAAGATTAACAAGACAAAGTGATGTCTCCGACCTCAAGTCATTAAACTTATCTAGTTTGGATAAAAGTAGAACCCTGAAAAAGTCCTTTTGTGTTTCAACAATAAATAAATCCAAAATTAGAGGAATGAAAAAATCAGTAAATAAATCTGAATTTAAAATCAATTTAAAAGATTCAGACGTTTCTTCCAGTACAAAAAAATCAACAAAACCTTTTAAGGAAATGAGGGAAAATAGAAGTATTTCATCAAGCCCTATAAGGGTAACAAGATTGACAATTAATGCAGAAGATTCAGAAGTTTCCTCTAATAAAAAAAAATCAACGAAACGTTTTAAGGAAATGAGGGAAAATAAAAGTATTTCATCAAGTCCTATAAGGGTAGGAAGATTCAAAACTAATGCAGAAGATTCAGGCGTTTCATCTAATACAATAAGATCAACAAAAAATTTGAAGGAAATGAGAGAAAATATAAATATTTCAGTAAGCCCTTCAAGGATTATAAGATCCAGCGATGTTTCTGACCTCAAGCCATCAACCCTGTACAGTTTAAATAAATCATCAACTTCTAGAACTCGGCATAAGTCACTAAGTCCTTCAAGATCAAGTCAATCCAGATTAATTAGTGAAAAAGATGACTCAATATGTTTGTCTGGAATGAAAAAATCCCAATCCGTTTCCAAGTTAAATAAATCAAATGTTTCATCTAGTAGTGAGAGTGAATCTCTAAAATTCACAAGATTAAATCAGTCTAGTCGCACATCTTTAAAAAATAAAATAACAAGATCTTCAGATTCTGATGTTAATGACACGGACACAAATAGTGATCAAATAGTTTTTGAAAGAGAAAGTAGGATTAATTTAATAATCAATTGTAAGCATGGCAAGGAAAATGAAAAGAGCAAAAGTGAGGATCCCAGAATTGATGATACCAAAGAGAAAATAAAGGAATCTCGTAATTTTAAAACAAATTTCAAAACTCCAATAAAAGCAAACCCAAAAGAAAATGAGAATCGATCAAACAGTGAAGAAAAAGTGCACACCTTTGAAACTCTCAAGAGAACACGACAAAAAACGAAAAGTAACAATGATGACTCAAATGTTGAAACTAGCAGTCCTGGTAGCTCTCCAAATAATTCCAATTTAAGAAAGTCAGAAACCAAAACTATTAATGAAACGGCGAAAGCAATCCCCATTGGAAACTCAATGATAGCCAAGACAAAAAAAGATAGTTCAGGGTCTGATTCTCCTTCAAATAAAAGATTGCGCCTGTCTGTTAGAAATAAAGATTCTTCCATTGCATCAGAAACACCTGATAGCAGCACTTCCTTTGAAGATTCGCCGAAACCTAAACCGAAACAAAGGTTTTTACGAAGAAACCCAACCCTGAATTCTAGTGATTCGACATTATCAGAGATATCCAATTTTTCTGTGAATAAAACCTCTAGTGGGATAAATAATTCATTAACTTCCAGAACTCGGGGTAAATCATTGAGTCTTTCAAGATTAAATCAATCCAGATTAATTAGTGGAGAAGAAGGTTCTGTAAGTTTGCCTGGATTGAATAAATCCCAATCCCTATCCAAGTTAAATGAATCGAATGTTTCTTCTGGAACCTTAAGACAGAAACGTGGTGCTAATCAAATTGACAAATCCTCTGAGAGAGTTTATCCTTCAAGAAAGAAATTTAAATTAGACTCAGGAACTGATTCAAATAAAAGCAGGGATTCCAGCCCAAATCAGGAAAACTTTTCAGTTAGCTCTGATGATAAAAAATCAACACCAAAACATATTAAACCAAATGAAACTGCTACCCAGAGAAGTCCTAAGGAGGACGAGGAAACTACAGTTAAAGAAGCACCAAATTCTAAGCAAGTTTTAAAATTAAGTCAAAGTGAAAAGAGAAAGGCTGAAAAAGCCTTCGATGATTCAAACCTTGAAAAGGGAGACAAGAAAAGTACATCTTATATGACTCGAAAACAGGTTTTGCATACACCTGAACTAAATGTAGATATCTCTAAGAAAAATACTAGGAACTCTGCAAATACTGTTGAGAATCCTATCAAAAGATCTAGAGAGTCTGGCAAATGTGGGATATACGAAACATACCTAAAGCCATTGACAAAAAAACTCAATTTCTCAAGTGTTCACGATCTTACAGATATCTCACTTTGCGATCTGGAGCAGGTTTATGTTCCTGATAAGTTTGATCTCCAGTGTAAAGTAATTTCTGACTTTGTTCTCGCAGAAGACAGCATTCAGGTGATCAGAGTTCAAGATGGTACAATATGTAAATGTGCAACTCTAAAAGTGCCTCTAGGACATACTTGGGATGATGTATCTAAAGAGATTTTAGACAATCCTATTGTTGAGGTAAAATCACAATTCATTGATATAATAGTATTTAATTACTTTCGCTTGAACTTTCCATTTAAATCAGACAACTATTACAGAATCAACAATGTAATGGCAGTTAAATTCCAACTTAAAAAGGACCCTAGAAAACAGAAGGTGTCCAATGCAGAATATTTCTTTTGCGTTCAAGGGCAAGATGCAAACAATAGAAGACTATTTCCTCAGCAGCGCAAAGAGGTGGAAGAAAGAATTTCAGCATTGTCTCAAAAGAGCATCCTGGCAACTGAAATAAATAGAAAGGGCATTGCTGAGGAACCTGTGTCAAATTTACCCATTTTAAAACCACCTGTTAGCCCAATAAAGGATGGGAAAAGAAATGTGTCACCAGATAAAAAATCACCATTGAAATCTAAACCTACCTCTGATGAAAGAAGTTCTGTAGAGAAACCAGAATTAAATGAACAAAATTGCTTGGAACCGAATATTGATCCGGAAATTGTACATCAAAGAGAGAAGTCCATAGCTAAAGAGGGGTCAAAGTTAGGAAAGTTAAAGAACTCAGAAACTTGCAAGGACAAGTTAAACACTGGTAAAACTCTTGATGACAAAGTTGACACAGTAAACTTAAGTGATGAAACTATTTTGGGAGAAACTCCACCTTTGTTGAGGGAGATCAGTGAAATTATGCATGAAGAATCAGCACTGGGCCTCCCTTTTACAGCTACTGAAGATGTTCACCTCAAAAACTCAGGATCTGAAGTTACTTTCTCACAGTTCTGTGAGGGAGCAAAGTTGAAGGCAGATAATTTTAGAACAAGCACCCAGACTTTTGAGACTGATGTGCAGATGATCGATTCTTCCATCCGAAGAACTCCTCCCAAGGGCGTTTTAGCAGTAAATGACGAAGTAATTCCACCAGAAGATTCCAGTAAAATGGAACCACTCGTTTACTGTCCGTCAGGTTCTTCTGGAAGTTCTGCTGCCGTTGCTTCTCCAGACAAGGGACAGGCCTCTCAAGACTCCCAGTGCTCAGCCTCAGTCATCTGTGGAGCTCAAGTGAAAACCATATCACAACTGGAGCCGAGCAACTCAGAAAATCAACAAGTGATTAATGAAATTACATCAGATTTGAGTAACTCTTCATCAGTCAAAGTGATAAATTCCGATAGCAGTGCAGGAACAGACTTGGAACTATTAGGGAGTAAGACGGTGGTAGGAAATAAAAACTTAAGTTCATCAAAAGTAAATGAAGTTGAGCCAACTATACCACATGTAGCCAAAGACTTACCCATAAATCAACAGAATAACGTTTCACAATCGTTAAAGGCAGTTTCTTCAATTTTAGATCATGTTATAGAAAGTTCAATTGTAAATGTCAGTAATTCAGGGGAAAATGTAAATAAAGTAAACAATGATGACATTGAAACTGTGAGTGATGAAAGCTCTGGTATTTCACTCCTGGACGTTGATGGCAAGAAAACAAAACCAACAAGTTCCTCGAATGCAAATTTGAATGATGATATAAGTGTGCATGATGTAGAGCGAAGTGCACGATTGATACCTGACAGGTGTTTTTATAAATCCTGTTCATCTGCTTCTGCGCCAACATTAACGGAGGTAAGGTTTCAATACTTAACTTTTTGCTTAGAGGAAATTTAACTAAGTTGTCCCATTCCTCATATTTATTGATTTGAACCCCTAATTTCAACATACTTTCGGAATAGCCTATAGGGGTCATTTCTAAAACGCCCCTAGAGGAGCAGGGGTGTATTCAAAGGCAGAAGCCAAGTTGTCAAATTGATTGCCAAACCCCCAATTTTTTTTTTTACTCTGGTCTGCAATTGGGATGTTGTATAAACTCACAGACAATGAATTGTGAAGCCAAAGCTAATCGAAACCTTTTTAGAACTCATAATTTATTTGATAAATCGTTCTACAAATATGTATTTCAATTATTTATTTTAAAATGTATTACACATTAGTTATTTTTTAAGCCATTTAATTATTTCAGTCAAACCAGAGCTGAGGCGGGGGGCAGGGAGCCAGGGGATGTGTGTATTGGGGGAGGCAATGATGGTGTTTTCCTGAGAATTTGGATTCAGGAATCACGGGGAAATAAATTTTTAAATCACGGGGAAATAAATTTTTTTCCGCGTATATTTTTTCATGAATGTTCAACTAAAAACATTATTAATAATTTTTTAATATAGATTAACTTAAATTGCAAATATATTAAATCTTTAAAAAATATTTATGGGAATCCAAATAAAAGAGTAATAATTGGAAGATGTTTTAATGGTTGGGCCCTAACCAAATGTATTTGATATTAAACTTGTGATTGTTTAAAAAAACAAACTCATTAACTGCAAAATTCAACATCCTGTGGGCATCGAAGTAAATAAACAACTGGAACACTAAGTATGGGTTCACGAAAGCGCGCCGTTGTGGCAGCCTTCCCCCACCACCATGATGGACCCAGCGGAATGAGCCAATACATCGAATGGCGCGCGAAGTTGTTAACCCGCTCCTAGCCTTCAAAAACACAGTTTAAGTTAAATGATATTTATATATTCGGAATCTGCATTAAATGCAGAATGCAATAGTATAAATACATTTTACTTTTAACTGTAATGAGAATTTTCACAGTTTTTTTTATTTTTGCGCTAGAAATAAACTTTAAGCGTCAAAGTTGTAGTTAAAGATATGATATTCAACATGTAATCAAGCAATTTACAATAAAGTGTGCAGATATTTTGCAGTAGAGTGATTAATAGCACGACGAGGTTGATTTTATGTCGCACCAACCTCCTCAGTCCAGCAATTCTTTAAAATGTTTTTGCTACTCGATCATTGTAAGGCTCAATTAATGTTTATATTTTAAATAGTTGATATAAGTTAAAAAATACAATCATTCTATAAATGTGATCATAAATTTTATTTATAAAGAAGATAAATGTCAATACCGCAGCACTGGGCTGCCGTTTAGTTGAAGAAACTAATTGAAACTGGGTCTCAGCTCCGTTGAATGAAATACTCCATGTAATACAATTAATTATTTATTGTATACTCACTCATTCCTATATTTAAAAAAATTATTGCCAAAGTCCAATTAAAAAGGCACTTCAATGACGTGCAGAGCAGCGGTTCGAAGAGGGCGCTTATTTCAGATGGCCAACTCTAAGATGGCACGTGGTTATCCAAGTATGAAATACCCCCGTTGCAGCAGACCTGCATACTCAGCAAATTTCAAGTGCAAAACAACATATTTCGATCCAACATAGCGAGATTTGACATGTTTTTGTAAGCTCCATAAGAATAACATGGGGAATGAGTATGGAGGTTTGCTGTTACAGGTATATTAAAACTGGGTGGTTTTAATTCAATAATTAGTAGATCTGAACTAGAAGAAGCCATTTACCAAGTTTTATAAAGATATGTTGAGAAATAAGCGAGATATAGAATTTTACTTATTTCCCATAAGGTTAACATTAGGACAACGTACTGTGTTTACCACTTTCAATATCTCGGCAACCAATGGACATAGAGCCATGATTCAAAATACTAAATTGTTTGTTTTTTTTGGGCTGAATTCAATGGTGCCAATAAAAATTTGAAAAATTTTATTTTTCTATGTAAAAATCTCAAAAAACCCATTTTTGGGGGGGTTTACCCCCCTTTACCCCCCCTTCCGGTGGTCCGATCGGGCTGGTTTACGAACTCGTCCGAATAATTACTACTTTACACGTCTATGCCAAATTTCATTCCGATTGGACCATTTTTGCGCAAGTTATCGTGCTTAAAGACACATATATATATATATATATATAGATATATATATATATAGATATATATATATATATATAGATATATATATATATAGATATATATATATATATATAGATATATATATATAGATATATATATAGATATATATATATTTATGAAAGTGAACGAATGGTGTTTTTGGCATCTGAGGACCTCAAAAAGAAAAGTTATGATGGTTTTAGGCTTAGGTCTTACCATGAGACCTACGGTAACAGCTTCTTCCCTATAGGGGATCGCTAAAACATGGATTTTCTTATCTTTAATTAATTAAGTAATATACAAAGCTTTTTCGTTAAAAAATAAATATAATATGAAATATAAATTTCCGTAAATAATTCTTTATTTGTTTATTTACTAAGATAAATTTGTAAAAAATATAACCCACCTTAAATAATTTGGCCACTAATATCTACCCCTGTGGTATCGTAGGCTTTATTAGTCGTAATGTTGCAATAGAAATTTCAATGAAGAATTCACCGGGAATGCCTGGAATATCGGGACAATGAATCGTGTCATTTCATCCTTCCTTATCAGCTTAGCTGACAATTTTGTTATCGTCCCTGGCCATCGAAGAGCCTGTTGTTTATACACTTTGATGTTCCTGTTGCTTTATCTTGTCAGCTCTATTGCTATGGTCGTGGACTGCTGAATGGTTTAGTCGCTGTTTTCCTTATTGTACATAGATACTTCTTTTAACGCAAGCAAAGCCAATTAGCTTTGTAAATTTATTATTAAATTGTTTGCTATTGCCTTAACTCTAAATACTTCCTAGGTTTAGTATTTATGACCTTTTAAATTACTTGCTCTGAAAATTTGTATTTGCTATTTCTCATTAAATACCAAACAAAGTAGATAGTAAACGATTCCTTGTTAACAAATGGGGACTATCAGTCCCCGTATATGTAGTCTACATGTTATATTTTAATTTACAGTACCATAGATGTAAATAGTTTACCAAGAAGGTGATAATACAGTATTTAACCTGTAGTGTAACCTGTATTATAAATTCTTTAATATAAGTACTGATTGTACTCAGAAAGTTTCAAGAAGTACCGTAATCGAAAAGAACAATGGAACCAGGGAGGACGGCCTGCGGCGCGACTTATAAAGAACCTCGTCGCGCTATTAATCACTTCATCACACACGACTAACGAATTTTATTTGAAATTGCTTGGTTATATGCTGAATATCATCTCATTAGCTACAATTTTCACGCTTGAAGTTTGCTTCTGACCAAAAAATAAAAAAATCCTAGCTTAGTAACTTTTTAATGTCAAGATGTAATAATTTTTAGTTATTTTCAGTTGTTAAAATTCGAATTACACTTGAAATAATATTATATTTATACGGTCAGATTCTGCATTTAATGCAAATTCCGAATCTATAAGTATAATTGCACTTACCCTATTGTATAGACGGCCAGGAGCGTATTAACAACCGCATGCACGGCTTGAGTAACTGACTCATCTGCGTTGGGTCCATCATGGTGGTGGGGGAAGGCTGCCGAAACGGCGCGTTTTTCATCCGTCAATTCCTATCTACCCAGTGTTCCAGTTGTTTATTTACTTTGATGCCTGTGGGTCCCGGAAGTATTATGTCAGTGAAGTTTTTATGAGATATTGACTGTAGTTGTATTTTTTAAGTAACTGAATTGTATTATTTCAGCTTGAATTGGACGAAATATACGACGATGAAAATAGTTCAATCAAATACTTTAGCTGTGAGTATTCATGGAAGAAAAAAGTTTATACAATTTTAATTTTTTAGTATCGTTGAAGTGTTTTTTAAAGATTAAGCTGAACTGTTTTTGTTTAAAAAAAGACTTAAGTTTTATGCATTTGCGAACCCATATTGTAGCTGTATTGAAAATCGATATGTATCAGTTACTGGGATGTTTATAAGCATCTCAGCAACTCCTTTAAAAATTTTAGGCATTTGGCAAGTTATTAGATGATTTGAGAGGGCTCAAATTATAGGTTTTAATGACAAGGAAAATTGCAGCATTTCCATAAAGCTTTAAAATAAGATAATATAAAATATTTACCGTTTGAAAAGCATATCTGGAACATGTCTCTTGTCTACATTGACTAATAATGCTTGATTCAGAATGACCCCACAAGCTAGAGTTAAAACTTGGTTAATTCTAAAGCCAGTTAGCAATGTATTGTTATTGTATTGCCAGGCCAATATTATTATTTATTTTGGTGTTAATTTTTTTAAGCCTTCACTTCCAGTCAAATTGAAATTCCTCTCATGTGTGGCGTCCTTCTCCAGCCAGCCAAAGTGAAAAAGACAATTTTTACCAGAAATTCTCTTTCCATATCTGCTAAACTTTTTAAGTCTGGCATTATCAGTAGATTTCTCACGAATGTATACACTATGATTAGGCCTATTCTGTTATTAGGGTATGAGTTTCACATCTGATCTTCTGCCGTTCATTTCGATAGCAGATCATTCAATATCTGATTTTTAAGTCAACAATTTGGAAAGATCTACCGATTGTCAAACTTCGTTATATTGTTTGTTTTTTTTTGTCAGAACGTGATCTAAGATTCCATTGTATTTATTATTCATTGTTTTGTTACTATGTGAAAATATGTTTATCGATAGTATCTTAGTACAAAATAGCGGATGACAAGGTTGTATGTTGTTGGTAGTTAATGTTAGTAATGCTTTAATTTAGGTTTTAGCTAGCTTTATTAAGTTGAATTAGTTTTATGATGTATAGTTTAGGTTTGTTTTATTATTGGTGAGATATAAAGCCTGCTGTTTTTTCATGTTATATAGGGTGTTTTTTTTTTAACACAATCCATTTTTAAGATTGAATAATACGTATATAAATATGTAATGAGTATAGTTTTATTGATCTTTACACTTAATACAACCTATTATTTAACTTTGATCATATTTAGTTTATATTATGTGCTCAAACAGTCTGTCATTGACATTTGTATAAAGTTATGCTCTCTCCATCAAATTCCCGAACATGTGTCGCAAGGTACCTCTTTGAATTTCTTGCATTAAATTTATTATGTTTGTTTTGAGGTGCTGAATATCTTGTGAATTGTTTTCGTAGAATAATACTACTTTACGTATCTGTGGCAAATTTCATTCAGATCGGACCACTTTTACGCGAGTTATCGTGTAACAAAAGACACACACATTAAAAACGCAACCCAAAACTTTATTTTATTGGTGAAGGATTATTTCCCCCAAGATCCCCGGATTTGACCCCACTGTATTATTTTATTTGGGGATACATAAAAATTAAGGCCTACGAAAACAATTCACAGGATATTCAGCACCTCAAAACAAACAACAAATAATTTAATGCAAGAAATATCAAGAGGTACCTTGCAACATATGTTTGGGAATTTGATGGAAAGAGCATAACTTTTTAAAAATGCCAGTGGCGGACTATTTGAGCAAGTAATGTAAACTATATGTGATCAGACTTAAATAATAGGTCGTATAAAATATAAATTATATTGAGAAGTTCAGTTACCAAACCTGAGCAAATCATATGAACTATAATTAGTATAAACATAACCTGTAAAGGTAGAAGATCAGAAATGCAACCTGTACCCATTTTTAGATATGTACATCCTTGAGATTGATAGAAACAAATCTCCCAAAACAATTGTATAAAATCTAGCATATTTGTTTGGTAGTTTTATTATTTTTAATTTGGATAGGCCCGACTATCATCAGCCTTTTTAGTCATCAAACCAAAAGGTCCAATTCCACGAACGATAGTTAAAAGCCTGACTACTGTTTTGTTATATCTTTATAAAAACTTGGTACCCAAGTTACAAGTTTACTAATATAAAAGCATCAGCATTTACTTGTGTTGATTAAAAATATTTGATTATTTTACAGACGTTGAACTTACAATATGTTTCAGACAGTCGCGATAGAAATCTGCCGATGCTGACTTTTCATGTTATTGAGAAGTTGAAGAACACAAACAGTTTGACGCTGCTGGCTACTTTCATCAGCATCATTCCTGCTTTTACAGGTTAGAATTTGATTGACAGTTTTATTTTCAGTACGAGGATGCAGTATATAAATCATAATGTCTATGAAATCGGTTCAAGACTTACCTGTTAGCATAAAATATAATCATGTAGCTTTAAAATATAGGGCAGTTTGAAATGAATGACCCGATTGCATACAGTTATATTTGTTAATAAAATTGTCTAAATAAAATAACCAACTACAAACACAAAAAAACCAATTTACATAAAACTCCTCACAGGAGAATCAATTTTATGATGTATAAAAATGTTCTGTGTGCATTTCTTCAGACTCTCGTACAACATCTAGACTATAGCAGAACTCACACCAAACTGAACACAAGATGGCTTCTTGTTCTGTAGCCACTGCATTTGTTATCTTGGTTTTTGAGCTCCTCAATATTACAAGCTAAGGGAGGAACAGAAACACAAAACTTGTTTCCACTGGGGAAGTCGCACGGTGTGTTCTTTCAGGCAACCATGGAAGCTAGATCCACCTATCCAACACTGAGGTAAGTTGGTATCAAGAAAGGGGCGTATTGAGGAAAACACAGTAAACGGTGTATCTTATCCGTCAATGCTACAAGTCTTGGGATTTCCTGCTGGCTCTGACAACTCTATCTTTCAACAAGATGAAAGATATATCTATCCTTGTGCATCTCCATACTTGCACAAGGATATTCGCCATTGGCTCAGTACCAACTTGTCTCATCACTGGATTGGGCGTACAGGACGCGGCTTTGCATTCCTGGCCTCCATAATCACCTGACACAACACCGTGCTACTTATTCCTGCGGGGATACAAAAAAATATCGTGTTAAAGTTCCTTTCTTAGCTTGTGATATTGAGGAGCTTAAAACCAGGAAAACAGATGCAGTAGTTCAAGGAGACATCTTGGCAACTAGTTTGGGATGAGTTTGACTATTGTGTAGGAGTTGTCCGATGCTATTAAACAAGGGCCTATAGAACATTTTTAATTCATCATCTTAAACTTGATGCTCCTGTGATAAGTTTGATGTTGATGCAAAATTGATTAATGTGCAATTTTTTTAATCAATATGATTGTTTGAATTACAGTCATTCCTTTTAATCACCCTGTAGTTTTTTTACTAAATAAATTTAAGATTTTTTAAAGTCATAAGGTCTACATAAATTTCTGAGGTTATTTAAACATTATATTTTATATAATCAGAGATTGAAATTATTAACTCATTTTTTATGAGAATTATATATTGTTCTAAATTAATTGAAGCTTTAAGAACTCTTGATGATGATTGTTATAGTATGTGCAGAATGATGCCTGTTTTAAGGTGCTGCTATACATACACGTCACGTCACATCGCGTCGCGCCATTTTCGATGCGAATGAAACCTGTGTAATCATATGGAACCGGTTATACATGCACGTCACGTCACGGCACGGCCCGACTCGAATGCTCTGAAGAGAATACACGGCCGAATTGGGACGCGACGCAACGTGACGTGTATGTATAGGTTACACCGACATCCAATCGGCCATTAGGCTCTTAGAAACTAGAAAATGTGAATCGGTGCGAATCGATGCGAATATGTATAGCACCCCCTTCGGTATTGCCGAATTGGCCGTAAGCGGACGCGACGCGACGTGACGTGACGTGTATGTATAGCAGCACCTTTATACACTCTTAAGTGCTCATGGCGATGTCAGTACATCACCATGAACATTTTGGAAGTGTATAAAAACATATAATATTAAGATGATTCCATGAATAAGCTGTGACGAAAACTTTTCTATTTCGCTTCAAAAATTAACCCTAAAATTTCAGGATAGCTGTAAGCTTTGCCACTAACTACTGTACTGTATGTATTATCTTATTACCAATTAGCAATCTTTGCCCTCTTTTGTGGATTGATCTTACCATTTTCATTTAATTTTTGTGATTTTACCTACTGATTTTTACATACTAAACATACATACATACATATTTCCCTGCTCTACAACATTATGGCCAGGTTTAATTTTGATACAGCTTTGACACCTAATAAATTGATTCGAAGAATATTTATCTTGGTAAATGGCCTTGAGATGTCAAATATTTATTTTGTCTACGCTATACGCGTTTCAGTCGCACTACCGTCCGTCATCAGCAGCGTCTTGTAAATAGTTGAAAGCCCATAATTTAATGGTTGTCTCACACACACACACACACACACACACACACACACACACACACACGCGCGCGCGCGCGCGCGCACGCACGCACGCACGCACGCACCCACGCACGCACGCACGCACATTGACGGAACGAAGAAAATTTACACATTTGAAAGCGAATCTACTCATATAAAATTTACACATACGTATGCACAATAAAACATAAAATACGGCATGCCGAACATAATTGTGGAACTGCACCATTCAATTGTCGTAGGCCTATTTTATGTTTTATTGTGCGTACATACGTGTAAATTTAAATATGTGTAGATGCGCTTTCAAATGTGTAAATGTCCTTCGTTCCGTCAACATGGGTGTGTGTGACAACCAATAAATCATGGGCTTTCAACTATATACAAGACGCTGCTGATGATGGACGGTAGTGCGTCCGAAACGCGTAGAGCGTAGAGAAAATAAATATTTGACACCTCAAGGCCATTTACCAAGGTAAATATTCTTTGAATCAATTATGGCCGGGATTATAGGTCATTCATATGTTCATGGAAAAATTCTTCAAGAGAATAAAAACTTTTTATTTTCAGCCAGCCTTTAAGCTGTTTTAGGAACTTTGTTGAACACCTTCATTCCAATAATAGGATTGCTTTCTTAAGCATTACTCAGCCTACATTTTACCTAAGAAAAAAGTAAAATGTGCCCTACACCTTGGCACATTGATATGTTGCTTGTTGCAGTCTCAATAACATTGAAGAGTTACTGGGACATATAATGTGTAATTTTTGCTATTTTTTGCTGCTAAAATATTAATTGCTCTCGAGATAATCTAATATAACATAAAAATAATTTGCTTTCTACATTTGTTACAATATCAATCCGCGACTACCACTGAACATTACCGAATACTTCATTTTGAGTGTGAACTCATTTTTGGCCGTACTAAGTATCAAACTTAACAGAACGTAATATGTCACAGATTCATGGAAAGAAAAGGCTATTAAGGCTCGTTGTCCTAGCTGTGAGAAGATGTATGAGGTGTTCAACGCAGCGAACAATAAGAACAATGCAGACGCATCTGCCTCGGCCGCCATTGCTGTGGGTTGTCACATTGTTTGTCCCGACTCGCAGTGTAAGTAATGTTTATGTGCCGGTAATCGCTGGCTGCATAGAAAACCTTTAGATTATCATGAAATATGTTTGATCAGTCAGCGCATGAACGATAAACAAGCAGAGTTTATGTGAGGTAAAATGTGAAGTTTTTTAGGATATTTTGAATAAACCAAAGGTGAAAATACTTATAAATAGTAACACAATTTTAACTTTACATGTTTTTTTCTTTTATAGATTTTTGTCTATAATACAATATAAAACAAGGTTCACGATAGTATTTCAATTGTAATCTCTTATTATTTCGATTAAATCCATTAGCTTGAGTTGAAATTCACCATAATAGTAGCAATTAGTATATTAAGAAATGTCAATGACATTGTAAATGAGTGGTTCCTCATTTGAACGCACAAAACATAGACAAATGCATTAATTTTTTTGAACCTAGAATGATTGTCCACATAAACATATTTACTATGACTTCAGTTTTAATCATTACAATCGTCAGTTAGGCCTATTTTAAAAAATATACAGAAGAGGTGTCAGACCATTCAGACCATGTTTTCATGGTAAAATTAATTCATATTTTTTTAATGCCAATGGTGATTACCACCAAATAGCTGATTCAATGATCCCATATAAAATCAACCATGGAGCAAAATTAGATTTCCTAGAGACACAATCAAAATTGAGTTTCAATTTTGAAACTTTAATTTTTTGCCTTTTTTTTGGGGGGGGGGGCAAAGTTCATATCAGTGTGCCTGTTGAATTTTGAACTGCAAAACTTAACTATTATTTTGCCTTCAGAGCTATAAATGCAAAATAACAGCTATGCAGGGTGTTGATAAAAAAACCTTCAGGACTTTGGGATATGGTTACTTACACCAAAACTAAGAAAAAAGTTCCTATAAATATGGGTCCTAAAATGCTCGGTTATCCGTCTGTCGGTCTGTATTTGTTTTAACAAGATTTTGCATAACTTTGGAACTACAAAAGATATCAACTTCAAACTTAGTACTTATATGCCGACTATTAGGACCTATTTTGATGCGTAGTATCAAATTTCTACTTTGTACCATTTCAAAATGGCAGCCAATTTTAAATTTTAAAACTTAATATCTTAAAAACCGTAAATTTTTCAAAAATTGGAAAAGTGACAAAAAAGCTGCGCAATTTTATTTCCTAAAAAACCATATAAAGATTATTAAGATCGAACAATAATTAACGGAGTTATTGCAATTTTGCTAACAGAATTCAAGTAAATTTGCTATAGCTACTATAGAACAAGCATGTATTCTGTTGGAAAAATTGCAATAGCTCCGTTAATCGTTGTTCGATCTTAATAATCTTTATATGGTTTTTTAGGAAATAAAATTGCGCAACTTTTTTGTCTTGTTCAATTTTTTAAAAATTTACGGTTTTTAAAATATTCAGTTTTAAAATATAAAAATGGCTGCCATTTTGAAATGGTACAAAGTAGAAACTTGATACTCCGCACCAAAATAGGTCCTAATAGTCAGCATATAAGTACCAAGTTAAAAGTTGGTGTCTTTTGTAGTTCCAAAGTTATGCAAAATCATGTTAAAAACACATACAGACCGACAGACGGTTAACCGAGCATTTTAGGACCCATGTTTATAGGAACTTTTTTCTTAGTTTTGATTTAAGAACCATATCCCGAAGTCCTGAAGGGTTTTTTGTCAACACCCTGTATAAACTCTAATTTCTAGCAAAATTGTAACCCTCACATTATGGTTGTAAGAAGAGTATTTTATTTTTTTCAGGTTGTAATAAGATTTTAGAAAAACCTGAGTTTCATTTCTCTGTGGAACTGAAGCTACAGGACGGTTCACAGGTGACGGCACTCCTGGGAGGCGAGGCAGCGGAGCAAGTTTTTGGTAACTGATTGATTAATGTCATGATTTTTTTAAATTAGGATTTTTGCCACACCGTTTGAAAATTGCTGCAGTAAATTTTTGAGTTAGGGAGAGAAAGAGTGACAATGTCATCAGATGTTCGTATTTGTCATATGTCTAACCTAATATAAACACAACAATCAGGTGATTGTTTTAAATAGTGAAAACTCTATCAACCATTTCAAGTGAACAATTTGAGAGGTAAAGTGCTAGCTTCACGTTTCAATCGTCGCTGGTTCGATCCCAGCGGCAGGCGACTCCTGTTTCATCATGAGCAGTCACCTCTGGCTGGCCTATGTGACTATTGCCGCTATGGTATCTCGCTGTCTTTAGATCGCCGCACAGCCCATGGCGACAGGCAGTTGAGGTTTTTTTTAAAAAAAAAGGAGCTGTAAAATTTTTGTAATGTAAAGCAGTTGGCTAATATATCAAATATCAACACATTTGCGCTAAACACCAGGGTAAGACCAAGACACAGCACAGGCTGCATATTTTAACTGGAGAATGATGAAATTATTGTTCATCACACAGCCCAAAAGTGGATTGAAGACTTGAGTGAAACGGATTTGCATAAAAAAGTTACTTCAATTGTAAGCTACGGTGATAACCATACAATTCAATCATGGTACCACAGCCAAAAGGGATCTTGGAAGAAGCTTCTTATTCCCCTGTTAGTGCTTGTGGTTCCCTTGCCTTGTTCAAAGGCTGGTTCAGAAACTAAATGTTAAATTTAAAAAACAATATTATAATTATTACCCTTTCTATCCCCTAGCATCTTCATAATTTGTCTTCTTTTGAAACTAAAGATGTAACAGAAGGCCCGTTAACACTAAGCTACTGGCCAGCACTGATCAGCTGTTGTAAGGAAGCCGCTACTGTCAGCTTGGTGTGAACAAAACATTCGCCCCTCACATAGATACTTGTAAATGTTGTTTCTGCCAGATGCCAGCAGCTGCTGAACAGCTCATCATCAGCACTAGCAACAGCCTAATGTAAACAGGCCTTAAGGATGAGTTAATCAAAGTCAGTTAGTATGCAATTGTAAATTTTTTGGGACATCATTGTCCAAATTAAAATTAGAAGATTCAGGTAAACTGGCCATGTTTATAGAAGGGATCTCCACATTGAGGATGGCAGCCGAAAATCATTCCCTAAAGACCCGTATTATACATGAACACTCAGCGACCCAGTGGCTGGGTCGCCGAGCGACCCAGAAGTGTCCGGGTAGATGTTTAGCGGCCCGGGCACAGCTGGGACGCTGCAGGGACATTGCCTCGGCACCGCCCCACCACCAAATCACTCAGTCGTTACCATGAACAGCGAAGAGATGCTTTTGCTCGTCCTACTTCTGAAAAAAAGACGTCGAAATCGACGACGAATGCGAAGACATCCTTATTATTTATTGCTGAAAGTATAGCTTATTAAAATTGTGATCGGTTTTTACATATTACATGAGGGAACTACAAGGTTGATGGAACAACTCATGCGATAAAAATCAAATTCTTTGATAAAGGATCACATTGTAATTTAGGTAAAAAATGTTTCCCATAATTTTATTAAATACAACAATTTTTTACAGTGGAAAAATAATTTTAAGTTAATACATTGTTAAATTAATTTTAAAAATGTTTTTGCATACATTACTGTAGCTATGTTTATAGAAAAAAACAATCCTACCTGAAGTTTCCTTTTCTTGTTTGCTCATTGTCTCAAAGTTTTCGATAAAATTGGTGATCATAGTGTTCCTTGCGTTTCAATTTTCATTTTTGTTGGAATATGCTTCTAACTTTGTGTCCCAGAGGCATGGAAATTTTTCGACTTCACAGATGAAATCTTCTGTGTTCACTTTTTTGTCGATTAATTTTTGCATTGTTATGTAAACCTCCTGATTTTTTTTCTGTTCATTCGTTCCGGTCTTTTTTGACGTCTTTGCGGTTTCAACGTCAGCTTCTTCCTGATCCTGATCACTTTCTTCGCGGATTTCACTGATGTTTTCTTCATTTTCTTGCATTATTGCTTGTTCCAATTCGTCGTCCATGATTACTTTTACACAAGATTAACTGTACTTAAAACACACTGCAAGTACGTGCACACTGTACGACTCAACCAGTCACAGGTTATCTACGAACTGAGGTGACTTCGTTATCAGAACGACCACTCTCGGGCGTTGCGCTGCAATCTGTGTCCGGGACACCGTGTGTCCGTGTATAATAGCTCGTGGGACACTCCCATAAGATTCAATGTTAATTTTGACTAGAGACGCTGGCGGCCCAGCTGCTGGGACGCAGATCTGCTACCCGGGTCGCAGATCTGCGTCCTGCATGTGTCCGGGCTGCGACTCGCCCTCTGACACAGCCGGGACACACTTCGGACGCAGATCTGCGACCGAGCCAACTGTGTCCGTGTATAATAGCTCGCGGGACACTCCCATTTGATCAATGTTAGACGAGTGTCCGGGTCGCTCGGCGACCCAGCCACTGGGTCGCTGAGTGTCCGTGTATAATACGGGCCAAAGAAAATCATCACTGGGGCATCCAAGGCTACGGTGGAAAGAACTTGTGCAAAAAGGAGTGCAAGGGCTGAACATGCCACGAGCTTTTGCTGGATCAAGGAATGGTCACCAAAAGGATGGTGAACAGTGAGGCCAAAACCCTTTTGAGGTTTGAGTGGCCCAGCTTTCCTCTGTCAACATGGCCAGCCCATCTCAATATTTCGCTTTTATTTTGGGCAATGATGCGGGTTTCTTGGAAGAACCATTTTCCCCGTTGGTCCTTATCCTCCACGTGCTTTCAACAAAGGCTGAGCCAAAGACAAAAAGACAAAAAGTTTTGTTGTTTGCTAATTGTCCAGATCGTACAAATTTATAAATGTACTCTAGGTAGTATTGGATGTCATTCTTGTATTTGTTTCTGTCCAGGTTGTTCTGCCTCAGAAGCCATGAGAGAAGAGAGTGCCGCTAATCGAGTTGCTGAGATATTGGAGAAAATTTCTGCCCGTGTAAGCGACAAACGTCCTACAAGAGTAGTCGTGACAAGAGAAGACATAAGTGACCCTACATCTGGACCTCTTTGCATAGCAAGTGTAAGCTTTTGAAGAATTATTGTTAATAGATTTTAATCATATTACAAAAGCTATGATCATTATATACCTTCTGTGAAGGTATCAGTTTTACTGTATAATTAATTATTTTTAGGCCTACATATCAACTGTTGATGTCAACTCAATAATAGGTTTTAATTCACATGTTTTTTGTTATATAAAATATTGTAAAATTTATAGATTTGTTTTATTATTATCTTAGAGAACATATAATGTTTTTATTTTTAACTCCATTATACGTTTTGATCTCAGTTTTATGATGTTCTTTTAATTAACTTTTTTAGTATTTTAAATTTATTTTGTTCTTTTTTAATATTTTAATGGTGAGAAATTATATTCTACTAAAACTATTATCTAATTCTGTTAAATTTATTTTATTTTAACTATGTATTAAAGCAATATCGCAACAGCACCAGCTGTTTATTTTAATCGGAATGTTAGTGAAGTATGAGATGGATAAGATGTCACTGATAAAACCCAACTGATTCATTTTGTTAGGATTATTGATAAATTTGTTAATTTGTTTTTTTTATTAATAGCATCTATGCCCAGATTAAATCCTTTGTTAACTCAATGTTACATCAATAATTGAGTGCTTTTAAAACTAATAGAATATGTATTTCAAAAATTATTTGTTGTTACCTATATTTTTTAAACATATTCAAATTTTGTATTATTCAAATAATATTTTCAGTACAGTATGTCCTCAGTAGTACGGCCTAAAAAAATAGGTAAACAGATACTTGAGGTCGTGTTTTGATAAAAATCATGCAACATACCTTTCAGAACATGATTTTTATTGGAAATCTGTAGTGGATTAGAAGATATTCTGTTGTTGAGAAAGGTGTGTTGTTTGGGCAGTGTTGGTGTTTCCTCTGTAAATACAAGTTTTGTAGATTGTATTTTTAATGAAAATAAATAATTTTTTGACAAGTTTTCCTGGTGTTGACAATTTATTGACTAGCTCTATACTCAATTCCACGTTCACCTTTCAGTACAGGCCTTATGGGAGATAGCTATTTTATTACCTTTGCTGAGTGTATTTGTTTACTAAATCCGTATCATGCGATGGTAAAATCATCAGCTGATTGTTATTTCACATGGGATAGTACAACCTTAATTGTCATTTGAAACACATGGCTTATGAAAATTCCATACTGAAAGGTGAATGTGGAATTGAGTATAGGAATAACTGAAGTATCTTTTTTTAAAGAGGGTGGTGTCCTCTTTTTACCTCGCATTTGCCCCCCCCCCCCATATGAGCCTGAAGCTAAGTTTACAATAGCATCTAAAAGTTGACCACTCTAATTAACATTGTTGTTATGCCAATACACGTTTATCAAAAACAGCTGTGTTAACACTTCATTGATTACACTGGTTAGGTGTGATCCTGAGTGGCGACACAAATATTTGTTTTTACAAATATTTGTGTCGTCACTCAAGACTGCATCCCTCCAATGATAAATAAGGTGTTGTAACAATTGAAGTGTTAACACAGCTGTTTTTGGTAAACCTGTATCGGCATAACAACAATTTTAATTAGAGTGGCCAAGTGACGACACTTTTAGATGCTAGTGTAAACTAGGCTTTAGGCCTGTGTGTGTAAGTTATCAAGAAAACAAGGAGAGAGGTTGTGCTACCCACCATCCACCCCAGGTACAGTGTTTTGTACTGAGTGTTCTACTGGCCCAGTACAAGGGTGAACAAAGTATGTGGCTGCATTGAGACAGTTATCTTAGTTTCGAAACCTAGTGTGTTACCAACTGCACCATTAATGAGTAAAAAGTAACAAATACACATACCTCTATACTTTTTGCATAAATAATTTTAAAAAGAGCTTGCCTTTATCTTTAAAAAATCCCTTCCTGTAATGAATTATTAAAATACAACTATACAGGTATAAAAAGTGTTAAAAAACTGAGCAATTTGTGTAAAAATTGCTTTCCAATTTCAAAATGTTCAGCATTTATTTTTTACATAACTTATATTATGGTAAGAATATTGAGCTCATCTCTTTCATTACGATCTCGCACTCCAACAAGGAGTCCTGCAATATAATTACCAAAATCACTGCGGAGTTTTTGACCATTCTCTTCAACATTCGCCATCACTTGGTGAATCTTGGCAAAATTATTAGCTGAAAACAAATAAAATTTTGCTTTGTTTTTAACAAATTAGACTTTTAACAATATACATTGTGAATGATAAGCAAACCAATCATTTAGTTGTCATTGATTATTTATCAGTACAGTATTGACTTTTTTTGTTGGGGGGATTACGAAGCCTGGGTTGCCCAGCCCACTTAAAAATCCTGTGTGAGTTCCTTCAGCCATTTTTTTTTTACTTTTTGTATGTCTACTGGGACAGAAAGGAAGCTTACCCCATAACGTAACTTAAACCAGTGTAGCCTTTAGTAGATTAATACAGAGGAAGCTAAAGGAATTGGCAGATGGAATATGTTCGGCCAAGCTTAGACTGGGTGGATGAAAATAATTCTTTATCCAATCAATGTGTGCCTCATATTGGTCACCAGTAGATCTCTACCCAGCTTCCCCTCATGGGGAACTTTGGTTATTCACTGAAAGACGGCTTCCACACTGCCTCAAATCCTGTCAACTTCTGTTGTTTTTCCCAGTGGTACCTAAACTAGCAAAAGCCAGGAAGGATCCCACTGGGGGTGATGGCCACTGAAAGTGACTATCAGGTGATGGTCAATATTTTATTGCAATAATACATGTATTTTCAGCATCAAATCTTCATAATCCAATTAAATTTCTATGTTGCCGGTTTTTGCTAATTTTTTTTCTAACGGTTAAAAAAGATAAGCAGCAACATTTCAAGGCAGAGGGGTACATGGAACTTAACAAATGTTTAATGTCTAAGCTTACAATGATATGGTGCTGAAAATTATAAAATTTGCTCTCTAAGTATTACTAAAATGGAATTACAATGTTTCAACAATAGCTGTGTATTACACTTACAAAGTGGAGGCGATTGAGTCTGAGACTCACTGGATTTTACGTGTTTGATCACCAGACAGTTTTTACTATTGGTCACACTGAGGTTGCCACTGTCGTTGATGAAAGCCTCGAAGTAGTAGTCAAGCTTGCTGGCGACATCGGGAGTTGCTGGGTCATACACGAACACAATCCCGTGAGCATCCTTGTACATCGCCGGCCACAGACTTTCGAACCTGCATGAAAAACTTTTTTTACCCACTCTTCACAAAACTTTCATACAGTTTATTGTAAAAATTCATATTTCAGATTGACACTCATAATTTTTTTAAAGTTATCATAAGTGACCTACTGTTGCGCAATCAATATTTATTAACGACGGTAATTAAAAGTTAAAAGAATAATATTAATTTTAATTCATTATTTATTCAATTCATATAATATTTTTGAAAGAAAGTGATTTTTTGATATTAGGAACCTACTAATTAAAGTATGGTTGCCATATATTACTGTCATATAAGTCTGTGTTTATGTGTACCTTAGCAATTGCGGATTAAAACAAACACAACGAACATCATATGACAAAAAGTACTTTACTAAACATCAAGTCAATAAATGTTGGTTCTAACTTACTTTAAATCTCCACTGCAGTCCCACAGTTCCACTTCCGCTTTGAGCCCTCTGTTTGTATTTAAATTCTGCATTTCAAATTCAACTATTCGCACACCTTGCGTTGGCCTATAATATTCACCGCTCACATTTTCAGTACAGTCAGATAAAAAGTTTGCAATAGCTGTTTTCCCACTCTGAAAAAAGAATATATTCATCCTCCACTAGAATTTTGGGTATGAAAGAATATTTACGTTCAGTTAAAATGTTTTACTCTAATATTTTGCAGAATTTGTATGAGGTGACACCAGATTTTCTAAGACCTCGTTCAAGCAGAAAAACCTGTCCTCACGCAAGACCAGCTGATTATATTAGTGAGTCTAAGATAAGATGGATGTGAAAAGAAAAGCACGATTTGTAAATTAGGCTCTTCCTATCGAAACAATAATTCTTGGGCTTGGGTGGCTCAGGTTGACTCAAGCCAAATCAGGGTGAGTAATCCAGCTAACATTCTTCGCATGACACCTCATGAGAGCGACATAGAACAAGTCATGACGAATGCACCAGTACAAGATCACATTTGTCTGGATTCACTAGCTCTGATGGCATGTCAGCATGAGCCATTAGGAACACAGCTTTTTTCAGTAAACTTTATGATAACAATGTTATGATTCGCTATGGACACTCTTTTTTGTAGTCTCCCACTCACCTTGCATGGTCCAATTAAAACTATTTTCAAATACATATTCCAATTAATTATTTGTTGCAGTTTTAATATCAATTGGTCTCAAAACCTAAAGCTAACTAAAGACTGTTTTTATAGGCCTAAATGGTCCTGGAATATTTAAGTATACTGTGGGTCTACATTAAATGCAAATTTTGCCTCCAAGCTAGCAGCATTATGACATTATTTGTTTTCATTTATGTTACTTTTATGATTGGAAGTTAATGTGGAAAATATTCTTGAACAAGTTAAAACATTAAGCTTATGAAAGAGACAGTTTATTTGTATCTATACCCACTTGACATTGCAGTGCGTTCCCATGGAAACGGACACTGTCAGATCACAGAACTACCAACAGTAAGATGATAAAAATAGCCTTGAAAAGTTCATAATCAAATACGATATGCAAAAGGAAATTTAAGTCAAGTTCCAAATACCTAAAAAAAATATGATACGTCACACCAGGAAGTACCCATCAAGAACCGGTGCGGCACCTGCTCCTCTTGACTAGCAGGGGAAAATACCCAATATAGACCCCGAGCACGTTTAAAAATATCTAGGTGCAGAAAGTCCAGGTAGATTGTAAAAACCGTCCAAACTGCACTCAACGAACTGAAATAACCTAACCCAACAACCAAAATTAATCTAGCCTAACTTCACCCAACCCGACCCATTCTGTACGTTCTGCACCTGTACGTTTTGAAACTTACCCAGACCCCAGCCTTATCATCATTCCTTATGGTGGAAGTCCACTATTGTCGAGCAATGGCAAGACCAACAGATAACATGTCCTACCTTGGATTGTTGACCAGGTCAATACGAAAGTGTACTGGTTCAGAATTACTCTCCTTATAGGTTCCCTGGGAATGACTCTTTCTACGTCGCTCTCATGCCACCCTGCTCTCATCATAATCATAAGGCCTCAGGCGGCAGATGGCAGATAGAGCCCCGAATGTTTGAACAAGTCAGATTCACCCTTGCTTACTAATGTAATGGTGAACCCTTACCTTTAGAGAAGCTGCAACCCGGAAGTAAACGACCCAAAAGCCAAAAACCTTATTTACAAAAACCAAGGAAGTTAGATACATTAGTTCAAATGGCGACCTATCCAGGTAGGTATTTTAAGCCAAGTATGAATGACAGATGAGTGAAGGATACTGTCTGCTTTATACTTGGGCGTTTTAAAATATCAACTTCTTATTAAGTATTATAGATTAATATGATCATGTTGTAACACAGGAGTTTGAAATGACTGAAAATGTAATTTAGAATCTACATTATGTAGATTCATTCACCGAGATATGCAGCTATCCTTAATCCTTAATCCTTTTTTGAGGTAGAACCAATGCAGATAGGGCGGCAAGAGAGTATTAAGTTAATCTTAAAGCTATAAAATGTAATGTATATTTATATTGTATTAGAGTATAATATTAGAATTTTAATTTGTCCTGTTGGCCATACTGGATCGATTTCCTATGACTGAAAAAGTGGAAGTTATTATAATAGAAAATAACCAGCGTTCTGCTTCTGCTTTTTACCTTCCTTTCCCTCTGGACACTAGAGGTCGTAACAGAAGAGGAACTGAATCGGCTTATCCCTGGCTTTGTAAAATTTAGAACAGGATGGCGCTTTTTAGAATAACTGCAACTCGCACTCTCGAAAATAATCAGGTATTACATCTCCACCTTTTTGCATGCCTTGAAACACAAAATACAGGATATTTGTTTGTTTTTATGTAACCTTACCTTGAGAGGTTAACCTTGACCAGCAACTCTAGTTCAGGAATATTTTAATGAATTCGCAGTTTTTTACCCTTTAAATTATATAAACAAATTAAAATACGCAATTCAATTCAGCACAACCTATTTAGACTAAGCTAAACTTTCTTTTGTGTTTTTACTGGAAATATTAAAAAACCTGCCAGTCCACTAATCAGGTGTACAATTAATTGAATTTTTGAGTGGAGTACAGTATGATAACCCAAAATACTGCCAAATTAAAATATTAAACTTGTATTTATCTTAAAAGGCATATCTAACACGAACTTACCACAGATGATCCTTTAACTGAAGGCAGTGGCGTAGATAGACTTTGGTCAAGGGGGGGGATATAACCGGGGGAGTCTGGGGGCACCCCCCCAGAAAATGTTTGAAAATTATAACCCTAAAACTAGCTTTTTATGCAATCTAGAGGCATAGTGGAACTCATATTATATACGGAATAATTGATGCAGACACGTGGTTGCCGCGCGCATACCGGAAGCGGGCATTGGATCGTTCTCGAAAAGAACGAGCTGAACACAGGGGGAGTGGTTTTTGGTTTGATGTCATAATGATCTTACATTTGCTTTATTCTTTTTTTAAATGTATACGTTTTTACTTCATTCTCATAATTTTGTTAAGTTGCTTTCACGTAGTTTTGGTGCTTTTATTAAAAATTCCATCTGTCATTTTTTTTACTTAGGCTTGAAGAAATTACTTTTTATTTCATTTTATCATAAAATCACTAGATAACAAATGAGTACAGGAATCTGCATCAGTCCACTTCACTCCATTCTCTGCTAGCACTGATCGATCACTGATTGTTTCAGCATAGTTACAACAAATAAATATCATAGTTTTTTCACGCCACTAGTATCACCTTCACTCTCACTTTTTCGTTTTGGAGCGAAAACCCCGTCAGTTTGCACTGTTTCGACATCACAACATATTGTAGTCACGTCGCGTCGCGTCGCTGCGAATTACGCAAGGTCAAAGAACCAACTGACCGAGACCGAGTTATAAACGCCTCCTATACGTCAAAGTGAGATCAGATGCGTTAGTTCCAGTGTTGGCCGTTAGAGTGAATATAGGTAGTGGGTGAATCTAGTATTTTTAATGGCTACTTCAGTTCCAACGAGAAATAATTTAGGCCTGTATAGAGCTACAGGTTCACTCATTTTGATAAATATAAATAATTGTTCAAAATAACGTTTTTCTGGTATATAGGACTAAAAACATTCAGGACAAAATGAACAACATTATAATTTTTCCGTAAGATGTAATATTATAGCGGCGAATTTTAATCTAATACCAATTCGGTTGTGAATAGCACGTTTTCAGTTGCGTTCTCAGACTGATTTATCGTCTGTCTTTCATAACAGGGTATTTGCAAAAATCGGGGACCATCAGTGATTAAGAAACAGAAAATGCGAAATTTTGCTTTGATTCTGTTACAGTAACAGTTCACTTTCAGTTACGCATTCGCCGCTACCACTAATATTCCAAAATACTGTATTGTATTTTTATGCCTCTTGTCACCGATCCTGCCGCGTTCGTTTGGCGTGCAATACCTCAAAGATAACATTTTTTGGCAGTTTCTCAACTACTAAATAAATAATAACAATAATAACTTTATTTATATATTTTTATACAGATTTTTTATTTCTTATTGCGGTAAAAGAATTACTTCCTAGTTAAAAGTCGTAGCCTAACTTTAATTTTTTTAGTATAATTAATCTTTTTTACATACTGTAGGGCCAAGGGGGGGATATATCCCCCTTATCCCCCCCCCCCCCCCCGTACCTACGCCACTGACTGAAGGGGTCCCCCCGTAAAACGTTCTAAACCACAAAAACCTAATTTCGAGTAATCAAGTGTTGAAAGTTGAATTATTCTAAAATTTACGGTTTTTCAAGGTTAGACTTATAATCGTTTATAATTTTTAACACCCTAGCCTATTTATAAAATCATAATGTCGCCGTATATTGAATTTGTACTTGCCATTAATCATTTTAAAACATTTTACGCATTTTTTAGGGGTTAAAACGTTCTAAATGACTGGCGTTTGAAACGTTCTTTGACGGACAGCTCTTCAACTTTGGAAAAAAACATTAGGGAGTGTAGGAATAAAAACTGAATATAAAACAGTTTTATTGATGTAAAAGTACAAAAACGTAATGTTGTTACTAAAATGTGATAAGTCATTTTGCTAAAAGTTATCCACATGTGGTGCTTAAAACGTTATTCTACCCACTTCTTTTGGGGGCAATTTCCAGGCCTTGGCTTCTTAGTTTTTGAAATGTAGGGTAATCCAATTTTTCTATATTCATTCCTGGTCTTCCTTCCACTTTCCAATATTTACTTCACGTCTTTTATTTTTATTTACGCGATTTTGGTCCTTGGGTGACAGCGCAACGATCGGCGGGGACTCCATCTTTCGGCGAATAGAATGTTATCCCCTAGAAAGTCCGTGCAGTCCCGCGAAGCATGCAAACTTTGAAAGACGAAATTAGGGCTATCAACTCAAAAATCTTCAAAACAAAATATACCACAGTGTAGCTCATGTCCTAGAGAACCTTTTTCACTGAATGTCTCTGATTTTGAAATTTTTTCACTTAGAACGTTTTACGGGGGACCCCTTCAACTTGTCAAGTGATTCAACTTATAAGGGCGATTCTATAAGTGGCGCAGGAAGTTATGCGTGGTACAAAAGTTTCTGATTGTTTTTGACGTTTCTTTCAGCTAATATTCAGTAAGTTAGTCACCCAGATCTAGTAAATATATATTGAAATGAATATGTTTCAGAAAGTGTTGAAAGTTTTTTCACCCAGTATTTAAATTAAAGACATAGGCTATCTATAATAATGGGCGATTCTCCTTGTGACATACAGGATATTCAGACACTAAGACTTGCAAATAATACAAAATAATAATTAATATTTTTTCTTCATGCAGGTGAAGTGTATTTCACCCTTCAGATTCTATTCATTTGCTAAAATAATTTTTTTCTCATTATGTTTTATTTATATTTTAAGTGAACAATTAACATCATAGCCTACTATATTTGAAATACACACTAAGACTAGATGAATATGTTAAAATCCATGTCAACTTTATACATTCACTCTCAAATTATTTATCTGTTTTCCGTACCTAATTAAATCGTATGTATGTACCGGACGGGTTTTAAATGTCTTTTTAAACAACATGAATTTTCAATCAAAATAAAATTCTACTTTATTTTGATTTAACCTCAACCTTTGCACAATAAATATAAATACCATAATAATAAGCTTAATATAATAATGCTATTAAGTCTGCAGGATGAAAACTGGATGTTCAGGCTATGTGACACTCTAATATCAGTGAGGTGTGTTGGGAAAATTGTTTTTAGAGAGATTTTAATTATCTTAAACATCCGTTTTTTAAATTATGGGCGTGAAAATTGCTCTAAGTCAAGACAATATTAATAGCCCTATATTATAATCTAAAAATATTTCAATATGACCAAGCAAATTAGCTACATTCAAATTTGTCTATTTTTTCAAAATATGTTGGAACATTTTTTTACTGGTACCATAATCATCAAATTAATTTATTTTACGATCAATTACACCCATTAGATGGAACTAGGTTACAATGTTACTTTCTAAAACACGGCATCAGCTTCAGTTTATAGAGAATTTACCCTAAACTTATAGACAAGCCTACATATACTTCGAATTTAATGGAGCAGTAATTTAGTTTGGTTTCGGGTCGAGTTAATCTGCTATCATGAAAAATTTATAATTTAAATTAATTTCCTTTGAGTTGTCCAAATTTAAATTATTACAAAGGTGCTAAGGTTAAAATAAATAAGAAACAACAGATTTCAAAATTTTAAATATTAATTTAAATTTAGTTACAGACTTGGTGCACTTTTAAATGTTAATAATATATTTGGGTTAAGCAACCATCAGGACCCTATTTCATACCATGCTGATAAATTGATAACTTAATATTGACTTAGTAATACATTAGGGCCTATAGGCTACTAAGATTTTGTTTCATAACTAAAATACAAATAATTTTAGAAAGTCATTAGTTAAAACACATAACAATTTCAATAGAATACTCTAGTATTTTTGTAGCAATATTTTATAAGTGGTTTCACTAGTAGCACACTAATAGTGGTTTTTAACTAGTACTTTTGAAAACAAACTTAAAATGGGGTCTAGGCTAAAGTATAACTAATAATCAAACCTGAAATAACCATGATTATATTATCATATATAAAATAACCCATTTTAATCTGACCACAATATCATAATGGGAAGGTAACCTACATTGTTCCATATAATTATATTTACTTCCAATTGTCCGGTTTGTGTTTGATATTATAAGTTTCATATAAAACCATAATTTTTTTAAATCCGTATAAATCAGCATAAGTTTACCGTATATATGTTTTAAATTTTATTTAGCAATGGTGGTTTACTTAAAGGGAAATTCATACCTTCTTGCAACCCTTGTTTGTGTTAAGCTATTTAAAATCAATATATTTTCCGATGTAGGCCTAGAGCTCTTTGCTTATTTGAAGCCTGAATGAAATAAAATAATTACAGTATTTATTTATTAATTCATTTATTTATTTAAAAGCTATAAGGCTTACTATTTATTGTAGTTTTTTCTTTACTTCCATCAACACAATACGGATTTTCATTCCATATTTACATATATATAACAGAACATACAATCTGTATATTATATAAATTCGGATGAAAATGTTCATATCTTGAATGTGGAACTCTTGGTCATCGATCATTGATCATAACTGAACTCCTCTTTCTAGAGTTCATATAATTAACTGAAATGGAGTAACTTTTTATTCATAATTCAATCGACCTGCTTCGTAGATTTTGAGGCAAGTTGCTCAAGTTTTTCTTAAAATAAAAATTTATCCATTTAAATTAGTTGGCCCTGTGTTTGAGATGTTATTTCAGGCAGTAGAGGTCAAGGGAGGTATGTGTTAAACTGGGCAATATAATAGTCAATTAGGTTATTTGTACTGGTCATCTTTTTAACCGATGCGATTATAATGATTATTCCAAGCGAGTTATTAACTCGCCCGCCAGCTCGATCCGAGTTAATTCGCCCTAAGAGCCAAGCAAAAAGTTGTCATGTTAGCCCACACCACGGTGATTATGATGAAATTGAGATGGACGATTCACTTTGGTTTGTCATTGGAAGCATGATTTTTGTTCATTTTCCATTTGTTAGTTACCCTTAAGGCTTCAGAATTGTGGGATTTTAGAATTACTCGTGTTTTCATCTGCCTTTGTGGGGGACAAGACTGATGCTGGAAAGTTTATAACAACCCTCCTTGTCTTCTTCATAGTTCTGATAATTCTACTATTATAGGAATATAAATGAATAAAATATAAATACGTTAAATAAATGTCAAATAGAGTTTTACGTAATGAATCATCTCAAATACCATTCATTACAAAACAGTGATTTACCATTTTAATTTTAAAAATTGAAGTGTGTCGTAATACCTATGTATAGCAATATAAAGCATCGAGAAGTAATGTTTCCAAGTTTTTGATTATTTGTGTTGAAGCTATATGTCTAATCTATATTGTACTGTCTATAAGAGAATGAAACAAATTAATTATTCTTTAGTTTAACATAAAAACATTAAAAATTAAGTTTGACATAGGCACAAATTATTTTTAAAATCTACTGTTACAATGTAGTAAATTATTATCCTTGGCTGTAAACACCTTTGTAAACAAGGATATAGCCAACTGTTATTGGCCCTTTGCCAAAACTGAAATAGTGCACACTTCAGATGAGGCCTTCATCCCGTCCACACACTCCTGCTTATTTATAGGTTTTCTTCGTTATATGAACATTCAACTTTTGACCCAGTTTGTAAAATATAAATTTGAAAGCTACTGAATGATCTCACAAAACGTTTATTGTACAAAACCAAAATTAAGTGGAAAAATATATTTTAAAATGCCCTTTAAAATGTCATAATCACTTCAGCGTGAAGAATTTAGTATTGTAATAGGCCTACTCATAAAGTGGTTGAAATAATAACAAAACTTTGACTGAATGCAAATAATCTTTGCAAACGTCGAATTATATTTCGATAAACTAAAATCATTTAATCTGAAAGTTTGGTTTGCTTGTTTAATGAAATACCTGGTTTAAAATTTTCAATCTTGTCGCTGCAAAATTTTCCACCATACTCATTACTAATATATTGTAAAATTCATTTTGTGCCGTATTTTTGTATGTAATTTGAGCTATAGTGAAAACTCAATAAATTAATTTAATAACATTATTAAGATAGATACAATGACTATACCAAGTAATTCTTGAGAAAATGCATTAAGAGGTCTTTGAACCCAGCTGTGAAGCCTCGAGAAAACAAAACTACTTTCCTTTTGTAGTAAACATCCATTGAAAACAAGTTTGCTCGGCAGGAAACTCCTATAATTAGCACTGATTGGTTCCTGTTCCAATTGACATTACAGAAAAATAACAACTTAAAATTTAATTATATTAGGATGTCTCAGATTTAATTTTCTAACAAACTACCAATTGTTTTTACTTATTGATTCATGTCTGTTCCAAATTTCGTAAAGATCAGACTGTTTTTACAGCCGTTTTCGTGCTAACAGAATCATATTGGTTTATAAATTACTAACTTAAAAATTCAAATGAATGGTGTTTTTTGCTTCTGTGGGCCTGTGGGGTTAATTATTAATTAACAGTCCTGTCTAAGAAAAGGCGGCCTTAGTCAGTAACAAGACTACATAAGATCGCGCCACAATCATTCTTTACTCATCTGTCATTCATACTTAAAATACCTACCGGTACCTGGGTAGGTCGCCATTTCAAGAAAAGTATGTATATACTTGCTCAAAGCTGACAACATTTTCTCTCATCATTTAAATAGTTAATTTTATTAACTGGAAATGACAAGTTACATATAACTTGAAAAGGAAAAAAGTTGTAAGTAGGCCTGAGTTGAACATTAAAACATAAATTAATTAATTACCTAATTTAGGAATCACTCTTGCCCTTCATTCATATCCAAAATATACAACAGGGTGTGACAGTGCCTTGTAATATAATTACAACTAATTATGACATTAATTTTTATTTTTATTTTTGTACTATACCAAGTATTGTCGCAATAACGCCCATGGTGTAAGAAAAATATTTGTAATACTTACAGCCTCAGCATTCCGATGATAAATGATAATCTTGGTACCAGATTTTCTAGGTGTCATGGTGTAAGGAAAAACGAAAGGTGTGTGCAGGGTCAGCTCTGATGTGACGTAGTTGGGCTCACACAACTAGCGCTTAAAAGAACTGTAATATAAACCAGTTAAAAAATAAAAATATTTTTTTATTTCTTCACACCATTAAAAACGCTATCATATTTGATTCGGTTTGTCTATTGTATTCGTTCTAAAAGTAAGAAATTCCTTTATCTTGTACTATTTACATTCAGTGTCTCAACGTAACATCCCAAATAGAAGTTCCATTTTTCAACTGTTAGAAGAGAAGTCAGTATCAGAATTGAAAGGGATTACACAGTTATTTGTGATGAAAACCTGTTGAATGATTTATTTGTACTTTAGTAAAGTCTTAGGATTTCTCATATTTTAAAGTTTTACTACAAAAAAAAAGTATGGGTAGACATTTTTGTTTCGTTTTTAATAATTTCAAACACCTTGATTAAACTTTCAACTGAGGAATTTTATTGTATGAAAACTTGACACCACAATTCTCCTTGTGTGATGAAGACTTAGTATTGGAGTGATATCTTTACGAGTTAACAACAGTCGTCATCACCTAATTAGATAAGGTTTTGAACGGCTATGTAAAATTTAATATGTTTTAAATAAATAATTTACCTATGTATTCAAGTATAATAATTTCTCTATATTTTTTCAAGTACATTATGTTAGTTTTATTTTTATTTGTAAACATTTTAAGGGTTTTTACTTCCCAAAATCCTCACAGTTAAAACAATCTAAATTTCATGAAAACCACACCAACGATTTAGTGTAAGTTTTTTTAGTTTATAAATGTTGAACAAAAACAAAGACAAAAATGAAAAGACATAATGATGCTCAAATTTTTACTACATGGCTGTAAAAACTCTGGTTCAAAATTATAAAATTGAATTATGGAACAAGGGAGAAACTATGTGTCAGATTTTAAAAATATTTATTTGTTAAATATTCATTACATGAAAAAAGGTAGGGTTGTATGCCTACTTTTTAAGCTAGTCCAAGCCATAATAATTTTATTGGATGTCCAATCCAAGACCATGTTCGATAGAATTTCTGTTGAACGTAAAGTTTATTGAAAATTTGTACGTTTTGATAAAAAAATAATTAGACATACAATTTATTAGTTTAGCATCAAAATGTGATAGTGATCTTGCTGAAGACATTGAACAAAAAGTGGGCACCAGGTCAAGGTCATAGATAAAGACTGGTTTACCCCGACCTTCAGAAGTTCAAATATAAACTTAATAGTTCCACAAGCAGTTAAAACTGCTGGTAGTCAAAATTTTACTGTATTTTTTTGCTACAAAGTTGTATTTTTAAAAATTTCCATAATTTCCTGTTGCTTAAAATCTCCGGTCCCATTTAAAATCAATTAAAATACATGTTTTGTTTTGAACAAGAAAAAGGGATTAGAAAACATTTTTATTGATTGGTATTGTGTGACACTGGTTCAGGGCTGTTCACAATGAAAACAGGAGTTGTTTAATTAATAACTCTTTTATCAGAATAAGTGATTATTCTTGCTATATTACGTGATGCTTGAAATAAACATCACCTCGAGTGGTGTAGTGGACGACAAAAATGGACTCCTCCCCTTTCTCTGAAAAATAGGAAGGAAAAAGCCTATTTATTACTGGATTTTTATTCATATTTAGATGGTTGTTTTGTGTTTCCCCACTGGAAATTGCTAAATTGCCACTACTACTGCTCACCTTATAGTAGGCGAAGGCTAAAGAAGTGGGCCTAGTGTTTTAAGGGGTTTTCATTCAGCAACCCAGTGATAAAGCTCAAAACAACCCGTAAGACTTATCTAAAGCGAAAAATAATAAATTTGTTTTTATTACTACATATAAGAGTAAACTTAGACTTCATATAAGAGTAATAAACAGGAGTGAAAATCAAGCAAGATTCTAAATTGCTTCAATACTAAATTCTCCATCCTTTTTCTGTGGGTAGAACATATTGAATTCTGAGGTAAAATAACAACTTTGGCTTTTTTGAATCATTATGTAGCTTAAATCATATATAATTGGAAAAATGTATTCGACTTGGCAACGCTGCTTTTCAAGGGACTTTTGCACAGTAAAATCCCCTACAGAGCCAGCTGGTTTTAAGTAAACAAAAACTAGAGTCATAAGAGAGTGTGGTTAAACAAATCAGCTGAACCCTTAGGCGCAATGTTGCCATTTACCAGCGCCGCGGCCTAATTACTAGAGAAGGCTATGGTAATAGTTATTACATTAATCAGTTCACATGATAAATTTTCTTCAATTAACCCCTCCTTGATTAAGTCAGGAACATGATTTTAGAATCCTGAACTCATTCAAAGACAGTTCATAAGTAGAATAAAAAAAAAACAGAAAGCTTTTAGTGAATAACTGAATTGTTACTACCCTTCATTGTAGATTAGCTGTGTTTTTGATAAAAAAAATTGGTAACATTTTGTCATTAGACCAGTTAGTAACTAAGACCTTTCCTACAATGCTATTCACTTACAAGAATTTGTCAGTGAGTGACGGTTACATGACTGAGGTTTTGAAACCTAATTATGAATATGCAGGAGTCTGACATTAGAGGCAATTGAAATATCTGGCTGGCAATCCTATAAACCAGTGGTCCCCAAATGGCGGACCGCGGTCCGGATCCGAACCGCCACCTAATTTTTTACGGACCGCAAGGTCGAATTCACGAACTGTATTTTTTACGCATTTTTAGCTTTTAGTGTATTTCAACTTCATTTGAACTTAAAACAAATATCGTCACTGACCACACAACATAAAAATATTTTATAAAAGGAAACAACTTGTCAGCTGCACAGGTTTCACTCCAAACTTCAGAGAAGTAGTAGTCCAGAATAAGAAATGTCATTTCTCTCGCTGAGTTTGAGTGATCATGTCTATGTGATTAATTTTTATGTATTAAACGTGTTCTAAGTGAAAATAAATTAAAATTTGAATTAAATAATTTACAATGTTGTTATTTTTTATCAAGCCTAAACAATAGAGACATTTTTTATCTATTCAAACTTTTATGTGGTATTTTCGGTGGAAATAAATGTTACAAATAACATGCACAAATAGGCTAAAATCACACCAATTTAAGTGAAATCTTGAAAAATTTCCCCAGACCCCCCCTCAACTGGGGGGTATTCCATACCCCTTAAACCCCCTGGTGGGTCAAACCGTCCCATAAAAAAGTCCTGGGTGCGCCACTGACAATTAGGGTCCGGCCCGTGACAGTTTTATAAAATTAGGTATGGACCCTCATCAAATGTAATTGGTGATCACTGCTATAAACAATTTAATACTGAAATTGAAATATCAAGATAAAAATAAATCTTGCTTCACTTTGTTTGGTTCACTATTATGTGGTTCACAATAATAATTCACACTACCAAACAGTTAGTAAGAAAACTGTTTAAGCAAATCGGTCCACTGGTAAATTTATACAAATAGACACTGTTACTACAGTGCTGTTTATTTTAAAGCATGATCCTACCAATTTTGGCAGTTTGGTTGGTGAGACCTGGCTTTTTGTGCAACTGATAATGGCCTTACTTAGAACAAAATAATAGTTTGTGAGTGTTGTTAGTGAACATTTCCTTCATCAGATTAACCCTCCATAGGGCGCATAGTGGAGGTTACCTCCATATTCGTGAATTTTTCCTTATAAAATACGAAAGGGTGCAGTCGGCAGTCTCGCGCTTACCGTACCTCACACGCCTCTTTCTAGGAACTGACTGATACGGTATTTTGGCTTTGCTCTGATTTTCCAGACTGACAGTGCGTTTTCGATCGCACTGGAGGTAACTTCCAGACGCGAAAAACAGAGTTAGGCCTACAATATTATTTTTTATAGGATATATTTTAAAATTCATATAAAAGATTTTTATATTGATGATTAAGTTAAGTATTGCTCTTTTTTAATTTAATTCATTACATTTTTTCATTGGTAAGCCATGTTACATGTAAACTTTTTTTCACAAAAACCTTTTTATCATTATTATTATAATATTTTATTTATAATTATAGTGAAATGTTTCATACATTTAAATACCTAATATACCATTGTGTTTAAGGTTTTGTTCAATTTATTACATGTTTTTATTAAAAAATATGTTAGAAGCAAATGTTTCGTGTTATTTCATTATCTGTAGGGAACCTCCAGATATGCCCGATGGTGTTTCAAAATTGATGCGTCCAACGGAGGGTTAATATCGGTAATGGTGCCTTAAAACATTTCTAAAGAAAAATTAGTTCTATTAGGTAAAGAGCCAGTTTATGAGGAGCCAAAGTACAGTGATTCTAAAATAATTCTGTGAGCTTGCAAAAGTTAAGTTTTAGCGAATTTCCCCTATAGGGAAGAAGCTGTTACCTTAGGTCTCATGGTAAGACATGAGCCCGAGACCATCATAACTTTTCTTTTTGAGGTCCCCAGATGCCAAAAACACCATTCGTTAATTTTCAAAAAAAAAAAATATATATATATGCAGTATATATGTGTCTTTAAGCACGATAACTCATGTAAAAATGGTCCAATCTTAATGAAATTTGGCATGGACATGTAAAGTAGGAATTATTCGGACGAGTTCGTAAACCAGCCCGATCGGACTACTGGAAGGGGGGGTAAAGGGGGGTAAATCCCTTCAAAAATGGGTTTTTTTAGTTTATTGCATATAAAAATAAAAATAATCCAATTTTTATCAGCACCATTGAATTCAGCTCAAAAAAACAAACAGTTTAGTATTTTGAATCACTGCTCTATGTCCATTAGTTACCGAGATATTGAAAATGGTAAACACAGTACGTTGTCCCAATGTTAACCTTATGGGAAATAAGTAAAATTCTACATCTCGCTTATTTCTCAACATATCTCGATAAAACTTGGTAAATGGCTTCTTCTAATAATTTTTTAGATAAAACTACCCAGTTTTAATATACCCGTAGCAGCAAAACTGCATACTCATTCCCCATGTTATTCTTATGGAGCTTTCAAAAACATGTCAAATCTCGCTATGTTGGATTGAAATATGTTGTTTTGCACTTGAAATTCGCTAAGTATGCAGGTCTGCTGCAACGGGGGTATTTTTAATTATGCTAGTTTGCCTTTTTAAAATATATAAATGCCATTATAGGTTGAAAAAATTAACGTTATTAGCTAAAGCAAATAATTATTATTCATCTGTTTGTGTTTCAGGTTTTTCCTGTTCTCTCTCTATTGACCAGGAATCTCACTGATGCGTCCACCGACTTGAAAGGTATACTGGCAAACAAAATTCCCAAAGAAGTGGAAAGGGTAAAGGAATTCCGTAAAAACTATGGCAACCAGAAAGTTGGAGAGGTTACTGTTGATATGGTAAGTTATTCAAATTGGTATTAAATTATTTGACCAATTTGTTAAATAAATTAAATTTGTTGATTTTCAAGCAAGTTATTTTGAAATTTAGTTACGGTATTCTCTTTATACGTTTCTTCCTTTGAGACAATTGGAGAGTCAGTTCCTCCATTTATTTGTCACGAATCAATTATCCCAAGGACAGTTGACAAGTTGTCTACCTTACTTTAATCTTTCTTGTTTTCCTCGTTCAGTCAAGTAGGCATTGAACACTTTGATTCTGACAATATGAAACCACCTGCCACTTAACGCTCAATTGGCTATCATTGAATGGTAGATAAAATAACTCTTTTTTACCATTGAATTCTGTAGGCTAATGTCATGTTATTATTTCTGACTTTATATTGATTTTGTAGCTTCTTCAAGAGGTTAGTCGTGGAGGCAGGGTTATTCATGAAATCTTTTAAGTTTTTGGTAACATTAAAACTTTTTTAATTTGGTCTTATCTCTCTCCAAGAAAGCTATCATAAAGATTCAGTTGAAAAATTATCCTTTTTTTGAGATCTATGTTACAGTAAGGTCTTTAATTGAAGGACTGTGGAAAAACATTTGTCAGTTTAAATTTTGTTTACAGTCCCCTTGTCTCAAAAAGATTGTTGTAATGATTCATTGAAAACAGTCGAAAGCTTATCACACCCTCCCTGAGTATTATAGCGTTTTAGATAAGTAAGTAAATGAATTTAACGATTGAGGACTTTGTGTAACTGATAATCAACATAGATAACCACTTGAAAATAAATCTCAGGCTTGTGTGAATAAAATATGAAAAATGTTCTCTTCCAACTCAGTACGATATGAACACAATTATTTTAATTACAAAGAAATTTTTTTCCAAAGGCAAAAGCAATTGTTGCATGTTCATTTCAATTAGGTCGTGTAATTAAGGCACATTAAATACTACAACAAAGACTATATGGTACAACACTTCCACGTGTTAAATCCATGTAAAAGGGCGTCTCTACGCCTAATGATAACAATGCTACAAGAATAAATTCACAGATATTAGCATAAATAACAAGAATTAGATTAGATTAGACTATTAGCAACGGACACTTAAAATATTATTGTTAAAAATTTGATTTTGTAGCTATATTGTTTTTGTTAAGTCAGAGTCAATGTAAAGAATTTTAGCAAGCTTTTTGAAGGATACCCATGTCCTTTCAAAAACCAGTTTTTCAACCTTGTATTTTACTGACCTGCAGTGAAGTCCACTTAATTACAAAATTATAGGGAATTAACATAATAGGAAGGCACGTCAGACGATCTCTTCGTGTCTGCCTGAGACAACTTTTTTTGACTATTCAGTTTTTGCCCAGTTGTTTTAGAATTTGCATATTTTAATTTTGTTATAATTTGATATTTGTTGAACAGATTTTTATCAACCCGTTAATATTCATTTATCTTTTCTGTAGGTATTGAATTATTAAAAGATTAATCTGACTTGACAATCAATTAAATTTTTGTCTGGGGGGATGTTTTAAGATTTATACTGTTCAACCAAATAATTGCATAACTTTATGAACGCTTTTCAGTACTATCCCACTGTTAAACTATATTTTGAGAAATGACACTTAGAAATCAAATAGTTTGTTGACCAAGTTTGAAGCAAATTGGAAAATAACCGAGAGCTGGACCCTGGCGAGTCAAACAATAATGTTTTTAATAGATTACATAGCTGAATATTTATTTTGTATAAAGGGTATGTTTATTTTATTGTTGGGGTGATAAATGAAATTTAATAGCATACTTGAGACTGTGGCTAAGGAATTATGAGAATCCATGTTGTGTCAAAGGTTCATTGGCTTGCAACAAAATTAAGGAAAGGGATGATATCATGTTCATTGCTGGACACTTAATAAATAAAGTTAAGTAGGCCCAATTAAAAATTAAATGGGACCCATATTTGATAAACATGTTTTAATGGCTATGGATCATGTTTACTAAAACTGAGTTCCATATTTAGTTTTTCTTCTAACTTTTCTGACATCGTGTCTGACACTTTTCTTCTCCTCTCATATAATTTTACCATCAAATTATTTTTTCTTGTATTTTATCAAATAACTAGCTGTTAAAATTATTTTTATCATTATATATCATTTCCTGTATAAAGAAATGGCCCCCGTTCACTGTGGGAGAGTACATTGAATTTATTTTATTACCTGTAAAACATTTGTAATTAAATGCATAAACTTTGCCGGAATGTTTTAGTTAGCTGAGTTTTCCTACATGCTATACAAATTCAAACTTGTTTACTTATTCTACTCTGTCAGTTAGCTTTGCAATTGTTATGTCGTCTTTTTCTTTTTTCTAATTATTTTAGGTAGCATTTGTCGTATCAGCACTGCTCTGCCATATTTCCATAGCAGTTTATGGAGTTATTATTTCTCGACTAAGCCTACACATCCTATAAAATAAAGGTTGTTAGCCTCTCAGTGTTTTGGATTCAGTTTAAGGGGTTTGCCAGTTCCAGTCTAGGCATGCCCACCATAAATTTGATTTGGGCCGCAATTCGGTTTGGTTTGGATTGATTTAGAAATGTGAATTACCAGAATTTGATTTAGATTTTGGACCGCTTTCCCTTGAAAGCATTAACTTTGAAAATGCTTTGGCATGAACCCCCCCCAAAAAGTGAAAAAACTAATCCAGTCTTTTGGCCGTAGATGTACGGAGGTATGCGGGGCATCATGGGGCTGGTGTGCGAGACATCCGTGCTGGACCCGGAGGAAGGCATCAGGTTCCGCGGCTACTCCATCCCCGAGTGCCAGAAGCTGCCTGCCCAAGGCCAAGGGCGGCCAGGAGCCGCTGCCCGAGGGTCTGTTCTGGCTGCTCATCACCGGCGACGTTCCCACCGAGGCGCAGGTCAGTGTGTGAAGAGCCGCAGGTCGGGAAAGTCAGGAATTAGTCCAAAAACAAGTCAGGAAATTTATTAAATATTTTATTTTATGTTGATACCTTAATCAAATTTATTTAATTTTTTTAACCCATAAAAAAATTTATTTAATGCCAAGTTTTAAACTTTAAAATTGTTCCTGGTGGTAAAGTATATGCAAGTTGTCATATGATAAGCAACTCTCGGTTAATTTCATTGCAACGAAGAGTCATTGACCTGTTTCGAGTTTCATTCTCTATGCCAACCAATTGTAACTTCTTAGTGGATCAATGTCAAACTCAAAGCAGATTTTATGTATTGATTCATAGTAAAAATGACAACAAAATTCATGTTAGGCCTAACAACGACCACATTAACAGTGTTAATTGTTATTTGACCGAAATATAAAATCAATTAAAATTAGAGGATATTTCTCACCAAGCATGGAAAATTATGATTTTTTTAAGGAAGAGAGTGGCAAATATTATTGATGGTTGTTTATTTTGAAAGCGATATTACCTATATTTTAAAAGTAATAAAGTTTTGAGGTTCATAATTTTTAACTAATATCATCAGAATTATATTTTTAGCAATGTGAGAAAGTCTGCCAAAAGTCTTGAAAAAGTCTGGAAATATTCTTTAATTTTTTAGTCTTACAAACTAGACTCCCTGGTAAATTTAGACCAACAAATTTCTTTGTCGTGAATGGGCTATGAAGGCAATCTCTCGATCATATTGTGGGAGACTAATCTCTGTCTGGTTCACCAGTGTTATGTATTTAAATTTTTGAGACAAAACAATCAAGACTGTGTCTGTGACCTAGTGTAGATTTTCTGTTGAGTATCTCGAATTCATAGACCTTAAGATAAGGTTCTGCTCCCCTAAACTCATTGGCTTCTACCTTAAGACCATTTTTAGTTTCCAAATTCAGTCCGCAGCATAAATATTTTTTTTTTAAACTTGTTTCCTTAAGAATGTGACTTCCTTTTTGTAGAGAAATACCACTCTGATCCATTCAAGTCACTCTTAAATTTATAGGAAATTTTTTATGAATAGTTATTTCTCTCTAAAGAAGATTTCATAAACGTTTCTCTATCTATTGCGCAGGTAGCGGCGATATCGAAGGAGTGGGCGAACAGGGCGGGACTGCCGTCGCACGTGGTCACCATGCTGAACAACTTCCCCAGCAACCTGCACCCGATGTCGCAGTTCAGCGCGGCCATCACCGCACTCAACAGCGAGAGCAAGTTCGCCAAGGCCTATAGCGACGGGGTCAAGAAGGCCTTGTACTGGGAGGTGAGGGATTCAGCCACGCGGTTACTTATCCGCTTGTAATTTATTTAGAGTTGAGTCTCGATAACTCGAACCTCGATAACTCAAAATTCTCGATACATCCAACTATTTTCAATCCCGTAGGAAAATCCTGTCTGTCAAAATAAAAACTGTACTTAACTTGAAATAATCTTACGGCCATATTTTACATCTGTAAGCTGCAACAATGTAAACATTTCTTGTATATCTCAAAGTTAAGTAGATAAAGTCAAATACAGTTTTCAAATTACATCTACAAGTCAAAGTTCACCTGTAAATCTCAAAAGTTTACTCAACGGACCTTTCTAAGTCGAAAACCTCAGGGCATACTGGTCCCAATGTGTCTATGTGTCATATCCAGTCCAATGTCCACTATTCTTTACCTCCGTAATTCAAATTTTCATATACCTCCATATCTCAAATTTGACTCAGTTACCTCTTGAGTCAAAATTAACTAAAAAATTAACTCTATAATTCAAACCATGCCTAAGTCAAACTGTACATAACTCAAAGAAAAATGGCACTCCCATGGTATTTCAAGTTAGCGAGAGTATTCTTTTTGTGAGATTTGGTTCAAAATCAGAACAAGGGAAACCTATTTTCATCACTACAGTCAAGAAATTCATAACTAAAATAGTGCTAAAAATAACTTACAAAATAACAAACCTAAGACAGCATTAATCCTGAAACTAAATTAGGAATTGGCTTAGTAATATTGATGCTGAAAAATAAACTTGTGTTATGTTACAAAGACTGTCTGAGAAGACAGGTGTTAGTTATGGCTGACTTTCATTGTCAGTTCGTTTACTTTCATGTGTTTACCTTTGTTCAGTTAGTTCTTTTCTCATCTCTCAAAAACTTAGCCTAGTTAAGTTGTAGTCTATACATTAAAATAGTTCTTGTTTTTTCTTAGTCTATTAACAACTCTTAAGTCAGCCTGAAAATGCATAAAACTCAGCCAGGGAATAACTGAAGCCAGGGGCTCTCAATTAAAAACTTAACTATAGCCTGCAAAACCTGTAGCTTCATTAGTTTTTTATTTCTGCTGGAATTATATCGACAAATTTCAAGCCCATTTTAGACAGTTAATTCTTAGTGTTTAAATTAAATAGTATTAATTTATTATTCAATATTAATGCATCTTGGAACGTGCATTTTTGATGTTAAATAAAAAAAATTGAACTGTTTGACTCTCTGAGAACTGGTAAAAATAATGTTGACTTTTAGGATTTTTCATGGCTTCAGAGAATTGGGTACCTTCTTTTTGAAAAAAGACCAAACAAATAAAGTTAGCAATGTAAGTCAGGTTACCTTTATCATATTACTAAGTGATTTAAAATTATTTAATTGTTTAATTTATGTTACACAATTATTGGGAACAAGCTACTGTAATTTATGGATATTCAACTAAATTTCAGTTCATCTGAGACACCAGTGGAAGGATTATTACTAGGGTTTGTATAGACAATTCAACACCTATAAAACCTGTTGCTGCTAAAAATAATCAGTTGGCTAGTCAAATAAAATTACTGTTTTAACACTTGTTTTACGTTCATTATTCGGATTACGCAGCACAGATGTTATTGGGTAAATACGATGTCACAGGTTTCAGAGCTCTCTAATGTGATACAAAGGAAAATTTGAGAGGCAAAGTTATGTTGCTGTGTCTATACAAGTTTTAAATGGTCACAAAAAATATAATATGAATTCTGCAAAATAATGTCGACCAACACAGGGGTACCTTTTCCTTACTTTTGGAAAATGTTTAAAAAAATCCATTATTTCGGGAAAAATTAAACTGAACAGCATTAAAATAATTTTTAATATTTTTATGTATTGGATGTTACATGTAAACTGCTTTTTCCAAATGATGAAACAGTTGTAAAGTAACTTAACTGACCATTCATTTTTGCATACATTCTTGACCTTAGGCATAGGTGACCTCTGTAGATTTTTTTGTTATATGTTTTTTATATGTTTGAATTTGTTCAACTCTACTACGGTATCTTCTTTTAGTTAGCCAACTTTTATCAAGTAAACTGACAGATGCTTTCTTAAAAAATTCTGAAGTCATATAATTTTTTTAAAATCCAGAATAAAGTGACTTAAAACCTAAAACCCATAGTTGAAAATTTTTTTAATCCTAAAATTTGACTAGCAAGCTTCTAATCCATAATTATTTAGCCTTCTCTTCAGCATAGCCTAAAATTATAAAACTGGAAGGCTAGGCTCAGACACAAAATAATCTATGTATAGTGGAAGATCTTCTTTCAGCTCTACTTAATGGTATTTCACTATGCTTGCATTGAAAGCTAAGTTGTAGTCGGTGCTCAGTAATCCATCATTTTTGCTAATTTTACATTTCCAAATCTTAAATTTCAATCATCAGTTTACTGTGTCAGGATTTCTACCAATCCTCCAAATCCTTCCAAGTCCTTCAAAGTTCTTCTTTTGAAAAAAGGTCTTCCGAGTCCTCCAAAGTCCTCCTTTTGACCTGAAGGTCCTCCAGTTTTCCATAAAAAATTCTCGTTATTTTTATTAGATTTTTTAGTTTAAAATTTTACAAATTATGATTAACCATTAAAAAAACAACTTTTGATTTCATTGTATGACAATGAAATCCAACGAGTTTTTGAGAATTCTTGAGAGATATTTATTGGTAAATCAGATTATGACTAATTCGTTTCACCATGTTTCTGTATTGATTTACACAGTATTTTTCATAAAAAACACCATGCTAAGAAATGTCTCTGGGTCCTGCTAAGATCCTACAAAAGTTTTCCTTTTTATTGATTTTGATTTGAGAGACACCCTGACTTAGTGACAAAAAGTGGTTTTCATCATACTGACACATAAACATATGCTTTCTGTTCCTTTTTGTTAGCTTAAAAGTTACCCTTTGCCGATACCAGTCCAGAAAACTTCCCGGTCTTGGCCGGAAAGTTTTCCAGACTACGATTACAGGAAATAGAAGTAAAAAATCAGCTGATTTGCTGCAAACTGACATTTACTGCATGTTTGTAGGTTAATTTTTAGAGGAATGTGGTTGCAGCACTGGCAGTAGCAGTAAATGTTTGTTTATTATTGGTTAGGTTTGAAGAATTGAGGAATAGTGGTTTCGAGGAAAAGTGGTTTCGAGGAACAGTGGTTTCTGTAAGGAATACTTTATGATTTAAAATATGTTTTTCTGACTAGTATGATGGAAAGTTTCATGGATGGTATGTTTTACCTTACTATGTTCTTTTGGTAAAATAGTACTCTCCAGCCTAGTAACATAACATACTATAGCAACCTTTTTTAAACATCCCCATGTGATTGTTGGCAGTACGTGTACGAGGACTCGATGGACCTGATCGCCAAGCTGCCGGTGATCGCGGCCACCATCTACCGCAACACGTACCAGGACGGGAAGGGCGTTGGCGCCATCGACCCCAGCCGCGACTGGAGCGCCAACTTCACACAGATGTTGGGCTTCGACAGCCACGAGTTCACCGAACTTATGCGGCTCTACCTTACCATCCATAGGTACCAACTTTTTTTTATTGATTTTTTTAAGGTCGGGAGGCTCGTTTTAGCCTTGCATTTACACAGTCCACATAGACTACTAATCTGTGTTTGATACATTATTCAGCAAAGCAAGGATTGAGCCATATCAGTTCAAGAATGATGAGTTTCAAACTCATGATATCGCTAATGTGCATCCAGAGTTCAGTACTTTTCAGACCGTGCTACTCAGATATCTTTACTTTAGAAATTAATAACAAACATGTTTACAAAACCCTACTATCACCCTACTTGGTGCATGCGAGTTAAAAATGTTAACAGTAGACAACTTTGAAATAATTCCACTGGCAGTAATTTCAGTCTTTATTGTTATGTAATGTAATTTTTTGTGTACACAATACTAAAAATTCTTTGTACAGTAGTAAACATATTGCACATTGCAAAGCATAAGTTTAAACTAGGTAACAGCAATACAAAATTTATTTTCAAAAATAAATATTATTAACAAACATGCTTTACACATTTGTTAATGACTAATTCACTACCGACATACAATTTATCTGCCCTTTTTAGTTTACCCTAATTACAAATTCTATTTGTAATCTTCAAAATGTTGGAAAACAGCCTTTGAACGGCTGGTTTCATTTTTGGAATGTCCTGAACCATGGCCATCTGTAGTAATAAGGCTGCGGCCTTCGAACGTTTTGCAAGGGTTTTTTGTGTGGTTATAACCCTTACAGAGCCAGCTGATTTCAAGTAAACAAAAGATAATGCCATAAGATAGTATGGATTTAAAATAAGCTGAACCCTTAGAGGCATTGTTGTCATTTACTAGCGCTGCGGCCTTGTTACTAGAGATGGCCATGCCTGAACCCAAAACTGTTACATAAGGCTTGATTTTCTACACAGTGTCAGCGTCGATGTCGACGTCATTTCACTAGAGTAAAATGTGAAGCAGGCAGAGGTGATTGTTTGCTAACCAACAATCAGCACACACAGTGTTAACGAAACAATCACCATTGCTTGCTTCACATTTGACTCTAGCGCATTTGATGCTGAATGCACTGACACTGTGAAGGAAATCAAGCCTTCAGGGTTAATGGAGCACCAACAAGCAAAGATAAATACCAAATGTAAGGTGTCTTTGTGTTTTTGGTTTGGAAATTTTTTAGACAAATGGATAATTTATAAGACCGAGGGATTAATTGGCAGAATATGTTCTTGTAAATTGAACCCATTTCATTGAATTATTCTGATATAACATGAGCAAACAATCAAAGATTGGTAATATTTGGTTTTGTACATTTTTATTTTAGCTTCATAATATTTTTATGTGTTTGATATTGAGAAAACTAATAACCTTGCACTTCCAGCACTTTTTACACAGTTTACAAATTCTTTTGTGCTACAATTTTGTTTGAAGCTATTTTAGTTTGTTTGAGGGCTTATTTTCTTTATGTAGGTAAATAGGCCTTGCAGCACTAACAGCTTGTGTAAACCACACAGGAAGTGAAGTCTTTGTAGTGGATTGCATGTGAGCGGGAGGGCGATCGCATGTCAACTTAATTGTGTAATTGACCATGAACTTGTAGGGGTCTTTGTTTGAATCATGCAACTGTCAGTATGTAATCCTCAAATAAAAGGTACCTGAGGTTTTTAGTTTGTAAATTATAAAGTTTAAGAACATATTAAAAATTTTTTACTGAAAAAAGTTAAAATCTGTTCAAATGCATAAAAAATGGGAAATACTCCTCAAAAGTTTAGTACTCCTTTTTTTTTATTTTAGTAAACATCTACATGTTTATGATTTTACTTTTCTTTTTTCCATATGCCTTACTTAGCTTGTGTATTAAGTAATTCAAATGAGACCTACAGTTATTATACCAAACTGACTGTGAACCTAAACTGCCTGTAAACTGTAAGTCAAACAAAACTTATGTTCTGATAACATTTTACGACTCACTATTTCATTTTCTTCATTCACTTCTTTTAGACATAAAAATACACACATGCTTGTTTCATTGTATAATCCAGTTAGCTAAACCATCCTTTTTTTGAGCAAAAAGGTGATGACCTTTTTGCTCAAACTGTAATCAGATATGATCAATGTAGGCCTAGCCATATTTAACACATTCAATTCAGGTATATCTTTAAATATGTATCTTCTTTGTATTCCTATATTAAATGATGACTCCTATTGGAAACTTCAGCACCAAACATCTTTGATGGCTACAAAAACAAAGTTATTTTTAGAAGAAAGTATGATTGGAAAAAATGAAGAACTCCAGCCATTAAGTAGAATTAGTAGTAGATTTAGTAGTGGTTTTAGTAGATGTGACCGTCACTTACATGTTACAGTGACCACGAGGGAGGTAACGTGTCCGCCCACACGGTTCACCTGGTCGGCTCGGCTCTGTCCGATCCTTACCTGGCGTTCGCCGCGGGTATGAACGGTCTGGCGGGTCCCCTCCACGGGTTGGCCAATCAGGAGGTAATTATCTTTTTTCAGCTGTTCCGAATATTTTTTAGTTTTGTTTATTATTCTGTAATTATTTGTTAGATATCAAATCAACCTGTTAAAAGTAGAAAACGAGTCTGAAGTCATGTTTAGGGTGTTTACCTGGCGGATATTTGGATTAGGTCAGGAAATGTCGGGAATAGTCGAGAATTTAAGACTTAGATATTTAGATGCTAGGCAAAACCTCAGTAGGTCCTTAAAAAATGCAAAACGTACTTATTATAGAACAAAAATTAACGAGAGTGGTAAGAATCCTAAGGTTTTTTGGCGAGTTGTAAATGAATTGGCCGGTAGGGTAAAAGAACATGAGGCATTTCCGATAAGAAGATATTTTCCTGATATCTCCAACATAAATAACGAAACAGTAAAACAAGTTGCTAATAACTTTAATGATTTTTTTGCTCAAGTTGGACAAAATTTAGCTAGTAATATTGACTCGGGTGGGGCCCCAGTACTGAACGACGTTAATTACAGACTTCCTACGGAATTCACGTTTCACACTGTCACTGAACATGACGTCATACGACACGTGACCTCACTCAGGCGAGGGTCTGCCCCCGGTATTGATGAAATTTCTGCCGAATTCCTCAAACAGCATCTAAATATATTTTTATATCCACTCCTTCACTTGATTAATCTTAGTTTGACTTCCGGTGTATTCCCCAATATTTTTAAATTAGCTAAAGTATTTCCCTTGTATAAATCCAACGACTTTTCAGATGTGAACAACTTCCGCCCCATATCTATGCTGAGTGTCTTTTCTAAGGTTTTGGAACGAATAGTAAAAGATCAATTAGTTTCTTATGTACAACTAAATGGCATTTTAAGTAGCAATCAATATGGGTTTGTTCAAGATAAAAATATATCTGATGCTCTGTTTGACATCAGCAAAGATATCGATTATAATATTTCGTGCAATAAGCGTTGTATGTTAATTTTTTTGGACCTTAAAAAAGCATTCGATTCAGTTGATAGATGTAAATTATTGGCTAAACTTGAAAATATTGGAATTCGTGGTGTAGCTCTTTCATGGTTCCGTAGTTATTTAACTGACAGAAGGCAGTGTGTAGTTATTAATGGCATCTCAAGTGATATTAGGCCTATAGATTACGGAGTTATTCAGGGAAGCACTCTTGGTCCGATTCTTTTCCTTATTTACATAAATAACATTTCTAAACTAGCTCTAAATGGAAAACTTTTCTTGTTTGCAGACGACACTCTCATATTGCAAAATGGTGCTAATTGGGAGAACGTACGTTGTAATGCTGTCAAAGATCTTATGGTCCTAAAAAAATGGTTTGATCAAAATGTTCTTTCCTTGAATGTCTCTAAAACTAAATTTATGCCTATATCATTGAGATCTAATTCTGATTATTTTTTGCAAGACCTTATCATTCATTCTTGTGGAGATTACCAAAATAGAAACTGCTTTTGTGAATCTATCCAAAAGGTAACTTCTTATAAATATTTAGGTGTTGTTTTTGATAATAGAATGAAATGGATAGATCATGTTCAATTTTTAATCTCTAAATTGAGAAAATTTATTTATGCCTTCAGACAACTGCGGGAAGTATTAACATTCAATGAAATCAAATTGGCATACTACGCTTATGTGCAATCCTTACTTTCATTTGGCATAATCGTATGGGGTGGATTGTTTCCAACAATTTTAGAACCCCTTTTTGTCATTCAAAAATTAATAGTAAAAATTTGTTTTAAGAAACCTCTTCGTTACCCCACAACCGTACTATTCCATGAGTTATCACTGCTTACCGTTAGACAATTGTTTATTAAGACCTTGATGATTCATATTTACAAGAATTTTAACTCCTTATTTACTAGCATAACACACACTCATAACACACGCTATTCACAAAATGTAGGAATACCAGCCATTCACTTAACTAAATCTTACTCTACCACCAACTCCTCTTACATTTCATCTGTTTTGTACCGGAACTTAACAACCTATTCAAATAACTTAATTTTTAATTCTCCTTCTGTGAAATCATTTAAAAAGCATGTAACTGATTGGCTCGTTGAACTGGGAATAATAGATTCTGAACTTCTTATCACTCCTCAGTACAGGCAGACCTGACCCTACTACTTACACCCACTAGGACCTGATCTGACCGAATCTCACATTTGACTACCTTTTACACTGCCTCTTGCCATCTTCCCCTCTCTGCCACTCCCATGCTCCGTTGTTTATTCTCTAAATTATTTGTTATTATTTTCAACAAGTCTAGTTTTTTAAAAACCACTCTTTTCCGCATTAAAAAATTAAAAGCAAATATTTTCCAAAGGTTTATTCACAATAAATAACCTATGCTGACTGTAATATCGGCTAAGCCTTCGCACAGGCAACCTGCCCATGAAGGCTTATTTCCTTGGTTATAAATATCTTTCATGGACAATGTTTTTGTAATTAAAATTTAGCATATCATTCAATTTAGTTATATTTTCTTTGTAATTACCATAACTATTGAATTGTAATTTGAATTCATGGAAGATTTATTTTTTGTTAATATTACTGGAAATAAACGATTTTTTCATTTCATTTCATTTCATAGTCAGGAAAAGTAATGAATTACACTCTTTGATTGGGAAATTTGTCTTTGGTGATAAAACAAAATGGATTGCTGTGTGATTATATGTTCTGACTATGTCATAAATTACTATTCAATGTTTATTACAATATGTGCATATTATTGGAGAAGGAAAAAATTATTGTCTATTAAATAACCATTTTGATGTTACAGTAGAATCCCACAAATTTGGATTCTGATAACCCGAATTTGGGATAACTCAGAAAGCCTGTCAAGCAACAAAGTGCATTTTTATGTTTTTAGAGCAGGCCCACAAAATAGTTTTGATCTTTTTCAAAGTTTGTTTCAACAGATGAGATTCAAGTTTTTAGTTTTTGTGTAATATATTATTAATTAAATAAATATAGGAATGACCTTAACTATTTGTATTTTTTAACTATTTGTATAATAATTATCTTATACAGGGTGTTTTTTTAACGCAACCCATTTTTAAAATTGAATAATGCATAAATAAATATGAAAATGAGTACTGTTTTGGTAATGTTCACATTTTATACAACCTATTATTTAAGTTTGATCACGTTTAGTTTACATTATGTGTTCAAACAATAAGCCATTGGCATTTGTATAAAGTTGGGCTCTCTCCATCAAATTCCTGAACACGTGTTGCTAGGAACCTCTTTGAATTTCTTGTATTAAATTTGTTATGTTTTATTTTGAGGTGCTGAATATCCTGTGAATTGTTTTCGTAGGCCTTTCTTTTATAAATCCCCAAATAAAATAATATAGTGGCGTCAAATCCACCTTGTCTTAATTGTCCACCAAATCTTGTGGGGTAATAATCCTTCACTGATAAAATAAAGTTTTGGGTTGCGTTTAAAAAAAACACCCTGTATTATCTTAGAAATTCTAGTCTATATTTATAGCAGACAGTTTTGATAGACAAGTTGTTGATGTCTCGCAGGTTCTGGTGTTCCTGACCAAGATGCAGAAGGAGCTGGGGGACAATGTTACGGATGACAAGCTGAAGGAGTACGTGTGGAAGACGCTGAAGAGCGGCCAGGTCGTCCCCGGCTACGGCCACGCGGTGCTGCGTAAGACCGACCCGCGCTACACTTGCCAGCGCGAGTTCGCTCTCAAGCACCTGCCCAACGACCCCATGTTCAAGGTCAGTGCGAAAACCGAGGAGGTTATATCCACATCGATATTGACTGAAAACCATTCTTCTTTCTGAATGACATGATTTTTTTGGTGAGGTAATTATTATTCTCAAATATTTTGGGGCATTCACTCACCGTAGTAGTCAGTGCTGTTAACTTCCAGAAGTTCAGGGGTCATAAAAATATAAAAATTACACAAATACTGGAAACGCACTGTTTTTTATGGTCGACGTTTCGCGGACACAAAAAAATCCGCTTTATCAAGACCAACCGGTAGATGGATTACGGCCACATAGTCGCTCGGAACGCCTTGACATGACTCCCCCCCCCTGGACATCTGGAAGTTACAGCACAGACTACTACGGTGAGTGAATGCCCCAAAATATTTAGAATGAAAACCATCCTCTTAATCAGATTATTTCGTAATTCATCGTCAAAATTAATTGTGGTTCAGACCTCATGTTAAACCGTAGGTCCCTCAGTTTCCATTGGCTGTTTGGCTAGTAATTAGCAGTTCTGGCTAAAGAAATCTCGGCTTTAATCAGTAAAATGAGTACAAGATAGTGCCACAGTCATCCTACACTTATCTCTCATTCATACTTGGTTTAAAATACCTACCTCATTAGGTCGCCATTTCATAACAAGGTATTAATAAAGTATTAAAACTTCATAACATAAACTACAAAATCTCAATAAGCTTAACAAGAAAAATCTGTGCGAGTAGATGAAACAACCACCTAAGTTTATCAACTCAACATTCGAGTAGTTGAATTCTGAATGTTTTGACATTTATATTGCCGATTTAAAAACGTTTAGAAATAAATCGATTTTTTTCAATTTTTGACGTATTTTAAAAGAATTGATCAAAATGATTTGTTGATTTGAGAAGATTCAACTTGTCTTTTGGAACTGTTCTTAGAATTAAATATTTCACGTATCTCTAAAATATTATTCTGACAAAATAGGAGCTTTTTCATCAATAATAGCATTACAGTGATGCGTCCAGAAAAATGGATATGAAGTCTTTGGTTGGAATGAAGCCACTTTTTGGCAGTAAAAGTTAATAAAAATATGAAATGATTTATTTATTCGGTAAACAATACATGCCGATTGTGATCAGTGTGTATGTAGGGCCAAGTGTAAATTAAAACCTAGTTTTGTTAATTTTTTAAAATTTCACCTTTAGTAGTTACAAATACATTTTTTTTATCAGAGACCTTTTTTTTATAAGTGCACCTGGATATGAATATTGATCTAAATTTGTCACCTTATATTAACCAATATTTTGTATATATTTATTTCTTAATTGATTTCTTTGATAGTCTTTAATCCGGAAACTGCTAATCAGTTCAAGTCAAAATCTCTTTCATTAAAGTACAGTCTCTACATGAATATTGTCAATTTCTTTGTTTATTCTGTATACATACATTTCATAGTTTTAGTTGACTTGGAGAATCTTTTTAACCATAATTAATTTTAAGTTGGGCTAAATTTGTTATTTATTCAAAAATTTAAAACTTTTGACCATTAACTGAATTATCAATGCACTTATTTCCTGTAAAATAAGTTTTTAAAGACTAAACAAATTTTAATGTACAGAACAACTTAACAAAGCTCTATGTTTAGAGAAGTAAGAACTAACTCAACAGAGGTAAATACAGGAAAGTAAACAAACAAACTATGACAGTAAATATCATTTGTACCAAACACCTGTCTGACATAACACGATTTTTTAATGGTTTATCAATATAGTTGTTATACCAAACACCTGTCTTTTCAAACATTACACTTTTTTATGGTTTATCCATGTAGCTGTTATTTATAGTTTAATATGGACGTAAAAATGGCATAAATGAGGAATTTGTATTGGACCCTGAAAGTTTAATTTCTCAACACCACGCTTAATCAGAACCTATGGCCTGGTGTTTGTCTTGGATAAAACCAAGACAAACTAATTACAACTAATTACTTAAGTTTACTGCCATTATTTTTAATTAGGTTCATTAGGCATACACTAGCAAATTAAACTTTACTAGATAATGGCATTTATTTAAAATTAAATATGCAATCAGTTTTAAAAATCGTACTTAATTAGGTGGTTCTTGGTCATACTTCTCTATTTCACAAATAAATATCATATGAAAAATATAATTGGATATCCAATTTCTAATTAAGTTTTATCGCTCTGGTTAAAAACTGATAAAATAATTATAAATAATGCAATTAAGGAGAAGGTTTTGTAGTGATTGAGAAACTTGGTTGGAACTCTTGGCTGTAAATTTAGGCTACTTATCAGTTGGACTTGTCAAGTGTGAGATAATTCAAGGTCCAATGTAAGAAATAATAAGACTTTCCATAGCTATTATTCTGAAATTGACAATTTAAGATCCTGGCACAACCAATGGAATGAATAGTTAAAACCATGTTTTCAAGCTTCGATGCTCTTTCCCTTGTGACAGTAACTAACTAAATTCTTATTTATATCCAACCAAATTTAATTATTTAGTACACAACAATTTTATGAATGCCATGAATTACAAGTAGTTTGTTAATGTTATGAAATTTAAGAACTTTATACTTCATTCAGTGAGAGTGTAAAACAAAGCCCCACCTCCTGCACCAGCTGTAATGTTGGCAGTCAGTGTCACATGAGTACCTGTTGCTATTGCAACAGAACTCCAAAGAGCGTAAGTATAAACTGGAGCTGGAACAGGATGTCTGTTAACAAAGCCAATTATGGTTATCTTTGTTTGCAGTGAACTTAAAATGACAAAAAGTCAGTGAATAATTCATAAGACCTATAAATGCGTTGATCCATGCTTTGTTTATTGTTCATATCATATGGTTTGTATTTTTCGTTTCAAATCACTAAGTGGAATGGCTGTGAACCATCCTTGGGAACATATGGACTGTCCCTTCCCTGATTGGTTCTTTTCTATACAAATGTCATTTAAGGGGAGGGGATTTACTTTACACACTCACTGAATAATACGATTGTTAGTTAATTAAATTTGTTGATGCGCTCATTTTTTAAATTTAAGCAAAAAAAGAATTTGTTTGAAAGTTTCAATATTCTGCAGTGAATGCAAAACATTTCCTGATTTTAGATGACTTTTTCACACACAGGTAAAATAAATAAATATATCTTTCCTTCATTGAGTGCCTTCCTCCTTATCTCTTAAGTCTCACATTAACATTATCATCAGACTTGTTCCACTTATAACGTGTTCTGCCAACTTTGAAATTGAACTCTTCTTTATAAATGTGTGGTATTTTGCAATCTAATAGTTCATCATGAAATGTTAAAATTAATTAATCTGTATTAGCAATGTAGCTTGTGTGAAAATTACCTGAATACTTAATTACATTTAATGCTTTAGCTTAGGGGATGGGGGGTGGTGTCAGAAGCATTGTAAATACATAAATAATTTGGATTAGTAATTTGGCCCAGGTCAATAAAAAATTAATTGTCCCAGATTTCTATGTTCCTGGGTGGTTGAATCATAAAAATTCAATGAAATCATTTAATTTGGAATAATTGACACACTGTGTCTCATAAAAGTTTAGACAAATGTAAGGTTAAACTTCCTACTGGAGATGTAACATAGCTCAAAAATTAGTTTGTTCAGCTCAGAACATGTTTTAATGCAATAGCAATAGCATCATCATCAGCTGAACATTTTAAACTGTTTGACGGCTCCAGTAAGAAATACATAAATTTGCTGAGACAGCTCAGGAGCTAAACCATGGATAATAATATAAAAAATTATGACACCAGTATCTAGGCAGAATTCCATTTTCTATCTGGATTAAAATGCCCAGTTTAATTTAGTAAATAGCACAAAATTGTTAGAAGAAACAAAAAGTAACGCTCCAGAGAGCAACTAAAATGATCGCAAAAAAAGTGAGAGTAATAATGTATCCATGAAGTGATTTAGTTTGAGCCTAAAGCCTAGTTTACACTAGCATCTAAAAGTGTTGTCACTTGGACACTCTAATTAACATTGTTGTTATGCTGATACAGGTTTACCAAAAACAGCTGTGTTAACACTTCAATTGTTACAACACCTTATTTATTTATCGTTGGAGGGATGTAGTCTTGAGTGACGACACAAATATTTGTTTTTACAAATATTTGTGTCACCACTCAGGATCGCACCTAACCAGTGTAATCAATGAAGCGTTAACACTTGAAGTGTTGACACAACGGAGGTGTTGGTAAACCTGTATTGGTATAACAACAATGTAATTAGAGTGTCCAAGTGACGACACTTTTAGATGCTAGTGTAAACTAGGCTCAAAAACCAAAGAATACAAGCATTTCATGCAACAACTGTCGGTGTTGTGTTGCAGCTGGTGTCCCAGACGTACAAGATCGTGCCACCCATCCTCCTGGAGACTGGGAAGGTGAAGAACCCCTGGCCCAACGTGGACGCCCACTCCGGCGTCCTGCTGCAGGTAAGCCTCGACTGTCTGTCGAATGGTGATCGGAAGACAAGGAGTTTTTTTTTGTAGGGGGATTTGGTAGTCTGGGATTTCCCAGCCCCACAGGAAAATCATGTGAGGGTACTTGAGCCATTATTTTGTCTTTTTGTACGTCTACCGGAAGGGAAAGGAAGATTCCCTTTGATTATTCCTTAGGCTCAAAGCCTTTAGTAGATTAATAAAAGGGAAGCAAAAGGAAAAAGGAATGGGTAGATGGAATAGGTTCGTCCAAGCTTAGACTGGGTGGGCAAAGGTATACCTTTATCCAATGGATGCTGGAAGGGTCCCAAGGGATCAGGTGGCTCTCATATTGGCCCTCATCTCGGTCGCCAGTACACCCCCGCCCACCCTGCAGTCAAGCCCAGCCTCCCCTGGTGGGGAACTTAAGTTGTTCACTGAAGGACAGCTACAACCCTGCCTCCAATTGTGACATCTTCCATTAATGCTCCTGGTATTGGTACCTAAAGCCAGTTAGGATACCACTGGGGGTAACCCGGGAGTTATGATAGTGGGATAAGTCGAAAAGTCGCATAGACGAACTGATGTTGACCATTGGTGATGGAACTGGCTGGGTTTAAACAATTTTTATGCCTTACTGGGCTTTGCTGGGAGAGATACCTGGTAAACCATGTAGGCTCCTTGAAGTGCTTTTAGTTTTTAATCCATCTATAATTAATTAATCCGATAAGCTGAGGTTTTCATTAGAAAAAATTACAAGAGATTGACAGATTTATTTTCAAATAACGTTTCATTATCAGATTCATTTTCAAATGGGATCCTTTAGCGAACAAGCTGAGGTTTTTAGTAGAAAAAATTACAAGGATTGACAGATTTATTTTTAAATAACGTTTCATTATCAGATGCATTTTCAAATGGGATCCTTAAGCGAACAAGAACTAAAAATGTAAAAGCCTTTTCTGTTGAAGCCAAAAATCTTTTTCCCCAAATATTTTACTGGATGCTGCTTTGTTAACTAGGAACCTCAAAGTAGAAAGTTACCATGTCATGATAGGAAATTGATAACTCATTCTATTAAAAATATTTTTCTGTATTGATCCCGTCTTAAGAAGTAACAAATCTTGGTCGTTTCACATCTGGAATAATTCAGTGACAATCTAAAAAAAATAATCACAGCCCTTCATATATCCAATTTTTCAACATTGCACTACATAATAATCGTCTGTTGCAGTATTACGGACTGAAGGAGATGAACTACTATACAGTGCTGTTTGGCGTGTCCCGAGCGCTGGGAACGCTCGCGTCGCTCGTGTGGGACCGAGCGCTCGGTCTGCCCATCGAGCGACCCAAGTCCATGTCCACCGACGGCCTCATGAAACTCCTCAAGGCGGCGTGAACACTTCGTGACCAATTGCAGCCTCTCACTCGCGTAGTGGAGAACGAAGCAGCTAGTGCGTGTCTACCTCTTTAGAGAGTACCAGATAAGTCGAAAACATAATTCCCTTTCATTAAAAGCGCATCCTGTTTGTGTTATTTCCAAATTTCCAAAACACTGCCAGGCAATGTCATTTATCGTAACCAAAAATGATGCTCACACCAAAGCATCGTGTAATTTATATTCCTCATTTAGTGAATTTTTTTATTGTTGATAATTTTATTTATTATGTCATTGAGATCATGTGTGTCATGTGCCAGTATATCAGTACTTTAAATTATCGGTTTATTTTTGTTAATTTGTAAAAATGTATCAAACCTAGAGTTATAGAAAATAAACCTTTTTTAGCTAGTACTTATATAAATTGTGGTTATTCGATTCCTTTTTCCACTAAATGAGGTACTTTGAGGGAAGTAATACTTCTTCTACTTCTACAGTTACTTCTACTTCTTCTAGTTCTACAGTTTCTACTTCTGAAGTATAGAATATAATGTTATTGCACCTTGAAGACAAATAAATTCAACACTAGGTTCGTGAAGCACATTTTTCATTTTCTATTTACATTCTGAGTTATTTTAGCTCAAATTATCAACTAGCTAGAACCCACTATTTGAACTCTAGCGCCAATTACTCTTGTATTTGTTATGATATCGGAAATATAAAAAATGCATATTGAAAAGAATTCATTTCTTTTCATTTTGATTCGTAGATTATTGTCGTACGTTGAAAAATAACGTCAGGATATGGTTTTGCGTGATGTTGTAACCTGCGAAAATCATGAAAACACCCTTGTGTGCAGGGACGCATTCCAACTAAAGTTTTAGATTGAAAATGAAAACATTATATATCAAATTAAAGAAGAGGACAAAAAAACATACCAAAAATACCCACAAAATACCCTACAAAATATTACCATTTGGTTCCACGATTCTAAGAAAGATAAATGAGTAATTACACCTGAAGTTCAGCAGATGATTTTTAAGTGATTGTTAATTAGGTAAATTCGATTAAGCAAATTCAGAGGCTGATTACTCCTATATTTTTCGTATAGTCGTAATTAAAGGGGTACTGTTTTGTAAAATTTGTCTCCTTTCAATTTGATATATTTCGTTTTGATTTTCGATTGAAAATTATAGTCGAAAAGCGTTCCCAAACACAAGGGTGTTGTCATGATTTTCGTGGGTCACAACATGGCACAAAACCATATCCTGGGGTTATTTTTCAACATACGACAATAAACGACATATCAAAATGAAAAGAAATAAATTTCTCACAATAAGCATTTTTTATTTTTCCGATATCATAACAAATACAAGAGTTCACAAATAAGTCATTATACATCTCTATTATTTGTTGGACTTGAATTAATTTCAGTATTCAACATCAGTTCAATAATTAATTATTGACCTTTGCTGTTAATAAAATTTTGTCAAAGCCTAGTTCTGTGTTCTTAATAGACTAATTCTTCTTCTTATACCAAACTTATGCCTACCGCCCAATTTGGCCTGAATGCATTCTAGTACCTGATTTGTTTGTTTTTATTAGTTTTCAAGTTTTATCAATGCAGGAACTTAACTGCAGAGGCATTCAGTGTGGTTGTGAGAGTATTTTGCCCAAAGGTTTAATGAAAAAATGAATCTTGGTTGTTTGATTTTTTATATTTGCTTTAATGTAAATATAATTGTTTTGATTATTTTTAGTTTGCTACTGTCTTCATGGTCTGCATTTCCTTCTTTATAAACTTGTTTATTTTCTACTATGGCAGAAAATATATCTGAAACAGATTCAAGGGAATAATAAACAGAAAAATGTATTTAAGTGAAGTGTCAGTACCAAAACTTATCAATTTTTGGTACTGATACCAATACCTGAAAAATCTAGTCTCGATTATCAGTACCTACTGTTTGCTACAAAATGTTGTTTAGTGGCAAACCAATAAACCTATAGGCATTCTGCTGTATATTATTGTTTTATACATGTTTTAAGTATCATGTATACGTTTCATCAAGTCAACAACTACAATATTATTTTTATTTAATCTTGTGTTACAAATATAAAAATGATATAATACAGTATGTACAAAGGAAGAACAAAGTCTTATTTATTTTCCATTTCAGTTAATTTTGAAAATTGATAGTCGAAAAGTAAATTCAGATCAGATTGAAATTTTTCGTAGACAAATTTAGAGTCAAGTGTCAATAATTTTAAGAAAGTCTTTGACATATAATAGTCCAATCAAATTCCTTCTTATCTCCTAGTAATCTAAGCACATTTTTTACACAAACTGGACTTAAGCATAAATGTGCTTACAAAAAAATCCTGCTGACAGAATGAAAGCTAATTCAAAAATTGAGTTTTAAAAATAATAGTGCAATAATTCCAATCGTAAAATTGAAATATAATATTATCTTTTCTTGGGTTCTGAGTGATTGGATTTTTTATTATAATTAAAATAAGATAATGTTATATATTTATTTGCTTTTCTCATGTTGTTGAATAGCTTTCTTGAGTATACAATTTTCTACGTATTACTATTGATGTGAACTATACTACTTTAGACTCACTTTGGTGTTAGAAACTGTCAGTTCCGTGTTACTTTTCTCATTAAGGAAAATATTTTGTGCTTTTTATTTCAATAAAAATGAACATTATTTAGGCCTACCTCTGGGTCAAAATCATAGAAGCATTTGTACAAGTTGAAGGCTTGTTCGCAAGCGTTGTCCCCAGCTGAAAGTAAATCATTATTTTGAGAACTGTTAAGACCTGTTCACATTAGGTCAAAAAAGTATAACCAGCTGACAGGCTGACAGTCAGCTGTTGTGAGGAAGCCGCTTCTGTCAGCTTGATGTGAACACAACAGCTGGGGGCTGTTTCTAAACGTGTTTCACAATTACTAAATACTAATCACTAGTTTATTAGTTACAATCCATCTCCATTGCATCTTTACAGTTTTGAAAGGGAATCTTAGTATTACAAAATACAGTAAATTTTATTAATTCACCAACATCGTTTAGGAACAGCCCCCTGGCCATCTGTCACGGTGATACTATTGACTTTGACTAGGTGTTTCAACCAGCCTAGTGAAAACGGACCTTTACAGACCCAGTTTATCCTCAAATACCCTATTCAGACTGAAACAGCAAGTGCCCTGGATAACTGATGTAGCCTATACTGTTTTAAATACTCACATAAACTAATCAAAACTTGTACTTATTGAAGAAATTAATTAAGTTTACAAGCATGAATTGCAATCAATACAATAAGTAGTCTCTAAATATAGATTGGCTTACCACGTAGTGCTGATAACAATAACAAACAGACTGAACTTATAGCCTGGCTATAATCATTGACCCTTGGCTTAGTCCATTGCTGGAGCTGTCAGATATTATTTATTGTCAATGGTTTTGGACAACAAACAATATAAAAACTAATTTCTAAAAACATCAACTGTATTTTGTTTACAAATGACAATTAAGATATACGCTGACAGCTGTTGCAAATTGCTTACATATCAGGCTAGTACACCTTTGCATGTCAGCTGTGGTCTCCAGATGAATTTCACTCTACTCCAATTGTTTCAGGTGTAAATGGTTCCCGAGGGTCAAGATATAATGCGCCAAGTGTAGGACATAAAGTGATCACTGTCGCTCATTTATTTGTTTATTTGAATGAAAATGAGCGGTGATCTTGTGCTGATCAACTATTTTTAGATTTTTGCTTAACCCTTAAGTACTGGCGCGGTGTTTTGTGACACTACTACTGACGCGGGGGTTTGCTGAACCCCCATTTAAAAATTTTTGTAAAATATTGTTAAACACATTTTTTGAGAAAACCTTTGATTTCCTTATAGTTTGGAATGTTTTAAACCATTATTTATCACTTACAAGTACATTTACGCAAATTTAATTATATACAAAAGAAAAATTTTGAATTACGAAAATTGTGGTTAAAAATGTAAGGGTTTTGTTCAGTTTGCATGAAAAATTTAAAGTGCAATTTAAAATGTTTTAAACCTTATATTCTTGTAAATTAATTAGTGATGGAAACATGGAAAAAAATTAATATTATTAGTATAATAATAACAGATTGCTTATTTTTGGACCTAAACTTATACATCTAAAATTTTACTAATATGGAAATTTTTGGTGAGAAAACAAAACAATTGCCATATATATTTATTCTAAATTTTTTAAAGTTTTTATTTTGAACAAATTTAATATAATCTTGGAAAATACAAGGAACAGTATAAATTTTTGGTTACAAGAAAAAGGTTTAGGAATCTTAAGTCCATACTAAGAGTATCTTGGAGTTCCAATACTCTTGGCAAACAGTTTTCATGTGGCTCACAGACATCGGCTTTTTAATTATTCATGTTTGAAAATTACTAAGAATGAACAAAAATGAAAAATAAGCTAAACTTTACTTTCTAATGATAAATAATACATGTAAAAAACACCGCCGTGCTAGAACGCAACCACTGGCGCGGGGGTCTAGGTGCACCCCAGGGCAAGTTTCACCCACAACAGAATGTGAAGAACTAACAAAAACTGTACCAACAGGTGAGGGGGGATGTAACTTGAAGGTACTAGGACGCACAGCATTGCCGATAACTTATTTTAGCTTCCAGAGCGAAATTTCCAGACCTGGGGGTCTTAAAACACCCCGCGCCAGTACTTAAGGGTTAAAGCATAAAGTCTGTTAACAAGTCAACACATGGGAGACGAGACCGAAGGCTTTGTAAGGGCCGTATCAAGGCCGTGGCCTTGGCCGTATGCCACTAGTGCAAGTTGTTCCGCGAAATACTGTACTGTGTAATTCATATTGTAATCATTTTAATTGTGTTTAAAGCGATTGATATAAAATAAATACATAGATGTTTACATAAAAGCACTTAATACAAATTAATAAATTTATTTTTATTAAGTGGTTTTTTGTAAACATTTATGTATTTATTTTCTATCTATCGCTTTAAACACAATAATATGAATTACGCAGTACAGTATTTCGCGAAACAACTTGCACTAGTGGCATACATACTTAACTCCCTCGGATACTGTTTTTTTTTCCTCCGTCTGCGGGTTTGTAGCCAGTGAGTGTTAAGCCCCCTGCAGACGGGGACAGTAGTGGCCGCCAATACTGGCGGCAAGTAGTGGCCGCCAGTAAAATTGATGGGCAAGTGGCCAACACACGAGGACAATAATGGCGTCCAATAATTACCGCAAGTACTGGCGGCAAGTAGCGGGCAGCCAGTAAAATTGACGCGTAAGTCCCCTGCAGACTGAGACAATAGTTGCGTCCAATAGTAGAGGCAAGTAACCATTTCCGGCGGCTTCACCAATTCCCGTATCGCATTATTTTCATTTTTTCGACGTCGAATATGGAAGTCTTGGATGCAGATATTGACGAAGATTTTGAAAATGCCTTTGATGAGGCAGTTAATGATGTAATTATTATTTTAAGTGATGAACTTAAGGAAATGCTGTCGAATAACGATTCAAAATACTGAATTATTCGAACGAAGTGAGTTATACTCGACTTGAAAATCACTCTTTGTGAACTAACTCCTCTTTTATTATTTGATGAAAATTCGTGAAATTTGAACTACATCATATTTATCCCCGAAGATTGTTTTAAACTATAAATGAGTAGTTAATTATACGTTTTAATATTGTTTTTTTCAGTTAATAGCCTTCATTTAATTTTACTGCACTTCGTTCGACCTATACGCGACATAGGAGCGTACTCCTAGTTATTTTTAAAAAAAAGTTTTATAATTGCAAGTAAATTTTAAATTTCCATTAAATTATAATTTTTTTGTAATCTAAGAAAAATTTTAATTGTTAATTGTTATAAATCCCTATAACTTTTGAACTTGAATTTTAAATTAATATGGGCAGTGTAATCTCGTTTGGAATCCTAAAATTCCAATCGTTTTTCTGGAATCGTTAAAATTCACTTAAAATCGTTAGAGACACTTTTAAAAAATTTGAGGTTTTTAATTTTTTACTGGATTTTGTGGGTACTAATTTCTAGAATATATAACGACCATTGAAAACCGATATATTGGAGTTTGGTACCGTCATGCCAAATTTCATGAAAATCGGATAATTGGTTTAGTTTATAGATCGATTTTCATTCACACAAAAAACACGTTCACACATACGGACAGGCAGACACACTCCAAATATTACTTTTTCGATTCAGGGATTATTAAAATAAATATATTACTTTTGTCTTTAATTTGAAAATGTTGATGAAAACAATACTTTAACTAGTGTACTATTTGAGAGGAGAAAGTAAAAATATATCTCTTTCCATTAAACATTAAACTATATAGCATTCCGGCACTTTACTGGCGGCAAGTGCTCTACTGGCGGCAAGTAACTAAAATGACACGGCCAGTACTGGCGGCCACTAGATCACGTGACCCTTTTACTTGCCCGTCAGTTGCCACAAAAAACAAACATGTTTGTTTTTAGTGGCGGCCAGTAACCTGGTGGCCAGTACTGGCCACTGTCGGGGATTTATCCCTGCACACGGGGCGAGTAGGTGGCAAGTAACTGGCGGCCATTAAACGACCGTTTCACCGCAGTAATACACCTGCCTTTTTTTTGGAACGTTTGGAGCATGTTCCATGGAACTGTGACAAAGTGCTTCTCACACGTCACAGTGAAAAGGATTGGAATGAATTAATACTATTACTTAAAGTAGCTTCGTTGTATATTAATTAATTTTGAAAGTTAGCCGCACTCTTTGATGCCAATATAACATACTCATTATTTAGAGTAGGATTCACCTAAGTTGGCCAAAGCATGTACTAATCATCTCATAAAAAATTGTTATACAAATCACTTTGAAAAACACATGGTGTTTGTTTACATTTTTTCCGAACTGTCAAATCGCCACGTTGCGTTTGTTTACGATGTTGTTTATAGGTTATAGAGTTTTTATAATATCGCCTATTTTTAGAATTTACCAGTTTCATCCAACCTTTTTACATAACTGTGAAGTTTAATTTGAACCTATTTCTTGATTTACATGTATTTTAGTTTGTTTAACTACTTGTTTATTTATTCCTGGGTCAATTTAATAAGTTTTGACCTCAATATGAAACAATCTCTCCTGTCAGATGCTGACTTGCAGCAAGTAGTTTTGGCTAATCGTAAACTCACATATTTTTCTTTGTAAATATTATTTTAAAAGAAAATCTAAGACTATTAATCATGCCACATCCATGAAACGCCCTCTCCCTTTTAATAAATACTTTATTTGGTATAGCCCCCAGTAATATTTTAAGTTGCGGAAGATAACTTTCAGATGCAATATTGCATCAGAACTTTCTCATTACTGCAAGTGCTATACCAAAACAGATGTTCGTTGACAATGTTTTCAGCACAGCTGGATTTTATGGTTAAGTTCGTAAGAAGATAGTAGTTTGTTTACTTTAATTTTGGCCAACTTACGTGAATCCTACTCTACCTTTTGATACCAAACTAACAACTTAATATTTACCTTAGCACTCAACACAAATATTTATTTTTAAACTGTCTCACTGCTGCTAACTTGCAACTGAATAAGGTACCTTTTAAGCCAAAATAACTAATTATTAATCGTAATGGAAATTAAGATATTGTTAACCCTTTAGAATATTTGAAATATAATAAAAACTATATTAAATAAAGGAGGCTTTATAATGCCATTGTAGTAAGTACTGTATCGTTTATGTTAGCTAGGAATTGTCGTAATTCTACTTCTTCCCTGATAATAAATAACTTTAGGCCTTGTTAAAAAATGATACCATGTATAGATGTATTTCAATAAAACTACCTAAATAGCTTTATCATAAATAAAATTTGCCTGCTGGGTATATTTTATCATACTTTATCTATGATTTTATCTATGGCATTTAATCGAATTCGGTTGGTTATTAAAGGAGATTAATTTAGGTTTGTAATTCTTGCCATAGAAATAAAATTGGACAACGTACTGCGTTTACCACTGAAAATGAGTAACGGTATATCGATAATAGAAACTTCGATATGATTTAGATGAACATCGACGTTTTTCATCCGATGTTTTTGTAACATCGATGGTATTAGTTCGATGTTAATGTCGGTGGTAACATAGATGGTAAACTATCGATATCCAAATATTATTCCATACCCCCCTGGCATGATAGCGTTGGTACTTTTTTCCTTAGAAATTAGGCCCTGCATACGCCTAGCTACTAATTTAACCAATCGGAACTTTTAACTTACCTTCTTCTGTTTCGAAATCTAGTTCTTCTACTTCTATTTCAACAGCATGGAATTCTTTCAAATGTTGAGTCAACTGCTCAAATCGCGAAAACTGAAGAGAACAATCACTATCTGGACAAATAAGCCTGTTATTCAGTTTGTTTAAACTGTAGGTTGATTGTTCACTACTACAACTAATGTGCACATTTCGTGTATGGCGCGATAGAGTGAATCTATTGGCAAAGTGTTGGTCACAAATCAAACACTCAAATTGTTTTGTTATTAGATCAGGCATTTTCATCTCCTAATCTTAAAACTTAACCACTATCGAATCTAAAATAATTAGATAAAGCACGGAGAAGAAATAAGATAAAGTTTCCTCTCACGCTCTCACTCCAATTGGAAATTGACGGATAATCTTGAAATCGTCGAGCAAGAGTACTAAGTACTGTACTATGAGTCTAGAGTACCAATAAGGAACGGTTCTACCAAACCTATTCCATGCTTTGTCACTGGAACGAAACGGATCGTGAAAATAACAGGTTCAACGTCCGAAAAAAGGCAGGTGTATTACTGCGGTGAGACGGTCGTGCCATTAATGGCTAGGTCTACTGGCGGCCACTATTGTCCCCGTCTGTAGTGACCAACCCTCAGCCTCAACCCCCTTCAAGAAATAGAGGTTATTGCTTGTATTCCGCCGGCTTAGTATCCGTTGTTAATTGATTCATTTTCCTTCGCAAGAAGTGTAATTATGTTTTAAAACAATCGGAATCCATTGTTTAAAGATAAAAGTCAATTTTTATTAATTACCCGGTCGGTTTCATAACTTAGCGATTTTTTAAACTTTATCAACGTCGTTGCATCTTTCCCCCGGTCGTTTTTGGGGTTAGGCCACTAACACTAAATTTAAATGAAAAGGGCTTTCATAATATCTATTAGAATGGTCGACAAAGTAAGTTAATTTTAAGTTATTTAGTTTTAGAACAGTTTCCACCCAGCTAGCCCGATAACACACTGATTGCATTTTCATGTTTAAACAAAACCTTAGTCACGTCTACGTTTTAGTTAAAAGTCAATTTAAATTGTTCATTTTTTTAAACCTAATTTCAAACACATTAATCTGAATATATCTGTTAAAATATTAATACAATTGTTGAACAATTTTTGTGATTAATGCAGGCTGTGATATTTAGGCCTAGGTAATTGGTTACAGGTCTAAGACCTGTAAATCATGATCAATCCTTCGTATTGAATTTCTAAAGTAGGCCTATGGGTTAGGTTAGGTGACTGAATAAAGCAAAATAAATTCATTGACATCGGTGGATCCTGACAATACTAGAAGGGAAAATAGGAATACGCTGTGAGGGTAAGCGACCATTAATGCCATAATTAAATAGAAATAAACCTCCAATACTGAACTGTCTGGCTCAGTAGCTGACTCCCCAATTCAAAGGTCGCTGGGTGTTATACACCCAAAACAAAAACCCCTCTTTACCAAATAAATAATAACCGGTCAGTTACCGCAAAAATACTTATTGGGTCGCTTGGCAGCCTCAGTAGTAAATAAGTAAACAATTGTATTTGTTTTACAGTATGCCTTCTAGTTCGGATTAGGCCTAACCGTTTTCTTTTTCCTTGCAGTTTTTCTTGAGGTACGAATATGTTCAGTCTATGTTCAGTCACCGTCACCATCAAATATTTAAATCAGGACTAGGTTACCTTGTGTTTTTATATCTAGAATTGGTCTTATAACCTAACTTATCAGCTAACTGAGCTAACTGGATCGACAATGATTTACATATATGAGTAAAATATGCGCATGTTACCAAGATTTTTGTGACTGTTTATTAACTTAACCTTTTCATGCTTAATTTAAAATGTAATAATTCACAGTCGATTCAGCTGCTTATTCAAATTCACGATAACTTTTAAGTTACAACAACCTTTTTAAATAAATTCAGGTTTATCATATTTGAAAGAAAATTACAATTAGTAGGCCCAAATCTGTTCATAGGATACCTTTTTTTACATTCATTAATAATGTTCATTATTCAAGTATAACTTAACCATATTTCTATGAACCAGAAGCAGTGTTGAACCAGACATCCTTTTAATCCCATAGAACCCCTGGGCATTTTTCAGGTAATAGGCTCGGCAAGATATTATTGACTTCCACTGTGACTCTTACTACCATTTTTGTCGGTAAATTAACCGAAAAAAACGAACTATCCCCAATCAGGGAACACATCTTTTGTAAGAATATTTTCCCTGAAGAAAAATTATTATTTTAAGTTATTAATTTTTTCTTTACAATCTGAATAACTGAGGATAGGCCATACGGTTTTAATACTGCCCTCGCCCATATGACGAGATAAGTGCTTGTGCTAATTCAGTAATCAAAGTAGTGTTGATATTTACTACATATAAACTGTGTTATTCATTACATATTTTTTTATCAAAGCATCAAAAATCAATTAACACATTAGAGTTGGAGAAATTTTGCCAGTTTTGTAACACTATCCTAAGTTTAATCGATACACTAAGTAGTGAACAGAACAACCTTTTTTATTGGCCTTGCAGAACAAAAATTTTCAGAAAGAAGTTCAAGGTTCCAAACAAGGAAAAGTGGAAAAATGAAGTAGTAAAAAACAATATGAAACGTTCACAACCAAAATAATTACTAAGTAATCCCTGCATAATCATGCCCCTGGTGTTCATAGTTCACAGAGAAAAAAGAAATTGAAATACCTAATAAAGAAATGCATTAGTACTTTTTTTTAAATTCTTGAATAGCGAGCAATCAGTTAGGCCTAAAAGTTTTATTTTTAGTAGTTTGAAATATTTTAAATCCTAAATTGTTACTTACTCATAGGTGTACACTTAGCGATCCCTTTGGTACTTTGCTCTTTAATAGTCTCTGGAAGCATTTCTAGCATGGCTTCTGCATCCAAGCTCATGTCTTCTTCTGAATACTGCAAAAAATGTACATAATTTGAGCCAAAGAAAATTTTTTTGAAAAATAAATAGGCCGATCAGAAGTTTGACAAGTTATTTATATGTTCTTTAATAAAAATAACCGTTACACTGCAATGTATCTTTGCGAGCTTCAGCATTATTTTAACAACTGGTCAATTCTATATACAGTATTGTAGCGGGAAGAGACGAATAATCAATATAAATAATATTTGTAAAGGTCAGATTTAGTGGAAATGCCCTCGGCGCCTGAATAGTTTATTATGTTACTAGGCCGGGAAGTACTGTTTTCCTGTATGAGCATGCGAGTACGGCAAACCTTCCCGGCCTGTGTAACGCACGATATTTTTCATCATACTATGCAGAAAAAAACATACCTTCAATCAAAATGTAGTCCTTATGCATAAACATACGTTTCCCAAACCTTCAAACCTAACCTATACCTAACAAACAGAAATACCCCCCGTTGCAGCAGACCTGCATACTCAGCGAATTTCAAGTGCAAAACAACATATTTCAATCCAATACAGCGAGATGTGACATGTTTTTATAAGCTCCATAAGAATAATATTGGGAATGGTATGCAGGTTTGCTGCTACGGGTATATTAAAACTGGGTGGTTTTAATTCAATATTTAGTAGCTCTCAACTAGAAGAAGCCATTTACCAAGTTTTATCAAGATATGTTGAGAAATAAGTGAGATATAGAATTTTACTTATTTCCAATTCCATAAGGTTAACATTGGGACAACATACTGTGTTTACCACTTTCATTATCTCGGTAACCAACGGACATAGAGCTATGATTCAAAATACTAAATTGTTTGATTTTTTGGGCTGAATTCAATGGTGCCAATAAAAGTTTGATAAATTTTATTTTTCTATGTAATAAACTAAAAAAAAACCATTTTTGGGGGCGTTTGCCCCTCTTTACCCATCCTTCCGGTAGTCCGATTGGGCTGGTTCACGAACTCGTCCGAATAATTAAGATCGGACCATTTTTATGCGAGTTTATCGTGCTTAAAGACACATAGATAGATATAAATATATGTATGAAAATGAACGAATAGTGTTTTTTGCTTCTGGGGGCCCCAAAATGAAAAGTTATCATGGTCTTGGGCTTAGGTCTTACCACGAGTACTACGGTAACATCTTCTTCGCTGTAGGGGAAATTCGCTAAAACATTCGCTACGGATGCAGTGCTCCCACTACATTCCTCCAAAAAGAAACCAATAAACCTCCGATAAACAAGCATTAAACATCGGTTTGCTACAAATCCGCTGATTGTTTACTTCCGTTCTTCCCGATCTAGGCCGGATAAGAGTTTATCCGGCCTAGGCCGGCAATGCGTAACTTTCGAGCCAACAAAAGGGAACTGGAAACGGATGTTTCTGTGTTAGTATGATGAAAAAGTTTTTTTATACATCCTTAAGATTTTAAATTAGAATAGAAATTTCAGTCAGACAGTTGATTGGAGTAATCATATCGTCTCATCAAGGCCACTGTGGCCTTGTTCTCATTCAGAACAAAGCGCCATGTGTTTTTTCTGAAGGGTCTTCTGTAATAAAAAAACAGACAGATTTTTATAATTTTCGTTGGATGGAGTTCAACATGAAGTTTAGCAGGAATCAAAATTTATGAAGGTCAGACTTAAGGAAAGTGCCCAAAACACCTTTTAGGTTTCGCATTTGCCTATAAAATTCAAAATGGGGATCAAAATTTTTATAAATAGCCATAATAGTAAACATTTTTTTCAGCAGACCCTCGACACCAATAAATTAAAAGCTACTGGGCAGCATGTGTCCAGTGGTATTTATAATTCTATGATTGATTATGTTTTTTAATTCTATTTTACTGTATTTGTTCAAGAGGGAAATAATAGTATATTTCAATTTCGTTACTAGGGCCTAAAGTGACGTTTTTCATACTAGGTCAAGTTTTACTTGAGTAATGAGGTCAGTTTAATTGACCAAGTAACGAAAAGCAGCTTTAGGCTCGTGTGATGAACTGTATTTTTCATTTTACCGCTCAATACAACAGTCTAACTATTTAAGATAACCAAAATATCACCTTCAAAGATATCTCATAGAGAGGCTTTCTTCTTGTTCTTGCTATTAACACGTTCGCTGCTGCGGACGTTCCGGAACGTCATCAGGAACATGGCGCTAGGAGCTAGGAACGTTCTGGAACGGCACCGTTAATTGTTGTTTAACATTGTCATGGATTAGCCAGCTCCTCATGAGCGTTCTGTATTTCCTTGCAGCTCTTGAGGACATGCTTTTCCCGCAATAAAAAACATTATTTCCAAAAATTACTACTAGGGTCATTTAGATAAGGGCTTGTCTTACCTCTTTCCCGCTAAATAGCAATAGTGTTCAATCTACGTTATCAACTGCAAGGTAGGTAATTCTGCTATTTATCAGAATCACCAAGTACTATGTCCAAAACCGGTTTGATAGTGAACATTGCTATCCGACAAAACTATCATTGTTATCACCATAGTTCAGTGTAACAGAGACAGTGTTACGTAGCGACACACACACTAGCTCAGCTCCTGGCGCAGCCGTGACATCTAGCGGCCAGCAGCGAACGTGTTAAAACAATTAGCTGATTATCAATCTGTTTCACTTGTGTTAGGTTGGGCTGACAACAATGAACAACTATTGATTTATCAAACACATTGAATTATCAATTGATGAAATGAGTGAGTTTCACAAATCGATTAAACCGACAACAATGCAATAATGAATTACAATTGATAATAAAACCGATAACCACTCTTGATGCAATCGATTGCTCACCATCGATGCTGACGTACACACGTTTGCAGTTTTAGTTCATGACAATCGAACAGCTGACATCCTCAATATCAGCTGATTCTTTTTCTCCCCTGGGCGAAAAAGAGCTTCTTTAGGCCCGCAACACGTAATAAAAACTACCGTTTTCGCAGCGTTATAATGAACAAATATTTTTATTTGAATTGATCCTCATGCTCCCTGGACTTCAAAGCTTTGAAGTTTGTAATTACTGAACTGATGCAGCCTATACTGGTAAAGGAGTCACTTGTAATTAAATTTTTCTATTGTTTCTTATGCTAATTCAGAAGTCTAACCATGTGAAAGCAAATTGAGAAAATAAATTGGATATTGAGTTTTTTCATTGGTAAATCACTTGAGTATTTTATGTTGTCTTCCTAACAAAATCAGTACGAGACAAATCAAAGCTTGGCTGGCTACCTATTACACAATTTTTAAGACTGTGTAGTGTGTAATCTCTGAGAACTTTTTCCTAATAAGATGGTGTTGAAGGCAATTATGCATACTCAAATCGTAAATCCATAAACTTCTTTTTTTCCTCTTGAAATAATGTCCCAAGATCAAGTAACCTTTTAAAAATTCTATATAAAAACCTAAACTGTTTGGGTTGATAGATTAAATAAGTCAAACATGCTTACCACACCAGTCTGCACCAAAATGCACTTCATATAGCACTGAAAAAAGCAAAGTGAGATAAGAAAATCCAAATAAAAATAACCTATAAAATTTTGAAAATGAAAAAATATTTTCCATTTTATTTTTAAATTTGAATCTCCACTTATCTGCTTACTTTTATTAGGAGTTTTCACCCTTGTACTATACCGGCTAACATATTTTGCTGCTTGGTAACCTCCAAACCTGAGACCCATTTTAAAGGGGAGGGGAAAATGCAAGATGAAAAACCACCATTCACTTACAGAAATTCTAAATTATATCATTAATCAAGATTTATTTTCAACCAAAGCTATTGTACTATCATTGTTTTATAATTATTGGTAAAAATGATTGTTCCTTGGGTGAAACTATGATTTGCCAGTACAGATTTAGACTTGAATAGTTTCAAATCAAGAATAATTAATGAATAATTAAGAAATATAAATCAATGTATTAGAAATGTTAAAGTGTAGCCTATTTGATATGTTAAGGCCATCAAGATTACATGTAAACGGTGCGGATACTCAATCAATCCTTTTAAATCAAAGTTTCTTGGTAAATTTCATACCTTAATTTTGTCGTCATCTCTAAAGTCCCCTTTGGTTGCAGCTTTCCATACATCTGACATAAAACAAAAAAAGTCATAAATTTAAAAAAGAGGAATTTTGTTGTTGTATGCATTTTAAATAAGACTGTAGGGATATAAACATTACATCTAAGAGAACTGTTAGTTAAGTTATAGTACAACATTATATTTATGTGTGAAATGTTATGCTAGAGTTAGAGAGTGATTCGTTATGAAAGACCATTGTGTATAATCGGCGGAGGTAATCTCTGCTGTGAGAGACAATCACGATAATTGGTAGAAGTAACTTTGCTGCAAATTTAATGCATATAGTCGGTGAGATTTATGCAAGAATTTATTAGGTATAACTCTTATTAAAATCAAGAATTCCCTTAATCTAAATGTTTTGGTAGTCTGATCCAAAATTCAGCCCAAATTAGTTTTAATTGTCAAGGATCTACTGCAGTTTGCTGCTGCATCTTTACTTGCAGTTACTTAAACTCAAGGGTGGTCCCAGCAAGGAAATATGAGTGGTCATGGCCCTCCCCAAAATTTTAACTTCAAATGTTTTTAATGTAGAATCGACTAACAAAGCTTTCACTTAAGAAAATTGTGGTGATGACCCACCTCGACATATAAGGCTTAGACTGCTCATACATTGGTACTTATCGGTTAACAGGAGGCCACCCATTAAACGATCTAATGTTTTAAACGATAATGTTTTCTAACTGATTATTGCTTATCGGTATTCCTCGAAATCCATCCTGCATTGTTGTTAATAGGTCAAGGTCGGGCAAAGGTCATTGCTCCGCGCACTGCGCCGCTTATCATATCGTGCAATTAATTGATTTAGTCGTCCAGTTGCTGTCATTTCATCCTATAGTCGTATTGAGCATACCTTATATTTGTCGTGCATTGATTCTCCGAACAAGTGTGATCGTATGTTAATATTGGACTTGCTCAAAACCGAGAAAGAACCAGTTTCAATACTTTGGTAAAATAAGTAGACCACTATTTTTAGAAAGACTTTTTTAGTGGATACCAAAAATATCTAAATAATAAGAAAGAACATACTTTGATTGACTTACTGTCCAAATTGGATATTGTTTTCTGCCTCCAAGAAGGCAGCGATATTGGTGAGAATTGAGTTGAACGCGTCACCGCCGCCGCTAGCGACTTCACCAATCACCACCCTTATACAGCGCGCTGCGGCGGTTATTTTAGGTTAGGTTATCATAAATATGTTAGCAGGACTTTCCTTGTTTTGTTATTAACCGAACGATACCAGATGAGTCATACTGCAGTCCGCCAAATGTCCTTCAAGTAGGCCAAGATCAGGACGTTGACCGTAGCACACGCATCAGCTGTCAACGGGATTTTGCAGGCAAAATTATGACTCATTTGGTATCGTTCGATTCGTAACGAAACGAGGAAAGTCTTACTGACATATTTATGATAAATTAACCTAACATAACCGCCACAGCGTGCTGTATAAGGGTGGCCTCCCGTTAACCGATAAGTACCCATACATTATTAAATTTCTAAATCTTTCTCTTATTTTAACTTTCATTTACCCTACAAAAGGGGTCAAGGGGGTGCGGATGTCTTCTGGACAGCCAAAGAGCTCCTAAGATGGGAACTAGGAAACATCTTCACCCTCAGGAGCACTAATAATCGTGCTCAAGACCGTCCGGGAAGGGCAGTACAAGAGTAGTTGTGCTGCCCTGTGTAACCAATGGTTGCACCGTTCAAGTCGTGGCCCTGATACGCTGATCCCGGCGGCTCTAGGCTGGAATCCCGAATGATTCCCTGGTAGGGGGCAGCAGCACTACCAGTACCGGCATGAGTCAAAACCAAAGCTCAAGCCGGACGTCTGGGCATCTTTCACTTGGGTGGGTTGCCTAGACACTGCGGGCCCTAGACTAAGGTGTTATGCGATCCGTGCTGAGAGTCTCGTGGCACTGGGGGCCTAATATTCAGTGTCTTTAACGGAGCCTTCTGGGTACCTGGGGGAACCCAGTCATATGTACCCCTTACCTCCCTAATCGGGTCACTGGGGAGGTGGACCTTGGATACCCGGTACTCGTGGGAACAACATGGACAACACACACAACATTTCACAACAACAACCAAACAAACAAACCACTAACATGAAAGAGGAGTGGGACCGCCTGGTCGAATGCATTCCTATTGCCAAGCCAAGCGAGGACAAACTGACCCCAGTCCCGCAGGAGTCTGCTGATGACTGCAAACTCGCAGGAACCAGTAAGGAACCGAAGAAAAAGCTAAGTAGGAGTGAGATACGAAGAAAGAGGATTGAGGAAGCCTTAGCCAGGGGTGGAAGAGTCCTAACCAGGAAGGAGAGGAGACTGGAGTGGGAAGCAAAACACCTCCTCCGTGGCAAAGCCGGTTCCTCTGGGAGCCAGGAAGCTGGGAAAAAGGAGGGTGATTCTTCTGAAGATTCTGGGAAGCAGGGTGGAAAGAGGGGGCAAGAGCCCCTAACACCTGAGGAAGCCGTAAGTGTAAAGAAGACAAGAGTGGAAGAGGGAGGGATGTTGAGTGTTCCGCAGAGGGCACCCTATCCGGAAACGCTGTCAGAGAGGTGGAGTGTTCTGCAGAGGGCACTGGCACCTCCCTATCCGGAAAAGCTGTCAGAGATGTCAAGAGTTCCACAGATGGTACCGGCGCCTGCCTATCCGGAAAAGCTCTCAGGGATGTCAAGAGTTCCGCAGATGGTACCGGCGCCTCCCTATCCGGAAACGCTCTCAGGGATGTCAAGAGTTCCGCAGATGGTACCGGCGCCTCCCTATGCAGGAAAGCTATCAGAGATGTCAAGTGCTCCGCAGAGGGCACTGGCGCCATCCTATCCAGAAACGCTCTCAGGGATGTCAAGAGTTCCGCAGATGGTACCGGCGCCTCCCTATCCAGGAAAGCTATCAGAGATGTCAAGTGTTCCGCAGAGGGCACCAGCGCCTCCCTATCCAGAAACGCTCTCAGGGATGTCAAGAGTTCCACAGATGGTACCGGCGCCACCCTATCCAGGAAAGCTATCAGAGATGTCAAGTGTTCCGCAGAGGGCACCAGCGCCTCCCTATCCAGGAAAGCTATCAGAGATGTCAAGTGTTCCGCAGAGGGCACTGGCACCTCCCTATCCGGAAAAGCCGTACGTGGAGAAGATGGCCATCATCAGAGCTGAGCATCCAGACATAAAGCTGACTGAGGCCGAAGCCAACCAAATCAAGTGGGAACTGTCGCGGCGTGCCATCCGCAGCAAAGACGTCAGGATAAGCAGCTGCCATATCGAAGGTGGAGCCCTGGTAGCCGGTTGTACCAACGCAACCACCAAGGAGTGGCTGACCAAGCGGGTCGAGGAGTTAAGTCCCTTCAGAGGAATTCCACTCCAGCTCGCCTCGGCCAGAGAAATATTGAAGATTGTGAAGGTTTCGACGTTCGTGCCCAGCACGACAGGGATTACGACCAAGAATGATGTGATCCTGGGTCTCAAGCATCAGAACGACCTTAACACGGACAAGTGGGCGGTTGTCGGGGGGCATTCAAAGCCTGACGGCCAATTCCTGGTCATAATCATCGATGATGACTCCCTGCAGAAACTGAAGTCTCTTGCGATGCGTCCATTCCTGGGCTGTGAAAGGGTCACCTTCAGGCTGCTTGGAACCAAAGACTCCTTAAAGTAGAAGATGATTGCGGTGCTCCAAACCAGCATAGCGAGGCGGTTACGGCTACGCTTTGCCTGAAGATGCTGGTCGACTACACAGGCGTGGCTCTCATCCAGGAGCCATGGACCGCAAGAGGAGGGCAATGGAGCTGAGCACCGCTAAAGGTGAGTTGTTACGTGATCCTGACAGTCACAATCTTAGAGATTGTATTTTTGTCTGTATAAAATTCAAAATACAGTACCCCCATTGCAGCAGTCCTGCATACTCAACGAATTTCAAATGCAAAAAAGAAATATTTAAATCCTGCACAGTGAGATTTGACTTGTTTATGTAAGTTCTAGCATGGGGAATTCGGGTTTGCTGCAACAGGTATGTTTAAACTCGATGATTTCAATTCAATATTTAGTTGACCTTAACTAGAAGAAGCCATACACCAAGGTTTATCGAGATATATTAAAAAATAAGGAAGATATAGAACTTTTTAATTTCCTTTAAGGATAACATGGGGAATGAGTATGCGGTTTCACTGCCTTGAAAATTGAAATTTCGGGGATTTTTATACATTATATCTTATTTGAATGAAGCCACAAACCAAGTTTTATGAAGATATGTTTTTCCCTTAAGGTTAACATTGGGACAACGTACTGTGTTTACCACTTTCTGTATCATGGTAACCAATGGACATAGAGCAGTGATTCAAAAAATTAAATTGTTTGTTTTTTCGAGCTGAATTATATGGTGCTAACAAAAATTTGATTATTTTTATTCTGCTATGTATACATCTGAAAATCCAATTTTTGGGCGTTTGTCCCCCTTTATCCCCCCTTCTGGTGGTCCGATTGGGCTTGTTTACAAACTTGTGCAAATAATACTTTACACGTCCTTGCCAAATTTAATTACGATTGGGCCATTTTACGTATGATATTGTGCTTAACCCCTTATCCGCGACGCACGAGATAGCTCGTGGTAGTATTCTGTGCACTTAAGCGTGACGCACGAGATAGCTCGTGGAACATCTAAAACCCTCCGCGCGACGCTCGAGTTTACTCGGATTTGCCGTTCTCAGCTGATTTATTTCATTATTTGGTTGGTACAACTGTTCTGCTAGGTTTTTTCTTTCTACGACTATACAGTTGACACTGACGAGTTGCAGACTGTTTGGTGCTGCACTCTAGTGGATTTTTCTGGAACTACGTCCACGCCACGAGTTCTGCAGTATCGCATTCTTCGCGTAGAGTCGAAAACCCAACGTGTTGGTGTTCATCGTGTAATTAAACTGCGCGCTACTGATCACGTGGAGAGCAAATTACTCCGCGCTTAAAGGATTAAAGGCACCCAGATATACAGGGTGTCCCGAAATTATGGTAAAATATTTTAGTATATGGTAGTACAGGTAAAAATAAGAAAAAAAGTTCATATAAACATAGGTCCAAAAGTGCTTCGTTTTCCGTCTGTATGTCTGTTTGTGATTTTTACATATTTAATCATATCTCATGAACCTCTTAACGTATAAACTTCAAACTTGGTACATGGATGACCACTATTAAGACCTATTTTTGTGTGAAGTATCAAATTTCTACTTTGTACCATTTCAAAATGGCGACTGTTTTTTTGTTTTCAAAGCTAAATATCTTAAAAACCGTAAATTTTAGAAAAATTATACAAGGGACAAAAAAGTTGTGAAATTTAATCCAATTAACGCTGATATTAAGATAATGAAGATCGGACTACTAATAACGGAGAAATATTAACTTTTCTGAATAAAAACATGGTCCTTTTGAACAAACTGTCAGAAATTTCCATGTTTTTATTTGGAAAAATTAAAATTTCTCCGTTATTAGTTATCTGATCATCATAACCTTAATATCAGCGTTAATTGGATTAAATTTCACAACTTTTTTGTCGCTTGTATAATTTTTCTAAAATTTACGGTTTTTAAGATATTTAGCTTTGAAAACAAAAAACGGTCGCCATTTTGAAATGGTACAAAGTAGAAATTTGATACTTCACACAAAAATAGATCTTAATAGTGGTCATCTATGTACCAAGTTTGAAGTTTATTCGGTAATAGGTGCATGAGATATCATTAAATATGTAAAAATCACAAACAGACATACAGACGGAAAACGAAGCACTTTTGGACCTATGTTTATATGAACTTTTTTTCTTATTTTTACCTGTACTATCATATACTAAAATATTTTACCATAATATCGGGACACCCTGTATATATATTGATATATTTATATCTGAAAATAAACAATTGGTGTTTTTTTGTTTTCAAAGCTAAATATCTTAAAAACCGTAAATTTTAGAAAAATTATACAAGAGACAAAAAAGTTGTGAAATTTAATCCAATTAACGCTGATATTAAGATAATGAAGATCGGACTACTAATAACGGAGAAATATTAACTTTTCTGAATAAAAACATGGTCCTTTTGAACAAACTGTCAGAAATTTCCATGTTTTTATTTGGAAAAATTAAAATTTCTCCGTTATTAGTTATCTGATCATCATAACCTTAATATCAGCGTTAATTGGATTAAATTTCACAACTTTTTTGTCGCTTGTATAATTTTTCTAAAATTTACGGTTTTTAAGATATTTAGCTTTGAAAACAAAAAACGGTCGCCATTTTGAAATGGTACAAAGTAGAAATTTGATACTTCACACAAAAATAGATCTTAATAGTGGTCATCTATGTACCAAGTTTGAAGTTTATTCGGTAATAGGTGCATGAGATATCATTAAATATGTAAAAATCACAAACAGACATACAGACGGAAAACGAAGCACTTTTGGACCTATGTTTATATGAACTTTTTTTCTTATTTTTACCTGTACTATCATATACTAAAATATTTTACCATAATATCGGGACACCCTGTATATATATTGATATATTTATATCTGAAAATAAACAATTGGTGTTTTTTTTTTTTTTTTTTTTTTTTTTTTTTTTTTTTGCTTCTGGGGGCCCCAAAACAAAAAGTTATCATGGTCTCGGGTTTAGGTATTACCATGAGTACTACGGTAACAGCTTCTTCCCTACAGGGGAAATTCGCTAACACTAAAAGTCACCAATCTCTGTTCTAGGGATTTCGCCGTGATAGAGGTGTATGGGCAAACAGGTGACAGACATGTCAGAATCCTGGTTGCTTCCATATACTTGCTATATGAATCCTGGGAACCCCCACCGACCAGAGATATGAGGATGGGGATAGATCACGGACTCAGGCAGAGAAAGCACCTGCTAATGGGGCGGGATACCAAAGCCCACCACTTCACTTAAAGAAGTAGCAGCGTGATCGAGAGAGGTGAGCTTATTTGGCTTTATGTATGAATCTGATTTGGCGAAACTTAAAAATCCATCTCCACTATTAAAATCAAAGATAAAATCAATATTTTTCTATATTCACTATCGCGATTATGTAAATCAAAACAACATTTCAATGTTACCATCGAAACAATCATTCAAGGCATAGATGTCTATCTACATGATGTTGTTGTGAATAAACAATAATTGTAATAGGTTCAATCGAAATAAAATATTAAAGATCACAAAAATATGGTTACAGTCACTGTTTAAGTACATAAACTTTAACTGCACCTTCTAAGCATTGAGAAAATACACTTTGCATGACACTTCGCTTCTACCAACCAACGCATGAAATTGCCTAGGTATGTGTCGAAGATGCCCTTCCTTCTATTTTAACGTAGAAAAAATCAAATAATTAAATTTTTTAACCATAACGCACGTTGCTGATGAAATGGTAGGTTTGGATTTACCTGCAATTGAGTTAACTTATGTCTCCACATAGCCTATAAGTTATCTTCAGTGTTACTCGACGACATATTGGAATTTTCGAACCATTCTCCTACATCCACATTAGTTACACTGCCAAATATATCCATCACTTCTACCAAGTTTCATTCCTAGAATCATTGTAATACCACATGAAACTGAATTAGCTAACAGGGCAAATTTTTGCAATCCATGTCTGGCTCTAGGTTTGTCAGTTTCTCTAATTGTAATAGGATAAGTCTATATCCAAAGCACCCTCAGGATCCAATATAAACCCTCAGGATGAGGGGCACATTTCTTAGAATTATGAAATTAGGTATTGGTTATTTTTGCGTTTTGAAGCCCAGAGAATCGGAATCAAGCCATATCTCAATTTCTGTCACTCTATCTGTTGTTAACGCTCAACAACACACATTAGACCGCTTTTCACGCAAAAACTAGAAATCTGGTATGGCTGAAACTTATTTTATGTATTGTATGCACATATGAGAAGGTTTTAGACAAATTAAAACTAGCGTAAGTCTTTTTGAAATTAAACAGCAAGCTTCTAAAAAGTGAATTTTATTTGATTTCGACCCTATTGGAAAGCTTATGAAATTATCATGGGGTAACCTGAACATTAAATCATGAATCCAAGGAAGTTTTTCTGTTTTCCCACAGGTGAAAGTGTGTTAATCAGCTAGTTAAAGATATAACTGAAACCTTCATTTTAATAAACGGTTAAAACAGTAACCTAAATTGTTCAATTAAAATAAGTTTCATGTTATTAACAATTAATGTTTCACATCAATCAATTTTTAACTTCGATTTTAACAGTGGAGATGAATTCTAAAGATTACCCTCTGATTTATTTATAATGATCAAAAGCTCTAAGCCAACCCTCAGACAGAAGAGTTGCATTTTTCTGAGGGAAGAGGTTTTGGATATAACGTTAGCTAGCAATTATGTGGCAATAAAAGTTAAAAAATGGAATTTACTATGATCCAATGAGCACTAAGCATCGGATCGTAGCTTGTTGAATCTACTATAGGTTTGATCTTTAGCAAAGAGGCCTATGGGATCGTGAGAATAGCGGACTGGAACCTGTAAAAAGAGGTATGCCAATTAAAAAACACAGAGGGGCATGAATCAGAGAGTATAGCGATCTCCTTAAAAGAGGTCATATTGAACTTTTTACCGCAAGTGATTGCCCAGAATGTGATAAACGTGGGATTCTAAATGGTTGAAAAATTTGGAAAGTCATATGTATACTTGTTTAATTCATACATTAATTTTGAAAATTGTGCCAGTAGCTACTTAGATAAAATGGTTTAAACCTTGTAAAATTATCTAGGTTTCAGGTATTTATATTATATGGTAATCACTTTATAAACAATCAAACGGCCAATGTACTGGATCTAGTATAAATAGACTATTTTACCTTCACTGACACCAGATTCCTTAATACAGTTGTTATGAAGCATTTCAGCAATTTTCTTCTGCTCCTCAGTAAAGGGTAACTCCTTACCCTACAAAAGAAAAGTTGGAGATATTTTAGTTGTGATCAAATTACTTTATTTTAATTTTAATAAATAATGGAAAATTGGAATTTTATTTTGCTTTATTATTTGCATTGCAGATCCATATATGTAAAAGGATTCTATAAAAAGAAATGAATACACAAAGGGCCAATGTTGATTTGTGCTTTAGAAAAATGTTAACAGAGAAAAATCAATTTGGAATATTTACCAAGATATAAGTCTGATTGAAATTTAAGTAAAAAATGGGGTAAGTGAAGTTTGCAGTTAATAATTAATATCAGGCGTTTACCAGAAATAATTGACTCTTTTATAGTTTTTTTTTTTTCAGTGCAACCCACAACTTTTTTTTATCAGTGAAGGATTATTCCCCCAAGATCCCTGGATTTGACCCCACTATATTATCTTCTTTGGGAAACAAAAAAGTAAGGCCTATGAAAACAACGCTCCGGAAATTCAGCACTTTAAAAACAAACATAACAAATTTAATACAATAAATTCAAAGAGGTACTTTTGCGAAACGTGTTCAGGAATTTGATGGAGAGAGCACAACTTCGTATAAATGTCAATCACGGATCATTTGGACGAATAATGAAAGCCAAATGTGATAAAACTGAAATAATAGGTTTTATAAAATGTAAAAATTAACAAAACAATACTCTATTTATCTTTATGCGTGCATCATTCAATTTTAAAAATGGGTTGCGTATAAAAAAACACCCTGTAGAAAGAGCCAACGATAATATATTATTAAATCATGTTTAGTATCAAATAAGTATTCAAAGTCGAATATCATTGCAAATCATTGCAGATATTTTTTATCATTGATTAGCTAATGCTAAAAAGAAAAACCCATCGCAGAAAAACTTTTATGGTAATCCTTAAATAATTACCAGCAACTAATTCATTTAAAAAAGTTGATTTAGATTTAATCAGCTCCCAACAGTCTGAAAATAAATCATACACTTCTTTTAATAAATATAATTAATATAAATAAAGAAATAAGAGCATCAATCATTAGTTAAGTAGTTTTTGAAATGATTAGATTTTTAACATATCTTATTTTATCTACAATACAATATTTTGTTGTTTTTACTTCATACCTCTGTCGTAGCTGTATAAGTAACATTTTGAGATATTTTTTTCACATTTAATGACACTATTGCTAATATCATTAGTTGACCTTAGTTTGGTAAGTTTTGGCTACTCGTCAAAGTAAATATATTGGATTTTTCAAAGAATAATTGAAAGTAATATTTTATACCACTCTAAGAACATTAATGATTTCATAATTATAACAAAAAATATGCTTATCAAAACTGTAGTATTAATTAAGCTTTCTTTCTCCCTGGGTTGTGAAACGAAATGGATTATCTTTCTCACTATCACAATTAATTTTAAGTAAATAGGTTCTGTTTTAATAATTGCTGACTAATTAATTACAGCTTTGCAATTAAGGAAGAGAATGTTCAATAGTTAATGATCAACAACAATTTTAATTGGAAGGCTATATTGTGTTTGATAATATTACTAAACTGACATTGAGCATTGAATTAAGGGCTTTAAAAATGTCTCAAACTTTTAGAAATAAATCAAAATTTTGCTACCTTCACTAAAACTGCAGTTGACATTAAACAAATCATCAATAGAGCTGTCATTGCTGTAAAACGATAAGATTTCACACAAAATAGATGAAAGTAAACTGATTTTATTCAGCGAGAGACTGTCGTTTTATACTGAACTTGATCTTGGCTACTTCCTGTGGTCCGCCCATGCAGGAACTGTCATTGTGTAGTAAATTCGCACAGTTGTGGATCCCGTGTTTTAATCCCTGGTATTTGGCCTTTCTGTGTATTGTGTCCATTAACTGATAATAGTGTTTAGTGCTGATCTCCCTCAGTGCAATGCAACGTCATTGAGACACTTGTCCTTGCACGGCAATGGAAATTTTGGATTCGTGCATTTCGCAGTGTGCACTTTACTGTATTATGTAAAGAAGAATTATTTGAATTAAATTAAGCGAGCAAAAATACAAAATCACATTCCGATACTCACAAAGATTTTAAAAACAAGTATTACAATAAATTTATACGTTTTTTAATATCTTTTCAATATATCAAGCCTAAGTGAAGAAAAATATAAAACCCTTTTGTAGTAGACCTGCATACTCAATGAATTTTCAATAATACTCTTTACTGCTTAGATATACTGTAGTGTATAAGCATATTTTTTAATGTGCAAAGTAATTTTAAAATAAAAGATTATAAGTACAGTAACATAATTTTTAGTCTGGGATGTAATGGACTGTAATGTAAAGGTCCCTTGGTTTAAAGAAAACTTATTTATTTATAATCTCATCAAAAATATTATTAAATTGAGTTAAATTTAGTTTGCAGCTTAGAACACTCCTATTAAAATCAGGTTCATTGGTCACACTTCCAAATCAGTTCATAATAAATCAAACTTCACCCCATGAAGCTGTTAGAAATTGTTCGCTATTTTCATAAATTAAAAAGATGATCCAGTTTCATCATATACCCTCCATGACAAACAATGTTCCCTAAAAGAATAGTCTTAAATAAATTGGTATCTCTTCTGGGACAAATCACTCTATTGCCAAATTGATTGTTTTAACTGAACTTGTTATAAGTTTTTGATTGGAATTAATCCATGTAATCTTCAACTTGATGTCTGTTAGTAAAAAAATGTGTTTTTGACCAAGTCCTCAGTAATGGTTTGATAATTGTTGCCAGATTTCATTGGGTGATAAACCAGCTTTAACAGAAGAAAAGGGAATAGTTATTCAAGAGCTCATTCCACTCTTCGCACCAGAATCTAGACAGGAACATTTTCCATACAGAATGTAATTTAAAGTTTTGAGACTAGGCCCGTCAGACATAAGTTCAAGGTGTAAAATTTAAGTTTTAAATAACAATAAAAATTATTAAAAATTAATAGAACCTCTAAAGGCTTTTTTTCAAGTGAGGAAGGCAGTAATAATTAAAACTAAACCAACTTCAGAGAAAAAAATTGTACAACATAGTTACTCGCTCGCAATATAAGAATCGCCTTTATGACTGAATCATTCAGGGGCGGCATAAGGGGTCCTTGCGATTCCAGTGTATAAGTGGATTAGTCTAAGGTCGCCAAAACAATTACTCAATTGTGACTATTTGAAACACCGATCCAGATTTAGTGCCTTGTGGGGTAGGGTAGGCGCTCAACTCTCTAGGTAAGTCTTGACTGTACAACTCAAAACAAGATGTAATACCATTTAAATTAATGCTTTTTTGGTAGAGATAAAAAAAAGTGAGAAGATCTAAATTTTATTAATTTTGAATATAAAAACTTGATGGTTTTCATAAATAATAAAAAAAAATTATTCAGCATATAGAATATGCTACCTTTTCATTGGTATAAATCACAGCTTTAGTTTCACTCCCGTTCCAATGTAGTTCATTGAAAGTGTCAACAATCTGTTCAAAGGTGCACAAAACTTTAATATTTTATTCCAACCTGCACCTTTCAATCTAATAAATTTATTGTTTTTATTACTTAATAATTACAGTTTTTGAACTTACTTAATAATTGCATCGCAAATTTTCCAAAACCTCTACGTGTACTGCAGTGGCGGACTGTTTCCGTTTGATTTTATGAATTTTCAAAGTTCATGCGAGTTTTGCTGAGTCATCTGTCTAACATGTTTGTTTTTATTTAGTAAGTCATACCATGGCCAACGGTGGCACACATGCAAGTTATTTGTCTAAGTTTTGTTTGGTGGGATAAGTGTTAGTTGTCGTATTTTTAAAAAAGCAAGTTTTAAAAATTCAGAAATGTACCACCCAAGGTACAAATTTGCACTGAACATGTTAATTTGAACATTTTAATCTTATTATATTTTTCCTTAGACAGGTGCATCAGAGATCAGCAAGATGGCATCTACAGCATCTCCATTATCAGTGGAAGAGATGGGCCTTGTACTGCAGCAGTTTTCCTGGGGCGATTACGTCGTATTTGTGCTCTTGCTGATCGTCTGTGCCGGCATCGGAGTCTATTTTGGATTTGTAGAAAAAGCCGCATCCCCTGAAGACTATTTAGTGGGCGGAAGAAAAATGACTGTGATACCGATTTCTCTTTCACTGATAGCAAGGTAAAAATAGTTGATCATCACACCCATATGTGGTTGATTTTTGTTACAAAATCAGCTAATACAATCATATATTTAAAAATTACAAAATTATCCCATCTGAAACTTTTTAATAATCAATTGGCAGTGTTGTCAGATTATATTACTTAACAAAAACAGCTGCTATTCCCAAGGATTACCAACAATGGTTTTCACAATCTAACCAATGATGGACGAAGGGATGTAAAAGGAAAAACTTTTTTCAGTCCACCCCCATATCAACCCATAATATTTACCAATATTGCCATACTTCAAAAAGCTACTGTGATATTACCTTCTGCAATAATAAATACAAGTTCGACAGAAGTTAAACTATTATTAACTTTATTTACTCTAGAACAAGATGAAAACAGCTTGATAATAATTCATGTTTCATATGTATATTTCTTTCATATTTTACAGCTACATCTCTGGCATTACACTATTGGGAACACCGACAGAAGTGTACGTGTACGGGATACAGTATTCGTACATTGTTGGTGGTGCATTCCTCATGGGCATTCTCATGAGCAAGGGCTACCTACCAGTATTTCACGATCTCAAGGTTACTTCTTCCTACGAGGTAGGTCACAATATATTTTATCATACACGTCATGTTTATAGTTTGTTTTCACTGCAAGGCATAATTGAATTAAAAGGAAAGTACATAAGGAATCTTGCAGCCAAATTTAAAATGCTGAGCTATTTGTAAATTTTTTTAGACCCAAGATTCATCATTAAAACAATCTCTATAAGTTTGACACATGGAGTATTTTTGATTCATTTTAAGTTTCCCTGAATTATGTGTTTCATGTTTTATAAAGCCCTTCAAAATTAGTGGCACTCAATGGGGTTTTGTATTTAAATATTTAGGGCAACCTCCAAATATTACATTTTGGGGACAGGGGCAGATGACATGCAGAGCAAAAAGAAGAATATTTTAGTTGAAACTCATTTGCAAAATATCTCAAACCTCTATTATTTAGATTAAAAGTTTATTAAACTGGTCCAGGGCTTTGGGACACACAGTATATAAAGAACTCTAGAATAAAATGGATAATTATAATTAAATCACAGGCTAATACCTCTAAAAATCCTAAAATCTTATACTTAATTTCCCTATTCCAAACTTTTATTAATCTGCAAAACATGTGAATATTAAATAATAATTAAAATTAAATATATCTTTCTAACGGTTTACTTGTCAATCATTTCTCATACTTGTTAAAATTAGTCCCATAGCCAATGGCACCCTAATCGTACTCACGGCAACAAAAAAAATACAAATATTACAAATAGTATACTATGCAGAATCATCGAAAAAAGTGTCCATGATTTCAAATTTTAATAAAAATGCCCTATAAATAGTAATATATTCAGAGATACATTTAAACATGCTGAAACTCATAACTTATGTTTCCATACCTAGTATTGTTCTATGCGAGCTCCCCCAGTGGCACAACATATGTCTAAGCGATAATCAACCCTCATTCATAAACGCTGAATCATTTTAGGAGTCACAGTTTCAATAGTTCCAAAGACTTTTCTTGCAGGCGATGTAGATCATGGATTTTCTAAGAAGAATCAACAGAAATTATTCATGGTTACCTAAAGAATATTTTTTATCCTTCGAAACTGGGAGAAAGAATCTTTGCAGCTATTGACACTGTAACTCCTGAAATGATTCATCGAACATGGCATGAGCTTGAATATTGCTTATACATCTGTCTTGCCATTGGGGAGCTCACATAGAAACAAATTGGGTATGTAACCAAAATTTAATAGTTCCTGCATATTTTAATGCAACTCTGAATATTTGACTTATTATATTGCCTATTTTTTTAAGTTTTGAAATCACGGACACCTTTTTCAATGACTTAGTATAACGACTAAGTGTATAGTAGACATTATTGACATAAAACTAATGTGTGTTCTCAGTATTTGGCACTCAGATTTGACAAAAGAGTACGACTGCTTGGATCTGCTTTGTTCTGCATTTCTATTGTAAGTATTTCTATTTATTATAAATATTTCTATCGTTATATTTCTAAATATTATAAAATTCACTGTTAATTAGTATACATATACTCTGTATCAATATAATTAGAGCTGTTTAGCTTTTTCAAGTGCCACAGCCAAAACTGAAGTGCATGTTGCGTAGACCATTGATCTTGGTGTCAAATTGAAGCTTGGCAAAGCACGATGTGTACTTATGGTGGTTACATTACCCTATATTCAGGGGCTTGTCGTAGGAATGCCCTAAAGGGACCCATGTCAAGGATTTTTGGAAGTGAAAAAACTTTACCGCCAGGTTTTATGTGTGAATTAATTTTTTTTTAAAAGAAAACATGAATGAATTTTTTTGTCCATTACAAAAGTTGTTGACTGAGGTAATATAAACCTGTTTTTATTTTTGGAAGTGATGTAGGTTTCATTTGTTTATAATAAAATATAACTGTTTCTGTTTGTTTGGTTATAATTTTAAATGGTTTCAAAGGATATTTACAGAATGCAGCACTTATTATTATTTTTCGGGAAAAGCTAGGATGACTTGCCAGTATTAAAGATTAGATTTTGGAGTTGTGTAACAGTTAGTGTGTTAGTGGTCTGGTCTGGTTTTCTATCGGCTAAAAAATATGTGTAGTTTTTGTTATATTGTTTTATCCCTAGGGGTGGGCGAGTACTCAACAGTCGAGTAATTACTCGAGTAGTTGCTACTACTCGAGGTCGAGTCGAGTAGTTCCAACTACTCGTCTCAAATGAGTTGAGTAGTTAGCTACTCCCGCCGTTTAAACGGCGGCCGAAATTACGTGCGATTTACGTTTGCGCGATCAAATTTTACAGCCGATCGTGAGTTACGCAAAGCTACATCTGCTGTTTATACGCAATCGGCAGATTGTTTATTGCGGCCCTTCGCTAGTTTCACAATAAGCAGCATTTTCTGTTCATTTGTGGCCTGCAAATTCGCGCGACTGTTTTTTACGGCCGATCGCTAGTTTCGCAAAGTTGCATTTCGTTTATTTACGATTGGCAAATACACGTGATCAATTTTTGCGGCTGACCGCGACTTTTGCAAGGCGACATTTGCCGATTTTCGGTGATCGGCAATTACGCACGCTCGTATTTCTCGGCCGACCGCGACTTTAGCATCGCTACATTTGCCGATTTCGGCGATCGGCAAATAGGCGCGATCGTATTTTGCGGCAGATCGCGAGTTTTGAAAAGCTACATCTGCCGTTTATCCGCGACCGACAGATGTGCGCTGTCGTTTTTCGCAGCCGTCCACTAGTTTTTCATAACAGTAACCTCCAAAATATTTCATTAACTCATAGAGGAATGGATTTTGATAGTCATCTAGAAATACCAGATTCTGAGAGATGTCTCAGAATTCGGAAATTGAAAACTTACAGCTATATTTAGCTCTGACCTACACTTAACAACTTCAAATTTATAATTATATTTTATATTTTGAATGATACTTAGCCTTCATTTTGTCTCATTTGATGTGTAAAAATGAGAAGAAAATTGTAGACTTCATTGGTAAAGTGGACTTCATAAAACAATTAGTTAAAGTCTTGTAATTTTTGTATTGGGGGATATCTTATTCTTATCTGGCCGCAGCTGTGCCACTCGTGCTCAAGAGATTGGATGTCAAAAAACAATAGATCAGCAGTCAGGCAAGGGGGTGGGGTTGGGTTTAGAGAAGTAAACAAATAACTGGGCACAGCTCTCCTCCCTGATGTTTGTAATTCTTTCTTCCACAATTTATTTGCTAAGGTTTAATTTAGGGCCAACAATTATTTTTAGGGAAAATATAAACCTGTTTTTGATTGTTAAAATAATAGGCTAATAATTAAATCTTATTACTGCTTAAATTTTACAACTATGCATATTCTACTAAATTATTTCGTGATCTTGTTACATTAAGTGATTTGTTATTTTCAGTGATTTAGCATAGTCAACTTATTTATTTAAAATTAGGATTTATGCAATGTAGGGGTATTAGAATATCAGAGTTTTACTTTTCCAAGAAAAATATAAAAACACAAGCTTAAATAAAATAGACCAATTTTATAAATAAAATTGAAGAAAGATTTTAGTTGAAAAAATTAAAATTTCATTACTTTTTAAAAGCAACTACTCGACTCGACTCGATACTTGAGTTTTTGGCTTAATACTCGACTCGACTCGACTTCAAAATCCACTACTCGCCCACCCCTATTTATCCCTAAATATCTTTGATTCTATGTGTAGTAATCTTTGAGGAGATCGAAGTACCTAGGTTTGCTTACAGCTAGATTCAGATGGAGGGAAATATTTATGACTGAACAGTTCATTATTTTTACTTATGTACCAACTCCTTGATCTTTTATTATTTATAAAAATAGTAGTAAATTATTATTTTTAGTGCAAATAATTATTTTTGATGTTTTTCAGCTTATTTGGTTGCCTCTGGTTGTCTACGTACCTGCTCTGGCTTTCAATCAGGGTAAGAGTTTTACATATTACTCTTTTGAGCGAGTTTAAAAATTAATTTACCTGTGATAAAATGTAGTTTCATGAAGTGGGCATCAGTAAATTATTGGCACTACATATTGTACAGGAACAGATAAACCATAACATGTAACGTACAGCAAGAAATAGTTCACTCTTTAAGAGGGTTAAAAAATTAATTTAACCATTAAAATAAAATAGTCACATGAAAGGAGATAAATGAGTTATAGGCAATACTTACTGTATAAGAATAGACAAACCAACATCGAAATCTTAACAAAACAAAGACATAATGTAGCACTTAACTGCATCAATACCTTTTAAACCTAAAACTTAAGACCCTTTCATTATTAATAAGGGTTGGTTACATGCCGATTTTGAGCCTAGAGGAGGAAAAAAATAATTACTAGGAATAATTAACTTATTATTTACTGTGGTGATTTTACAAATTCAATTGAAATAAGTTTTGTCAATATTGTCTATTGTAACTCTGTTTCAGTTTCTGGTATCAATGTACACGTCATCACACCTGCAGTCTGTGCAATCTGCATATTTTACACTTGTGTGGTAAGGTTTTAATCATCTTTTTATAGCATCCCTCTTGTGGGATGTCAGTTTAGGTTTACAAATTAAAATATTGAATAAAAAAAATAAAATAAAAATATGGAATAAAAAGTCAGTGGTTATAAAAACCTATATTTAACAAAGAATAATCATAACATTTACTTGTACGGACGGATTTAAATGTTTTTCTTGTGTTGGGTATGACCGGAAATGAATTTCTGTGCACATAAAAAAATACTGTAGAACGCATTACTCTATGTAGTTCTTCCCCTCTTTCTGTTTAATATCAAAACAAAAAGAAACATTGAAAATGGTATACAGTTTTTAAAATCTTATAAGTATATTCTAGTGACAAATTTACTTTCTGATAAATCTTAGCGCATGTTTTCCTGCCAATGAAACACTTTAAGAGGTCTATTCTGAAACATTGACATTTTTCTGCAGGGAGGAATAAAAGCAGTGGTGTGGACGGATGCTGTGCAAACCTTCTCCATGTTCGGGGCGATGCTTCTTGTTATCTTCAAGGGAACAATGGATGTCGGAGGATTTGAAGAAGTTATCAAGAGGAATTTAGACACCAAAAGAATTGAGGGTCCTGAGTAAGTATTTAATATTTGATGATAAGTTTGACAGCACACTCATGATCATTATCGAAATTTGATTTTTTATGAGATATGACTTTACTCATACCTGAAAAATGCACGTATGCAGAGATAAAAAGTATTGACAAAATGTTTTTGTTGCCTACTGGGAATTGTATATGTCTTATTTATTATTATTAAAACAAGGAATTGTTTTGAATTGGTAAATTTTTTCATCTAGAGCCATCTTCAGCCATAATAAAAGAATATATACAAGCAAAAACTTTTCTTGTTTTAATAAGAGTAAACATGATGCAGAAACATACGTCATGAAGAACATGTTCTGTCAAAATTAAACTGGGAGTTCCCAAATTGTACTAGTCTTGCCATTGGCTTCCTACCGCAAATAAATGGTGTACAGTCAGTAACCGTCTCAATAAAAGCTTATGTGATCGACAATGAATTGTGTGATCCCTGATAGCTTACACATTAAAGGAACACCACTAATACCAGAGAATTTTTTTTGTCAAACACCAATCTGTAATGGGGAAAATTGAATTGTAAGATAATATATTATTTGAAAGTGATTTAAATATTGCTTAAGGACTGCAGGATTAGTAACCTGCAGTGTTAAAAACTATTAGATTTGTTGTATTGCCAATCGCAGCTGGGACACGAGTCTGAAGACGCGGCACACGGTGTGGGCTGTGGTGATCGGAGGCTGTATCGGCTGGCTACAACACAACGCCGTCAGTCAGACCATGATCCAGCGGTACCTGGCACTGCCCACCAAGCAGCAGGCTGTCAGGTTAGATACCCCACCAGAAGCATGACTTTCAGAAGTAGAAATACCTCTACTTTGTATATCATATATTGTTGTATCTTAAAACTGGAATACAGTCTACCTCGGATAGTATGGATTAATGTGGAGGAACACGGTTCTGAATAACAAAAAATCCGGATAATCCAAGGTCATCACCTAGCCGCTGCTGATTCGATGCTGTAACAGCATTTCAATACTTAAAAACACCAAAGTTCGGTTTTCGGTTGCTCGGTTCTCTTTACCAAGGCGGTAGCTCAGAGATAAAGCAAACACGTTTCATGTTTCAAATGTCGCTGGTTCCATCCCAGCGGCGGGCGACTCCTGTTCCATCATGAGCGGGCACCTCTGGCTGGCCTATGCACATTGACAACACTATTGCTGCTATAGTACCTCAACTATAGGATGCAACTGGACTGGGTGGCCTGTGGCAACGAGCAGTCTTTAGATCGCCACACAGGCTAATTGGCATGGCAACGGGCAGTTGAGGTATTTTTTTTTTTTTAAAAAAAGTTATTTCTTTACACCCACTCATTTTATGTCGCACACAAAGCTTTCACAACTATAACTACAAACAACCTTTTGTTAGAAAGCATCATTCATCATGGCCCAAAAAATGGCAACTGAGCTAGATTAGGACCTAGTCAGGAAAGGAAATGAATCTCAAAGGTTGGAATTACCCAAAGAAGAATATGTAAATATTGGAATAGAACTTTAACTTTAAACTTGTTATTTGACATTTGTGGCCAGTTTCGCTTATGATGCCACTTTCAATTGCCAAGTTTACATTAGGATATGAATTTACAAAATTTCAACAATATCCTCCAATGCAATAAAAGTTGTTGTTTTTTATGTAAAGGTGTCTGTAAAATTTTTGAATCTTGGAATATAAATTATAATAATCATAAAATAATCACTCCGTGGGAAAATATAATACGTCTTTAGAATAAAAACATGATTTCCATTTCCTACTGAATTAATTTTTCAATTGAATTTAATTATTAATTATCATTGTTTTCAGAGCTGTTTGGATCTTCATTTTTGGAGCCTCGTCGTTAGTCTTGTTGTGTACTTACAGCGGTCTTGTAATTCATGCCAAGTACTTTGACTGTGATCCATTGACAACTCAGGTGAATAAGAATTCTTCTATAGCTCTTTCACAGTGTAATTGCATGGTCAAAAGAATGACTTATTTCCTGCAGCTCCTTTTCATTAGAAAATTACTATCAGTCTATTTATTCCCTGAACATTTCTACCATCAAATACTATTTTTACCACTGACCCTTTCCAGGTGCCAAAAAATGAAAAATAATTCTTTCCATAAATCAAAACCATCTTGTAACTGCATGGTTCCATAAACTTTAGTACAGCCCTGCATAGGTAAAAGTATAAATATTTAAACTGATGTAATCAAATCTAACAATATGTGGATAAATCCTAACTTCATTGTTCCTGCATTGACCTATCCGTATGTCTGAAATCTCACAAAATATTCCTTGCTATATTTGGAAGCACGAAATTAGGTGGGGCACGAAATTAGGTGGGTAACAAAAACTGTAAAGTTATGGAATCGTCTGCTATACAGTAGACGCCCGATTATCCGAGGCCCGGTTAACCGAGCCTCCAGGTTATCCGAGCTAGTCCTCCGAAAATTAAAATTAAAAGAAAACTCATAAAATTGCAAAAATTAAAGCAAGAAGTGGATTATCTTCGTTGCACGTGCAAAATATTAAATTTATGGCTGTTGATAGGTCGAGTAAAGCATCTCTATTGGCTGTTGTTGGGCTTCTGGGAACATTATTTTGTCTAATTCTAGGAATCACTTGCCCGCGCGTCTGTCTCACATCCTGTGCGTGTGTACGAAATCTCTTTTGTATTTGTTTACAGGTATGTAAAACTGTCAACTTTACGTTTTTAAATAAGTACTTCACATATAATGTGTCTTTTTCAAATTTGTTTATACCATAGTACATAACCTCCATATTATCCGAGTTTTTCGCGTATTCGAGGTACCCTCGGTCCCAATTACCTCGGATAATCGGGCGTCTACTGTACCTCAGCTAAAATGACCAAATTAAATGTTTTTATTGATCTGTCTAAACTTTGTGTTTTTGTTTGTGATCTTCTACATTTAAATTTGCAGTTACTTTAACACATAATATAGTTTATCAACCAACCAAACAAATAATTAAAGCTGATTTCGCCAGAAGCGCACTTACTTTTTTTGGTACTCTCGATTGTAATTAATCTTTTTCGGCAGGAATCACAACAGAAATCGTTGCTGATACAATTAGATCTATGAATTTTGTTTTTTGCCTGTTATCAATCAATACATGCTTCTGGACAAAGTAAATACATCGACAGAAGAAACAGTGACACAATTTATTTCGTGCAAGCCAAATCCACTAACATGATCATTCAGTTTTATTTACTGAATTGGATTATTAATCTTAGTCCAAAAGAAATGGTTAAAAATTTAAGTTACAGAATATGGAAGTGAAAGTAATAATTTATCTCTGTCTTATTTGGCCAGTTGGCCAAGGCGAAGGACCAGTTGCTTCCCTTGCTTGTGATGGACACCCTCGGCTCCGTCCCCGGACTCCCGGGCCTCTTCGTGGCCGGAGTCTTCAGTGCGGCTCTCAGGTGGACACAAACTTTCAGTTTAACAAGTAGTATGCAAGTACATTTTTCAGTAGCTTTTCAATGCTATGGTGTCCATTCTAAAACTAATGACATGGACTAATTGGCCTCCTTTCAAACAAATAAAAATATTTTATTTGGCCAACCATATATTTATTTAAATGTATATACAGGCGACTCTCGCTAACTCGAAATTCTACGGGACTGCGATTTTTCTTTGTGTTACATATAGTTCGTCTTAGGCACAGTTCGAGTTGTAGAGGTAAACCAAATGAAAATTCGTGATACAGAGGCAAAGAAAAATTGTGTACTTTATTCCCTACATCTTCGACAAATCCAAGCTTTTAACTTATTTAAATATTATATATCAATGAAAAATACAGTATTTATAATATAATAACCTGTAAAACACAAAGCAGATAAGATCATATTAATTCTGATTAAAAAGTCCGTAATCTTCGTCTATGTAAAAACAATTACAGTATCGTTTATAATTTTTATTAAAACAATAAAATAAAGAAAACTTTACTGTATCCCCTACAGCTACAAAAATAAACTTATAACTTTGAATGTTACTGAATTAATAAATAATTCTTATAGTACGGTATACATAATAAAAAACGTAAAATAGAGAAAACGGTTCAGTCCACGTTGCTGCAATCCCACTAATTGAGAAAGTGATTCACTGACAGATTGCATCCTGAACACCGGGATTTCGTATTACAGAGGTCTGTTCTGAAAACTTCGTGGTATGGAGGTAAACTTCGAATTATGGAGGGAAAGCACGAATGTAATTCGTCTTATCTACTGAACTTCGTGTTATAGAGGTAATTTTTGTGTCCCTTCAAGTTATAGAGGTAAAATATAACCAGAAATTTAGTTTGTGTTATGTATAGTAATTTCTTTGTCTTAGACAGGTTTTTCCAAGGGGATTAAAAATAATTCTTGATATCGAGGATTTCGTGATATCAAGGTTCGTGTTAACGAGAGCCGACTGTACTATTTAAATGGCCAAAACTCATGCTTTAAGTCTTAAAAAAGTAGACTTTAAAGAACTTAAACTTAAGAAATACAGTTTTAACTTAAAGCTCCTCTTCAAGCTTATAAAGGAATAAGATTACTCAATTGCAGCTTTGCTTGCAAACACTGCAACTGTGATTTTACTGTAGAACCATTTCAAAGCATGTTTAGTTGTAAACAAAGTGAATCAAGTTTGTTCAACTTTTATGGATAGCGCCAATTTTTCAAAACTCCAGCCCTTTACTGTACTTAAGCGATGGATTTTTTTTTAACTCTGAGACCTAATGGCAAATCATGGTAGAAACAGTGGTGTACCACTGTGTGGTGGCGCCCATGGCAACATTAAAAAATGGCGCCCCTAAAAAGAACCCCAAGAACCCCCAAACCCCTCGAAATTGGCATTTTCCCTCATCCCAAGAAAAGTTGAAACCGTTTATGACAAAAAATGTGAAACTTGAAATATTATTCAACCAAGAATTTGAAATTAAGATTTGTAAAATGCCAATTTGAAATATAAATTGAAACATGTATAATACTATACAACCCAGAGTCAAAGGTCAAAAAACACAAAATTAAAATTAAAATTTGTTAATTTTAAAAAATATTTGATCCAAGATAAAATGAACTTGTGTATGAGAACGTGTATTAAAATTATCATACTTCTGTTATTATAAGCCTTATCTACCTAAAAGCTACTTTCCTATTAGCTTTGATTTTCACAAAATTATCAATTAATTAATCTAAGTTAAGTTTTGCTACCTCCTCATGTTCAATAGATAAAATGACTAAATTTGACAAATGTTCTTGTCCCATTGATGATCTTAGATAATTCTTGATGAGCTTTAATTTACTGAAGCTTCGCTCACAAGGCGCCACCGTCAATTAACAGGAAGTGTTAAGTACACTCGAAAAGCAATCTAGATGTTTGGATAAATATCCTCTAAAGACAGCTCTTGAATCTTTTTGACGATATCAAGTGGAATTGCTTTTTCAAGATCGTTGATGAGCAGTGGCGGATCCAGAGCATGAGTTCGGGGGGGGGGGGAGCAAGTAGGATTACGAGTGTGACCTGCCGGGGGGTCTGGGGGTGTGGGGGCCCTCCCCCGGAAAATTTGTGAAAATTTGAACTGAAAACTCGTGTTTTTAGACAACCTAGAGAGAAAAAAAAATTTCAATTTAAAACTAAATATTTTTATTGGATTTATTTATAAAAGTATACTTGATTAGGTAATTAGGGAAATAAAACAGATTTTTAGTCGAGCCTTCTTTTTCCTCCCTTACAGTTACATTATCAACATTCACCTCAATATCACGATGTATGTATAAAAGACATAGTCCGTTCAACCCCTCTTCAATCATTCTTGTCCGTGAGTTCCGTCAAGATTGTTTCTTGTGCCGTTTATCAGCGACCGGCAAATAACTCGCGATCGTTTTTCACAGCCGATCGCGAGTTCCGCAAAGCTACATCGGCCATTTATCCGCGATCGGCTGATACGCGCTATCGTATTTCGCGGCCGTTCACGAATTCCAGGTGTTACATCTGAATTTCCACAAAGTTTATTTAGCTGTTCACCCGCTACTAACAAATACGCGCGATCTTTATCGCGGTCGATTGCGAGTTTTACAAAGCTACGGTTACGGTACCGTTTTTATTCGCGATCGGCAAATACGCGCGATACTTTTGGCGGCCGATCGCGAGTTTCTTAAAGCTGGATTTGCCGTTTATGCGCGATCGTTTTTTGCGTCGGATCGCAATTTTCGTGAATCTACACTCTTGTTGCGATTGCTAAAACGATCCCGTCCCCAACATTTCCCGAAGATAATTCATATCCCGCCCAAAAACCGGGAATTTAATTTTCCCGAAAATTTCCCAAAATTTCGGGGACCGACCATCCCTTATAATATTTTTACTCAACAATAGTAGGCTATATTGTTTACTTACCAAGAATATATTTGTCACAATTATATACGTCTATTGAGAAATTACCAGAAACAATAACGAACTTATGCAGGAAGATGTCAACAAATCTCGCGCCCTCGTGCTCTAATAAAAAAGTTCATGGAGTAAGAAATTTCAGCTTATGAAATTTATATTATTTATACACGACCACATTTGAAAACAAATTAAATCTTTTTTTAATGAATTAGTAATTAGGCTATCATAATTTTTACACACGATATTATTTTGATTTTCAAATATTTTTCAGCTATTACTTTCTAAAAAATTACTTTTGTGCTGTGCTCTGTTGCGTCATCGTTGGCCGCCCTCTAAATTTGCGCCCCCCTTGCTCTTGCGCCCTTGGCGGGGGCCACTCCTGCCAACCCCTAGGTACACCACTGGGTAGAAATACCTTTAAGTGGACATTTAAAATGTTAAAATCTATTCAGCCGTTATCGAATTATGACTTTGAAAAGAAAACCCCTCGTTATTAATATATAGATTCTATCTCTAGTTAAAATCGTGAAAAAATGGTAACATTGAGGGAACACTTATGGAAACTACCTCCAGGATGAAGTACTTACTGAAGTGTCACATAACATCATGAGAGCCATAGAACCTTGGACTTTGCAAACAAAATGAACCTTCAATTATGACATATCATTTTTTCTCAACTTCCGATTTTCTAAACTTCTGAAGTTTTTCCTTTGGAATGTTGCAGCTCGATGTCGACTGGGCTGAACTCAATGTCGGCCGTTGTACTCGAGGACTTTTACAAACCGTACATTGATTCTCGACCGACTGAGCGTCGTAGCAACTTACTGGTACGATGTGTCGTCGTGGTTGTGGGCATCATCTGTGTACTGATGGTTAATGTGGTAGAGAAACTGGGCGCTGTATTGCAGGTCAGTAAACATGAGATTTTGTAAGTATAACACAATTGTAAGTTTATTTAAGTCAGTTCAATTGTATGCTTTTTTTGTATATAAAAAACCCCCTCCCCAGAGTGTATCATGAAATCTTAAAATTCAACATATCAATGGCATTAGAGTTATAGGTTTACTTGATCCTTTTGCTGTTGTAAAGTGTATCAAGAAAAGTGTTGTTCCAGTATAATTTACAGAATCCACACAATCATCAACACTCATTTTTTAACACATTAAACTATGACATGGCTAGCAGCTACTGTACTTGATGCAAAATTAATTGCTTAAAATTTACATGCACATACACTAACAAATTATGTGAGTTCTACATTGATTCTAAAAAGACATCTTTAATATTCAACTACTAGCTGACCCGACAAACGTTGTCCTGTCTTCTTTATGAATAATTTGTTTTAGTTTGAATAAATATCAAAATAGTCACATCAACAACATAGCTTTTATTCTAAAGCTTTTTTAATATAAAACATTGTTAGTTTTGTTTCCCGGCGCAAAAATTATTTTTTCAGTGTTCCGACACGGGAACATGCGACATTCAATTGCCATGTGAAAATCATGGATTTTCAAGGTTGTTTCCACAAACATTCAACAACTGTCCATTTAATTCGGACATTGCAAATGCAAGCTGCTGGAAATTGTTGCCACTTAAAGTCAAAGGGCGTATTGTTTGGAAACATTTGGATATGTGGAACAAAAACGTCTTCTCCTTTGTAGTTTCTTTCTTTTTTTTTTTGGAAATCGTCTCAATTATATGTTATTAATTAATTTGTTCACTGTCACCTGAAAAAATTAATTAATAAAAAAAGTATAATAATTAAAAATTAACTAATTTTTTTGTCACCGTACCATTACAAATACGTAGTGAGTTAATGCTCCGCAACACAATAATTACTGAACCAACTTTTAGCTGAAGGGATATCTTTCATTATATTAGCTGATATCACATAATCCATTTCATTCGGTTTTATCCTCTCAACCAATCAAATAAGGATGTGTGCTTGTTGCAACCCGCGTTTTTGCCATTCTATGAATACATCCTTCAATGTGTCTTGCCGAACATGCAATGCTTAACAATTAAATCCATGAGTAACTTTGATTTTCTTTTAAAAACTTTTGTGGTAATATGGCGATAAATGGGAGATTGGCCAGGAAATAATTCTTGTAGAATTTCTGACCAATTTGAATTGCACGTGAAGGGTCCAATCCATTTCAAATCACCCAGGCTGTGTTGCTGAAAAATTTGTATTTGCCTAATTTTTTTATAATGAGTTCCCTATGGTAAGACAATCACAAAACGCTATTTGAAAAAATTTTACAAGCCATGGTTTTTTTCTGGCAGCCATTTTTAAAATGGCGGCTAAGTAGATTTAAGTGAAAAACAAGGTTTGCGGAAAGTTTAATTGCCAAGCTATTTTTACCCAGATATCAGAATAATTTAAAAACCAGTGTGTTCAGCATGAAATGAACTTTAAGAAAACATTATATTAATGTTTCTTTTGTGCAAGAAAGTCAAACTAATACCGCAAAAACTCGGATGAAAATCATCAATCGTTACTTTTTAAGACCTTAAAGATTTATGAAAGAAATGAGACTCACAAGTAATACTTATTTTCTCTGTTGAATACTTATATAATTACCTGCTGAAGAAGTATCAGCCCTGAGAATGCTCTCCTTCTTTTTCTAGAGCTTTCCAAAAATGGCCGAAAGCCTTTTACTGTCAATTTTCAGGGGTTAATAACTAAAAAGGGACTGAATGAAAACAAGTGAAAATTTTACAGAATGTTCTTCATACAAATAGTAATATCTCACAAAAAAATTATGACTGAGACTCAACTACATTTTGAGTTATACCGCATTGAATTTCAGTTAAAACGCTACCCTTTTTTACAGTTGTGAGGTGCCAAGTTAGCAAATAATGGCTTGTAAAATCCTTACCTGTGTTAACAATTAACTTATATTTAATATTTAAAACATCCTATTCATTACCTAGGCCTAAACAACTTTTTGAATTTACAATAAAAATAATTCTAACCAGAAAAAAACGGTACGTCTCCAAATAAACAAAACTCATAACTTAACCATAAAATTGCATAAGTTAAAACACTTATGTTAAGAATATGTGTTTATTAGGCCTATATATATTAACTGTAAAACATATGCATTTAGATTTAAAATTATATTTATATGTAATAGATAAATGTTATACAATACATAGGCTAATGTAAAAAATATAAGAGGAATATGTTAGTAACTCAATAATCTTTCATAATTGACGTATCAGTTATCATGTTGCAAAAGTCAATGAGAGTTTTGCAGGATTTGCAGGATAGACAACAGCAACTGTCTGTACAGCCTGCCTGTTCTTACATGTGTCTGCAAGTGCACAGGCTGGACATAGAGCTTGACCAGGAATAAGATTGATATCCACATTTTTACACTTGGAAAGGTGTTCAATAAGTATTCAACCCAAACCATTTTTAACTGGTTTTTTGTGGCAACCAAATGGGTCACATCATTTTTTCCTAAAAATGTGGGTGTATTTGCCTAAATATTTATCTTTATGGTAATGGCAAATATTAGTAATTTCTTTTGAAACTCTTAATTTTAGCAAACATTGTTCTTCAGCTGGCAAGTCACTCCCCCAATCAATTCTTAAGGTGCTTCTTTCTTGTAATGTTGTTTATGGGAGTGTTCACTTATTAGTTCAACCACAAAACAACTCAAATTTATTTTTTAACTGTAAGGTCGTTCAATACAGAGCAATGGCAATACTAATTTAAAACTACACTGACAGGACATGATCACTAGTCAAAGAACTAGCACCAACTGAGCTTCACCTATGACTCCGCAATAAATGTGAGGGGGAGGGAGTTCATGTCACCACTTGCAGACGCATCTAAGAACAGGCAAGCCGTACGGGCTGTAGGATGCTGCCGTTGTCTATACCTGCAAATCCTACAAAACTCTCATTGACTTGTTGCAACATGATAACTGATATGTCAATTATGAAAGATTATTGAGTTACTAACATATTCGCCATATATTTTTTACACTATGTATTTTATAAAATTTATTTACTTTATATAAATCTTAAACCAAATCTTACTCTTTACATAAGCGTTTTAACTTAATGCAATTTAATGGTTAAGTCATGAGTTTTGTTTATTTGGAGATGCACCGTTATTTTTTCTGGTTAGAATTATTTTTATTGTAAATTCAAAAAGTTGTTTAGGCCTAGGTAATGAATAGGATGTTTTAAATATTAAATATAAGTTAATTGTTAACACAGGTAAGGATTTTACAAGCCATTATTTGCTAACTTGGCACCTCACAACTGTAAAAAAGGGTAGCGTTTTAACTGAAATTCAATGCGGTATAACTCAAAATGTAGTTGAGTCTCAGTCATAATTTTTTTGTGAGATATTACTATTTGTATGAAGAACATTCTGTAAAATTTTCACTTGTTTTCATTCTGTCCCTTTTTAGTTATTAACCCCTGAAAATTGACAATAAAAGGCTTTCGGCCATTTTTGGAAAGCTCTAGAAAAAGAAGGAGAGCATTCTCAGGCCTGAAACTTCTTCAGCAGGTAGTTATATAAGTATTCAACAAAGAAAAAAAGTATTAGTTGTGAGTCTCATTTCTTTCATAAATCTTTAAGGTCTTAAAAAGTAACGATTGATGATTTTCATCCGAGTTTTTGCAGTATTAGTTTGACTGACTTTCTTGCACAAAAGAAACATTAATATAATGTTTTCTTAAAGTTCATTTCATGCTGAACACACTGGTTTTTAAATTATTCTGATATCTTTAAAAATAGCTTGGCAATTAAACGTTCCGCAAACCTTGTTTTTCACTAAAATCTGCCTGAACGCCATTTTAAAATCACCAGAAAAAAACCATGCCGCCAGAAAAAAACCATGCTTGTAAAAATTTTTCAAATAGCGTTTTGTGATTGTCTTACCATAGGGAACTCATATTAAAAAAAGTAGGCAAATAAAAAATGTTGAGCAACAAATTTTATTTTTATTGGGTGATTTGAAATGGATTTACCCTGAACGTAATAAACAAATCTGGTGTACCATAATGATGTACATCCAACTTAGCATCCTGAGCGTACTCACGATGTATGTTGCTGGGAGAATAGTCAGGCTGGCCGCCCACTGATCCAGCAAAATGGTGGAAGCAAGTGTTGCGCGTCAGTTTTGCTCCAAGCATTTTGTCGGGCGTCAGGTCGAGCATGTAATCAAGTGGGCCGCCGCACACTGACCGAGCGCCTGTGTATACGCGCCTCGCAACATTGCGCGGCAGTGGGAGCACTGTCTGATCCCTACCATCTGTTTTTCGTTGTGCGTCAAATTGCTGGAAGCAAAAAGCCCGCGCATGCGCACATCCGTGTTCTGCAACTGTCATCCTACAAGTGTATACTGTATATTGAATAGGTGTGGGCGTTTTTTTATTGTGTTTTTGTCAAGATGCAATGTCTAGTATAGGCGATGAGGATGTTGAAACTGAAGTGGACATTATAGACGTCTTCTCGCTCACTAGACGTAACAACAATTCAAAGCTTTGTATGCTCATTCGGCAATAGTTATAAAATTTATTTGGATCACTCTCAATAAATGAGTGCACATCTTGTTTGATGTTACTAGGGTGGACCCAAGGGTTCCATTCAGGACCTGAGTCCAAGATTTTCACGAACTCCCATAAACAAATCGCTACATTGGCTTCCTCCATGATGACAGTGACGAACTAGATCAACTAGACGAACTAGACCAACTGTATACGTCAAAATGCACCATGACGGAAGTCGCTGCACACAGATAAAACAAATAGTCAAAATGCCTGCGACAAAATAACGCGCAACATTTTGTTTCCAACGTTTTGTTTGATCAGTGTGTGGCCTGCTTCACTCTGCCGTCATTAAATGCATTTCCATCAGTATTGGTAGCATCCCGAAGATGTACGTATTCCACAGAACGGAGTTTTGCCTGGTTCAACATGATATGCCAATAATGTCAATTGTAGTTGGCCACTGGTGCAGTACATAACAGGGGCTTCATTTTTAAACCTAAAATCATTGCAACTGTTGACTAGAAGCCAACGTATAGTATGTTCATTGAGCCAATAGCAACTATTGGCAATAAACTGTAATCGATCGTCACGTTATAATTAATTGAACGCAGCTCAATGGGAATTGAATGCAAGATCTCCTCGTTGATGGTTTAGATTAAATAAAGCACATTCATCTTCATTTCGAGACTCATTTTGCTTGTCATTTTGTATATATGTTTAAAGACAAATAAAGGATCTTGAATCTTGAATCTTGAATCTTTTGACTTGCCCGAAAGTGTCCTACAATCACAGCACTGTGTTCTCTATGGCCCAGGTTGTTGCGTCGAGGGTACCGTGGCATTTTCAAGAATCAGAATAATACTGAATCAATGTTATATTTAACTTAAAATATAGTCATGATTTTGGTGAACTGTTAACTAAACACTTCTCACACACTCATATAAGGCTTGCAATATTAGTTTTTCCAAAACCAAACAAAACTATGAGGATTTATCTTCATTTCTGAAGATCCTATAAGGTTAGTTAGATAAAAAGGTAGATTCACGTGTCATTTAATCAGAATTCTTCAGATAGGCTACAAAAAGTAACTTTTGATTAGACCTTTTAATTTCACAAAATCCTTGAACTGCAAAAGTAAATAATCCAAGTGTAAATAAATAAACACATACTTCAAATTCACATTTGTTAACATGTCAACATATGGTTATGATTTGAATTAGTTCTCCAGTTACTCCAACAGAATGCATACATGGTCAAGTAATTTTAAGGGCCAGTGGGAGAGAGCCCCATGGTCGAATTTAAAATTTTATTCCACACATACCTTGTCCTAAAAAATACGAAGAAAGCAAAAAAAATTATCCAATTTGGTGCACAAACAAAAAAGTTATTGAAATTCAATGAAATAGAAATTTTTTTATTTATTTAGGTAAGATTAACATTGGAACAACGTACTGTGTTTACCACTCATCGAATTGATTTTTATTTATGTAGATTAATTATATTGGGTTTTTGTTTCATTAATGATTCATTATGCATTTTATGTTCCAGCTAGCAATCAGCCTAAGCTCCATACCAAATGGACCTTCAATTGCCATTTTTACTATGGGAATGTTCATTCCCTGCATAAACTCCATTGTAAGTATGTTTTTAGTGTCATGTTTTTTAAAAGTCGTCCATTCTTCCAGCGTTTTTACTAACATTCAAATAATATCTTTGTAAATTTAAAATATACTTGGAGTTTTTTATTAGCATATTTTGTATTTTGTATTTTAGGATAATTTACTATTCATTTCGTAACTTAGGTAGATATAAGAAGTTTTTGTGATTAAATTTACAAATATGTAGTTAGTGTGCATAGATCAGGTAAATATATTGGGTAAAGAATGTAATAGCCCTCATAATGCATGGTTTTCTTGTAAAAAGTTGGTTAGTATCTCTGTAATGTTATAATAAAAAATAACTTTCATTTGTATAATAACAAATAACTTTCATTTGTGGGAACTAAAATACAATTTGATGACCTACTGTGAACCACTGACTCAGTTAATAATCCACTCAAAAACACCGAAATTGATTCTGTTATGGACTTGTAATACTGGAGATTTCATAGATGTGAAACATTGTGAACTGACTGCATCTGAAGTGTTCATTAAAAATGAAACAAAAGATTTAAAAGGTCAGCATGATTGCAGGGTGCGTTGGTTGGCGGGTTCGTAGGCCTGCTTTTTACGGGGTGGATGGTTATCGGAGCGCAGTATGCCATTGCCACTGGTCATCTTAAGTTCAAACCCAAACCAGTATCTTCAGCCGGCTGTCACTATGCCTTCAACATCAGTCATCCTGAATTGTTAGCCAGCAGGTAAAATTTAATCATTAGGTATATTTTTCTTTTCTTTTATGAAATAAGGTTGGATTAAGCCATTTAATCATTAGTGCATATATTAACAAACTGTCTTAGAGTGTGTATAGAGGTGAAAAATTAAGCTACTGAGTAATAATTAGCGCAGCCTCATCCTCAGTCAAATCGAATATAACCATATTTAACTGCCGCTTGTTCGGAGGCTTAGTGACATTGCATATGCCAACAGAAACAACAAATATTTTTCTGTCAAAGGCTTTAACAACAATGTTTAAATATTTTTCCACCCATTATTTTGTTTTTTCTTTGAATTTTCACACGAGGTTTGATTTTTCGGAGAACTTGTGTAAGATTGGTGAAGACTAATATAGGTATATTAAAAATGTGTGACAACTGTTTCTGTCTGGAAAATTGTATTCTTTTACTCGAAAGGGCAACCTAACTGGGTTGGTATTTCCAAGAATGAATGAGAGATGAATGTGGGATGATAGTGGAGTGATCTTGTAGCCTTTTTACGACTAAAACGGCCATGTTCTGAACTTTTAATGAACAGCCCAACAGCCAATGGACACTAGGACAATCTAGCACTTTTCTCTCTTATGAATGGATATCTAACGTGTGTCGCAGTGAGGCGAGCGTGTGGCCGCTGTACGAAGTGTCGTACATGTGGTACACTCTGATCGGCGCCAGTGTCACCATCCTCGTGGCGCTCGTCGTCAGCCTCGCGCGGCCCGGCCCCCGGCGAGATCCACTCCCGCTGAAGCTCTTCTCACCGGTCATACACAGGTTTCTCTCGCCCAGAGATGAGAAAGTCAGTCCTGTAAGTATAAAACAGTATAAAAGAAGTGGTTAAACTTGAGAATCCGCCTCCGTGAAAATTGATGTTTAAAATCAAGATTTTTCGATAATTACAATCGCGATTGCGTTTATAATCATGAAAACGTTTCGATATTGTAATAAAAACATCAGTAGTCAGTAGTTCATAACCCAACTACACTTACAACTATAACGTAATGAAACCTGACAATCACACTACGTGAATAAAACTTATTAAGTTGTATTCTAACGTTATCGTTATCAACATATCAGATGTACTTAAAACTAATTTCACATCGTTCGCTATCTTGCATGTGATTCATTGTCAGTAGTTGTCAGCGACGTGCTTCATTGAAAGTAATCATGCTAACTGCATTTGAGTTTACTTATGGCTCCTCATTTAATAATTATACATAATTTTGCTCAATGAAATTTTGGAATGTTCGAACCATGTACCTTTTCTTGGTGATTTTGACGTTTTACATCCACGTTGGTTACACCACTAAATATATCCAACACTTAGTCACTCCTCCTAGAGTCATTACAATGTCTTATATGAAACTGAATCAGCTAGCAAACCAAATTATTCCAATCATTAAATAGGGTTGTCAGTTTCTCTAATTTGAATAGGTTAGTAAAAATTACTATCCTTTTTGGATTGGACGTTTTAAAAAAAAGTGACGTACATTGTATATTTACAATAACTTATTCATTGATAACAAGAATAAAACATATGTTCATTAAAGAATTCAATTGATTATATCAAATCAAAAAATGTTGATTTTAAACATAAATTTTAACGGTGAAGATGGATTCTAAAGTTAAGCCAAAAAAAGTTAAGTAAGTCTCCCCAGTGAGGATAGCAAAGCTATAGGAAAGAAGTTTCAACATTGGTTAAACAAATAAAAGTAGGTATAAAATCGGTGTCAGTAGATGGCGGTTCAAGCTTTGAAGCAGGTCAAAGGCTGATTTGATGTAGCGCTCAAAAATCAGCTGGCCTCTGTCAGAGCTTTATCTTGACCCACTGTTTCTTCTGACAACAGTTATAGTTTTATAAATCCAAAAATCCCTTCAAAGCTAAATATGTCATAATGATCTTTTTTTGGGAAGTTTATTCTTTTCATGTCTTAGTGAGAGAATATTCTATCATATCTTGAATCAATAATAGTTAATATTTATAAACTTCGCCTTTGCTAGAACAAAATGCAAATCTATTTTCTATCATATCTTGAATCAATATAATAGTTAATATTTTTAAACTTCGCCTTTTGCTAGAACAAAATGCAAATCTGCTTTTATCTAACTTTGCCTGGTTAAATAAAGAAGTTTTCATTTTATATAATTTCAAATCAATATGAAAATTAATTAGTTGATGTGAATACTTAGTGGGGTTTTATACTGCCTAGTCCATCATCCAGCAAACATGATGTTATCTCTACTTAATTTTTTAAATATCAATAAAGTATCCTCAATAATTATGAAAATACACATATCACACTGAAATCAGAGAACATGTACATCATAGCTATTTGTCCTTTTTGTTGCTTGCTTAGAAGAAAATCAAAACAAATTAATTGGTATTTAGTAGGTGCATGGTATTCTAAGCATGTCTTACACTAGCAGTAATATTTTTTCAGTTTTGAAAATAACATCTATGCTGATAGCTCTTACTCTGTTAAATACAAAGGGGAATGATATAAATTTAGAATCCTAAAACTTATTATTGTCAGTAAAAATAATATCGGGATCCATCCTGGCAGTGTATGATCTGTTTCTGATCGGAAGCTTAGTCGAACGTTCCGAAATGTGGCTCAGAAGGGTAATAAAAGTGCAGCTGGACTAGTGGCCATATGGATGGATCAAATTGTCTTTAGATACTGGGAAATTCATTTATGTGTATTTGAGACTTGCTCAATATATAGGTATGCTGCATTTGAATCCTATTATGTACTTTCTTTTTGTTTAAAAATATTTTTTCTTCTTGGTACAGTAGAGTCCCGTAAACCCGGGCTTCGATAACTCGGAATTCTGGATAACTCGGAAAGCCTGCCGGAGCAATAAAGTGCATTGAGATTCAAGGCCAGAGCACAGTGTAACACATATAAATCAATTTTGGTGTTTCTTTAAGTTTTTTTATAACTGATAATGTAGTTATTGTATTTTTTACTATTAAATAAATAAATGATTTTTTATAGAAATAACAGAAACTATTCTTATTTTTTCTTATTTTTACTCATTTCCCGATAACTCGGAATTTTCACAAACCCGGACACCGTTCGGTTCACATTAGTCCGGGTTTGTTGGACTCTACTGTATACCTTTAATTATTATTCCTTAAGGATTACTATTAGGAACGTTTTACTATAATCTCTGTTCTTTTCTGATTTCAGAAAATGAAATATGATATTCCTGTCATTAGTATATCTCAAGATAACAGCTGAAAACTAATGATATAAGCTGTCAACAATTTTAATGAAAAACCATTGATTCTGTTTATAATTACTGTGTATATAAAATAAATTTTTTACTAGTACGATTCTTTTTATTAAAACCTTCAAGAGTTCTTGACTTGGGAAGGTTTTGGTCATAATCTTTGAGGGTACTGTTCACCTAACGCATAACGGTACTGCAATGCTCAAATTCAAAACTCAAACTCCAATTCAAATGTCTATTTTAAAGTGTATTTCAAGAAGGTTATTTTATTTAACAACAACCCCTTTATATTTGATGATATACCGGTAGCTCATTTGTTTTATGAAAAGTACCAATCCAATTCTTTTCACCAAGGAAGTAGTTCAAAGCTAAAGTGCTGGCCCAGTATGTCAGATGTCGCTAGTTCGATCCCAGCTGTGGGCGACTCCTGTTCCATCATGAGCGATCTTTCTAGCCATCTTTAGTTCACTGCAGAGGTTTATTGACCCTGCGATGGGCAGTTGAAGTTTTTTTAAGAAAATAATTTCTAAAATATCATGAAAATTATTAGAATACATTAATGATCATTGCTAGAAAAACAAGTTGAGGATCTAAAAATGCATTTTTTATTTTCACAGCAGATTGTTTGGAAGCCTATTTGAACTGAAAAGGTGTATAGATTGTTGATTTGAAAAGCACTAAGAATTTTGAAATGGACATGACAAATTTAACTAAATTGATACTATTTACTATAAACGTTAATCAGTAAAAAGATTTGAAATGAACAACCCATATTATAAAACTGCACAATTTAAGTTCACAATTTGTCATTTCCTTTGAATGACAATAATATTACTAAAATATAATAAACCAGAGTACCCTGTTTTTATAACATTTTTAATTCATTTTTTAAAATAAAGAATGACAATAAATATTTTTAACACTTCTTTGATCGATCCTCAAAGAGCTTAATATTTACTACTGCATGAGACTCTTGTGTTTCCTGGAAAAGCTCTGACATAAGCAAGATAAGATATCAGCATGGTCATCAATCAGTGGCAGAATGCACTAGAGGAGACTGCACAATCTGACATGTAAAATAATTGTTTGGGGCAGGGTCATATCAAGGTGAGTTGAGGCTACACAGACTTGGTATGGCTTGGAATTAAAAACATTACCAACAAATTATAAAATAAACAGCAGTTATTAAGCAGTTCAAATATTTGTTGAGCCTAATGTTTTTGAGGATCGATACAGTAACTATAACTGTAATGGCTCAAAAGCACATTCAAGAGCCAAGTCTGGGCGAATCCTGGCAAATAAGAGTGTACATGGTGCGGTTTGATATGGTACATTCTACAACGCTCTCGTAAAGCCTTGTTTGTAAACTATATGAATGTATTTAAAAATTAACCTATATAATAGAATTCATTTATATGTAAATAACTTAATTTGTTTAATCAACAGAAAGAGAAAATAAAAAAAAGTTTTCAGTACATGACACCTCTCAAGTAGAGATCTTTTTAATTTGGCATACATTTTACATTCTATATATGGCAGTTGACCCCCAGCCAACAACTTCAACCAAGTAGAGACAAAAAATAGAGTTAAGCTATAACTTTACAGTAATGAGGGAAAACAGTCCATACCCTCAACATTTTGTGGGCCTCTATGTCTGCTACAAATGTTACAACACTAGTATCAAAGAAAATGTCAAATGTAACTGTTTCATGTCAGGCTTGCTGGAAATTGATTGATATGGTTTTGGTCAGAAACAGCTTTCTTGTAACCTACTCAAAACTCATCTTTCCCAAACTCTCCATAAAATACCCCTGACAATGAAATGAAAATTCTTTACTCAACCATGCAAAGTTAAGGCCACACGGCTCTTTCTTACCTGAACATGGATGAAATAAAATACATACAAAATACAAAACTGGCCTTAGCAGTTTGTTGTATTTTTTTCATGGATGAAATAAAAACCCCTACAACTTTATTGGTGATTGGACAGGTCCACAGATATTTTTGTATCCATCTGCCTTATCCATGCTGCAAAAAGAGCCTTTTTACTACAGAATGTCATTAGAAGGAGAAGGAAGACGTGTGGGGTAGGGCACATGCTTTAACTTACTGTCGGCCTTTATTCAAAAATTAGAATATTAACCCTCCCATCACTAATTCGGTTAACAATTTATAGAAGAGCAGATGCTCTATGAATAAATTTTGCATTAGCAGGCAAAAGCCTGTAGACTATTACAGAAGTATTCGAATTTACAACAAACTCTCAAAATATATACAGAGGAGCCATGTCATAAGAAGTTAAATAAAAATTAATTGTCTGAAAAGGCCTAAACATTGTGGAGGAAATGTTATCTATGGCCTGTTTAAAAAAGGGGAAATTACCTGAAGACAACGTCGCAGATGCCAAGTGACGATGAGTATCTAGCTTTAATGTTCGTTCAGTTTAGGTTAAGAGTGAAAATTTTTTATCGTGCCCTTTAATGTCCCTGGCCTTTTATTTCGTAGATACTGTTTTTTTAGTATCATATTATGTGTTTTAATATTTTTTGGGACGGGGGCAACATTTTGCAAATATTTATTTGGTTGTTAATGGGTTCTAGGTATTTTTTCCGTATTTTCAAAGTCACGAATGTCACGACCGTAACTTGTCCCTAGGGTCCATTCTTCAACTTTCATGCTATTTTTAGACAATTATGCATGCTTAAATAAATAATGCTGTTTTTATATCATCACTAATAATTATTAAACTTACAAAAAAACAGTATTCAATAATTTTTTATTTATTGCGAACTGAGTATTACGACAAAATAAGTCTGTCCCTCGATTTTAAGTCCCGACCGTAACGGCAAAATTTGGAACTTTGGAACATGACAGTAGCGAGCCTGGTGGTGATAGAGTCAGTTGGTTTGAAGAGACAGAGGTGAACGGGAGTGTTTTACGTTGCTCCGGTTTTTAAACTTATCAAGGTTGATAAAGGTAAGTTTGTGTTTTTTGTAATTTTGATGTGTCCAAGACCGTACTAGTCGTTTGTTACAGGAGACACGGTGTTAATTTTTGTTGATATGATATTTTAATTGCCACGGTAACCTAGATGTCCACTTTGTCTTCTCAAACACGAGGTGCAGGGCTACCACCAGAACAGGGACAAATAATTGTAATGTCACTGACCGTATTTGTCACGACCGAAACCATTTTTGTCACGACCACGAGAGTCTTATTGATTGTATGGGAATACGGTCGTGACAATCATTATAAATTTCGTTGTAAATTGCACTATTCAGTTGAAGTGAAAGTCAATTTTATCTTTTAATAGTACAATTGAAGGATTTATGAAAAGTAAAATTGTAGTTTTTGAAATATGTAAATATTGAAGGTAATGCTTATATTTTATTATAAATTTTTGTGGAATAGAGTACAGTCAACTCCCAAATAACCAGGGTATTGGCCCATTAAAGTGCAAAGGATGATTTAAAACGATAATTTGAAACAAAGGCATTAAATAAATTTAGTAAATCGACCGGTCATTCTCGTTTGTCCCAGACCGTACCCCTTATCCCTGACCGTATCTATCATGATTTGGGTTATAAAAAATACAAAAATTGATATATCATCATATAAAACTATAATCACACACAAAACAGACGCCCCTATGATGACATAAAGGTTTTTCATATAACAGGAACGATTGCTTCGAGCTAGACAAACTTTAAGAATTTTTTTTTAATTTTTTCGATTTGTTTAGTTTTTCGAATTTTTTAGAAATACCAAATTTACATTGCAATATTGCCCTAAAACTATATCTATTTATAGCAAAACATATGTATCAAACCACATTAAATATTTTTAATCTTCATTTTTATGTTGGTTACGGTCAGTGACAAAAATTCGTGTTCTTTCATGAAAGATGCTGTATCATTGAATATACACACAAGATTTTGCGTTACCTTGGCTAAAGTATGAATCTTCAAATGTCAATCAATAAAAAAAATAAAAAAGTTTTGAAAAAAATTAAAAAATTTTTGCAAATGTTTTTTCTAACAGGGCACGATAAAAAATTTTCACTCTTAAGCAGTTTTAAAATACCGATGTTTTGCATGTGGACGTTTTAAAACGTACCTCTACAATTAATATTAGTAATAAAATATTTGAAATGTCAGGAAGTGGCAAATATAGTTCAGAAGACTTAACCTTGTTTATAATCTAAATTATATTTGACTGAAAACTTAAAGTTAATATACCTTATAAAAATAGGGGACGGTTCATTCATATAGTATATGACAGCAAATGCATTATCTCTTTACTCTATGTAAAACGTTTCTAAATTTTATGTTGTCTTTGTTTAATTAAATTCAACGTATTTGAATGAAACTATTTGGACAGAGTGACCTAACCTCAAAACATGTTTTCATTGGGTTATTTTTGAGGACTTTCATACAGTAAACGGTAGGTATTGTAAAATTTAATCATAAATCAACCACTTCTTAGATCTAAAACTGGTGACTTGTTAGACGTAAATTGAAATTCGATTGGCAATCCTAATGTATTGCTTTAATTTGAATGGCCTGGGCTTTTGTGGTGTAGGTTAATAACTTGTTTGGATTAGGCCAATTATTTTGAATAAGCTTACAGTTGTGGTAAATCAATTGTGAATGAGTTGGATTAATTCTTGAACCTCAAGTAATTTGATTCTATTGAATTTTTATCTCTTGTGTGTCAAGAGAGATTCAGTTAGGCCTAGTCTAATAATAATTGGTTCCTGGCCCCACCCATATTTTTTACCCAGAATTAAGTTACACTCTAAATCATTACTTTAAGCGACTAGACTTTGATATTTGGTGCACCCAAACTTTCGGATCCTTCATTTGATAATATCGAGATATCAACCCAACCTCGATACCTTACCAACGGAAATAAAGAATATTCAATTTGAATAAGAACAAAGCCCAACCAAAACCAAACATCACTTATATCTAACCCAAGTTGCTAATAAAACACTACATGACAACAAACAGAATATAATAAATCATCTTTAACAATCATTATATTGTAGTATCAAAATATTACCAACATAAAACAATAACTCACAATCTATTTCATACTCTATACCATTTCATATTGTTCTTTGTTTGAAATTCATTGTTGGTGATGGTGATTTTATATTTTGATTAGGATTTTTGCGGACATTTGCCATCACTGATTAGTAAAAAACAAGTTTCACCTGAGTGAAACTTGCTTTTTACTAATCAGTGATGGCAAATGTCCGCAAAAATCCTAATCAAAATATTTCATATTGGTTTTTAATGTTTAAACTTACATGAAACTGATAGAAAATGGCGAGCTCTGGGATATAAAGTTTGGTTGTTTGCTGTATTAACTTATTTGTTGAATAGTTAGTTAAGTTAAACCACCCAATCGCCGCCACCCTCTAAAAGCCATAAATTTAACTTAACAAGTTATAAAGACTTAGCTTAGTTTTGCAACACTTTCTGGCTGCTACTGGCTCGGGCCCATGGTCTAATCCTGTTACAGCCAATCTTTTGCAAATGTGTTAATTTATTGTCGAAGATAAATAATTGCACCGTGGGTCCAGTCAAGGTCAATAACTTAAGCTACAGTACCGGTATCACACTTATGGTAGGAGTGAAGCTAAACCAAGGTTATTTCACTCCCATAAGGCCTGTTAAGCTACAATCATGAGTCACAAGCTTACCTTATTTTGAGTCATTTTTGACCATAGAGTACAAATGAAGTAGGCTTAGTCTTCAATAAGCCTCGCCTTAGTCTTCTAGTCAAATAAAGCCTCGCCCATAAGGTGTCAATGCAGGGCCATATTTTAGGGCCCTGGAGGCCCCAGTCGGAGTTCTAAATGAGACCCCTGAGGTCTCGACAAAACCAAATATATGGTACCTGATTTACGGGCCTACGCGGTACAGTATTTTCCGCCCGCCAGCGCTTTTCGCCCACTGTTTTTGTCTTGAGGCCCCCTTTTATGTTCCCTGGAGGCTCCTTATATGCCCAAGGCCCCTGGCGGCCGCCATATTTACGCCATTAGGGAAACACGGCCCTGTGCCTAAGAGCATCTTTCGTGTGGCCAAGAGATCTTTAAACGTTACCTGGTGTTTCCAGGCCAAGTTGAACATGTTTATAAACTTAGCAGCTGCTATCCTTGTTGCTGGCAGCCGATGTCATATACCTTGATTACATTTTCGCCTGAGACAACCTTCTCTCCTTTTACCCTGACCCCGACCTTGGTAATCAACATGAAAACCTTAAAAAACTCTCCAATAACTTCTGGCTCAATAGCCTATCTGTCCTCTGATGGTGAAGTAGGGTATCATGGTGGGGTTCAGTCAATTAAGTCTAGTACATTATTATCGTGGATTATTTTAGAGCAATCTTTTTTAATAGAGCCTATGTCATATGACTATTTCCATGGTTCTACTACCTACAAGTAGAACCATGATGATACACTTCTGAAAGGTTTAGCAAAGGTCAACAGTCTTTTAACTATTCAGGAAAATGTAATAATTACTTAAAAAGTTCAGTAAGCTTGTAGGATATGTAGGGCCTACAGTCATTATTTTGATATTTATCCATAAAATGTGTTGATCAAAATATTCAAAATGCAATGAAATAGGCAAATTATTTATTTACCAGTGTGGCTTGAAGGGGCTTAAAGCCCCTTATGAAGGAAAATTCAAACGATCCTTTAAGTACAAAATACCTTCATAGCAATCTCAGTCTACCTTATATTGATGTCTAATCTACCACATGGTTTTCAATCAAGTATCAGCATCACATGTTTTATGTAAACAAAGCAGACGTTTTTAGATCCCAATGCTTTTTAAATGGAAGATATTTTACGTTATTTCTCGTTTTCTGGTGAATTTCAAGCAATTTCATTATTTTTCCCGCCATCACAGAATCAAGACGTTTAATTTGAGCCAAGGCGACACTAAAAAATTCGCCTTGTTTGAGCCCTCTCCCATCTTTCTATGACTTGCCAGACGCCCTTAATTTTGACGCAAAGAATCGCCTTACGAAATTAAATATATGATTTGTCTCCACTGCAGCCTTTTGCCACATTATCTACTCTGAAGTCATCCCATGTTTAAAAATTTTGTTGATAACGATCTAATAAAGTATCTATACGGTTACACCACTCCTTAAGTAACAGTAGCCTAGCTAATTTTTCTATAGCCTAAAGATAATAATGGATGTTCCTGTGCAGAAAATACTCATTCAGTGAAAAACAATTCATTTGAAAGAAAATTCATTCGTATATATATTTTTTAAATCATGCCTATAAGTTAAACTGAACTTAATTAATAAAATAAAAACTAGGAAAATAGATAGCAGAGAGAAAAGTTGGTATTTGATTGCACATTTTGATAGTTTGACCTTCTGCTTATTATTGGATGCTTCCTACTCACAATAATACCAAAAACTACTCACAATTGTTCAATACAATGTTGACTAAGCAAGGAAAGTGCAAACTGTTATGTCCGGTTTTCCGCTGACACATAGTCGGATTGTCTGTGGCTACTGACAAGACAAAGAATCCTTGTTTTTCATTACTGAGAGGAACCTTTGTTTTCTTTAGCTACTGAAAAAAATTTACTTATCACCATGAAACTTTAATTGTGGCCTCAAAGTGAGTCATTGACTATTAAGGAAAACCACTAAGCAAGGTGAAACCTGGATAGGATATTTTGTGGTAGAATGGAAATGATGTCAAAACTCAAAATAAAAAAAAATTATTTTCTTGGTATTATTTAAATGCTTCAGTAAATTTGTCAAGCAAGAGGCATATTAAAATTATTTAATTTTTTGCTTCACTCTACTAATGGATGTTTGGTTGTTTAATAAATACCGCATGGCAATTTAAATGTAATCAATCAAAACAAGCAAATCAATTACATTTAAAGCAATCAGCGATGTGAAAATTTACATCAACACAAGTATCATATTTCAGTTTAAAAGTGACAATAATTATGAGACAACCAAAATTGTCATTGGTGATGATAACAAGTGTATAAATACACTTGTTATCATCACCAATGGTTAAAAATGTTGGTTAAAAATGATAAGTCCAATAGTATCGCTATTCCATACATGTAAAAGTATTGCAAAATTCTTGGCTGGCACATGTATAATACCCCCGTTGCAGCAGACCTGCATACTCAGCGAATTTCAAATGCAAAAGAACTTATTTCAATCCAGCATAATGAGATTTGACATGTTTTTGTAAGCTCCATAATAATAACATGGAGAACGAGTATGCAGGTTTGCTGCAACAGGTGCGTTAAAACTGGGTGGTTTTAATTGAATATTTAGTAGATCTGAACTAGAAGAAGCCATATACCAAGTTTTACCAAGATATGTCAAAAAATAAGGAAGATAAAGCATTTATTTTATTTCCCATAAGTATAACATTGGGAATGAGTATGCAGGTTTGCTGCCACAAAAATGGAAACTTCGGGGATTTTAGACTACAGTACATCAAATCTCATCTAGATGAGTCCCCAAACCAAGTTTTATTAAGATATGTTGAGAAATAAAAGAGATATAGAATTTTACTTATTTCCCATAAGGTTAACATTGGGACAACGTACTGTGTTTACCACTTTCAATATCTCGCTAACCAATGGACACAGAGCAATGATTAAAAATTCTAAATTGTTTGTTTTTTTCAAGCTGAATTCAATGGTGCAAGCCAAAATTTGATAATTTTTATTTTTCTATGTGAAAAATTCAAAAAACCCATTTTTGGGGGGTTTATCCCCCCTTTACCCCCTTCCGGTGGTCCGATCGGGCTGGTTTACGAACTCGTCCAATTGATTACCACTTTACATGTCTGTACCAAATTTCATCAAGATCAGACCATATTTACGGCCGCTAACGTGCTGACAGACACATATATACAGGGTGTAAAAAAAGTCCGTCCCCCCCTCCTTAATTTTTTTGTTTGTTAACTCAAACAATTAACCTTTAGGGAATTATACTAACTCAACCCAAATTATTTTTTGACGTTACCAAAAAGTTTGAGTGTCCCCCAAAAATGTGACTCCTAGAAACTTTGACAAGCTGCCAATTTCGATAGAACGTTAGCGACCTCAAACCTCCACCAATCGCCTATTTTTTTAAAGCTCTTTAAAATGAGGGGTCACTCGAAAGGGGGTTGCTTTTGAAAATTTTGAGTTGCCCCCAAAATCCCCCATTTTTGGGGGACACTCAAAATTTTAAATATCACCAAAAGAGACAAATTTTTCAGTGAACAACATTTTTCCCAGGCTCGTTTCATTTTTACGTCACCAAAAGTGAATTAAATCTCCAAATGTCCTTGCCGCCAGGTTTTAAGGATGTGTTGTATTTAAAACTTTGACAAGCTGTCAATTTGGATAGAAACACGACAGAGACCTCCAATTTTCACCATTCATCTACTTGCCAAAATGAGTTAAGAGTCTAAACATTTATTTGTGGCAATAAAATCTGCAAAAGTTAATAATTTTTTTTGGTTCAGAAGGAAAAGTTGCTGAATTGAAAAAAATAAAATATATCTTGGTTGTCAATAGATTACCTACACTCATTAACATGAATATACTCATTAACTCTAGCTTCTTTGCGAAATATACTATTATTTGTTTTTTAATATTCTAATATTTCACGCTTTCTTTCCAAATCAGTGACTGTCACTGTCAAGTAACAATTTAAGTGGAATAAATTTAGATGATTAAAAAAAAATTATATAATACGTACAGAAAGAGGAAGCAAACCTTTTAAGTATTATTGATATATTATTGTAATATTTAGCTAGATGTAAATGAAAAAAAACTTTCAACCGTATTTTGTATGTTTTCTAAAATTTTTATTTCAATGCAAGACAATAAATATTCACGTAAAGTAGAAAATGGTATGGCATATTTATTTAGACTGGACACATCGAACATCATTAGACTGTTGAGAGATAAGTCCTGATTATCATGAATATGTTTATCGTCATGTGACTCTCCGATGCTGTTGTCATTTTTGTCCACTAAACATACTAAATACATCACGTCTTGCTAGTCATGCAAGTTATTTATTTGTGTTTTGTGTTACAGTAGTTAAATAGTGATTTATTTTAGTGAAATTCCCCCCAGAGGGAAGAGGTTGTTACTGTAGGTGGTACGGAGAGACTCAACCCCGGAACCACGTTATTCTACCATTTACTTTTGTCTGCAGGTGTCTAGATGGCTTAGGTAATGGCAAATCCAAGATGGGCTGAAACGTCGGTTCCTCGCAGCCTGCCGGAGAGAGTTGCTCAGTTGTACTATTCTCACGGCCTCTTGTGCGCCACCTACCCTTTTATCTTCCTATTTATCACGGTTTCTCTGGTTCTAATTTGCAGGTAATACGAATCAAATGATAATTTCTCTGGTCTATCTGTAGTTAATTTAGATCCTCTCTATGTATACTGGTTAAAAGTTCTGTTTGTGTATAATACAATTCCTGGTTGGCCTACTTAATTTATTCCAGTTGAAAGATAACCTAATTTAACCCTAGATAAGTTTCAAAATATGATTCACTTAGAAAAAAAACTTTAGAATGTGTTTTCTGTGCAACATTTAAACCAGTCATTCAAACACTTGAAATTTAAAGGACACTTCACTTTGTGTTTAAAGTTTCCAACCACCATCATAACCAAGCAAAATAATTCGACTAACTTTTTTCAACAATTTGTTTAGGGATGGGTTTTTTTAGTTTCAGTTAGGCCTAATTCAAATCTGTTGAGTAGTACTGTAAGTAAGACTAACAAGACGGGTCTTGCAGTTACCCGCTACTGAGCCTTCCTCTCCCCGGTAACGTGCCGCAACATTACTTCGTCTCGCTGCCAAACGACACAGCTGCTGCTGCCCCGGAAACGCCCAGATGGCTTCACGCCTCTCCTCCCATCTGTTACATCCAGCAGGTATGTTAAATCTTGTCACTCTTTTACAAATTTTCATAAAGCCTGTTTCACATTATGCGTTTTTTGTCGTTCTGGCCAAATGTTGGATGCCGGAATAACCATCCGACACAAAGTCGGATATTGTGAAAGCGCCCATTTGATCGCATAGTCCACTGCTGCCAAATGTGTTTGAAGGATGCAATCCAGTGTTGGAACGACAAAAAAATGTTGTCGCATAATGTGAAAGGATCAATACGTTTATTTGCTTCACCAAAACTTCTCAGGTATCCGACCTTTTGCCGGAACGACAAAAATATCATAATGTGAAACAGGCATAAATATTTAATAACTTCAATAAACATTAGGTAAAATAGGTAATGTTGTTTTTAGGGAAATTCTGTAAGATGCTGTAAAGCAATTATGCACTTAAACAATAGTACACAACAGACTTCATTCATTCCTTTTTACCCTAGGTGGTTATGAAGACGGCTGTTTTTCCATGGACTGAAGAATTAAAGTTGACAGATGCTTTTCGCGCACCCTTGGCAGAGGTCTTTCCTTTATTGGAAGCCATACAAAACTATCAAGACCAAAACAGGTACCTGGAATCTCAAGTTAACAAAAGTAAAATACTGTATGTTTAGTAATTTGAATAAAGTAAAAGAGACTAGTTTCAGTTTTATTGAAACACATTAAGAACTAGTGGTTGCACATGTCCTTTGTATGGGTCAGAAGCCATTAGTAATGGTTAGTGGTATTTGTATTGTTGTAATTTTTTGTAAAATAGCTTGAGTAACAGTTCATGCTTCTGTTCAATCATAAGATAAGGCATTTTTATGTGTTCTTACTTTAATTTTTATTATATACTTCTTATTAGGTTTATTACTGAAATCTTAGAAGCCTAAGGGATGGAGCCCAAAGGGTTTTAAGAAACAGGAATAGGACAGAAACCTTTCCTGGTTTATAAAGAACAACTTCCCATTGTTTCATAGGGCTCAGATGGACAATTTGTTTACGGATAAAGTTCAAACAGACAAATATTTTATTCTAGAAGAGACATTAAAGAACATGACAGACATTGTGTGGATGGTAAAAAGTTAAACAAATTTTTTAAAACCGCATTTTAGGATGAAATTTTATAGTGGCGTGACTGGGGTTTGAAATATTCTAGTGATATAGTAGATAATGGTTTTAGGAATGGTGTGACGAGTGGAAAAAATAAAGAAAATAGGAGAGATAATGAGGTGCTGAGGAGGAGAGTTAAAAGGTACTTAACATAGCAATGTGCATGCAATAAAAATGTGAGCTTACAATCTACATATCATTTAAACAAAATCCCAGACAGAGGTTTACAAGTTAAGTTTACTAAACAAATTCTAGTAAAGGCCTTTTGTTGTTTATATTTAGATGTTATGTTTCCTGCCCTTGAATTTTTTACATAGCTGAAATCTTTGTAAGTAACCTTACATAGTTTAAATCTGTAACTGTAAGTTAACTTTGAGTCTTTGGTAAGACATTTTTCCAGGTTAGATATAAGTTTTGTTAGTGCCATTAACCAGACACCTTTTAACCCGTTGCCAGTTTAAGCAGCATATTTCTCAGGAAAAACTTACTTCATATTGACCAATTTCCATTGTAACTGGTTGTGTGTGTCTGAAAGTGTGAGGTGGTATTAAGTAGAAATTCACTGTAATTATTTACAATAAATTTTAGATAAAACAAGTTAAATCCTTTTTGTCTGCAACTTAATGACACATTTAATACGTAAGTTTTAGGGAACATCCCCCGTTTATCCAATTAAATTGTTATCCAATTGTCGTATTGGTCCCAAGGTGGCTATTTTAGAGGACACCCATTGTATTTTTTAACTCAAGCATAAGTTGAATAATTGATTGTATTTGGAAAAAAGTTATCAACGGCCAAATTCTGTTTTCTGTCCACAGCTGTAAAATGTTTTCTTATTGGCTTTAGAATTAGCTCTAGACATTCCGGTCGGTATTGTTGTCACTCTTGCGTGTACACATGTAGATAATGGTACGCCAAAGATACATTGCTGTGCAGGCCGAACAGATTGGGTTGAATATATTGTTTAAGGTAAAGTTATTTTTTCGGTTAGGTTAAGTTATAAGTTTGGCAATATGGGATTGCAATGAGGGTAATGTTTTGTTTGGTTCTGAGAGTCATACTATAATCCCATGAACCATATTCTATAATTAAACAACATTTATCGACCAATCCGGACGTAACATAATACACAACTTAACCTACATAAAACCAACATAAACTAACATAACCATTGTTAATCCAACATATTCCAATCAAATCTAAAGTTGTGGCTTGAGGGTACAATTTGACCTTATAAACTTTTAAATATTGATTTATGTTTGCCACAGTTCGCTGACGCTGGGAGACGTGTGTATGCATGTGGAGATGCCTCGGTCAGCGGAGAGCAGCAAAGTCCTGCCGCAGTACAGCTGCCTCGTCCTGTCCCCAGCCAACCTGTGGCAGCTGGACACTCACCGCTACCACGACGACACTAACCTTATCAACACCATCTACAGCCACCAGGTAGGACAGCTAGAGAATTCCCCCAGTACAATCTTTACTGGCTTTTGCTTTTTGATGTACCAATGATGGGTACTGTACAGGAACGGAAGTTGTCACTGTTTGAGGCAGTGTTGTAGTTGCCTTTCAGTGAACAACTTCAAGTCACCACCAGGGCTGGGCTGGGGGGTGTACTGGCGACCAAGGTCACTTATCCTAATAATATGTGTCCGACTTCTTTACTTCAATGAATTTTGAGGCCCACACATTCATTGAATAATGGTATATTTTTGCCCACCCAGTCTAATCTTGGCCGAACCCATTCCATCTACCTATTCCTTTTTAATTACACTAGACTCCCTATATTTCAGACACCTCGGGACCAGATTCTTGTCAAACTGGAAAAAGTCCAAACCATCCAGAGGCCTATGAAGAGTGCTAAAAATAAAATAAATAGCATGTCTTTATATTAAATAAATAATCCAATGCAAAAAAAAACATTATTTTTAATAATAACTATGTTTGTTTTGAGGCAGACGTAACAAACAATGTGTTTCCTATATATTTCTGCCGTGAGAAACCTGTGCACAGGCGAATTTTCGGCGATAACTGATTTTATCTCTTAATCCTTTAAGATTAAGCTTATTCATAAAAGGTTTTTAGCAAAAAAATGACATATACACTCTTTTTTGTGAACTTTTAAGTTAAATTTTAATTATTTTGTTCTTTCAGAATCTGCAAAAAGGGAAAATCAGTATGGCTGAACTGCTTTTTGGACTCAATCTGAAAGATACTGGGATAAAAAGATACCCTTTGCGCAAACGGCAGAGGATTATACAGTTTGCAGTCACTTTAGTGTACCTGCACTATGAAAAATCGTGAGTACTGTACCTTTTTGCCTAAAAATATTTTTTAAACTCAAGAAATTATTAAACTGTGATAAAGAAAAGCCTCCTTCAGTTTTGTAGTAAGAAAAAAATTTATGGTTGCAGGTATGTAAACGGACTTAGAGAGAGGCTGTCGAAACTTTACCCTCTGCATCAGAATTACAACTTGTCGGCCAACGAGTCAACGACTTCCGACTACTTCTACCATGTCTACTATCCCGGGGAGTTTGACTGCAAGGAGTTTGTTCCGTTGGTCATCACCTACCTCATGTTGTTCCTTTATATTTATTTTTCAGTTAGGAAAATAGAACTCGTTCATTCTAAGGTTAGTTGTTTTTCTGTATTAATTGCTTTTATATTCAGTTTTTAATTAAAAGATCTTAATTTTTGCTTTCACATACTGGTTCAGAATATTATTTTCAGAAGGCTGCTCCGGTAGTATTAGTTTTATTATAGAAGTCACAGCGATAGTAAAACTTGAGAGATGGCAGTAGTCGTTGCTTGAGAGACAAGATAGTAAAAATGTTGTCTGTGTAGTGATCAAGTAATTAAAGTCACTTGATTCGATAACTTTGCACTTTACTTAGGCACCAGAATAACAAATGTTTTTTAAATGGATGTAATATTAATACTTTGTATATCCACATGGAGCATCCTAACTCTTAGAACACTGATTTCATGTTTTTTTAATGATATATTGTGCTTTAGGTCCGTTATCCAAGGGAAAGTTGAAAAAAGTAACATAATTTCAAATCATTATTTGTTGTTAGGTTGGCATCGCTCTCAGCGCTGTATTTACAGTGTTGGCATCCCTGCTCATGTCTTCAGGAATCTGTTTCTTCTTCGGCCTGGACTTGACCGGCAGCAGTGGTCGAGGAAGAGAGGTGAACTTAATTTGAAATCCCATTTTATATTTATTTACAGTAAACTCCCGATTATCTGTGGTGCGGATTATCCGCACATGCTACAAAAAGCGAGAAAATACGTATTTACAAAAAAATTAGACTGAACTGACAAGTATTTTTCGCACAAAACGTGCGCAGGCTTTTTCCGTCTACCATAATGCGAAGACGATTTTCGTTTACCGCGACACAAAGACAGTGTTTGTCTACAGAGACACAAAGACGATTTTCATCTACCGCGAAGCGACGATGATTTTTGTCAACTGCGATGTGACAACAATATTTATCTATTGCGACAATAATTTTCGTCTACCGCGAAGACCATATTCGTCTACCGCGGCGTCAACCCCAACGACGATACTCGTCTAGCGCATCGACGAACTTTGCCTACCGCGACGTCCATATTCGTATTACCCGACAACGATTTTTTCTATCACAGTGACAATACTTGTCTACCGTGACAACGATATCCTTCTACCACGACGACGATTTTCATTTACTGCGACGTGACAACAATATGTGTCTACCGCGACAATGATATTTGTCTACCACGACGATGATATTCGTTTACCGCGACGTCCATATTCGTCTATTGTGACGCGATACTCGCCTACCGCGACGTTATAGGATACCCCCCTCCCGAAATTAAATCTGGGTTCGCCCCAGACTGTATTAAATAAATTGATTTTTAATGTTGAAATTGTTTTTCTCTTTTATTCTCTCCCATTTTCAACACTTGCGGATTATCCGCGATTTTCGTTATCCGTGGCAGTCGTGCCACCCAATTCCGCGGATAATCGGGAGTTTACTGTATTTGATTGGGAAGGTGGCCTTTAAAATTTTTTCGGTAACATTACTACTTGTAGTTTGAGGCTGATACTGATACTATGCCAGGGAAAAGTTGCATTGGGACGTAAAAGGTCAATTTTGCTTCTAGCTTCTTTAAAGCACCTCATCAAGCAAGCTCCTTGATAAAGTGAATCAGCTGATAGTTTCTAGATGGGGCTGATTGACATCCCGAAAGTCAATCGTGTACTTTCCGTAACACTTGGCTTTTTGACGTCAAACGATCACATTCTACCACTAGATGTAGTGGGGATTTTCCTTTGTCCTGGTAAAATCTACAGTCACTTGGCTACAGTCATGTTCCTAAAATGTCTACTAAGCCTGAAAGCGTTTTTACTTTACTTTCAATCTCTTTATTAGCAAAATTCCCCTGTAGGGAAGAAGCTATTACCGTAGGTCTCATGGTAAGACTTAAGCCCAAGACCATCATAACTTTTCGTTTTGAGGTCCCCAGATGCCAAAAACACCATTCGTTCATTTTCTTAAATATATATATATATATATATATTTAATTTTATTTAATTTTATGTGTGTGTGCCTTTAAGCTCAATAACTTGCGTAAAAATGGTCCGATCTGAATGAAATTTGCCACAGACGTGTAAAGTAGTAATTATTCGGGCGAGTTCGAAAACCAGCCTGAGTGGACTATTGGAAGGGGGGTAAACCCCTTCAAAAATGGGTTTTTGGGGTTTTTTATATAGAAAAAAGTTTTAAAATTCTTGTTTGGACCATTGAATGCAGCTTAAAAAAAAACAAATAATTTAGTATTTTGAATTGTTGCTCTATGTTCATCGGTTACCGAGATATCGCTAGTGGTAACAGTAGTACTTATTCGGGCGAGTTCGAAAACCAGCCTGAGTGGACTGTTGGAAGGGGGGTAAACCCCTTCAAATATGGGTTTTTGGGGTTTTTTATATAGAAAAAAGTTTTAAAATTCTTGTTTGGACCATTGAATGCAGCTTAAAAAAAACAAATAATTTAGTATTTTGAATTGTTGCTCTATGTTCATCGGTTACCGAGATATCGCTAGTGGTAAACACAGTACGTTGTCCTAATGTTAACTTTATGGGAAATAAATAAATTTCTATATCTCGCCTATTTCTCAACATATCTGAATGAAACTTGGTATATGGCTTCATATAGTTGATATCTACTCGATTGTTGCTAAAAATATCTAAATTTCACACTTCCATGGCAGCAAACCTGCATACCCACTTCCCATGTTATTCTTATGGAGAAAATTGATTTATGCTCACTTTAGGATTTAAGTGGATTTTACTTGAGTTAAGTGATTTATTTAAGCATTTGAAATTCGCTGAGCATGCAGGTCTGCTGCAACGGTGGTATTTTTAATATGTATAACATTTATCATTCCCAAATCACTTATGTAACTTGACAGAAACTTTATTTAATTGAATTAACCTCAAACTATTATCTTATCACTTAGGCCTAATAGACTGTTTTATCTCCTTTAAAACTGCATTTAAGCTTGTAAATTAAATGTTTCACAATTTTCCACAATAATTATAGTAGTTCTATTTTTGTATTTATTGTTGTGAAAATAAGTTATCAATGCATTGTAATAAATAGTAAACTTTTTACCTTCTTTTCTTTAAGTTAGGAATCTTTTTAACACTTACTACGCAATATACTTCAGAATGCCTCATGTGCTGAAAGTTAACAGAATATAATTTTTTAATTCAAACTGCATATTTACATACTGGGTCAGAAAATTAGTTTTGGAACGCTGCTCCAGTATTAGTTTCTTTAATTGATAACTCCAACGTACTGCGATTTGATGACCAGTATGTCATGGAGAAGATGCTGCAAACCGGCAACAGCAGGAACGCCACAGCTGACTTAGTTCTGTCCGTATTGTGTCAGAAGAAGAGAGATGAGTGTCTGGAGTGACAACAGAATCCAGGACATCAAGAGGTTGATCATCAACCAAAAAATATGGAATGGGATAGAGACCACGAATTGTGATGTCGCAATGAGCAAACACTCAGGTCGATTGCAGTGGATTTGATGGTGGCACGCACAGGGTTATTTAGCAAAGGGGAGACAGACGCCTATACCTTAGCCCTCTGAAGGCGGGGCCTCGACATCACTGGCAGCTCTCGGATGTCACTAAGAGGATGGAGACCTCTGTTTGTCGCTTGTGCTCACTGAAGTAGAGCAGTGTATGTGGGCAGGGCCGGATTTACGATTTTGCTGCCCATGAGCCCAATCCATTTCGCCGCCCCTCCTCCCAAACGTGACAATTTGCCAGACCTAATCATAAACGCAACTCATAGTGGGGGGGGGGGGGGGGGGGCTCGAGCTCCACCCAATAATTTGGGATGATAATTTATTAGCTAAACTTGAATATTTAAAACACACCAATATTTGTGTTTGTGTATACGTCTTCTGATGCCAGCTGGCGAAAGGCCACATAAAATAAAGTTATAGAAATATTGTATAGTTTTTCAATGTTAACATTAGATAATATCCAATTAACAATTCGTTAACAAGACTGAATGATTTACTTAATTTGTGGCCGAAAAATCTCTTGGCCGCATTGCCGCGGTCTGAAATTTTATCGATTGTTTCGCCGCGATCAGCTCTCGGCCAATTCGAGGCTACCAAAGCTTCTTCATCGCCTTTCTCTTTATTTTTATCACGGCCGTTTCGTAGTCGAGCGAATCTCTCGGTTGTATCGTGACCGTCAAATCCCTGTAAATCCTTTGCAGTTCGAGCAAACTCCCGTTGCAGCAGACTTGCATACTCAGCGGAAAAGTTCGAATAAATAATTTTCAGTTACATAATTTTTACAGAATAATGTTCTTGGTAACTGGGAGCCCCAAAACAAAGTTATGATGGATTCGGGCATAGGTCTTACCATGAGACCTATGGTAATAGCTTCTTCCCTTTAGAGGAAACTCGCTAAAAGTCGGGATAAAGTTCATACAACGTTACAAGTCGGGGGAAGAATATAAACGTTTGGTCGGGAATTTTGATACTTGAGTAGGCAAATCTCTCAATCGAAGCGACAAACAAATATTTCGATAATCTTGGCCGGAAATCAGCAGTTGTTTACATTGCGGCTGGAAAATCTCTTGGTCGTGTTATGACCGGAAAGTCGCTCACTCTTTTCATGGCCAGCAAATCTCTCGATAGTATGGCAGCCAAAAAAAGTCTCGAAAATCTCTGTCGCATTATGGCCATTAAGCATGTCTGTCTGTGGCCCTCACATCTCTCTGTCGCATTATGACCAGAAAATCTCGTCCCACTGTCGAAAAATTGCTCGCACGTTCTGTGGCCTTAAGCATTAAGTGCATAAAAGGCTCTGCATGATTTTTGCAAAATTTTAACCGATCTTCAAAATTTGCTGCCCCTATAAATTTGCCGCCCTGGGCCCGGACCCGGGCCCATGTGGCCCATGCGTAAATCCGGCCCTGTATGGGGGTAATGGGATATTTCTTCTTCCTTCCAGCATGAAAAAAAAACAGTTCCTAAATTTTTGTGGTGCAGGTGTTCCCGTACCTGGTAGTCGTGGTGGGGCTGGAGAACGTGCTGGTGCTCACCAAGTCGGTGGTGTCGACTCCGCCGCACCTCGACGCCAAGATCCGCATCGCGCAGGGGCTGGCGCGCGAGGGCTGGAGCATCACCAAGAACCTGCTCACGGAGGTCACGATACTGACGGTGGGACTGCTCACGCTTGTACCTGCCATACAGGTAAGCAGTGGAGGGTGGGGGGAGTCCAGGGTTTTTTTTCTACTCTCCAGACCTCCAAATCCTTCAAAAGTCCTCCTTTTGAATAACAGGTTCTCCAAATGTTCTCCTTTTCACCTGAAGGTCATATTTTTCAATTTTATTAAACAATTGTGGTTTTTAATGTATTTTTATTAGATTTTTCAGACTTACAAACTTACGGTTGTGATACATCATTTTTGGTGCCATTATTTGCCATTAACCTTACTAATTTTCAAGAAATCCTGAGAGATTGATTAATCAAATCACGACTGAATTTCTTTAGATTATTGTTTTTATTTACTGATTTACAATGATATTTTTTATAAATAATATCACTCCAAAAAGCTTAGCCAGGTCCTCCAAAATTTTGTTTTGTCCCCCAGAAGTCCTTCTTTTTTACTGCTTTTTTTCGTGGTAGACACCCTGTCATTGCTGGTACTCAGTTTAAACTGATGTTGACAGGAAACCTTCAACTAGAAATTGAAGAGGACGTTTGGGTGTTTAATAACCAAGGGAGGAGTATTGTGCCAAAAAGTGGCCAGCGAATGTTGGTTAAATTATGGCTGGCAGTTAGTTATATTGTGGCAAATAATTTTATAGTCTGTAGATAAATCTTACGGTTGTATTACAGCAGACGAGGCTTGCAAATCTTGGTGTATTTAATTATACTAATGTTCAAAGATTTTTCTCAAGTATTCGTATGGAAACTTTATGGCCATGTTGGGATTTGTTTAAACGGTTGGAAAAGGCAGGAAGAAGTTGGGAATTTCATAATGTATGAAATTATCAGGTATACATTCTGAAAATTCAGCAAATGAATAGTTTGTGTTCTCTGATAATAAATTCTTTTATGATATAGGAGTTAAACTTGAAATAAGTAACAATCACCCTAAGCTTTAAGACCAATAACTTTGTTTTTCTTTGCAGGAATTTTGCATCTTCGCCATTGTGGGACTCCTGTGTGACTTTTTCCTGCAGTGTGTTTTGTACACCACTGTTCTTGCTATTGACATTCGCCGAAAGGAGAAAAACGAGCCTAACCAACTCTTTTATCATCATTATAGGTTCGGTTTATTTCTGAGCTATTAGTTTTAGTGATCAAACTACTGTTCCTTTTATGCTGTAGTTTTATACTTTAAAGGGTTCATAAATTATTAATGCAGTATTTTATTGAGCAGATAGAAAAATATCAAATTTTTTCTATTTTTTTTTTAAATAGAGAAACCAGTAGAGTGGGAAACTCACGGTATCTCAGACTTTGCTCAAAAAACATTTTTTGAAAAGTTTTTTGATGGTAAATAAAATTTTGGCCAAACATAATGGTTTTTATATAAAATGATAATTGTTATTGAATATTAAAACTAATTCTGGAAAAATTCATATTTGTCCATAGAATAAAAAGTTCTGTTGAACAAATGCTTCTTAGTGCTGCTTTTTAGGGTTTTCCTTAATTTTTTTCGAAACTGTCTGGCAATTCATCAATAAATTTGGCCTTGTTATAATTTATTTTCTTATTAAAAGAAAATGAACCTGTGGTGGAGTAGCTGATAATCACCTATGAATTTTATTGATTTTTTATACTCAGATATTGAAATGTTTTGGTTTCTGTGAAGGTAAATCCAGATTTCCAAATATTGTCATAAATAAATAATTCATTGTATAACAACTTGAATTAATGTAACAAAGAAAATCACCCAAATGTGGTGAAGGTGTCATTTAAAGGACAGACTGTGTTTCTACCACCATCGAATGAATTCCAGTTTATACTCGGATATCTCATAATCGATCTTTTTTATTGGGTACGACCTGATAAGATTTACCTGATGATGTTTTATAATCGATCTTTTTTCCTCTTTTTCAGGAACAACCCGACTTCATTGGTTCGTCGCCTGATAAAATGTTGGGAGTCACCTGATGACAACTGATCTTTTTCCTCCTCAATTTCAGGTACAACCCGAAGCAGAGTTACCCGATGACGCGGTCGCACTCGGTGCCGCGCCTCAGTTACCCGACCAGCCCGCCCAAGATGCCGAAGCGCCTGCAGCTGGTGCACTTCTGGGCGCGCACGCGGATCGTGCAGCGAGCGTTCATGCTCTGCATGGTCGTGTGGATCGGCGGCATTGTCTATAGTGCGGACGTCCTGCAGAAGATACTCCCGCTGGACACCACCGCCAGTGTTGTAAGTCCGGGAGATTATTGTGTGTTTTTGTTGGGTAGTGGGAGCTGGGATTTGAGCATGTAGTTGTTTTATTGATTTGTTAGTACAGTAGAGCGCCGATTATCCGAACTAAATCCTATTAATATATTTATGATAACCTGACCTAACATAAGCGCCGCAGCACGCTGTATTAGGATGGCCTCCCTTTAACTGATAAGTATCACTTTTTATTTCACTTATTCTTACAGATTCAAAACAATAATTTTTTATGTGTTCTAAAACAGATTTCTGTAATATTCATGACAATATTTAAAACAGTCCCATGAAAGCTGGTTTTTACGGTAATAAGTAGCCATCAAACCAAAATTAGAGGTTAATTTTCAGGTGTGTTGTTGTGCAGACTCTGTCGGAGGTGGTGCCCAGCCGCTACTCTTCACCACTGGCCGGTAGTGGGGGGCGCAAGGCGGCCATCTTGGAGATGGAAGCCAAGCTGCTGGCAGCCGAGGCGGCCCACAGGCAAAGTCTCAAAGAGGTGTGTGATTCTTTATTTTCCTCTGATTTTTATAATATTGATTTTGGACAGTGTTCCTTTGTCTGCAGTGAATGGATTTACTCAGATTTTACTCATTGACTGTGTAAATCAGATTTTTGTTATTAGTTTTGGAGTATGAATTGTTAATATGGAACAAAACATATAAACTACACAGGGCCGCGACAAGGGCCATGCGGAACATGCGGCCGCATGGGGCGCCGACTAGGAAAGGGCGCCGCCGTTGCCGGCGTGGTGTTGAGTCCTCAGCGGCGCCCCAGGAGCCTTTTAAAATGGTTCAAAGTGCTAAACCTTATATGTTTTGGCGACTTTGGCTGGCACCCGGGGAGCATTTTACAATTTCGTTTAACGAGCAATACATGAGTTTTGGAATTTGGAAGCGTTTGCCGGCGCTCGAAGCCCTTTTAAAATTGGTCACATGCAAAATATTTATCTTGGAGGCGTTTTCCGGCGCTTGTGGAGCCTTTTCAAACAGTTAAAGAGATAAATTATAATTTTCGGTGGCATTTGCCGACTCCTAGGGAGCCTTTTAAAATCGCTCAAAGTTTTAATAATATAATTTGGCAACCGTGGGGCATTTACAAATAATTCAACGTGCTAAACGTGAGTTTTGGCAATTTAGGAGGCGTTTGCCGGCACCTGAAGTCCTTTTAAATTAGTCAATGTGCGTAATGTGAGTTTAGGAAGCGTGTACCGGCGCCTGTGGAGCGGTTTCAAACTATTCAAAGAGCAAAATGCGTTTTTTTTTTGGAGCATTCCGGCGCTTGTGGAGCCTTTTGAAATTGTTCAACTCGCAAAACGTTCAGTTTGGTGGCTGTTTACCTGCGCCCGTGGAGTTATTATTATATTCAAATAATTCAAAGTATTAATTTTTGGGTTTGTGAATTGTGAATGACTGTCAATTTGAAATGAATGGGTAAGGTAAAGAGTTCTGTTTTCACCAGAGTTTCCATTTAGCAAGACCTTTAAATTAAATGAAATTTGCAATTTGGTTTACAAATTAAATTCCAAGATTCAAAATTAAGACCAGTAAACTGAAAACTTCTAGAAACTCGAACTCAACATTCTCCCTCAGAGACATTTAGCAAGAGGTTTAGATGGGCCAACAAACTAACAATTACGCAATTTTTAGTCGTTTGGTATATTTTTTCTTATCTAATTCCGTCTAATTTTAGGGGGCTCTAATGTAAAAATTAATGTTTGCGGTTCAAGCAAGAAAAGCCCGAATGGCAGTATGCCTGTTCTTACTTTCTTACTTAGATAGGTAATAATTTAGTGTTGTCTTAATTTATCTATAAATCCTATAAACATGTAATAAATAAAATTTGACACAGTACTTTCAAAGTATTCTTTTTTATTTTGCAAATGATAGCATTAACTACCATGAAGGGCGGGGGTGGGGGGTAACTGATATAGAAGTAAAAGGGGCGCCAATGTAGGCCTCGCATGTCCCAGAAAAATCCCTTGCCGCGGCCCTGAAACTACAAACATTACATTGGAATTACAAATGATTCCTTAACAAAGAAATACTATCTTATTTAGTATTAGAGTATGGTACTTAAATAAAATTACCGCACAAATCAAATTTTTCCTAATCCTAACAGTAAACAGAGATCTGTCTAGATTTGTTGGAATGTCTGGTATTCCATTGTATGTTGACATGCCTCTAAATTGTCTAAAGTTGTGTTTACAGACCTAATTTTTTTTAAATGTTCGGAGGAGGACCCCCGGACTCACTGTCCGCTGGGGGTACCCTTAGCCCTCAAAATCTTCCTTTTTACAGCCCACAATAGGCTGTTAAAGATTAAAATTGGACCTTCGTTAAAAGTAATTTGTGACCACTGACATATTCAAAAATTATTTCTTACAAATAATGCAAACCTAATAATATCTATAGTGTTCATCTAAGTTGATAATAGGTTGTAGAAAAGTTAACTGCATATACCTTGGTTAAAATAAATATATAAAAAAATGTTTCATAAAAATCGAATATGTCATTATTTATGACTTAAAAAATGCATGGCTCTTTTTCTAGTACTCTTCTTCAATATTAACATGTTTCAATCGAATGCTTCCTTTCCTCCCTTCCGTTTATTTAACTTTATCACCTTCCCCTTCCCTCGCAGGACAAAGGCAGCGACGAACTGCTCCGACTGAAGCCGGGGGACTACAACCCGGTGCAGAAGTTGTCTCCGCACCACTGGGCGGCCATCTTGTCCCTGTACAACTCCACGGCCCCGGTGGGAGGCTACGTGACTATGCTGCCGCCTGTGCAGGTAGCCTCGGCCGTCAGTCCTGAGCGGGCAATCGCACAGCGCAACTCGGCCGAGAAACAGAACAACTTCCAGTGGCAGTCGCTGGCCATCGCGCTCGATCCTATCGACTTCACTGGTGTGTTTGCTTGTGGTCTGTGGGTCGGTCTGATATTGAAAAACTAGAAGAAAATGTTGTATGCAACTCCTATATATAAAAATTGTTTTGTGGTTTAGAATTGAGAAGAAAATTTATTTTGAGTTTGTTATTGTTTCACTTTAATTAATTATCTGGGGCCTATTACAAAAAAATAAATTACTCAGCAAATAATGAAATCAGAGTTTGTAAATCTCTGAAATCACTAGAAGCTTGTAATTTATTGTGTGATAGGCCCTTGAAAACTTAAAATTTTCAAAATAACTAAAGGAAGAATAACTAAAGGAGAAATTTCTTGTTTTCTCACCAGATAAGGCTGCTGATTTTCCAATCCAAGTCTTGAAAATCTTGAAAGTCTGGACTATTATCTCAATTTAAAATCAAGTCTCGAAATTTTCTGGATATTTTGTTTTATATCGATACTTTAATCAGATTTATCTTATTTCATCTTTTACAAAAAAAAATTATTTAGAGCCAAGTAAAAAACTTTTAAGTTTTTCAAACCCTTAGTTTTCAAACATTAAAGTTTTGTGGTATTTAATTTTTAACTAAAATCACAAGAATTGTATTGTTAGTCATGCAAGAAAGTTTTATAATAGCTGCGAGAAGTCTTGAAAAAGTCTGGAATTAGTCTTGAATTTTGTGGGGTAAACAGTCACCCTGAAGAAAAAAATACATAAACAATGTATAAACCATACATTTTGAAAATTACATTTAAATTTCTGATTTTTTTAAATATTATTTTGATGTAATAAGTTTGACATGTGTTTACCGTTGCAGACGGGGAGTTCTCAGTGCCGCTGCCGTCGCCACACACGCTGGACATGCCGTACTTCCCCTCCTCCCCCATGGAGCTGTTCCTCACGGCCGTCCTGTGTATCATCAGCGTTTTGGTCCTCAGCTACACCACTGTGGTGAGTGCCACCTCAGTAGACTCGGTCAACCAGGCGGGGATGTTTCAGTTATTTATTTATTCTGAAGGAATTATATTCTGTAGAGTACAGTTATGAATGAATCAATGCAGCCTACAGAGCATGCTGTCACAATAGCATGGCTGCTGCTGAGGGCCTTAAAAGTTCGCTCACACAGTCATCTGCTCACTCATGTAAGTGGTCCAAAAAAACGTTGATAACTTAATGATTAGATAACAGTCAGGCAATAACAATGATATGTTTAACATATTTTTCTGCTAAATGGGGCTAATGGTTTATGTTTTAAGAGGTGTAGTTCAATTCAAGAGTTTAATTTTTTTGTTTGTAAAAATTTAATAACATTTTTGTAAGCAAGAAGGCAAAGCTTACTAGGCAAAGTGGTCTAAACTCCAACAATTTTCTTGAGAATATCAAGAGTTGAACTTATAACCTTTTTAACTGGAGTCAAAGACTCGTAGGCTAGAAACACTACTTGTATAGTTTACGTTTTTTCATGACGTCTTACTAGGTACTACCACTTTAATAAAAATCAAGTTCAAGAGTAAAAATAATACTTGGAAATAAAATTCTACTATAGTTAAACACTTATTTTAATGGAGGAAGTTTGCTGCAACACTAAGAGAAAAATTAGGCCTAAAGTGATAAATAGTAGAGATGAATATGTTTTAGGTACTGTACAGGTGTATTTGTTCGAGAAATTATGCAGAATGGAGAGCCAGTTGGATGGGAACAAAAGAATCCCCAGATCCAACATCACAGGTAAAATAAAAGTCAACGCCTTTTGTCTAAATGTAACAGCTCACTTGTTTGATATGTTAACTCTGTGTTGTAAAAGGTATGCCACCAAGGCTTGGCCCAGTAGTTCACTGAATTGCCACTAGGGTCGACTGTAGCCTATAAGTGAAAAACGATTTGACTGTTTTTTTGGTGGAATTTTAACCATGCGGTCTAAGGTGCTGCACTGACGAGTGTAACTTTGAAGCCATTTGGAACATGTGCGGGTTCGATTCCACGTGCGGGCAGGCCCTAGTAGGCTTGCAAATTTTATGGCTCAGTTGACGTGAGGGCCCGCCTAAAATAAGTAGTGTTCAGCTTTGATGGAAGCAATTGTGCATTTAACAGGGATTGCAAAGTCAAGAGATTTGAGAGAAAGATTTGGCTGTGCATGATTATAACATTAAGTAATTTCCATATAAGTTTATCTAGGCTTTCAAATCACAGCCTACTTGAATTGAGGAGAACATTGGAAAATTTGGCTTATTTTTGATAAATATGGACATTTAAAATGAACATAACCAAAAACTAATGTCAGAAAAGACATGATAAAAATATAAAAAACTTTAAAACTTAGGAGTTAAAAAAATTAACACGCCAAAAGGTTAGTTAATGCCCTATTTAGTTCATTTTGTAAAGTTGGCTGATTGATAACTTATCCAGAAACTTTTAATAAAGGAAAATAAAGGATGTGTTTCAATTGAATTAGATCAGGTTTTTACTATAATTTTACTATAATAAAGTAGTGTTGTTTCATGTATATCCCTATCCGGATAGTATGGGATCTGGATAATGTGAGGTCTGGATAATCGAAGGTGTACTGTATTATCGTAACATTTAATAACATTTATCCAATGCAGGTCGTCCTGGAGGCAGTGCCACTGGTCCTGTCCGGCCACTCGCAGCCCATCGAGTGTCTGGCCACCGACGGCCACTGGCTTGTCAGCAGCTGCCTCGGCGGCCATGTCAAGGTCAGATTTGTAGTTTTAATGTCCTCAAACTTGTTTACTTTACCCCTCATCCAGTCTCGTATTTCCTACGGGATTGCCATTTATGGAGGTGCGAAAATTGAGAATTTGAAGAAAATTCTTCTATGACAAATAAAGGCTCTTTAGGATCATGGCTGGTTTTAGTCGCAGAGAGTCGGTGAGGTCTGAATTTCCCGAATAAAGAAAAATGACAGCTTTTAATTTGTATATCTTTGAAATGATTAAATGGAATGAGACAACTAAAATTCCACACCAGCCTGTGAATGTCCAGATTTACTACACAAGGCAGAGTTACTTAGTTGAACCGTACAATTTAGATTTAAAAAAAAACATATCTGACATGGGCATTAAGTTTTTAGATAAAATTCTTGCGGAAATAAAAAGACATCAGTGACACTGGAAAATTTTGCAGACAATTGAAAAAGTTTTTAATTTAAAATCCATACTATTCCCTGGCTGAGTTTTATGATCAGTCAGGCGAACTAAAAGTTATTGGTAAGATAATATTTTCTATTTTTTGTCATGATATTTCTGAGCCAGATTTTTATTAAGATAAAGATAATGTTGTATAGTTTTGTTAGTTTATAAGCTTGTTTTCTTACACTTGATTTTTTCTTAATCTGTTACTTGTTAGCAGTTGTAAATAAAGATTTTCTGATTCTGAAGGTGTGGGACTCTGTAACCGGAGACCTGGTTACCACCATCCGCCGTACCCGCCCGACCCCTTCGACTTCGCCGACGCAGTCACCAACACAACCACCTCAATCACCGACGCAACCAATGCAATCACCGATACAAGTGAACGACGAGGACTACTTGTACAAAGAGCTGGACACGGTTTGCTCGAGGTTACAACCGGGCCTGGGCAATCCTGGTGCAGAACCTGTACAAACTTCGCCCGTCCGGACTTACTCGATGAGTGAGTGTGAAATTGTGTCGGAACCGCTGAAAACTGGGGTTGGGGTGAAGTTTTCTTACAGTGAAGAAAGGTTTGGAACGTTCGATGAAAGAAGTGCGAGAAGTGGAAGTAGGTCGGACAGTGGGAGTTTTGATGGGTCGGACATTTCGCCCATCTGGTGCTTAGACTGTCAGGACAATTTGATTGTGGTCGGGTGCGCTTCAGGGCGGCTGGAGATATGGGAGGCCATGTCTGGGAAGCAGAAGGTATGCGAATCATCAAGCAGTTATTATTATCAGTGCATTTTTTTCATTAGTTACATAGTGAATCCTGATAGCCAATAACAACAATATTATTGATAATTTTTTTTAAAGTTGATAGGTAAATTCAGTGATCTAATATTAGTAATATTTATTTTTGCCATTATTTCTCATTCTAGACCTTTTTGAAAGATTGGAGAGGCCAGTTACAACAAGAACCCGAATGATTGAGTTTTAAACTTAAGCTTCCACAAAGTTTGAATTGCAATGACTTTTGTTAATGTTTCTTCGTCCAAGGAGAGATAAATAGTGAAACACCTGATCAACATAAAATGTAGACATGATTCATGATTAGTTACCTACACTGTGCATAACTGTCAGCCACTTCCAATTTATCACTTTTCTACATACACTTTTCTGGTACATTAAATAACAAGTAACTATCAAGATTCACTTATCTCAAAAATATATAAGTAATCACTTGTCATGTTTAATAAATGCAACACTGAATAAAATGAACAAAAAAATGTATCCTTATCAGTGTATCCTTCCAGCTCAGCTGCGTTAACATATGTTAATTGTCTAAGTTAACTTACTTATACTAGGCCTACCACGAAAGTGTCATTATTTAAATACAATTATAAGCGACGACAAGTAACTGTGTAACTAGTCAATAGACGATTTGAAATTTGTCTATTTTCATCAATGACATACGCTGAAATCAATGTAAACCAAGTTGGGGCGTCCCAGAGTCTGCCAAGGTATCTGGTAAGGAGTGCAACTATCGTAGTTGGTGAATTTGCTTCTTTGATATAGCTCACTAGGTCATATTAGGATTGTTTAAGAGTGTGGTACATCATTCCCTAATAGGTTGCATTTATGTGCTCTATCACCACAAATACAGTTGACTCATAACTTGATATTTGGTGTTGTTTTTCTGAATAATTTATTATGATGAAAATAAAAGGTTAAATATCTGCTTGTCAGCCCAGTGATTCTGTGTAATCTGTGAATTAGATTACGTGTTTCTGATGCCATCATCAGACCATCACAAAAACTTTAGTTCCTTATTCATTTGGTGGATAAGTCATGATTTAAAACGAACACAAAAACATTTAATAACATTTAAAATTTGAAAAGAACAAACAAAACACATATTTGCCTACTTATTTCACTTTATTGAAACCAAACTGGAACAAAATGTAGCGTGCACAGTGAGTTCAATTTATGCTATGCTTTATGTAGCATAATTTATAAATATAATTTATGCCGAAATGCGTAATCTAATCACAGATTACACAGAATCACTGGGCTGACTCGCAGGTATTTAACCTTTTATTTTCATCAATAACTTGAGCCTCGATAACTCAAATTATTTTTATATCCCTTTGGAAAAACCGTGTCGTCGTAATAAAAACCAAGCATAACTCAAAACAATGTAATGGTTACCTCGGTAAGTCGAAGCAATGAAAAATTTCCTCTAAAAATCGAAGTTCAGTAAGTAAGTTGAATTGTTGAATTTAATTTGCACTTTACTTCTGTAACTTAAAGTTTAATGAATGAACTCTGTACAGGTCATAGCGTGTCTATGAGTCATATATGGTCCAGCATCACTATTTACCTCTGTAATTCAAACTATGCCTAAATCGAACCACATGTTACTCGAAGAAAAATTGTATTCTTGTGGCATTTCGAGATTGCGAGAGGCAATTGTACACATCAAACAATCTAAGCATGAAATCAGTTATTTATTAAAACTTAATAGCATTTTAATCTCTAAATGTCCAGTTTTACCTTGACCGTGTGTTTGGTAGTGCGTGGTGGGCTCGGAGGAGTCCGGCGTGACGTGTGTCCGGATCGCGGGACACGACGTCGTCGCGACCAGACTCAGCGGGGCCGTCGACTTCTACCGGCTCGAGTGCTCCAACCACTACCCCACACATCGGAGAAGTAGGTGCATTATTGGTTTCTTTCGATTTATTTGTATCACTCTTTACTTATTGTCACTTCTAAGTTTGCTGTTCATTAAAGGGTGTCTTGTTAAAAGAGATTATTTATTTTTATCACTGACTAATAATGACTATTTACAAAAAGTTACTGATACCCGATTTTATGTTAAGATGAAAAATATATACTCAAATTGACAACGTTTTCCACAGACACTTTTCATCCGAACTCAGTTTCAGTCTATTATATAGACAACCTTTAGAAAAAGAATAGTCAACATAGAAGTGGTAACAATAAGTCTTTACCAAAATAATTATGGTAACAATAAGTGACTCAAAATATAAGAGGGTGTTGTCATTGCCTCATTCATTCATTTGTCATTGGTTTTTGGAATATAAACCAATCACAAGCACGAGTTATATTAAAAAATCCAATATTGAAATAATTTAACATAATTATGATAAATAAATGAGTACATAAAGTGGAGGACATAAATGAATACTCTACGAGGGTGATGTGTACCCCCCGTCATCCGTCATCCGTCATCCGTCTTTTACCTTTGACAAACCCATTGTAGACTAGTGGCTTCCCAGACAATTGTATCCAAAAGATGCATAAGTCTGATTTTGGTCTAGATTAAAAAGAGGAAAGGTTCATTTCTGTCAAAAGCTTTAACCTCTTTAATCTCACAGGCCCAACAGAAGCCTCTGGTGGTGCTCAAGGGAGTTATTTACTTAGTTCAATGAATTGCCATCAGACCAGTTGCTCAAGCGGTTCAATAAATTGCCATCAGAGATTACCAGAGCCGTAGGCTTTAGGAGTCTGTGTGACTGGTTGTACGTACACGGTTGAGGGGTCTAAGACGTTGACTGACGAGTCAACGTTGAAGATATTTGGAGCGTCGCGGGTTTGATTCTTGTCCATGAGCAATCCCTTTTAGGCTTGCAATAGTGTGGTAAAGTTGGTGGGAGGGCCGACCTTAAACAAACAATGACTGGCTTGGGTCGAAGTTGACGGCTATTGTACGTTTAATAGGGATTGCGGTGGACACCTGTTTTGCTTCGTTTACCCCTGTATAGGAGAGTTACTTATTATTTGTATTTTAAATATGTTATTTTTAGCATATTGTCAACTATGAGGGTGATTAAAAAGGTCATAGCCAAAAAATTTGACACAATACAGACAAAATAAAAAGATTTCAACTAAAACTTGAGAAATAAAAAAAACTTGGGAGTCATAGAGTTAAGGGTAACACTAAATGATTGTCGAGTTGTAACTTTGTCCCTCCTGCTCAGCGCACGCGCGGACGGGCAGTGGTGGCGCGGCGCAGTGGAGCAGCGAGGACATGGCCAGTGTCAAGTGTGTCTGTCTCTCGTCCCTGCGCGCCCACCAGCAGCCAATCACGGTGCTGGACTTCGAGGGTGGCCGCGTGCTAACGGGCAGCCAGGACCACACGCTCAAAGTAGGCTGTGTAAATTTAATTGTGTATACTTTTTTGGTAACAGTTTCATATCTGATCTTCTGCTGTTCGTTTCTATAGCAGATGCATAGATTGTGGGAGCGGATCTCGACATCCGATTCCATTATATTTTCTCTCTCCAATTAATTGTTTTGTTACTCTGAGGAAGTATACTTGTTGATAGGTAGTATCTTGGTAAGAGACAGTGGAAGGTGAAAAATGGTATATTGTTTAAGTTATTTATGTTAGGGACATTTTAATTTAGCTTTTGTCCAGCTTTATCATGTTTGAATTACTTTAGTATAATTGTACTATATTTAGTTTGGGTTTGTTTTATTGTTCATGACAGGATCGAATAATATATTTTACAGGGGTTCTATTATCAAATGTTAATAAAATCAATGTTTATTACTGACAATTGTCGGGACAGTAGATCAATCGAGTTAAATACAATAGGTTGATATCAGAATACTGAAACCTAAGTAGATTCACAGAGAAGAATCAAACAGAAGTCGCTTTCAAATGGGACGCTTCTGTTGCGCCCAAGTACTATTTACGGTTAAATCCAGTTTCGTTTACATTTAAGTTACTAGCTACTAGTTACATCCAGTTACTAGTTACAGTTAAGTTAAATTAGGAGAGTCATAAGGATTTATCACAATTTGTGATTTAAGATTGTGTTTGAAAAAAATTAATGTTTTTTGATAAACCGTCTTAAGAATAGGCAGATTTTCAGTATAGTAGGACTCTACTGTATCAACTAGTATCAAGATATCAAAAGAGGGTGATTAAGAAAGTTGTGTTGGACAGGTGTTCTCGGCGGCGGAGCAGGCGGCTCTGTTCACGCTGCACGGCCACTTCGGCCCCATCACCAGCCTGTTCATCGACCGGGTGACGCCGACCACGGCCGCGTCGGGCAGTCAGGACGGGCTGCTGTGCGTCTGGGACCTGCTCACCGGTCAGTAGCGCAGTCTCCATCCTTTCCAAATAATAAAGTGAATTTCTTTTTGGAACCACCATTTTAGTTTTAGACTGGGACGGTGGTGTGTCTCGTAATCCAGTCACTAGGATGTCATAGATTGTGGATGGTTATAAGCAGTGGCTTGTGACTGGTGGGAATTAACATCTGCACCGATGAATACTACATTCATCCATAAGAGTATCCTCCATTAGTCCAGTTGGTAATTAATTGGTGAAATTTTGGTTTGGAACCGACGTTAAATTGTAGGTCCATTAGTTGCCTTTGGCTGTTGGGCTTTTAATTTACAGTCCTGTCTAAGGAACATGTCAGCCTTAGTCAGTAACAAGACTACAAGATCATGCCATAATAATCCAACTCTCATCTCTCATCTCTCATTCATAATTGGTTTTAAATACCATCCTGGGTAGGTTGTCTCTTCAAGAAAAAATTAAAATAAAACTGACTGACAAAATTTCATTGTACAGGGTGAGTCTTCTAAGCCGTCCACAACAGATTATTGGCGTACGGCTTAACATACAAAGATGAAACAAAACATTTCCCCTCTAAATAATATCCAAGGAACAATGTGAAAATATTTTTAACCTTTTTAAAATACAGGGTGTTCCAAAAACCGGGGGTCACGGGTTCGAATCTCGGAATTTTTAAATGTAAACATATGTCATATTATACATAATTTTAAAGCTCCAAGTAAGACAAACAATTTGGTGAAAACAGAACTCAATTATCATTATTATTTAAAAATGGCGACAGTTTTTGTGAAAAATATTGGTATTAACGGAATTCCCTGTATCTCGTGAACTACCAAAGTTTTTTCGTTCTGTTTGAAATTTCTTAATCCTTGTAAACTCAGCTTCAATTTGATATGTAAGATAACAACATTAGAAGAAATGAAATATTTTTTTAAAAATTTTATTTTTTGTAAATGTTGGTAGCACTGAAAATCAAAAAAATTAAATAGCAGCATATGTTAAATAGGATATCATTTTAAAGGTCTTGCAAAAACCTACAACTTTTCAATTTATACTCACCTCCTATCTTAAGTAGTTTTGAAGTAATAAACAAACTAAAAAACTCCAATTTCCCATTTAACGCCAATGTTAAATGTAGGCTTACAGTACTCAAAGCATTTAAATAGCATCCTTTAATATTGAGTGCAGGAAATTTAACATGGGCGTTATATGGAAAAATAGAGTTTTTTGTTTATTACTCAAAAAATACCAAAGATATAAGGGAAGATATAAATTGAAAAATTGTAGGTTTTTGCAAGACCTTTAAAATAATATCTTAATGGACATATGCTGCCATTTTAAAATTTTGATTTTTAAGTGCTACCAACATTCACAAAAAATAAAATGTTTAAAAAATATTTATTTTCTTCTAATGTTGGCATCTTGCATATCGAATTAAAGCTGAGTTTATAAGGATTAAGAATTTTCAAACAGAACAAAAATACCCTCAGTAGTTCTCGAGATACAGGGTATTCCGTAAATACTAATATTTTTCACAAAAACGGTCGCCATTTTGAAAATAATAAAGATAGTTGATTTCTGTTTTCACCAAATTGTTTGTCTTGCTTAGAGCTTTAACTTAATGTATAATATGACATATGTTTACATTTAAAAATTCCGAGATTCGAACCCGTGACACCCAGTTTTTGGAACACCCTGTATTTTAAAAAGATTAAAAATATTTGTACGTTGTTCCTTGGGTATGATTTAGGTGGGAAATGTTTTGTTTCGTCTTTGTATATTAAGCCGTTCGCCTATAATCTGTTGTGGACGGCATAGAAGACTCACCCTGTATATTGGCCACAACTAATTAATTTTTAAGTTTTTATTTTTTTGGTAACAATTTGTTGTATTGATCCAGGTTACTCAATAAAAGTGAATCAAATGACAACATTATAATTGCAACAATAGAAAGGGTGGGGCCAAGTCAAACTTTGAAGTAGGTCAGCTGAGCCTACGCTAATCTAATATAATGAAAAAATCAGCTGGCTTACTTCAGAGGTTGACCTTGACCCATCGTTTCCATTGACGCCGATTATAAAAGGGTTATTGTTTAGCTAAGCTTAAAGAGGATAAGCGAAACCTTATCTTAATAGCTAGAATTATATGTTAAATGAAAAAAAATCCCCGGTTGAGATAAGATTCTGTCTGCCAGCCACTTGACAACAGAGTGATTTTATGGAGGACATGGTCATGGTCAGTCAGGACGGCCTGCTCTGCGTCTGGGACCTTCGTCTACGTTGGTAGCGTGGAGGCTTCGTCTTTCTAAATAACGATCTCTAAGTAAATTCTATTCGGGTACTTCAGTATTATAAGGAGGCCACCCTTACACAGCGCGCTGCGGCGGTTATGTTAGGTTGGGTTATCATGAATATGTAGGTAGGACTTTCCTCGTTTCGTTACAAACCTAACGATGCCAGATGAGTGAAATTTTAGCCCGCCAAATCCCTTCCAAGTGAGCCAAGGTCAGGTTGTTGACCGGAGCGCGCGCATCACCTGTCACCGCCGAAAGTATTGACTCATCTGGTATCATTCGATTCATAATGAAGCAAGGAAAGTCTTACTAATATATTTATGATAACCAAATCTAACATAACCGCCGCAGCATGCTGTATAAGGCTTGCCATAGATGTGGTGACCGGGTATGGCCGCTAGTGAAGGTGACACGTTCGATTCAATCCTCGCCAATATCGCTGTCTTCAGGGAGGCAGAACATAAAGACCGCTCATCTCTATGTCAAATTTTTTCTTCGGATTGGACTGTAAGTAAATTAAAATATGTTCTTTCTAATTATATGGTCATTTTTGGTATTCAGTAAATAAAATCTCTCAAAAATAGTGGCCTCTGTATAATACCAAAGTACCTCTATTCAGAATCAGCTGACAAAATTGTACTGCAACTTTACCACTTAAGCAGGTTTTATGCATAACGTTCCACATTGCTCATCTGTCGTAGCGCATTTCAAGTTCTTTTGAGTTCAGTGGGAGCATTTATGCAGAAACGCGTGTCGCCTTATGTCACTACACAAATGAGACATTCCTAAATATCAGTGACAGGTATTAGAAACAGTTGTGGGTATTATGCAGCATGTTTCGCGTTCCGCAATAGCGCAGCACTAGTCCTTGAGTCCGGCTAAGGAAAACATTACACTATAAAAAATTTTTTTGAATCCAATGTGACAGTTTAGTCAAGTCAAAAAAATTTTTTGAATCCAACGTGACAGTTTAGTCAAGTCAAAGTCAAAGTAAAAAAAAAGTCATTGAAGAAAAGTTGGGACAGCCAATGTCTTGAAAACACACATGACCAATGCGAGTCACACCAAGTCTCATGTTCCGAAGCACTTTTCGTGGAATGTCGTGCATAAAACCAGCCATAGATTAAAGTTTTTGTTATTTTGGTAACGACCTTAGATTGTGGGCTAGGATGGTTAAAGCTTACTTAATCAAAGTCTAATGGCGATACTCTGATCGGCGTCAATAGAAAGGGCAGGCTGAGACCAAACTTTGAAGTAGGTCAGCTGACCTTAGACTCGCTTAGTATTTGTTTGAAAAATCAGCTGGCTTACTTCAGAACTTGACCTTGACCTGTCATTCTGTTGACCTCTTATACAGGGTGTCCAACTTAACTGTGTCACCATTTGTATTTCAGAAACTATTGGATTTAGAGAAAACTTTAAATGGGGAACTTCACCTGCTTTTTTAATCAAAGTTATTTACCTTTTGTAAATATGCCTCTAGGTGTCAAAAATACTTTTCTTACGCTGTGCACATTTCAGACTTATGACAGTCCATCTTCAGCAACGAAGTTGTAGCCCCATTATTCTATGGTTGTTGAAGCAATTAAAATTGCACATAAAAATACTAGACACAGTACATTCACAGGTACACTTAAAATACCGACACAAATGAAACACATAACACCGCGACATGCCGAACTACAGGATCCGCACCGGTTTAATGTCGTAGGCCTACTGAGGTCTGGAGGGAGAAGGGGTCAAGGCTACATTATGCGTCGTCCTATCAGCTGATAGACAGTTTGCTCCGGGTATTGTACTGTCCCGTGAAGTAAACAGCCGATATGTAATTTTATCCACATAATCTTCCTTCTTATTTAATAAGTTTTCTTTCCCGTTAGCCAAACCATGTTTATAAATAAATAATTCCTCCCATACTTGTGCTTTGTTTTTGCTACTGCAATGTTTTAACACCTTAAGCGACTTATCAAAATCAATTTTATGGCCGTTATTTTCCTTAAGATGCTGCGCAACTTTAGAAGATGAGTTATTTTGTTTGACAGCATTATATTGTTATCCATGCTTATAGCCCCTGAGCTGTGTGATTAATGTAAGACTGAATTACTCACTTTGAAATCCGTCAAACAGCTCAAAATTAACATGTATTTGTTCAGCACGAATTTTTGTTCTAAACAAATACATGTTAATTTTGAGCTGTTTGACGGATTTCAAAGTAAGTAATTCAGTCTTACATGACAGCACTATGCTCTTTAAACCTATCACCAAATGACCTATTTGTGTAGCCTTTGTATTTCTTATCGCATTTTTCTCCATTGTTGCATTCGATTAAATATACACCTTTTGAAAGCTTTTTGTCCACGGGTGGCAATGGCTTGCGAATGATTGATTTGTTAACTTTATAACCAGGATGAAAACCATTATTTTTCAGTACATTACCGATCATTTCTGAATGTTTATTTACATAATGTAGAGGTATGAATTTTTTCTTCGTTATGTCATTTTGATTTGGGTTGGCCAGTTTAAAGTTTGTTTTTCTAATTAGGTTATCAATTATGCAAGGATTGTATCCATTGTTTAGGGCTATCTATTTTATAATATTTTTTTTCTTTCTCGTACTCGCTTGCACATAGATGAAATGTTAGTAAGCGCTAATTTGTACTAAAACGGGTGGTTAGAATCTACTGGGATTACTAAATCTGTCTGAGTCGGCTTTCTATACACTCCAAGTCCGAATTCTAAACCATTACTTGTTCTATGTATTTTAACATCCAGAAAATTTATTACATTATCGTTTTCTATTTCTATCTTGAATTTAATGGTGTTGTGAATGCTATTGAGATAAGAGAGGAGAATGTTAGCCTGTCTTTTGGTTCCCTTAAAGATCGTAAAAGAATCATCAACATATCTCTTATAAAATTGGATTTTGCTGCAATGGGGGTTTTTCGGGTTGATAATTTCATTATTTTCAAACTGTTGCAAGTATATCTCTGCAAGTAGGGCAAACAACGGACCTCCCATTGTCAGGCCTTTAGGATCAAAATATGTTTTATTGTTCCACTCAAAATAGTTTTGTTTTGATATCTCCCCTATCATTATTTTAATGTCCTCAACTTCAGGTTTTGAAAACTTCAGATTTATGTAGTCGGTCTACTAGTGCATTTATGGCATCTGCCGGAGGAATATGGCGTACATGTTGTCGACATCTACTGATAACAGGATATTATTTTTATCAAGTTTGTGGCCATTTAGTGACTCAATGAAGTCTTTGGAGTTTTGGCATGTTGTATCAGATGACAGTGATTTTATCAGATTCGATAGGTATTTACTGAGCTTATAAGAAGGAGCCTGTATGCAGTTTATGACTGGCCACAGAGGAGAATCAAACAGAGGTATCTTCTAATGTTGTGCTCAGCTGGTGTCGAGCGCTGGTATCAAGGACTTATAAAAAATTAGTTCAGCATTAACGCTGCGAGAGAGCAGCACCGTCGCTGCCCTATCCTAATTTAATTTAACTGTAGCTAGTAACTGGATGTAACTAATAACTAGTAACTTAACTGTAGCTGGATTTAACTGTAACTAGCAAGCACTTGGGCGCCCCATGGGAACAGAAGACCCATTGAAAAGCGACCTTTGTTAGATTCTTCTCTGTGGACTGGTCTAATTGGCATTTCGTCTTTGTGGGTTTTCACTAATGGTTTGAATTTTGGAGGGGCAACTTGAGGATTGTACAAACTTTTTCGTTCCAGCGGATGAATGACACAGTTGTCGTTAATTAGACTCTTAATATTTTGTTGTAGTCGCCTGTTTTGTCATTAATTTAAAAAACACCATTTTTTTGAAAAAAGTCATGTACTTTAGTCTCCAAATTTGTTTCAGTTATAACTACGGTAGCATTGGACTTATCCGCTTCTACTAAGCAAGTGTTATTTTGGCCCAATTTATTTTTAATAAATTTATTTTTAATATTGTTTATGCCCCTCCAAAATTCAAACCACGGAGGCGAGTGCGGGATTTTCATGCGATGTATGATATTTTTCATCATACCATCGCGTTAAACTACTGTTTCAAATAATCTCAGCTTTGATAGAAATTAACCAATGCCAGGTGGGTTGTGTAAACTGTAATGTAAAAACTGGAAATATCCCTATTGCAGAAACCTGCATTCTCAGCGAATTTAAAATGTGCAAAAACAAATTTAGATCGAACATAGCAAGATATGACATGTTTTTTCATCTCCATAAGCATAACATGGGGAATGAGTATGCAGGTTTGTGAACATTACAGAGTAATATCAAACAGATGCAATTGTCAAAAGTATACTAAAATAAGTACATTTGTACATATAATAAACAAATATAATACAATGCAACATCCATATCACCCCCGCCTAGCAGTGTGCATTCCTGAGTCTTCTTGCATCCCCAAATCCTATCCTCACTCCACACCACCCCCGCCTAGCAGTGTGCAGTCCTGAGTCTTCTTGCATCTCCAAATCCCATTCACACTCCACACCACCCCCGCCTAGCAGTGTGCAGTCCTGAGTCTTCTTGCATCTCCAAATCCCATTCACACTCCACACCACCCCCGCCTAGCAGTGTGCAGTCCTGAATCTTCTTGCATCTCCAATTCCCATCAACACTCCACACCACCTCTGCCTAGCAGTGTGCAGTCCTGAGTCTTCTTGCATCTCCAATTCCCATCAACACTCCACACCACCCCTGCCTAGCAGTGTGCAGTCCTGAATCTTCTTGCATCTCCAATTCCCATCAACACTCCACACCACCCCCGCCTAGCAGTGTGCAGTCCTGAATCTTCTTGCATCTCCAATTCCCATCAACACTCCACACCACCCCCGCCTAGCAGTGTGCAGTCCTGAGTCTTCTTGCATCTCCAATTCCCATCAACACTCCACACCACCCCTGCCTAGCAGTGTGCAGTCCTGAATCTTCTTGCATCTCCAATTCCCATCAACACTCCACACCACCCCCGCCTAGCAGTGTGCAGTCCTGAGTCTTCTTGCATCTCCAAATCCCATCCACACTCCACTCCACACCACCCCCGCCTAGCAGTGTGCAGTCCTGAATCTTCTTGCATCTCCAATTCCCATCAACACTCCACACCACCCCCGCCTAGCAGTGTGCAGTCCTGAGTCTTCTTGCATCTCCAAATCCCATTCACACTCCACACCACCCCCGCCTAGCAGTGTGCAGTCCTGAATCTTCTTGCATCTCCAATTCCCATCAACACTCCACACCACCCCCGCCTAGCAGTGTGCAGTCCTGAATCTTCTTGCATCTCCAATTCCCATTCACACCCCACACCACCCCCGCCTAGAAGTGTGCAGTCCTGAATCTTCTTGCATCTCCAATTCCCATCAACACTCCACACCACCCCCGCCTAGCAGTGTGCAGTCCTGAATCTTCTTGCATCTCCAAATCCCATTCACACTCCACACCACCCCCGCCTAGCAGTGTGCAGTCCTGAATCTTCTTGCATCTCCAATTCCCATCAACACTCCACACCACCCCCGCCTAGCAGTGTGCAGTCCTGAATCTTCTTGCATCTCCAATTCCCATCAACACTCCACACCACCCCCGCCTAGCAGTGTGCAGTCCTGAGTCTTCTTGCATCTCCAAATCCCATCCACACTCCACTCCACACCACCCCCGCCTAGCAGTGTGCAGTCCTCCTTCCATCTCCAAATCCCATACTATAAAATCCTATCATTATTATCTCTTGGTATGTTCCATGTCTCACTGCTCTGATTTTCCACGTTAGGCAATGGTTCTAAGTCTTCGTAGTTCGTAACATTCACTATAATTTCTGGGGATGGAGGTGGAGGAGGTGGTTGCGGCCAGAAGTGGTACACCAGGTAGGCTGCGGCTACCACTCCACCTGCGATGATCCCAGCCTCCAACTTGTGTTCAGATCTGGAAACAAATCCTCTTTTGATTTTGATTTTGCGGACATTTGCCTTCACACAGAACACGCTCTGTTCTGATTTGTGATAGTTATGAATTCTGTGCTATATCATGTTATAGGGTGCCCACACGGGGATTTGCGTCATGGCGCAAATTGTGCCATAAAAAGTTTTTTTTTGGGGGGGGGGGGATTTTGAGGTTGGAAAAGGAATGAATGAATGAAACAAAAGAATTAATGGAGGAGTAGCCAGACAGATGTATGTCCTGTACGCAAATACATGCGTAAGTAAAAAAAAAATGATAATGGCCATGTTTGCAGGTAACAAAAACTTTCTTCCTAATATGTATTTTGTTTCTTTTATCCCCTTTTTTCATCGAAGAATGAAAAATGTCGAAGTGGACTACCATTTTGTACACAAGTGTAAATTGTTTAATTACGATGAGGTCTGTTTTTGTTTTTATTTAATAAAAAATAAGGTTACATACCTTGTACTGTCGTCAATTCTTATACAACCTTGAGTAGATTTACTCGAGTTTCGATACTATGGTATCATTATCAAAATCTTCATACAAGAATATATCCTTATGTGATCAATATTAAAAGCTTTTCACACCAAAAGTATATTTAAAACATTTACAACACTCACACAGACACAAACGCATTGCCGGCCGGCACGGTGACGAGTTCCAGACTGAATCTGGAGCTACAGACTGAGTTCCAGAGACTGAGTTCCAGATTCAGTCTGGAACTCGTCACCGTGCCGGCCGGCAATGTGTTTGTGTCTGTGTGAGTGTTGTAAATGTTTTAAATGTACTTTGGGTGTGAAAAGCTTTTAATATTGATCACATAAGGATATATTCTTGTATGAAGATTTTGATAATGATACCATAGTATCAAAACTCGAGTAAATCTACTCAAGGTTGTATAGAATTGATGAACTGTCATCAATATACCTTGTACTGACAAGGTATGTAACCTTATTATTTATTGATTGATTCAATTAATTCTAGAAGCGAATAATGAACATGTTTTTATTTCCCTGAATACTTGCTGCAGACTTTGTAAGATGTTTTAGTCGCTGAAGAATTTTTTTTAATAGTGATATTTTACTAAATAAATAATTATACAACTTATAATTGTCTACGTAGAGCTTAAATTAGTAGTTTCCATCACAAGGAGCGACTTTTTTATCATACTGCGGAAATAAGCTTTTAGTCGTTAAAATTCTTGCCTTAAAAAGATGTTTGAGGTTACAGAGCAATTTACAATGTTTACATTTTTGTTATTTACAAAAAAATACTTTTCATCTTGCAATGAGCGACTTCAGCATACATACATAAAGTGGACAAGAAGGACCTAAAGAAATGAACAAGAAGGACCTTCCAGTTATGAGAGAAGGCCACAGGAAACTGAAGTGGATCTTTTTTCACATGGCAATCTAGCTTCGTATAAAAAAGTCCTTTGATGGGGGCTGAATATTTCTTAATGAAGGCAAATGTTTAGTTTCGGGGACCGAGCTTGGCGAAGTGAAGGTAGGCATAAAGGATTTCTGTAACTGGGGGGCCGAGCTTAATGCATGCAAATGTCAGTTTGATCACGTTGTACGAGGACTGCTATAGTTTCGGAACGGTCAGAGTGAGGCACGGAATCAGTCAACTGGCTAATCGGCTTAGCTTGCCCGGGTCCGGCTCCTATTGTTGGGGCGTCCCTTGCGGGCCGGCACGGAACCAAGAGGCACTGACTCAAATTAAATTTGTTCAGTACAAATATGAAGCTTAGACAATTTTTAGTTATTGACATAAATAAATATCACCACGTCCTTCTCCATAAAATTTTGTGAACTTTGATATCAAATTCAAACAAATCCTTCCAGTTTTGCTTTGCATTTTTTAGAAAAATTAGAAGTAGGGGTGTGTGAGTACTCGCGGATTATCGAGATTTGTTCGAGCTGAATTTACACTACTCGACTCGACTGGAAGTTTTGAAAAATACTCGGAAGTTCGAGTCGAGTAGTTACCTCCGCCGTTTAGCCGGAATTGGTAAGCGCGATGACATTTTACGGCCTTTTTTCACACAGTCAACACCACTCATGACCAGCCACCAAAATTGCCTTACAAAATTATTTGCTTATGATAGCTTTTATTCTCGCCATTCGGGTGGTTACCACGAGGCAAAGGTCCTTATGAGTCACCGTAAGGAGGACTGACACAAATCAGTGATAATGTATTGTTGTAAATACTATTGGAAGCAACTAATTGATTACATTAAAAATTGATAACACTTACATAGGCTAGTTTGTTTACTTTTTATTTTAAACCTATTTATCAGTAATCTCACTTACTTTTAATGTGTCTACTTGTAAAAGCAAAACTGGAACGATTTGTTTGAATTTTATATCGAAATTCACAAAATTTTATGGCGAAGGACATGGTGATATTTATTTAAGTCAATAACTAAAAATTGTCTAAGCTTCATATTTGTACTGAACAAATTTAATATGAGTCAGTGCCTCTTGGTTCCGTGCCGGCCAGCAAGGGACGCCCCAACAATAGGAGCCGGGCCCGGGCAAGCTAAGCCGATTAGCCAGTTGACTGATTCCGTGCCTCACTCTGACCGTTCCGAAACTATAATAAAAGGTGCCCTTGCGTTTTTGGGGACCAAACTTTAACAAATTAAAGTCAGACTCGATGTTAAGGCCACTCAGGCCTGAAATAAATGTTTTGGAGGTTTAAAAATATACTTTAATTGAAAATCATGCAAATTAATGAAATTGCTAGCAATTGCCAAAAATAATACCATATTTAAACACCTGCCGAGGCACTCCTAGTGAACCGATTTTAATATTATAAGATTTATTTAAAAGATCTAATTTTTCTTTATATTTGGTCCAAATTTCATGTATCAATACCGCGGATCATACTTTGCGGTTTAGATGGACATGAAAATGTTTAAATATTTTGGCAGTACGATTATTAGATTGATTATTATGCTGAAGATATTAGGCTGATTTTTATGAAACTTGGTTTAATATTTTTTTATAATACAAACATTTATTGTGAAAAGTTTGAGGGTCTTTGGTTGAGTCATGTGTTCCAACAAAATCGCAAAAAACGTACATTTTTAGATTGCTTAATATAATTTTTTTACATTTTTTGATCGATAAAAGCACTTTTTGTAGGAATAAGAAAATTAAAAATAACTTCTTTCAATGTAGAATTTTATAACAAAATGTTTGGCACCATTTATTTTTGTCTGAAGTGAATAGTTTCGGAGATATCCTTGAAAAACAGGCGAAAAACGCTGATATTTTTGTTTAATTTTGAATATTTTCCTCGATAAAAAATTTTGCACAGGTTTATATTTGTACGCATAGTGAAATTTTCATTTTTAATGGTATTCCGAAGCCATTAACACAAGCATCTCGGAGACTGTATGATTTACCCAAGTTCAAACATATACCGCCTGGTCTATAGGCCTAGCTGTAGCATCAAATGAATGTGTGAGTGTGTGCGAATGTTAGGGTATTATTATTAGTGTTATATAAGTTTATTTGTTTATTTTTATATATTAGAAAAATTTGTTTATAAATTTTAAGCATATTTTGATTTTGTATATTAGTATTAGAGGTTAGCTGTAAGAAAGGACCATGTGGTCCTAAGTTCGCCTCAATAAAGGAGTATTTTCATTCATTCAAAATTAATTGTACAAATTTTATTTTTGACTCATTTGTCAAAATAAAATAATAAAATATGAGCCGTCATTTGTTGTTATATGACAAGTATTTTTTATTTTTGGCCTTGGTAGTAGGGTCTCTTTATCTCTTAATTATCTCTCCAGACGCATGCATGCACGCCCTCAGACAATAGCAATGGAACGGGTGGGCAGTGTTGATGGGTAAACAAACTCCACACCCCCCCCCCTCTCATCCGATAAGGAGAGTGAGTTAAACTTATGTTGTGTCATCTGCCAGTGCCAGTGATAGAATTAATAGTTTGTCGTTCCTTTTGTTGTTGTTTAGTGTGATGATTTGACTTCATTAAATAGTCTGTGTTGCATTTATGTTTTTATTCTTAGATTGTGGACAATGCCGGTGTATCCAACATTGTGATGATGTAAAATGCCTTAAAATTGTATAAATTAAAACTTTATTTTATTTAAGAAATTTATTGAACATTGCTCTTAAATGTAAACTTTAGAATCTTTTGTTTTTGTTTTTACATATGACAGTTCACTTCTTTTAATAAACATGTGAATTGGAATTGACAGTTACTTAGGAGACAGAACGTGCCGCCCACCTTGAAAGTATCACTTTCAAAAGAACAACAACAAAAATAACATCAAAAAACTAGTTTACAATTACGTGTTGGAAACTGTCTTTGTTCAGTTCATTGTTCAATTGGCAATACACACAAACGATTCACAGTTCGTTTGAACGTGCCTGTTAAGGAGCGCACTGTCGCCACTCTAATTTTTCCATCAAGTCCAGGATGAATATCTTCAACAATAGCAGTCATCCATTTTAGAGGTGGCAGATTATCATCTTTGATGATGACTGTTTGACCAGGTTGAATATTATTGGTTGAAGTAATCCACTTTTGTCTTTGCTGCAACTGAGAGAGGTATTCTCTGGACCAACGGCGCCAGAAGTGTTGCATGAGTTGTTGTAATCGTTGCCATTGTGATAAACGATTTTCTTGCTTATACGTTAAGTCTGGATCTGGTAAACTTGTAAGTGCTTGTCCAGTCAAAAAATGACCTGGTGTTAAAGGAAGGGGATCATTTGGATTGTATGAAAGAGGTGTAAGGGGCCTTGAGTTTAGACATGCTTCTATCATTGTAAGTACTGTGTACATATCTTCAAATGTAAGATTGGCGTTTCCTACAACCCTCCTCAGATGCTGCTTTACGGACTTGACTCCAGACTCCCAAAGTCCGCCAAAGTGAGGGGAATTTGGTGGTGAGAAGTGCCATTTGAGACCTTGACATGATGTAGCATTTATGACTCGTTCCTGGTGATCATCACTTTTAAGAAGGGAGTAAAGTTCCTTTATTTCGTTACTTGCCCCTACAAAGTTAGTTCCATTGTCTGAGTATATGTGACTACATAACCCTCTTCTTGATGTAAACCGCTTGAAAGCTGCTAAAAAACCGTCAGTAGTCAAGTCGGATACCAATTCCAAATGAATAGCCTTTGTGCTAAAGCAAACAAAGACTGCAATGTAACCTTTAAGCAGAGAAAACTTTCGAAGACGACTTGAACGTAAATATATCGGTCCGCAGTAATCAACTCCTGTGATCTCAAACGGTCGTGATGGATTTGTTCGATGTGCAGGTAAGTTTCCCATTTCAGGTTGTATGCACTTTGGGTTTGCTTTGAAACTAGGTATGCATTTATGAATGATTTTCCTTATGGTGCTCTTAGCATTTATCGGCCAATACTGTTGTCTGATGATGGACAGAAGCGTTTGAGGACCCAGGTGTAGATTGCGGACATGTTCATTTTCTATTATTAAATGCGTCAAACAGGACTTAGCTGGCAGAACAATTTGGTGTTTTTGACTTTGGCATATATTTGCGTTATTTAACCTGCCACCGACCCGAATGATTCCTTCATTATCCTTGAATGGGTGAAGCGATGCTAATGCTTTTCTTACGGATGTGTTGTGAGTTTAATAATGATTGACTTTCTTCAGGAAAGTAGCGTTTCTGTTCACATTTATCAAACGTTTTAGGCTATTGTTTACTTCATCGGGTGTTAGAGGTCCCATAATCTTCGAATTTGGTGATTTACAATTTCTTAAAAACCTCAGACAATATGCCGTGACACAAATCAGTTTTTGTAACTTTGAATATTTCTTTAATAAAATGTCAATATCTGTTAATTCTTCATTTACTTGAACTGAGGCGCCAGAGACTGTAGACTTTCTTCTTTCTGGAATATCGGTTGAAGATGTTATGCAATAACTCGGCCAGTTGCAAGGTTCTTGGGATAACCATTGTGGTCCTGAGTTCCAAAGATCAGATCTTATAATTTCTTCAACTGTTATGCCTCGGGAGACAAGATCTGTGGGATTGTCTTCACTTCGTACGTGTTTCCAATCTTTACAATCACTTAGCTCATGAATCTTCGCGACACGATTAGCAATAAATGTTTTCCAGCATGCTGCTTCTGAATTTAACCAAGCTAAAACAATTGTAGAATCTGTCCAATACATAATCTTGTCAATCTGTTTATTCATGAGAGCGGTTTTGACATGTGACATTAATTCGCAAAGGAGAAGTGCACCGCATAGTTCAAGTCTTGGGAGTGACAATGTTTTCAATGGAGCTACTCTGGATTTTGAACAGAGAAGAGTAGTTTTAGCAGTTCCATTGCTAATTTGGTGTCTTAAATAAATTGCTGCCCCATATGCCTTTTCAGACGCATCTGAAAAACCATGAAGTTCAAAAGTCCCTTTGAAATGATCGGGTTGATCAATTGTTACACATCTTGAAACATTGAAATTGCTTAGCAAAGTTAAATCTTGTGTAAACTGTAACCATCTATGATTCAATTGCTCTGGAAGTACATCATCCCATTTAATATCATGTTTCCACAAATCTTGCATAAATATTTTAGCATTTATTATCATTGGTGAAATAATTCCTAATGGATCAAACAGTTTTGCTATGTCTGAAAGTACAGTTTGCTTTTTTACACCTGTTGACGATTTATTATCTGTTGATAACACGTATTTGTACTTTATTTTATCAGATTCTGCATCCCAAAATACTCCTAAGGTCTTTATCGTGGCATCACTGGAATTTGGAAGTTTGTGTATTTTCCTTTCCACCATGTCATCTGGGAGCTCTACTAGCAGTTGGTTATTGTTGCTATTAAACTTTCTCAGATTGAAACCACCAGATTTCAATATACCAACCAGTTGATCTCTTAACACTCTTGCTTCTTCAATGTTATCTGTTCCGGTCAATACGTCATCAACATAAAAGTCTTTCATTATGGCATTTGCTGCTTGCAGATACTTCGATTTTTCATCTTGAGCTAGTTGTTGTAGAGTTTTGATTGCTAAATTAGGTGCACTTGCTGATCCGTACGTCACTGTATTGAGTCTGTAAGTGAGAACAGGTTTTGTGGTGTCTTCTCTCCAAAGAATTCGTAGCATGTCTCGCTGACTTGGATGAATCCATATTTGACGATACATCTTTTCTATGTCTGCTGTTAAAACATAAGTATGAACCCTGAATCGTAATAAAATTGAAAATATGTCATCTTGAAGAGCTGGACCAATCATTAATGTGTCATTTAGAGATATGCCTGTTGAGGTCTTTGCTGAAGCATCGAAAACAACCCTTAGTTTTGTTGTTGAACTTGACTCTTTGATAACTGGATGATGTAGTAAATAATACACAGGATTGTCACTGTCTGAATTATTTATTTCAATTTTTTCCATGTGTCCAAGTTCTTCGTATTCCTGCATAAATGACTTGTATTGTTGATACATTTCATTGTTTTGTTTGAAACGTTTTTCAACTTGGTGAAATCGTTTGGCTGCTAATTCTTTAGAATTGCCTAAAGAGCTTGGATCTTGTTTTAGAGGCATTTTGACAGTGTAACGTCCATCATTACCTCTCTGAACTGAGTTCTTATACATTTCTTCACAAAGTTTGTTTTCTGCTGTCATTATTGCCTTTCTTATTGGTTCTTCCTCAATTTTCCAAAATGCCTGAATATTCTTATCAAGTCTTTCCAGTGTGGTTAGATGGCAAGAAATTCCAGCAGATGTCTTTTGAATTTCCACTTTACCTCCGACTATCCAGCCTAGTTTTGTGTTTTGAAATACTGGTGTGTTGTGATTTGTGATCCTTCCATCTTCCAGAAGATCGAAGAAAAACTCTTGTCCCAGCAAAATATCTACCTCATTTGGCTTGCTGAAGGTAGGATCTGCCAGAATGATATTTTCGGACATTTTCCATTGAGTTGTGTTGATTGCCTGTGTTGAAAGTAATCCTGTTATTTTAGGGAGTACCAAAAATGTTGCCTTGGCTCCATAATCAGAGTTCCTTGACTGAAATGATGCTTGTACCTTTTTCGTAGTTTTGGTTGCTCCTTCATTGATTCCTGTTTCTAGTACATTTGAATATTCTTTCTTTAGTTTTAACTTTTGACAGAGATTCTCTGTCATGAAGTTAGATTGGCTTCCATTGTCTAGGAATGCTCTGCATGTGTATTTGATGCCATTTGGGCTTATAATATCCACCAATGCTGTAGATAATAAAACTTCTCCACCTTTAAATTCTGTACTTAAACTCGTCGTGGTTGTGCTTGAAGGTAATGTGACATTCTTACTTTCTTGCCTACTATCAAATGCAGATGTTTTCTTTGATTGTAACGATTTAAGCCTAGGTCTGATGGAGTATAATGAAGTGCAGTATTGTGTTTTTTATTACAATGCCTACAACCCCTAGAATTACAATGTTCTACGCGATGTCCTGGTTTCAAACAATTAAAACAAAGCTTTGCGGCTGAAAGTTTGTTTAAACGTTCTTCATGAGACGCTTTAATAAGTTCAGAACATTGATTCAAGGGGTGTTTTCCATCGCATATGTGACATGTGGATTCTTTGACAGAGACGTATGTTTTTGTGTTTGATTTATGGGCATGAACCGAGTGTTTGTGTTGTTGAAATGACATTGAATTAGTGTTGACCCTGCTGTGATTGACATTTTCTAATATTTGACACCTCTTTTGTAGAAAATCTGTTAGTTCTTTTAATGTAGCGAGTTCATTTGGTTTTGTTGACAATTTCCAATCCTTATTTGTGGATGTGTCAAGTTTAGAGGTAATAAGGTGAACTATGAACGGATCATTTTCAGTTACCTGTACATGTAATCCTTCTAATGCCCTGACATGAGTTAGTGTACAATTTATTAATTGTCTTAAGCTTGTTGGGTTGTCCCTTTGCACATGAGGAAGTTCGAAAAGTGATTTGACATGTTTTTGTACAATAAGCTTAGTGTTGTGAAATTGCTCCTTAAGTAAGCTTAAAGCTACATTGTAGTTAGAGGCTATTAGCTCTACATTCTTAATAACGTTTGCTGCATCACCAGTAAGTGTTGCCTTTAGATAATGTAACTTTTGAACGTCATTTAAACTTTCATTTTTGTCAATTAAGGCTGAAAATGAATCAAAAAAAGGCATCCATTCGTCATATTTCCCGGAAAAGCTTGGCAGATTAATTGTTGGTAATCGAACTGGAATGGATGAGTCTGAGAGCTGTGCACTATTATTTGAATTAGAAATAATATTAGTTACAACTTCCTTTTGTGGTGATGAACAAGTGTGTTGTTCGATAAATTCATTTATTTCTGCACAAAGCTCAAAAAATTGCTGCTCAAACTCCTCCCTTTCAGATTCATGATCCATTTCACAATCAATATCTTCAATATTAGATTGTACATGATCAAATTCTACCAAACATCCTTCTATATTCTTTAGTCTAAGTTGTAGTTCTTTCACATTTTGATTTCCTACACATTTTTCAAAGAAGTTTTTACATCTTAGATTTAATTTTACCTCTTTGCTTTACCAACTGTTGTAATTCATTGGCCTTTGACATTGTTTTTATTGTTTAGTATAACTTTAAAGAAATGTGCAATTGAATAATTATGATTAAATACCTTTTACTTTAGGTCGTGTTATAATCGCTGCTCGAAGGACCATCAATGGACAATGCCGGTGTATCCAACATTGTGATGATGTAAAATGCCTTAAAATTGTATAAATTAAAACTTTATTTTATTTAAGAAATTTATTGAACATTGCTCTTAAATGTAAACATTAGAATCTTTTGTTTTTGTTTTTACATATGACAGTTCACTTCTTTTTAATAAACATGTGAATTGGAATTGACAGTTACTTATGAGACAGAACAGATTGCTTAGAATTAATTGACACATTAATATTTGGTTTATCTGTTTCTTCTTAGGTTTTCTGCCGTTGATTTTAGAAAATGAAATTGTTTCATAACAAAACATCTCCACTTAAAATGTTTATTTTCAATCAACAGTTTGATTTTTATTTAAATTCTTTTTTGAAAAATAGGCCTACTTTAGGCTTGTATAAATAAGTACTCCGTAATTTTCAGAGATGTTAGTGTTAAATCTTTTTTAGTGATGCTGTAATGATGTATTGTTTTTACAGAAGGTTATAAAATAAATTTATCTTTAAAAAATTTTACTTTCCTGTTGGTGATAGCATTATTTTATTATTGAGGAAAATATCAACTGCTACAAAAATCGCACCAAAAAGAACGATAATAAAATTTAAACTAAAATTTCAAGTTTGAAAATAAATCAGTTCATTAAACAATATATTGCAACCTTAATATTTAACAGGGGTTGCAGTTTCCTTTGCGGTGTACCACCAATAACCCATTATATCCAGTCAAACTAGGGGAGAGGGTGGGATATCGGGGTATTGGGTGGGGGAAAAAAAGTATCTAAATTGAATACAATGTGAAACAAAGCACAAAATTTAATTAAAACGGAAAAAAAAACTGTGATATATGGTGCTTACATGATGTCATCTGTAAGAGTATTCGATAAGCAATATCGATGGTCATATCGAATACTTTAACCGGATAACACGTCATCCAAATGATATATCGATAAATCAGTCGAATATACGAAAGAAACTGCAAGTTTTGTTATTGGAGAAATTTTAGTGTGGCTCTCTGAAAACGTCCATGTCGATTGAAAATTTTAAAGCGGCTCTAACGAAATGAGACGCCTGGTTTCATTAAACTGATGCCAGTTGAATTGGTGATACACATTCTGGTGATGCCCTGAGTGGCGCAACGGTGCCATTCGGCGCCTTGGGCGTCACCCGTGGCCGACTGCTGCAGCCCACAGTGAGATATTTTTTAGTTTATACTCGATTCGAACTCGAGATTTGAATGACAATTACTCGTCTCGAACTCGACTTGACCCGAAAAACCTGTACTCGCACATCTCTACATTTTTCAACGTTTAAAAGAAAATCAATCGTTTTTAAGTTTCTGCTTTTTTTTATTGTTTTGTTTCCAAAAAGCAAAAAGTGAAATACTAGAGTGGTTATTGCATGTTGACAATATTCTGTCATGTATAGTAAACATGTTAATGTATTTTTATAAACTTTGGGCTTTGGAGTTCTTGTTTAAGGAAATGACTCTATGACTCATAATTTTTCCAGCACTTAAAACTACGGTAAAAAATTAAAAATAAATTTAGTTTCAAGATGACAACCATAAAACTAGGTTTTCCAAGCTTAAAATTATAAATTTGAATTTCACAACTCCTAAACTTAATATTTCTTAAGTTACATAAAATATTATGTATTATAAATTTCTTTTAAAGTCTCAAAGTCTTTACTTTCGTCAGTTAATTTTTTACTTATTTAAAAAAAAATATTAATGACTTGGACTGGGGTCCCTACTAAATGGTATAAACTACGAGTTGTTTGAAACATGAGCACTGTCAGATTAAGTGGTTTTAGGCATCGTTTTATGTTTCTGTACCTAGACAATATGGCGGCTCAGTCTTCATTTGCTGTAATGCATGTAAGATAGCTATGCCTCGTCTATTTGTCCTATGTGGTCACTGTTATATGTTCAAAATTTTACCCCTCGAAATTCGATGATAATTATTAACTTTAAAAAAATTCATTTTTTCCAAATTCACACAAAATGTTTTTTAGTACTATTTGTCTTTGGGCAAACCAAATATACATGGTAAGTAGACAACTTTGTTTTTTCTCTAACAGGGCCGGCTGAAGAGTTTTTGGTGCTCTAGGCGAGAGTATTGCCCGGCGCCCCGCTCCAACTAAAAACAAGACAGAACAAAAGTACTGTCATAGCTGTTAATAATTTTTAGTCATACGTTTTTATTTCATTCCATTAATAATAAAAAGTGAAGTACGAATGCATATCGAGAATTCAAAGGACATGATCCCATTTGACAAATTATTCTCATAAAATGAGGCTCAAAAGATTTGAGGAGGGTCAAAGCAAAACTGGCAAAGAGCAAAACCCAACATTTTTCAGGGAAGCATAAAAAAACGTTTATTTTTTGTTCAGATAGTGTTATTGAGTTGAAATATTTTACAAATACATTAAGTACTCAAAAGGCTTTGGATACAAATATTTTTAAGCTTTTATAATTAGCTTGCCAGAAAAAATACATTAAACATTGCGCTTAGCCAGTTTTGCTATGACAAACTAAAATAACCAGTTTTGCAGTAACAGTCGGGATGGAAAAGGCGAGTTTTGCCACAACCGCTGTACTTTAACATTATACTGTCTGGTGTATCGACTCCCATAGAGTAATGAAAGGTCAAAATCTTCCATTCCTCGGTATTAGATTTTTTTTGCCCTTTTCCTCGTGGTGAAGGTTTAATGATTGTGTCCATAATTATTTTAATAATAAACTTTAAAATACACTGATAGTAGCTGCAACCTTTAGAAACTTTAGTAAGTCAATATATAAACAAACTGAAAGTCACGTGATCATAAGCTGCGATACCATTGGTCGGCTGCAAAATGACCAGTTTTGCAACAACAGTCGTGATGGAAAAGGCGAGTTTTGCTACAACAGCTAAACTTTAACATTGTTTTTAGATAGGAAATAGCCAGTTTCGGCTGAAAATGAGCACGCAGTCTTGTGTATCGACTCCCATATAACGTCAAAATCTCAATTTCAAAAAAAATGTAAGCCAGTTTTGCTATGACCCGCCTCATTTGACATGGAGTTGTTGCTTTGAAAAAGATCAAATCAAGTATTTCATTTACCTAGTTTAGATAATTAAAGGCACTGTTTTGTAAGGTATCGTTTTGAAAAAAAATTTTATTTCATGTATAATTCAACATTTAAAATACGTTAGCAAAAATAATCATAATAAAGTTTTAAAAACAAAAACATGTTCCTTTGATAAGAATTACCTTGCTAACTTGGAGATTTTCCCTATGTTGATCCATATTCTGTTTTTAGCGAATTTCCTTAAAGGAATGGAATAAGCTATTACCGTAGGTCTCATGGTAAGACCTAAGCCCAAGACCATGTTAACTTTTTATTTTGGGGCCCCCAGAAGCAAAAACACTATTCGTTTGAATTTATACATATATATCTATATATCTATCTATATATATATATATATATATATATATATATATATATGTCTGTTAACACGATAGCGGCCGTAAATATGGTCCGATCTTAATGAAATTTGGTACAGACGTGTAAAGTGGAAATCACTCGGACGAGTTCGTGAACTAGCCCGATCGGACCACCGGAAGGGGGGGTAAAGGGGGGTAAACCCCCCCAAAAATGGGTTTTTTGAGTTTTTCGCATAGAAAATTAAAAATTATCCAATTTTTGCTAGCATTATTGAATTCAGCTCAAAAAAACAAACAATTTAGTAATTTGAATCACTGCTCTATGTCCATTGGTTTCCGAGATATTGAAAGTGGTAAACACAGTACGTTGTCCCAATGTTAACCTTATGGGAAATAAAGAAAATTCTATATCTCGCTTATTTCTCAACATATCTTGATAAAACTTGGTAAATGGCTTCTTCTAGTTCAGATCAACTAAATATTGAATTAAAACCACCCAGTTTTAATATACCCGTAGCAGCAAACCTGCATACTCATTCCCCATGTTATTCTTATGGAGCTTACAAAAACATGTTGAATCTCGGTTTGTTGGATTGAAATATGTTATTTTGCATTTGAAATTCGCTGAGTATGCAGGTCTGCTGCAACGGGGGTATTAATTTTGTAAAAACCAGCCCAACTCACGTATATTTGACTTATAACTAAAAGTATAAACCCAAATCTTGCCCAAATTACATAACGAAGAGGGCACCAAGAGAATGTATAATGAATGATGGATGTTAATTATTGATATATGTAGTCGATTAAAGTCAGGGTGGGGGTTTCCACCACTGGTGATAAGTTTTGAAGTGATTTAAAGAGTAACTACACGACTAGAGCATGTAAAACTATTCCTGATTTATAACTTTATAATTTAAACCTAGAATTTAAGTCTATCATTGACGTTCATGTTTATTACTTTATTTGTTTTTGCCATCTGCTAATTTTACAAACGCGACCATCCAGCTCCCCCTTTGGCGCGCCTCTCGCCTTGGCGCCCAAGGCCTATATGGTAGAGCTGGCCCTGCTCTAATAGCTTATTTTCAATTAACATGTTCACGGCGGCATGGGAGCAATCGCTCCCATGCAGTACCCAAATGCCATCCTAGTGGGAGCGATCGCTCCCAAGGTGCAACGCTTTGGGAGCGATTTAAGGTGTAAGATTTAATTTTAAACTATGATCTGAGCTTGAAATCTGAAACTTTAACAGCACTGCTCAATAGTATATATTATATTCTGTGCACTGGACAGTGCTGCTGACACAATAGATGTGGCAATTACAGTAACTAAGTCAGAGCACCAGGATGGCAGCTAGGAACACAGAAAATCTTGCTGCCGCGAACGTGTTAAATCTCAAAACATTACAATTTTTCATAAATATTACTACTGTGGTATTATTTCTTAATTACTTACATTATACAAATGATAGACTTCAAATTATTCATTTTTTAATTTTTTTTTACTAATCAACTTTACAATAAATAAATACCGTTTCCTAGGATTTTATTCAAGTCATGATGATGTTACCAAAGTAACTGTATGTTTAACTCATCAATCTTTGACTAGATATCCTATTGCTCAAAGTCAGGCAAGAACATCATACTCAGCGAATTTTAAATGCATAACAATATATTTCAATCCAAAATAGCGAGATTTGACGTGTTTTTGTATGCTCCATAAGAATAAGATTGGGAATGAGTATGCAGGTTTGCTGCTACACGTATATTAAAACTGGGTTTTACAGTTGAGCGCCGATTATCCGAACGCCGGTCATCCGAACCGTCGGTTAACCGAACGCCGTAATAATTCATATTTTGAACATGATTCTCAAGCAATTCAAATTTGCGCGCCGACCGAATCTCCCGTCGCGCCGGGTTATCCATCGATATTCTGATCAATTACATAATAAAATTACGTGAATAATTTTTGTTTAATCATTTGTTAGCCTTTTTACTACTAAGAATTACATTACATATATAATTTTAAAATGTTGTCTTTTCATGTTCAATTATCGGAATATTCAGTTATCCGAACACCCCTTATCCCCAATTAGTTCGGATAATCGGCGCTCTACTGTAATTTAATATTTAGTAGATCTGAACTAGAAGAGGCCATTTACCAAGTTTTATCAACATATAATAAGAGAAATAATAAGAATAAGAATAAGAATTCGTTTTTTGTCTTACAGGCTTACAAGCATTGACAAAGTCATATTTCAGCAGTGCAGTACTACTAAGTCCTTAAACTAAACTAATCTACCTAACATAAATATCACAGATAATATTACAAAAGAACATAAAGACATAGATACATACAAAACATTGATACATAAACCTTGGTAGGCCTACTCTTGTCCTAAAATTGGGCAAACTAAGCTCATAAATTTTCAAGAAAACAATTAAAAATATTCAAAATCATATATTTAATTTGGTAAGGCGATTCTTTGCGTCAAAATTGTGGGCTTCAGGCAAGACGGAGAAAGATGGGAGAGGGCTTAAATTGAAGGTCTCCATTCCGTGATGGCGGGAAAAATTGCTTGAAATTCACCATAAAACGAGAAATAACGTAAAATATCTGCCATTTAAAAAACATTGGGATCTAAAAACGTCTGCTTTGTTTACAAAAAACATGTGTTGCTGATGCTTGATTCAAAGCCATATGCTAGATATTGACATATGGTTTTTTTTTAAGGCAGCTAACTATGTTCAATGTACTATAACAAATCAATATTTTAAGTTTAAGATTTTCAGACTTTATAATTACGGGTTTGAGTATATATTTATAATTTTAAATCATAAAGAGTTAAAAGTGTTTGTTTCATTTACGTTATAACAATGATGATTTAATGCCAAATGATCAATGTAATGTAAATATATAAAGTAGAAGTGAAACGGGGAGTCTGGCCCGGGAGAGGGGGGAGGGAGCGGGATTAATCTATAAACATGTATAAAACGTTAGTTTGCTGCAAATCAGCTGATTGTTTAGTTTCGTTTCCTATAATCGTAGTCCCGAAAACTTTTTGGCTGGAAATCTGGACTGGTATAGGCAATTGGTAACTTTTGAGCCAACATTAAGGAACTGAAAACAGTTGTTCCGTGTCAGTATGATGAAAATTTTACTATTCTTAAGTACTGTGATAAAAAGTATCGTACATTACATGGCAAGTAAGGTTTACCGTACTCACTTGAAAAACCCACATGCTTGTCCGGTAAAACAGTAATTACCGACCTATTAACTTATAGTATATTTAGTTACTTGGCCGGGAAGTAGTGTTTTGCCGGACGCGCATGATAGTTTTCGCGCGAGCGAAAGCAAGTGCGGGATTTTCATGCAAGTACAACAAAACATCCCGGCCGTGGAACGTACGATATTTTTCATCATACTACGCAGAAATAAAAAACATACTTTCAATCATAACGTAGTCCTTGCATAAACGTACTTCTCAAACCTTCAAACCTAACCTATAACAAACAGAACAAACATTTGCTACGGATGCAGTGCTGCCACTACATTCATTTAAAAAGAAACCAATAAACTACCAATAAACAAGCATTAAACGTCGGTTTGCTGCAAATCAGCTGATTGTTTACCTCCGTTTTATCCGGCACAGGCCGGAAAAAGTTTATCCGGCCTAGGCCGGCAATGGGTAACTTTCGAGCCAGCAAAAAGGAACTGAAAACAGATGTTTGAGTGTTAGTATGATGAAAACACTATTTCTGCCCTCGTTGAGGATGTCTGTTGTGTGCAGGAGCGTGTATGTACAGTATCCAGGCCCACGACGGAGTCATCACCTGCCTCACATACTCGGCCAGCTACATCATCTCGCTGGGCAGCGATGAGCGACTCTGCGTCTGGGAGAGGTTCCAAGGCCACCTCCTCAACACCATCCAAGTGGTGAGTCTACGGAATGTCAAATCAAGTCAAAAAATTGTTATTCATCGTCATAAATGTACAATTAATTACAATTACGTAAAAAAATCATATGGGTCAAATGATCTGTGCGTGATCTGAGTCCATATCTGGCTGCGTTGTAGTTATAAAACGAAAATATAAAATGGAAGCACTTTTTCTCATAGGGGAAAAAATTACAAAATAATTACAGTTTGAGAAAGACAACTTAAAAATAATTAAATAGAATTAAAAAAAAGGATTTGGAAAACATTTATTAACATTTTTTAACAATGTAAAAAATGTATTTTGTAAAGTAGAAAAAAAAATCATAATATACAAGATCTAAAATGATATAAATTTTAGATTTTCCGATTAACTGAGGCATGGATTTTTTGTTGTAAACAAACTGTAAGAGTAAGCATCTGTAGGGTGGAAGCAGTCAAAGTAGTCCAGTTATGCATCAGTTATACCAGATATTCCAGGCTGATAAGCTATCTCCACCAGCCAGGCAGCGACAACCCTCTTAAATACACTCAGCGACACTCGCAGGTCCCTAATTTCTTTCGGAATTTTACATAACAAACAATTACCTATATAAAACGCATTTGTTAAATTTATAGGTTCAAAAATTCTTGGAACCCGTAATCCAATCATCACTGAATTCCGAGTTTGATAGTCATGTATTCCTGGCATATAGCTTGTGTGTGACTGAAAGTTAGTACAGTGGTAGTAATGCTGGTTAATGCTGATTGCAGTGAGTCATAGGGTTAACCTGCAGACTTCCTTTGTTATAATCTGAAATTGTTAGGTCAATACCATAGGACCTCACTAATTTGAACCTCGATAGTTCGAAAACCTCTGTGATTTGTATATTTTCTCTGTTGCCTTCAAAAAACCTGTTTTGAAAATAATATACTGATAATTTGAAGTGTTTTAATCCATAATATAGCCACTGAAGTTCAAATATTTGTCTTCTCGAGCCCTTAGAATTCAAATTAGTTTGCTGTAATTCAAAACGTTACCTCTTTTAAATCTAAAGTCGACCCTCACAGTTTGAACTGAGGACACCGTAAGTCTCAGAAGTATGGGGGCCCCCCATACTTTGAATTTTTATTCACAATAATCTTTACAGTTCAAACTGCCTACAGTTAAAAACAAATTGGTTGTCCCCTGAATTTCAAACACATCTACTGTAATTGTGCCCATAGTCTATCGATTGTCTACCAAACGCATAGATCACTAGCATAGTGGTTTATTTTGTTATAATTCTCAATTTATAATTCAAATTTGAAAGTTTGTCAGTGTTTATGAAATATAAAACACTCTTGAGCTCAACTGGATTTTCCTTCCAAAAAGGTAAATTCCTTTCTTCACAACGCATCTAACTCCTCACAACATTACCCTCCTCACTTCCTTGTGTTTGGATTCAAACGAACATTTTTCTAATTCAAATGAACGTTTTACATAGACTGACTTGCCCATATAGTATAGCTTACTTTCTGTCCTTAGGTTCACACGTATTGCTGCAGTATGGTGATGTTGACGCACAACCTGCTCATCACTTCCAGACAGGTACGAGGATGTTGTTGATTATTTTTTTCCCTAGTGTTCATTCAAGTAGTTGATTGGTACTACATGTCTTATAGCTCTAACTAAAACTATTGTTACCACTCTCAAAAGAAGATTTTATGAGCTTAATGCTAAAAGTGATCAAGCTAAATGTGACTTTCATTGTTGTTCAGCAAAGATCTCTTAACAAACGCCCAATTGTCCAATCAGTGTTGTTGACTAAAAAGGAAAAATATGATTTTAGCCGAGCTTTAGTCAGATAGTCATAAATATATGAAGTTGATAATTTTTAATAGATGGCTTGATGGTGAATTTCAGACGTGATAGTCTTTAGGTGAAAGTGTGCTTGAAGGAAGAAGAAGAACAGTTTTCTCCTGTCAGAATCCAAAGAGCACTAACTTGTCTATGATTGTCTATGTTACACTATACAGTAAGAGTCCCAAAAACCCGGACTAATGTGGACCGAACGGTGTCCGGGTTTGTGAAAATTCCGAGTTATTGGGAAATGAGTAAAAATAAGAAAAAATAAGAATAGTTTCTGTTATTTCTATAAGAAATCAGTTATTTATTGCAAAGTAAAAAATATGAAAACTATATAAGTTACAAAAAAAACTTAAAGAAAAACCGAAACTATGTTAAGTATGCCACACCGTGCTCTGGCCTTGGATCTCAATGCACTTTATTGCTCTGGCAGGCTTTCCGAGTTATCCAGAATTACGGGTTATCGAATTCCGAGTTTGCGGGACTCTACTGTACACATTCCTACAGAGCCTGTTGATAGGATAAGGAGGGGAAAGTTATCTAAGGTTGATGTTTGGGGGTACCTTGGATTTTGTCACCAACAATGGGAACCCCAAACATCAACCTTGGAATATTTTCCCCTCCCTATCCCATCAACAGGCTCTGTAGGAATGTATATAGTGTAACTTAGACAATCAGAGATAAGTTTGTGCTCTTTGGATTATGGGATTATGGAAGGAGAAAACTGTTCTTCTTCTTCTTCCTTCCTACTATACAATGAACTCCCTCCTATCTGAAAAAGCCATTGGCTTTGAAAATTCTTTTTTTTAGTGTTTTGTATTTTTATGTGAACTCCTCGGCAGTTCTAACCACTAGGTAAGTCTGCTGATTCCCCTATCCTATCCCGATTTTTTACGACTCAGGTCTAGAGCCCAAACTTCGCCAAAATGATATAACCTCAAACTATTTATCTGGAAGCTCGACTATCGGTATATTGTTCAATATTGTTTTCTTAACGATCTGATGTTAACATACAATGATTTTGCTATAGGAACGAACACCAGCTTATCAGATATAAAAGTTGTACCTATGGAGGATATTTTATCCTGAAATAAAGGATATTTTAAGTTTGATGTGGACACTCTTATGATGGTGTACTATGGATATGTATCTTCTCAACTACGGCATGTTTTTTTGGGGTAATTCAGATAGGGGACGAAAGGTGTTTTAAGTTTCAGAAGCGAATCCTTCGCAATATATATTCACTTAAAACCAGAGATTCTTGCAGGCAAATTTTCAAAAATAACAAAATTCTTACTTTTCCCTGCATATATACACACTTAACTGTTTTTATAAAAAAATGGCAAATTTTCCTTTTCATTCAGATTTTCACAGCTATAATACCAGGCACAGCTATAATAACCTTTCATGCCCCTGACATCAATCTTCCACATTGGAAACTACTCCTTACTACTCAGGTATTAAGTTGTAATATAATGGCCTGCCAAGCTCCATAAAAGATTCAAAAAATCTAAACGAATTAAAAAAACTTTTGTTTAATTTTTTATATGATCGGTGTTGCTACAAAATTGAGGATTTTTACAAGTAGACCTCTGCCACAATCATAAAATGCCATAAAATGCCACAAATGGGGAATGTATTATATTTTGTTTTAGCGGTTTTAGTTTAGTTAAGATGCTGAAACTAAACATGCTGAAAATAAACGATGCTGTCGCGTCGCGTGCGACTACGGCCGACAGCTACAGGTCATGCGCTTCCCCATGGTGCACGACAAGAGGGACTGACGCAGAGCGTAAAGTGTCCACATTTTGATGCTGCAGTAGACTCTCAATAGTTTGACACTCGATATTTCGACACTGTATAGTTTGACATCTGCTGATACTCAATAAACATTCTAATACTCCCAAGTATTTTGTCCAGTGATAATTTTTGGGACCTATATTATGATAAAACTGAGTAAAATAGATGTGCAATGGTTTAGGTTTATGGTATTTAATAAATTTAGGAGATGTACATGTACAACCAGTATTTTTAAAGCGTTTATTAATGTGAAATCCCATATACTCCTTATAGTTCGACATTTTGATACTTCGACACCCCTGAAGTCCACTAAGTGTCAAACTATGGGGAGTCTACTGTATTTCTGTTTGTATTGTTCTGAAACGAATAAAGGATGTTTTGATTTGATTTGAATCGTGATGTTGGCAGGGTTCGCTGGTGGTGTGGGACGTGTGCTCGGGCGAGCCGGTGCGGATCGTGCAGCTCGGCCACTCGGACGGCTGCGTGTTCGTGCACCAGATCGTCCTCGTCAACGACAGCGTAGCGTGTGACTACGGCCGACAGCTGCGGGTCGTGCGCTTCCCCATGGTGCACGACAAGATGGACTGACGCGAGCGACGCACGGCGTAAAGTGTCTTCTGTGATGTCGGCGACTGAATCGTACTGATAGACATTCCGTTGCTTGGCCTTGATGAGTCTCTTTTTGTGAATTTCAAGTGGACGTAACTTGACTAAGCTGTTGATAACTATCTGCTGGTGACTGTTTGATTAATTATTTACTCGAGCAGGCAAAAACTTTTATCCCAAGGAAACGAGCGTAGCCATTTTCAGAATCAAGGTCCTTGGCGATAAGTAAACGATAGCGTATAGAAGGTAATGAATCAGCTGATTGGAAATCCACACTTTGGTGGATTTACACGGGTTGAGTGAAACTGGGCGAGTTAGTGATCGAGAAGGTATTTTGTTACACTCACTCTTATAGTAACCAAACTGATGACAAACTACACTAAAAAAAAACAGCAATTCATGGGATGGTTGCAGACAGGATGGAGTTTCTGTAATGCAGAGGAGTTTATGATTCTGAATCTGAGGAAATCATGCATACACATCATATTTGCTGCCAGCTTTACTCTTCTAAATGTTCCTAACCTATATCCCTAGTAGACTCGCCCAGACTGATCACACCAAGCAAGTTGTTGAACAGAGAGTAGCAACTCATCCGTCTTAACTCGCCCGCCAACTCGAGCCGTGGAAATCCGCCCTTAGTCACTATCAGCTCTGGCTCTGTAAGGGTTTAAACTGTGTGGACAACCCATGCAAAGTGATGCTGATAGTTGAGAGTATTGCCTTCTTATGGTAGGCATGAAACAAGTGATAATGGCAGAAGGGGTATAAACCCTTCTGAAAGCGAAATTTGTATTTGCAGTATCCATGATTGTATTTTTGAAATTCATCGTAGCGAAGGATTTGATTATTTAGACTTTTCCATTCACTTCTTGTGCTAGTTCGGCATGAGAAGTGAATAGAAAAGTCCAAATAATCAAACAGTAATATATGAGTGTTGACTTGGTGTCACTAGTTCCTTTTTCAATCCTGGTTAGCTCAAAAGCTAGCACACTTTTAAAGACAATGGAAAGTCTACTTCAGTATCTATAGTTAGTGGTGGTATAATGGGAAAGTATCCTGCTCCAAGATGGGTCTGCTGTGACAGACTGTGAAGTCTTAAAAACATTTATACTTAAGTTTCCAAGCAGTAAATCAAAAGCTAGGTAATTATGATTATGTAAGTTTGATTCTTTTGGCATAAGAAAACCTCTTAAAGAGATTTTTTTTTTATGAGAAGGGGGTAGGGTTTCATTACAGCAAAGAATGGAAGTATTTTACTGGATATAAAACAACATGTATCATGCTGAAGTTATGAAGTATTTTACACAAATGTGCAATGCTTAAAAAAATAATGGGTTTTAAACCTCTTGTTAATACAATAGAAGAGCATCGTGGAACAGTTTTGCAAACTTAACCATTTGAGTTGCTCTTTTATTTATTATTTCTAATGGTTTACCAATTACCAATATAACTTTATAAAAGAATAAACCAACAACCCCTCAGATGAATTTGTTTAAGTTGCACATCGGTGGTGCATTGGAACTTCAATATCTTTACTCTCAAGGCATTTCACCTAGTTTAAATTTATTGTTACCTTAGTCCTCTTACGATGTAGAAGTCCCCAATGGTAATACATGGGCTCAGAAAGTAACAGACATTTTGCCGCTGCTACGACAAACACAGTTAATCCTCGCCTGGGGCTGAAAGCTCCACCCCCCGCTGCTATGTGAGGCGAGTCACTATCGACTAAATTCATTTTTCATTTCTTTAACGGCCTTTGTTCGTTGTCGGCAATCAAGAACACTTTTGTAGACTGTGTCTGCAATAGATTTCTTCCATGTCGATTATTTTGTATGGCATGTCGAGCCATTGATAAGTTTCACAATAGGATAGAAGATTATTGGTTCTTCTTCAGGCATAAAATCACTATTGAGTAAACTTGCATGACCCCAGAACAATGTTATGGTTATTTTTTCGTGTTTGGTGGGATTTTTTAATGAGCGCCAGCCGTTTAGAAACAGTAAAAAAGATACGGTCAACAGTGAGACTTGGCTCACATACAGGGTGTCCGGAAATTATGGTAAAATATTTTAGTATATGGTAGAGGTAAAAATAAGAAATACCCCCGTCGCAGCAAACCTGCGTACTCAGCGAATTTCTTAAGAATTAATTTTTCTTTGGGAGCTTATTTAACTTGTTTCGAACATTTTATGTAGTTAATGCAAAAAGTATATTACACATCAATTCAAGAGCTTTAGATATAAGGGAAATTATCATGGGAATCATACTGGTATCCGCTCTAGCTTTCTGTTATTCTTATAATTATTAGTCTAAATTTTTTTTTAACTGTCTTGTTATAGTATAAAAATGTAGGCAAACATACAATCAATAATCTAAAATCAGTCAAAATCAAAGTAAACAAATTAAATCCAAACATATGATTCATCTTAAAAATTAAAAAAGCTTGTTGCAGCAAACTTGCATACTCAGTTAATTTCTAAAGGATTTATGTTTTTATATGTAGGCATATTCTACATTAGTTAGGGAAGTTGTTGTTTTGATTATTTAGTTTTGTTTAAATATTAATTTAACTAAAGTAAATTTTATCATTCATGTTCTTATTTCTCAATAATTCATATTTTAATAATTTTTAATAAATGTATACTTGTTATAGTACATAAAAGTCAGCAAACATGTTATCAATCAACTCAGATCCAAGGAATAAAAACAAATCAATCATCACATGAAAAAATTAAACTGAATCATATGGTTTGTAAAATAAATTTTTAAATCCCATTTTTGGGGAATTCAATGAAAAATTTAGGTATTTATACCAGAATTTGGATAGTTTATATCCCTTCAGGGGACAATGTACTGCATTTAGTAGATCCAATATCTCAGTAACCGATTGATGTAGAGTAATCATTCAAAATGCTATATTGTTTATTTTTTTAAGCTGAATTCAATTTTGACACTTAAATTTACAAAAAATTAATATAAAGATATTAAATCCTAAAAATAAATTTTATTTTGTCTAAAAATCCTCCTTAGAGTTAACTTATCACACTGGTTTTCGAACTCGAAGTAATAAATGTCACTCTAGACGTATGTACCAAATTTCATCGCGATCGGTCCTTTTTTACAAAAGTTATCGCGCCTACGGACAGGTATATATATATATCCTTATATATATATATATATATATATGAAAATGAACGAACGGTGTTTTTGGGGTCTGGGGACATCAAAATGATAAGTTACGGTGGTCCCGTGCTTAAGTCTTACCACGCCGCCTACGGTAATAGCTACTTCCCTATAGGGGGAAATTCGCTAAAATGTAGGCAAACATACAATCAATAATCTAAAATCAGTCAAAATCAAAGTAAACAAATTAAATCCAAACATATGATTCATCTTAAAAATTAAAAAAGCTTGTTGCAGCAAACTTGCATACTCAGTTAATTTCTAAAGGATTTATGTTTTTATATGTAGGCATATTCTACATTAGTTAGGGAAGTTGTTGTTTTGATTATTTAGTTTTGTTTAAATATTAATTTAACTAAAGTAAATTTTATCATTCATGTTCTTATTTCTCAATAATTCATATTTTAATAATTTTTAATAAATGTATACTTGTTATAGTACATAAAAGTCAGCAAACATGTTATCAATCAACTCAGATCCAAGGAATAAAAACAAATCAATCATCACATGAAAAAATTAAACTGAATCATATGGTTTGTAAAATAAATTTTTAAATCCCATTTTTGGGGAATTCAATGAAAAATTTAGGTATTTATACCAGAATTTGGATAGTTTATATCCCTTCAGGGGACAATGTACTGCATTTAGTAGATCCAATATCTCAGTAACCGATTGATGTAGAGTAATCATTCAAAATGCTATATTGTTTATTTTTTTAAGCTGAATTCAATTTTGACACTTAAATTTACAAAAAATTAATATAAAGATATTAAATCCTAAAAATAAATTTTATTTTGTCTAAAAATCCTCCTTAGAGTTAACTTATCACACTGGTTTTCGAACTCGAAGTAATAAATGTCACTCTAGACGTATGTACCAAATTTCATCGCGATCGGTCCTTTTTTACAAAAGTTATCGCGCCTACGGACAGGTATATATATATATATCCTTATATATATATATATATGAATACCCCCGTCGCAGCAAACCTGCGTACTCAGCGAATTTCTTAAGAATTAATTTTTCTTTGGGAGCTTATTTAACTTGTTTCGAACATTTTATGTAGTTAATGCAAAAAGTATATTACACATCAATTCAAGAGCTTTAGATATAAGGGAAATTATCATGGGAATCATACTGGTATCCGCTCTAGCTTTCTGTTATTCTTATAATTATTAGTCTAAATTTTTTTTTAACTGTCTTGTTATAGTATAAAAATGTAGGCAAACATACAATCAATAATCTAAAATCAGTCAAAATCAAAGTAAACAAATTAAATCCAAACATATGATTCATCTTAAAAATTAAAAAAGCTTGTTGCAGCAAACTTGCATACTCAGTTAATTTCTAAAGGATTTATGTTTTTATATGTAGGCATATTCTACATTAGTTAGGGAAGTTGTTGTTTTGATTATTTAGTTTTGTTTAAATATTAATTTAACTAAAGTAAATTTTATCATTCATGTTCTTATTTCTCAATAATTCATATTTTAATAATTTTTAATAAATGTATACTTGTTATAGTACATAAAAGTCAGCAAACATGTTATCAATCAACTCAGATCCAAGGAATAAAAACAAATCAATCATCACATGAAAAAATTAAACTGAATCATATGGTTTGTAAAATAAATTTTTAAATCCCATTTTTGGGGAATTCAATGAAAAATTTAGGTATTTATACCAGAATTTGGATAGTTTATATCCCTTCAGGGGACAATGTACTGCATTTAGTAGATCCAATATCTCAGTAACCGATTGATGTAGAGTAATCATTCAAAATGCTATATTGTTTATTTTTTTAAGCTGAATTCAATTTTGACACTTAAATTTACAAAATACCCCCGTCGCAGCAGACCTGCGTACTCAGCGAATTTCCATAGGATTTATTTTGTATATGTGAGCAACTTAATCATTCATGAGCTTTAAACATGAGGAAAATTAACAAGGAGACCACATTGGTTTTCATTTGTACCGGTAACACATACACGGTGGTCCCGTATTTTATATAATTCTTAGTCTTTTAATTAAAAAAAAGTAATCTTGTTATAGTATATAAATGTCAACAAACATATAATCAATAAATTCAAAACACTCAAAACAAACAAATAACTTAATCTCATGAAAAAAATCAATTCAATCATATGGTCAGTTTTATAATTACAGTAAACACCCCTGTTATAGCAGACCTGGATCTCCAGCCAATTTCAATAAAACATATCATCAATCCTCATCATTGTAAACATAACATAATATTATGTTACATTTTCAGGCAGTTTAGACCAAGACACATCCCCCCTCCAAATGCTCATACTTTCATTATTAAATTTAAAAATAATTTATATATTTTTTGATATAGTATATATTTTCTAAAAAATCTTGATCAAGGAACTCTAACTATTCAAAATAAACACAAATAAAATATTCATCACTTGAAAATTTGATCATATGTTCAGAATTTTTTTTTAATCTGTCAAATCAGGGTAACTATACTTTTTGGAGGGTAAAATTAAAATAATATTGGACAACGTACTGTGTTTAGCACTTTCAATATCTCAGCAACGGATTGACGTAGAATAATAATTCAAGATGCTAAATTGTTCATTTTTTTAAGCTGAATCCAATTTTGACACTTAAATTTACAAGAAAATAATATAAAGATATCAAATCCTAAAAATAAATTTTATTTTGTCAAAAAACCCTCCTTAGAGTTAACTTATCGCGCTGGTTTTTGAACTCGAAGTAATAAATATTACTCTAGACGTATGTACCAAATTTTATCGCGATCGGACCTTTTTTACGAAAGTTATCGCGCCTACGGACAGGTATATATATATATATCCTTATATATATATATATATATGAAAATGAACGAACGGTGTTTTTGGGGTCTGGGGGCATCAAAATGAAAAGTTACGGTGGTCCCGTGCTTAAGTCTTACCATGCCGCCTACGGTAATAGCTACTTCCCTATAGGGGGAAATTCGCTAAAATTAATATAAAGATATTAAATCCTAAAAATAAATTTTATTTTGTCTAAAAATCCTCCTTAGAGTTAACTTATCACACTGGTTTTCGAACTCGAAGTAATAAATGTCACTCTAGACGTATGTACCAAATTTCATCGCGATCGGTCCTTTTTTACAAAAGTTATCGCGCCTACGGACAGGTATATATATATATCCTTATATATATATATATATATATATGAAAATGAACGAACGGTGTTTTTGGGGTCTGGGGACATCAAAATGATAAGTTACGGTGGTCCCGTGCTTAAGTCTTACCACGCCGCCTACGGTAATAGCTACTTCCCTATAGGGGGAAATTCGCTAAAATGTAGGCAAACATACAATCAATAATCTAAAATCAGTCAAAATCAAAGTAAACAAATTAAATCCAAACATATGATTCATCTTAAAAATTAAAAAAGCTTGTTGCAGCAAACTTGCATACTCAGTTAATTTCTAAAGGATTTATGTTTTTATATGTAGGCATATTCTACATTAGTTAGGGAAGTTGTTGTTTTGATTATTTAGTTTTGTTTAAATATTAATTTAACTAAAGTAAATTTTATCATTCATGTTCTTATTTCTCAATAATTCATATTTTAATAATTTTTAATAAATGTATACTTGTTATAGTACATAAAAGTCAGCAAACATGTTATCAATCAACTCAGATCCAAGGAATAAAAACAAATCAATCATCACATGAAAAAATTAAACTGAATCATATGGTTTGTAAAATAAATTTTTAAATCCCATTTTTGGGGAATTCAATGAAAAATTTAGGTATTTATACCAGAATTTGGATAGTTTATATCCCTTCAGGGGACAATGTACTGCATTTAGTAGATCCAATATCTCAGTAACCGATTGATGTAGAGTAATCATTCAAAATGCTATATTGTTTATTTTTTTAAGCTGAATTCAATTTTGACACTTAAATTTACAAAAAATTAATATAAAGATATTAAATCCTAAAAATAAATTTTATTTTGTCTAAAAATCCTCCTTAGAGTTAACTTATCACACTGGTTTTCGAACTCGAAGTAATAAATGTCACTCTAGACGTATGTACCAAATTTCATCGCGATCGGTCCTTTTTTACAAAAGTTATCGCGCCTACGGACAGGTATATATATATATATCCTTATATATATATATATATGAAAATGAACGAACGGTGTTTTTGGGGTCTGGGGACATCAAAATGAAAAGTTACGGTGGTCCCGTGCTTAAGTCTTACCACGCCGCCTACGGTAATAGCTACTTCCCTATAGGGGGAAATTCGCTAAAATGAACGAACGGTGTTTTTGGGGTCTGGGGACATCAAAATGAAAAGTTACGGTGGTCCCGTGCTTAAGTCTTACCACGCCGCCTACGGTAATAGCTACTTCCCTATAGGGGGAAATTCGCTAAAAGAAGTTTATATAATCAGAGGTCTTAAAGTGCTTAATTTTCGGTCTGTAGTCTGTTGTGATTTTTACATATTTAATTATTTCTCACGAACCTCTTAACGTAAAAACATCAAACTTGGTACATGGATGATCACTATTAAGAAGTATTTTTATAAGAAGTGTCAAATTTATACTTTAAACTATGTAACAATGGTGGCTGTTTTTGTTTTCAAAGCTAAATATCTTAAATACCATAAATTTCAGAACCATTATAAAAGAGATAGAAAGATGCGAAATTCAATCCAATTAACACTGATATTAAGATTGTAATGTTTGGATAAATAATAATGGAGAAATTGTAAATTTTCCGAATAATGACATGAAAATTTCAGGCCGCACTAAAGGACCGTGCTTTTATTCAGAAAAACTATACAATTTATCCGTTATTTATTTGATGATGCTTTCCGTTATTTAATCCAATCATCATAATCTTAATATCAGCGTTAATTTGGTTATTTTTTCGCAACTTGTTCTCTCTTCTAAAATTTTAGGTTTTTATGATAATTAGCTTTGAAAAAAATCACCATTTTGAAATGGTACAAAGTAGAAATTTGATACTTATAACAAAATTAGTTCTTGATTGTGGCTTTGCATGTACAAAGTGTGAAAAGGCTCGTATATGTTAAGATGCTCGTATTTAAGTATGTAAAAAATGCAAATAGACACACAGACGGAAAACAAAGCACTTAAAGACCTATGTTTAAATCAAAGTTTTTTCCTACAACCGTGCGTAAAGTGTCAGTTTAGGCACCGAAAACCAATCATAAAACAGCTGTTTAGTGAGGAGCGAGCGATTAAGTCTTTGGAGCGAGCGTAAAAGTCTTTGCGCTCGCCACGTGGTTACTTTCATGCTCGCCAGCTGATTTTGCATTGTTACTCAGCGCGCCTTTCCGCTTCCGACTGGGCTTGACTTGTTTATAACTTCAAAGTGGCGCATTCAGCTACAATGGATGTAATAATTGATGACAAATTCGGACTTACTCCACCTGATATTAGTGAATTAGTGAAATAAGTTTCTTGAAACTTATTACCTCATAAATCTAGGAACCCTTACGAAAATAAATATGAAGAATTTAAGCAAACATAATGGCGCATTCAGCTACAATGGACGTAAGTAACTGTGATTGTATTTATCGTTTGGGAAATTAAAAATGCAGTTGTAGGAAAAATTTAGTATGTATTTCGTGTGTAAAGCGTCTTTCTCGCTTTCGCTAAAAATACCGCGCTCCGCTACACGTCGTGCGGTATTTGTTTAGCTCAAGCGAGAAAGACGTACTTTATGCTCTTAATACATAAATAACTATTTCCTATTTTTATCTCTACTATTATATTCTAAAATATTTTACCATGATTTCTGGACAGCCTTATAAGCTCTAGCTCTTTAAGTGAAATTGGTTACTAGATTCCACTGTTTTTATTAAGTTATCACTTATCAGTTGATTGTCTTGAACATAATCCAAGAGAATTATCACCAGAAATAAATATCAAAGACTACGAGTCTTGGGTATTTATTTTAGCAGAATTGTGAACTTGAGATGAAAAATGTGAAAGTTACTTAACATCTTTTTAGATCCATTAACAATTATATTATGTATACCAAAGAAGGCAACCAAATGCTCTGTGGTTGTCATGAGTTTGTTAGAGATAGTACGGTTATGAAAAAAATTGTAGAACTATCGTCCTATGGAAGATGAAGTTTAATCTCTAATTAATGTTGACTTAATTTTGTTTTTGTTAGAAATTTATTGATGAAACTCCTGACTTTATGCATTGAAATGTATTAGAAGTAATGAGTTAATGAATTTGATTTGATGAAGAATAATGTATCAGCTTTAATCTAACAAATTTATAAATTATGCTTTAATTTTAATAATTTACGCTTTTTATTATGGATTTGATCCAATTCTTAATTCAATTTAGAACGCCTAAATGGAGCAGCTTACTTTCATGGCCTTTACTACGGAAATATAAATGTCGAAAAGGAACTGAAATATATTTATTTCAGTAATAATTTATTTAACTGTAGAGTGTATCAGATCTAATTATTAAATGTTTTTAAAGTATAACTTGAAAATAATTAAAATTTGTTTAATGTTTTAAATGTAAAGATGTTTTGTAAATAACTTTTATACAAACTTGTATTATACTTGTACTCAAGTTTTAATATCTTGAATTATTGTTAGTACTTTTTAAATTATTTTTGTTTAATTATATAATTTATGCTTAAGCACAACATATCGTTCATGCAGTAAGGCAGCAAATGTTGACGATTGACCAAAATAGTGTTTTGATAGACTTGTTATTTTGTGTGAATAAAATTGAAAATCACAAAGTCGTTTACTGTCAGTCCATAATCTCAGTTCATTATTTTACCTTAAAGGTAACCATTCGCGTACGTGCTTTGCATGCCATGCATTAATCGTCATGCAATCCTACAACATTGGTCTAGTGAGTAAAAAAGCCCACATACGTATCGGCACGGCGTGCTTTTACTCATAAGACCAATGTTGAAGTATTGCACGGCGTGGAAAGCACGTACGTGAATGGTCACCTTAAGACTGCATTTGTTCTGATTATTTAAAATTAAATGTGAACGTTTATTGATAATCTCTTGACTATACTCAATTCCACATTGACCTCTCAGTACAGGCCTTATGGGACAATGCAGTTCTATTACCTATGTTGGATATATTTGTTTACTAATATTCATAACATTTTATCACTAAATCATCAGCTGACCATAACATAATTTGGTTAATACAACTTAAATTGCCATTTGAAATACAAGGCATATGGCAATTCCATATTGAAAGGTGAACGCGGAACCGAGGATAGGATGTTTAGGAAAAAACCTCATAGTAAATAAATATACTTTATTGATTTGATTTACAACATATACATATTTATACTATATAAATTATAATTAAGTAGACAAAATAATCATGCTTTAAATTTTCCTTTTTCAGTCAACAATAAATAGTTAACAACAATAATTATTTCTGTACATGTTAAAAAAAAACTAAGTTACAGAGACAAAATTCCAACCTTACATAAATACATAGACAATTTTTAAATCATAAAAGAATTATATATACGAATTACATTTTTTAAAGCCATTTTAAATAAGAAGTGAACTTGGAAACTTCTTCGAGGTTCTATGATTAATGAATAAAAAAATATATATAATTCATGACTCATGGCATTTCATTACTTGGTGTTAAAATTCCACCAGATACTATCAGTTGCATCTTCATCTCTTTATAACTAAGCTGCCAACAACTGGGGATTAATTAATGTTTGAGTTAACAAAAAATATATATACATCAGTGGTGGTCATCACAATTTCCAGTCTACCATTTTACTGCTATAAGTCAAATAATAATAATGTGATTCTTTGATAAAACAGTAAATTTCTTTTATAAGATCTCGATTTATGTTTTCGACTTCAAAACCACAATATTGAATCCAAACAAACATATTTAACCAATGAATGATGAAAATATAAATGTTTCACATGATAGCAATTGAAGAAGTAAAGTAAAACTAAATGATGGGGAGATGTTATAACAATGAGAACATTATAAGGGAAGATACTAAAACAAATGAGAACATTATAAACACTAAAAGCAAGATACAAGTATATGATGCACACTATTTCAACTAAATATACTTTACCGTATTCTTTATTATCTTTGGCCTTTGTAATGATCGTTTTCAGTCTGATACTACTTTAAAATTACTTTTTTAACAATACAATATTATTTTCCTGGAAATCCATGCTTTAAATTCATTTCTATTTTCATGTTGATTGAATATTTTGGCGTTTGGTGGGCTTTGAATTGGATTGCAAGTTCAAGTTGATGGAATGAGTAGCAAGCACATCAAGAACAGTCCTGAAGTCCAATTTTCCAGTTTCTTGCACTTAAACAATTAATTCCTTATTCTATCCATAAGAACTAATATTTAAGCATTGATGATATAAAAAATACTTTGACTGGCCTGAGGTTATTTACACAATTCATTTAATTAGTATTGTGATGATATTTATTTGGTATTTATATTTCCTTCTGGTCCTATGATTTATTGAGCTCCTCTGAACAATTGTTTAACTCAAATTTTAAAAGCAAAGACTTCAAAAACACATTATAAGAAGATATATGTCTCTTAAGTCTGTTTATAATTAATTATCTATTCATTGAATAAAATCTTTGCTCGTCATATTACATGGTGCAGTTAATTAAGGTTTGAATTTAAATTACAATGGTAGTTACAATAAATATGAGTGGGATCTGCTTTGCTTGATTGTGATTGAACATGATTCTTAAAATAAAATAAAAAATAATATATTTTACAAATTAAATAAAATATTCAAAGAAATACAATAAATAGATGCTTTAATAAGAATAGTACAAAATCAAAAATATGCTAAATAACTGTAAAATTCCATTTATACTTCTTTATACCATAAAAACTATAAAAAAACAGTTCTGAAAGATGATTTTTAAGACACTTCCTCAAATTATAAAAGATAACTTCAGTTGAAAATACAATATAAAAGTCTCTAGCATGGCAATGAATAAATGTTACAAAACTATAGATGACTTTTATGTCAAATCATGTGATGCAATACATCCATCTGTCTAATCTCAAGTGATAAAAATAGGTCAGAAGTGATGTTAATTAGCTTGCGCTTATTCTAAGTAAATTGTACTAAAAGATAATTACTTCCTAATTGAGCTGTTAAAATCTTGGAACTTAATCTAATCTTGAGTTAGTCCAGTACAGTGGCTTTCATTACCTGTTTTAACGGTTTGTGATGTTACTTACCCCAACTACCTGGAGCTATAAGCCACAATATCAAACGAAACTTTAGTCTTCAATCTACAAAATTAATCACTAGATTTGGCTCCATTCGACACTTTTTTAAGACCGTCTTTCCCAAAGGACCGGATAGATTCCATCAGCAGGTCTCTGGGGTCGACATTGGGCGGGGGAAGAAACTTGACCCCTTTGCGTTCTCCGACTGGCTTCAGCAGTGGCATCATAGGGGGAGGAGGGGGGATCGAACCCGCGACCTCTGCCTTGGCTTGAGATATAGAGCTACTGGAAGACGACCTCAAACGAACATTGTTTAAAGAACTTTCTCTTCCAGCCTCTTTGACATTCGCCGAAGTTATCGATATGCTAGGAGTGCTAAATGTTCTGTTGTATGAAGTCTTTGGGACGGACAAAGTTGGATTCGATGAATTATTTGGTGAACTGACACTTGTATCTTTTTGTATTGTGGATGACACCACAGGTTGTAAATTGTTTGAGTTTACAGTTGAAACCCTGAAACCTTTTACAACGGGTTGCAAACTAACTGGGAATTTCCTATCGAGAGTTTGACTCTGCTTGATATAAATACTGGAGGAGGGCATTTTCTGATCTTTATCAGAAGATATATTTACACTGGAGACATTAGATGGTTTAAACCCACTGGATATGTTGATGTAGCTAGTTTGAGGAGCCTCGCTTAGCGAGTTGATGTGTGACGGCTGGGAAACTGTCCTTTTCAGAGCGGAAGTTGCTGGAAGGTTTTCGACAAAACCACCTGATCTAATTTTGGACTGTGTTTTCACTTCTGTAGTAGTGTCAGTTTTGTTACTTGACATAACGCTTTTAGATTGGGGCTCATGACTCCCATTCGAGAAGTTTAATGTACTGTTGAAATTTGGCACAGCTGGGCTGTTATAAGGTGCTTTGTTTCTCGATGAGTTTTCAACATTACTTTGTAATTCCTTATACTTGAGCGTGCCAAAGTATTCTGAAATTGGCCTTTTTTGTGGCACTCCAAACCGCCTTGCTAAAGAATCTACTCCGATGAAACCTTCATCATCTCCATTTTGTTTTGAAACATCTTCTGTCTCAGAATTATGTTTATTAATATTTCTTACTTCGACATGTTTTAACCTTGTCTGATCAAAACTGTTGCCTGCATAGGACTTCTTCAATTCCACAGACCTCACAATAGGTATTCTTGACAAATCACTAATACTTTTCGACTTTCCATCTAATTTATAATTGTCATTTTTCAATGAAAAAGAAAATTCGTTTTTAGGTGGACTAGGATTAGAAACTACTGACTTTACCATAGAGTGTGGTTCTTGATTCTTATCTGACCCTGTTAAAGAATCCTGTACTGTCGGTTTTTTACCAAACCCTGAAATATATTCACCATCATTTTTTATGGAGACTTGACGTTTTGGCCGTTCGCTCCAAGTCGACAAGTTGATTGACGGTGGTCCTCTTGGCACATAGGAAGACTTAGTGGATTCTTCTCCGATTGAAGCTCTATGTTCAAATGTTTGTACAGGTGTTTTCCACTTATCTCTGCTCTCTTCCGACTGTGGTTCCTCCCATGAGCCACTTGAGACTTTCTCGATGTCAGCTTCAGGAACTGGAGAATCTCTGCAGCGAATAAAATATTAATTAATTTATATTCAAGATGCCAAAACTACTGAAAAATTAAGATTATTGACAAAGTGGGATCAGTATAGTCTTCATTTGATTTACTGTAAAGAAGCATTGACAAATAAGTATGGAAGGCTACACTTTTTGCTGAATTTTCTATAACAACGAAAATCAGACCCAACCGTCTCTTAGTAATATTTTTATGTACTTGCCAGTGACGAGGCGCGACATTTTGTTTGGTCGCCACATTAATATTTTTACAATACTACTGGAAAGATAAAACTTGAGGAAAAGTTATCATAATGAAGTAAAAATTCAAGATACAATTGAACACCGGCCTAGCCACTAGTGCTTGCTTACGAATGGAGCATTTGAAGCATACGTTTGAATGCCAATGGCGATTCATTTGAGGAATTTTCAGTAAAAACTAATATAAACAACAAGGAAGTGTAAACTATTATTCACTAAACATTTAAATGATCTATTTTTTCTGGTCATCGCTGAATCCAGAGATGACCGCAAGTTTCGCCAATAGTACCCTATAGAATAATAATGACTACGTGTAATTGTTTTTCATAGGTCTTTAATGAGGGGAACTAAGACAGCATTTTTGCTTATGATAAAAACATCCACTAAAACAATTGGTGAGTAACTGCGAATGAAGAACATCAGTAAAAGAAGATCGTGTGTTAACTGCACAGACCCTTATTATTTTCGGCCCCATCATACAAACAAAGCATTGTACCACTCAAGGTTGAATTAAAAGGGATTCACACCCTGTTCCCAGGATGGGAATTAAAAGCCATCCTGTCACTATAGCTAATTAGATACTATCTGTTACCGAAAAATTGTATGTGTAAGTTAAATTGATCCTGCTTTGAGCCCTACTTCCTCACTTTATTAGTTTTTTATTAGAATCTTTTATCTAACTGAAATTACCATTACTAACCTCTGCTGAAGGTGAGGAGTGCTCTCCGTTTCTTCAATACTGGAGGACAGGTTTGCGTGGGATCTGCTCAGTATGTTGCGTAAGACCTGAAAACAAACAGTCTCATTAGTTATGCACACCTTATGATATTTTTTTTAACTCTGAAGAAACAGTTTAATGTGTTATTTTAGTAAATGTTTTAAAATTTATAAAAAATAAAATAATGCTTTAAATAAACGCTATCAGGAAACTGACACATACTTTCTCCCTTCAAGTCATTTAAAACCAGAAAACATATTAGTGAAATAAAACAAATTAACAATTAATTATCACACCAATATATACCAAATGTTATCAAAATCGGTTAGTAAATAACAGAGATATAGATTTTTAAATATTTGCCATAAGAATAACATTGGACAACGTACTGCGTTTACCGCCGAACTAAAATATCAATTATCTCCGCAACCAGTTGACGTAAACTACTGATTCAAAATTCTAGATTATTTAGTTTTTCAAGTCAAATTTAATGGTTCAAGTATATTTTCTTTAGAGGTCACGGATTTTGTGAAATTTGAAAAATATGAATTTTTTAACACTTAAACCCCCATAACTTCTGAACCTGAATTTTTACAGACATGCGGGTGGTGTCATTTTGTTTGTTATCTTAAGCACTAAAAACCATGAAATTTTTATCAAAATCGTCAGAGCCGTTTTTGAGAAATTTGGATTTTTGTCATTTTTTATGGGTTTTTATGGGGTAAATACCCTTAGAAATCAAAAATTCAAAAAAAATGAAAAATACGCCTGGAGATACCACGGCTTTATACCTACATGCCAAATTTCATGAAAATCGGACCACTGGTGTCGTCTCTAGCTTTGTTTACATCCACACACACACAGACAGACAGACACCACGCCAAAAACCACTTTTTTTGATTCAGGGAGCACTAAAACGAATATATCCACTAACAACTCAAATTCGAAAATTTTTACGAAAACAATACTTTCTCCATATACTATGTTATGTATAGGGGGGAGAAAGTAAAAAATTAATTTTAGAAACACTGATTTGAATATTGAACACCAAGTTGTTTCTCAACCCACCTCCTTGTAAATCCCTAACCCAATGTGTTATGAGATTGTGGAAACTTTCTAAACCCTCTTTCAGGTAACAATAGTTGGGTAACATTACTTGTAACTTGATTACTTACAACAACTAGTGAAATTCAATTGGTTTGCAATTGTTTAAAAAAGACTTCAGAAATTAATTCAAGTGTCTCTGAACATTCCAATTTAAGTGATACAACACACCTGAACAGACTGAAGTTCTGTAGAATCGTTTTGCCACAAATTCTCTTTGTTATGACCTGTAAACATAAAAGGAAAATTGGAAATTGCAACCCAAAAAATAAAATCATAAATTTACAACTTCTTTAGTAATAAGCCTTGAGAAAGCTGAGGTCTCATGATTTGTTTCACAATATTTAAAGCAATCAGGAAACAATAACACTTTTTAAAGTTTATACCAAAATCAAGATGTCTTTAACTGTTAAAGCAAAGTGTTGAAATAAATTAATGTTAATTTATTGATAAACACTTTAAATATTACATTGAGGTTAATTAATAAATATTTATAATAGAATTAATAGAACTATGAAGCGGGAGAGGGAGGGGAATTTCACGTATCATTCACTAGAGCCAGGCATGTCCCTCAGAAAACATAGAAAAACCAACAAGTATTATTTACAAGATCCCGCTAAGTATATCATTGGCCGGAGCAATTAGGTTTTTTTGTGAGAGGTCGTTTCCTATTGGATGAATCATTTGATTTGTTGTTGTTTATTTCTTGCCCTAAAAGTTTATTGATTGTCCGCTATACTGTAACACTTGGACTTTGGAATTTTCGGATATTTCGGAACTTCTTGTGTGTTTTTGTCTGCCTTTGAGGGGTTGGCCTGTTGCTGGCAAATGATTGGTATATAAATTTCCCTCCCTTTCACGCTTCATAGTTCTATTAATTTAAATATAATTAATTGATAAATTTATTTAATTTATTAAATGTTTATGGTAAAAATAAAAGTAAATGTTTTATTTAATAAAAAAATTATTAATTGATTCAATTGATAAATAATAAATTCAACAATACAAGAATAATCTTTGAAACCAGGTAAACTAATATGAAAAGATCTTGTGGATTCTGAAGCGGTGATTTCATGGAAAAATGTTCCTAATTATCACAGATACCAAAACAGTGTTTGGCAATCATCACTAAATCATACTTTGGATACTAAAGGAGAAAATTTGTGGACAACGTACTGGCAACGTAGGCAGTTGGATAATATACTGGACATTTGTTATTGGGCTTAATTAATCCTGTCAGAGGGATCAGTAGTAGGTAAAAGGTCAGTTGCGAGGCTACAAAATTTATCTCACCCATCGACACCCATACATGTCACTACTTTCAATGTGTCTAGATAGTGTCAGTAACTTAAATAAACAATTTAGTTTTCATCAGCTTGACATATAATCTTCATAATTATTCATTAATTGTAAGTTATATAAAACAGATGACTTTGATGAATCAAGAGAAAGGGAAAACACAAGAACCAATAGATAAAAGGAAAAACACGAACAAATCAAAAAAGGGAAAGCATGTTGGTCTAGGGATCGGGTACTGACCTTGTTTGTCAATGTTAACATCACTAGAGGTTTTGCGTAACCTCGGGTACAAGTCTAGGTCCTGCCCCACGCTTGACCGATGCCTCTGTAGGTGGGCTCTGTACGGCTGCGAGTGGCGCGGCATGTTGGCTGCCAGCAGAGACACGTACGACACGGATCTCTTAATCACTGGATTCGGATTGTTCTCGATACTGAAAGAACTAGTTCTCAATAGATTCGGTTCTTTCACTCTGGCTTTAGGCGCTCTAAACACCGCATCGTCCTTGGACTTATCCCTCTTTTCACCGGCCGAACTTTTTATCGAGTCGTCCTCAAAAACCTCAATGGGTTTGGTATCTTTGTAAGTGGTGATCGTGAAATTGTCTAATGTGTGTCTCGTCGACAAATCTACTTTTGATTGTTTTGCCTCAATATCGCTAAAATTTATTCTCGGTCTGTTAGGTAATGTAGAAGTCAACTCGTTTATTACTTCCTGTTCGACGGAGTGAATTGAACTCCTGGAACTTTTCCAAGCTTCACTTTCGTATATCGAGGATGCGGAACTGCTCCTTAACTCTTTCCTCAAAGGCCTCATCATCGGATCGTCGATATCTGTATTGTTGACTACAGATGCTACTTCATTCGGTTTCTTAAAATCTACATCATCAATTTTCTCAGACTCTTTATTTGTAAAACTGGCATTTTCTGGCTTGGATTTCCTTTCCAACTCTACTTTAACAGTCTGTGATTTTACAACATCACTAAGGTTCCCAATAGTCACAGTCCCAAACTCGGTGACTGATGGCGACTTGGTCTCGTCTCGGAACGTGGGTGGGGCGGGCAGCCTATACTCCCAATCCAGTTGGTCCTCGGAAGATGTCTGCTGCGGCTCCAGACTGGTCACGGGTGAAGGAAGCGACATCATCGTTGTACCTTTCTCTTCTTCTTCCTCTTCTTCAATCTCGGGACTAGTATGGTTTTCTGTCGCATTGGAAAATATTCTATCTATTTCTTCATCTGCCAATCTTAAGTCTGCATCAGGTTCTGGAAAAATCAACAAAGGTTTTTAATTGTGTGATCATAAAACTAATTTTAAGAGTGAAATTGAATGTGTATCAACTTTAAATGCCTTCATTATTTTAGTTATGATGTTCAGGAGTTTGACTCATAACATAGTAACATAGCCCAAAAGCAAATGATATTATAATCCAAAATTAATAACCCCCGTCTTTAACGGGGATTACAGGAATTAGCTGAATCATTCCGGATTTAAGTAATACCGCTAATACCTAAGCCCTACTCAATTATCTAGGCGATCTTCTGGACAGGATGTCTACCAAATTTCTCATTTGTAATTCCCGACTATTCAAAAAATTCCTGACCCTTGAAGACATCTGTAACATAGCCACATTGACTACTGAAATGAGTTCTTAAGCACAATTCTAGTAAAGTAGAAAATTAGACCACAAGATTTGTACGCCAGGTCTGCAGGGTTCCCCTACAAAAGCAGTGAACAGGACTTTTGGAGGAATGTAAGAGACTTCTTAAAACCAACTAGTAAAGTTAACAACACATAATGGCACCATAATTTGTATTAAGCAACTAATAATACTATGAAAAACCTGTGAAAAAATCAATAGTTTTACTAAATTGGAAAAGCTAAAAATTTCATTGATCCTTAAGGTCAAAAAGGAGGACTTGGGTTTTTTTCAAGAAGTTAGGACAAAATACTATCCATAGATCTGCAAACCGCTAAGTCCAAAAATTTCTGCCCGAAATACAAATGAGAGATTTGTCTGCCATGTCTGAACGAGAGATTTGTCGGCTGCAACAATAGTGATAACGATGAAAACAGCTTTTTCGTTTAGTTTTATCACCAAAGTTGAATTCCCTAACCAAAGCTAGAATTCATTATTTTTTCTAAAAAATTCTCAACCCTAAAAAATTACCGACACTCCCCTGAACTCCCGATTGGCAGACACCCTGTCTGTAAGAGCAAAGTTCATAAAAATGACATGGCATTAAATGTAATCCTTCAGAGGCATCTCAACCAATTTTCTTAAAAAGTTTTTAAAATGTTATCAGAGGTGTGACAATGTTTCATGCAGTCAAGTATTGAGAGAACTTAAAATGAAGAATCAAGGAAGGAAATATCACCAAAAACAAAAGAGAAGAAAAATTTACATAAAATATTATTTACAACAGGGAATCATCAAGAAAAATGCAATGCTTAACATTTCCGTAAAGGGGAAAGCAAAATTGAGCAAACTAACCTTCTATGAAGACTGAAAAAAGTGTGAGAACAAAAATCAAAGGACGCTTTTTAGTTATAGCTACGATATTTTGTACTAAATGCAACAGCACTACGAAATGGAAATTTGCAACAAATATTACAGTAAAACATTTATAATATTCAACAGTCTCCAATGATAGTTAGTTCTAAAAATCAGATTCAATTAAATTAGCTTTTCTCTTTACTGAAACATTTCACCACAAAATACTTTCTAAAGATTGAGAACAGAGGTTCAAATGAGGTTGTAGAATAAACTTAAGTATAATAGGACAGTATTGAGACTCATAACAGTCTTAACTATTGTGTAACTGGTAATAAAAGTTCAGCTTATAAATTATTTAAATTCTCTAAAACTATAAATAAACTTAAGTCCAACCCAGATTTTAATTCTTCCTTAATACTGCTTGGTTAAAAAATGTGGTAATCATGGTACTAATACTAGATGGAAACAACGACACAAGCCATGACTGACTTGAGCATGGTTTTCACAATGACCAGACAGTAGGACAGTAGAAAAAATTCTTTTGTTCAAAATTGTTAATGTCCTCTGTACTGGTTGTCGTGTTAACCAGGCTTTAAAAATCAACTCTGAGAATTTCAGAGGACAGTAATGAATGGAAGAAATGTTTGAACCATAGAGTCAAAAAAGCTTGCCAAAGTAATGAAAGCATGGATAATATTGGAAGTTGTTTCACACTTATCCCAAGGGCAATGAAATCAGAAATATCAATGAAATTTACATAGGCTAAAAGTATTAAATAAAGGGCATAGCCGGATAAGATAGTCAAAATGGCCCCAGTGGAATTTCATAGTGAAAATATTTCAGGATGTTTCTCATCCCAAAAAATAAAGATCCCCCAGTTTTTAGGTCAAAATGTGCAAAAGTACCCTCAAAATTAAATAAAACGTAAATATACGTGTTTTCTTCATAACTTCCTTATTAGTTGACGAAAAATTGTTTTCTTTTTTTTTAAAGAAAGGTAATTTTAAGCCCTACAACATTATGTGAGCAAAAGAATTTTTAGGAAAAAACTGTAATTTTGAGAAACGTTTCTTATTTTTAAAAAAATACAAAAACATAACAAAAAATATGGATTCCTTGAAAAAAATAAATATGGTGCTGAAACTGTTTTTCTATGACTATGACAATTTTCAGATTTTTAAAATTGGTAGAACACATTACAAAAAAATAAAATCTGATATTTTGCTTGTTTTTGGCCGCTTTTTTTCATTTTTTCTTACATCTATATTTCTTACGCAGTAGTTTACTTCTTTAGTGACCTAAATATACAAAAAAATGTTTAAAATAATAAGTTCAGAGAGTCGCGTCTGTAATACAACATAGGATGTAAATTTATTAAATATGTATTGCCAATAGTCTTACATGACGCCCTAACTTATAACTCTCACAGCACGGGAAAAAATATACATTCCTGGGAAAATACCTACTGTTGCTAAAATATTTGGTAAGCTGCTAAAATAAAAATGAAAATAATTTATTTACTACCATGATTTTTAATTTTTTTAAGTGAAACAAGTAAAAAAAATAAAAAAAATTTTAGGCACATTTTGCCAATTTTCTATTAGCTTTTTTTTATATATTACGACCTATAGAGTTATCTATGTAGTAACGTATAAAAATAATAAGTTTAATTTTTTTTAAACTTAAGTCTTAATTTGATTTCCTTTAATAATTATATTCATTTGATTTTGTGTATAAAAATGTTGCAGGTATTGTAGGCCTACCCTTTTACATGAATCAGTTTGAAATGCAGGCAATGCTACTTAAAGCTGTTGAATTAATATGTTACAAAATACCTAAATATTTGTCCATTTGTATTTTAACAGATCTTAATTGTTAAATTGTATGTCTCCTTTTTGTCAGTTGGTTAATAAATGCAACTATGCTGCTTCCTAAAAATACCTCATACTGCTGATTGGCGTCTTATCTGGTGCTTGATAACGATACAAAATATTATTTTAGGGTAAAAATAAAATAGATAAAAATCAAACGACAACACTTTAACTTACAGGTTATTACATTCAGTTCTCTAAAAACATTTCTTTCTTTATTTAATTACTTCTTAATCTTCATCGCTGTCTTCAGCAATCACCGGTGTAAAATTATTTAGTAAGTAATTTGTAGTAAATAATTACAAACATCATCTTTACCTTATTCAGAATTAATGTAACAGGGACTTTGTTTGTACTTTTTCTCTTTTTTTTAATGTTACGCAAGTAAAAATCAGCAACGTAAAATGCACGGGAAATATGAACAAAAATTCATTTCTTTTAAAATAATGAAAATCGTTAAATTCTCAGGCAACGAAGAAATTCATGTTTTAGTCATTGAAGTTTTCTCAATTTTCCTATAGCTTTGATTAATTGAGTTTTAATTAATGACGGTGGTAAAAACACCTAAAATGATGTTACAAGTTAAAAAAGAAATACAATTGCATGCCATTAATTGTAGGCTTACCTGTTTTCTTAGCAAGGATTTAGTTCATGACTGTTTGAATTGCTGCATTCAAACTGATTAAAATGCAGCCTCTAGATACTAATATGAGGAGCCTCCACAGATTGTCGATGAATAAGGGTATCTCCACTATTGCGATACAAGTCATTTGTCTCTTGTTTTGTCAGGGCGGGCTTACATGTAAGCGATGGTTATTATTCATTAGTTAAGGAATATTCACATATTGTTATAAGAATTGGTCGTCCGAGTCGCTTATATAACCATTAATAGTTAACTAAGACTCGAGTCGCTTGATCGAGTACAGCGGCAAGGGCACTAAACCAACATGTGGACGTGGTTTTATAATATTTTAAATTACACGGGAATAAAACAGTAGTTTTCATTACTAGAAACAAAAGTATGGGTTTAGGGTACCGTACGCAATTGTGTTTAACAAGTAAGGTGCAGCCGAGCTTGGAAAAACAATTGTACCTCCACGACGATGAAGTAAGTATTTAATCCTTGAGGTTAGGGAACCAAAAAAAACCACCACCTGCTTTTTTCAGTTCTACATTTCAAGGTACTCGAAAAGGCCGATTTTACCGTCGATTTAGAGAACTTAAATCAGCTGTTACCTTTATTACTTTGACAAAGGTGATGATTTTTCATTACTCAGTGTAATAATTATGAAGTTTATCTAATCAAAATTATTTTTATTAAATCTATTATTAAATTATTTATTAAATTACAATCAGCAGGTCAATACAAAAGACTTTGTCCTAAATTCTTTTGTCAGACAAGGTATAATTTACAATTCAAAATAATGACCAACAAAACATCGGTGAAAAAGCTGAAAGTAAAATCAGCTTATAAAGTTAATAAAATTGACCCTAACAGTATATATATAAAGGGTTTCATTTTTAGTTCCGTATCCAACTGAAATATGTTAAAACATTATTCTAGTAGTTATGGGATTTCAAATAAAATATTTTTCATCGCCAAGTGACAAAACAGTTCGCTTGCTGGCTGTAGTTACTTGCTTATGAGAATGGATTTGTTATGGGAATAAAGGGTTCATTTTTTACGTTTATTTACTCAGAACAGCCTTGACACATTTTCATTATGACAAGTGTCATCAATTTTAACAATCGTCAAGTGGAGGAAATATATGAGAATTTTCTTTAAGTCTTTGTCAGATATTGGTATTGGGTATTAAAGTTTTAAAAATTAATACTTATTGTGCTAACTACATTTTAAATGTTTTGGATTCTATAGAATTAAATACCAGCAATAAATTAGTTTTATGGCTTATCATTTAGATTTGACAATTATAAAAAAGTAATAAAAAAAATTTAATTTGTCTATGGATGTATTAACAAATAGAAAATAAACTTTCAAGGTAATTACCTCAAAATTGCAAAACTGTCTTGGGGACAATTGAATGGACTTCAACAAATAATCAATAAATTACAAATAAAAGACACGTACTTTTCTCAAGATCTATTTCACTTTTGTTCAATATGAATAAAGGGCTTGCCTTTAGATTATGACACTAAGACGTAGTTCGGTAACATTGCTTATTCTCTCAATGAGCACTGACTTTTTAATAGTTACAAGACCACTCCGAATTGTAAGAGGCTTGAAAATTCAAGCCTCTTACAATTTAAAATAAAAAAATACATAAATGTATTTTGTTACATGTTTGTTAAATATTTTAGTTGCTCTATCTATTTATTTTAAATACATTAATTTGAGGCGAGGCTTTGTCTTAATTAATAATTTAAGAATTTGTTTGCTAAGTGAGCAGGTCTGCTGCACAGATTGTGATTAGAGAGTGGTAAGTTACAAGGCGACCTGTAAGACTATTATTGGCAATATACATTTAATAAATTTACATCCTATGTTGTATTACAGACGCGACTCTCTGAACTTATTATTTTAAACATTTTTTTTGTATATTTAGGTCACTAAAGAAGTAAACTACTGCGTAAGAAATATAGATGTAAGAAAAAATTAGAAAAAGCGGCCAAAAACAAGCAAAATATCAGATTTTATTTTTTTGTAATGTGTTCTACCAATTTTAAAAATCTGAAAATTGTCATAGTCATAGAAAAACAGTTTCAGTACCATATTTATTTTTTTCAAGGAATCCATATTTTTTGTTATGTTTTTATGAATTTTTTAAAATAAGAAACGTTCTCAAAATTACAGTTTTTTCCTAAAAATTCTTTTGCTCACATAATGTTGTAGGGCTTAAAATTACCTTTCTTAAAAAAAAAGAAAACAATTTTTTGTCAACTAATAAGGAAGTTATGAAGAAAACACGTATATTTACGTTTTATTTAATTTTGAGGGTACTTTTGCACATTTTGACCTAAAAACGGGGGGATCTTTATTTTTTGGGATGAGAAATATCCTGAAATTTTTTCACTATGAAATTCCACTGGGGCCATTTTGAATATCTTATCCGGCTATGCCCTTTCTGTCAGATAATAAAAATTTGAATGGACTGATTCATTTGAAACTGGAAGAGTATTTACCATTATGAATTATGATACTAAAAAACCTAGAAGAAAATAAAAACTTAATTGACCTCCATTTTTAAACTCAGGGAAAAAGAGGTTTGTTTCTTTATAGCCAATAGCACCTGTGTGAGTGAGAAGCAGTTATTTCCAGTAAATATAAGTATATATGTACAACAATGTATTAACTGCTAAAACATGCACATGCACACCTGCGTTAGCTCCCACCACCGCAGTTGAAACCTCTGCGTCAGGTTTGGATTCAGCCATTTGACTCTGACTGTTCTCTTTGGTAACTTTAGGTTCCCCAGCTGAATCTACCGTCTCGAGGCGACTCAACGTATTCTTCGTTACTGATTCTTCCATTACTGGCAAATCTTCATCTTTTGATTCAGTTTCATCATAGATACTACCAGTACACTTCTTAGTATCAGCGTCAAATTTAAAAGCCATCTCTTCGACACAAGCTTTGTGAGAGTTGAAAAACGATCTCGGCAGAATTTTACTAATGAACGGGTGTTTCTTTTTCTGATTAGTTACTTCTTGATTTTCACTCACAACTTCACCACTTTTTTCACATTTAGGTTCGACAGGACTAGTGGACGGTTTCAGAATGTTTCTTGGTTTCGGCTGGGGCGCAGGAAATTTTTTTGGGCTTGTCGGTTTGACTGATGCGGTTTCGTCCGATTCACTCAACAGTTTGGATCTAGGTCGAGGCACAGGTGGGGCAACTGAACAGGTTAATTCCAACATGCAAAGAAATAAAGCAAAAATAATTAAAAAAAAAACTTAAAATATCAAAAGATTAAAAGAGCTAGTTGAAGAAGGGATAACCAAAATAGATGGTATGAACTACTTTGTCTGGATATTATTGTTTGATGTTATTTGAAATGTAAAATATGGTTACAGTATTTTTAATTAAGCAAATGACTGATTGTCTACTCAATTCTAGAAAACGAGTTAAATTTATTTCATGAATTTAAAAGCTCGTAGTTACAAAAAAAAGACTAACGAACAAAAGCCGCCAAAATCTAGCCTTTTCAAGCACCCAAATCTCATAACCTCTTTTATACCTGTAATTAAACTTTCAAAATCAAAAGATGTTATATGCCAAATTTTTTTGCAGTAAAGCAAGAAATTAACTAATTAATAAAAGCTAAGAACACTTTAGCCATAGCCACATATAAATATACACATAATACATTAAACATTAAATGTAATATTGTTTTTTATTTCAGAGAAATCTAGATATTAACTTGCAAACAGCTGGGTAAGACAGCAACGTGTTTGGACAAAATTACAAGAAATAAATCTTAGCAGCCAAGCAGGATTTACACAAATTCTCCTTCTCTGTTCATCAATATATCGTCAAGCTGATGAAGGAATCTGTTCCATGATTCAAGCGATTCAGTTCTCGTGACGAGAATCTCTGGTGGAGGGGGTGCGAGTAAATTGCATTTTACCTTGGAATTATTATTATTTAGGTTGTTCTCACTTGGAAAAACAGAAGAACGAAAACTGTCTTTGCTATAGTCTTCAAGCTGTAAACGAAACCCGTTATAGTTTCCATGTACAACTTCATCGGGAGTATTGTAGTTTGTGGGCATTACTTTGAAACTGTGAGATTTCTTAGGCAGTGTTACGGCTGTATTGTTTCCTACTGAAAAACTTTCACTTTTAGAGATCATATTACGGTTCAAGCTGTCTGCTTCGATACACCGAAAGAATTCATTATACTTTTTCAGATTGGTTGTATTATCGACCTTAGTGTAGTCAAGTTTGGGTGAGTAATTTTCATCAATGTAATTTCTATTGCGATCAATTCCTTCAAGGTTGTTTCTAACTTTGATCCCCATACCCCTCATACCCCCTTCCCAAGTTCGACTTAGATATTTAGTAGTTATGCGTTCGCTAGCAAAAATCTTTTTGCGCTCAATATTAATATTCACCTGTTTAGGATGAACCATAAAAGACTGTGACTTAACACCGAACTCTTTCGCATTATTATATTTCTCGCTATATTTCAAAGCGTCAATACTATTTTTCTTAATAGCATTTTTCCGAACGAGCTTTTTGAATTTACATTCCTGACCTTCACTATCATTACGAACCTCGCTGGTTTTCTTAAATTTAAACGAGTTACCAAACTTTTTCAGATTCATACCAACTCTTTTCTTTGACTGTCGAATAAGTCGACAAGCGGAGGAAGCGAACCTACCTCGAGGGGTGGTGGAGGGCTCAACAGCTACAGGCGGGGTGGCGGGAGCAGTGGGGGTTGGGGGAGGTGTCACGGGAGGGGGAGGGGGGACAAGGGTCGTGTTGAGTCGCGTCGAGGGGGGCAGAGTCGCCGACTTAACTGCCGCGGTCGCTTCGTTGCCGTCGAGAGTCGTTGTCGAGGAGGCTGTGGATGAGACAGATGGCGATCTCACGGTCGTCTTTGCTCCGTCTTTTGCAACAGGTGGCGGGGGAGGAGCAGTTTTTTTCTTACGACCTGAAATCACCAAGAATTTTATCATTGTGCTTCGCACACAATTATTTTTTGCTTTACAATTTAAAGTATGAAATGGAAGTTTTTTCTTGATTCATACCAATCCTGGCAGGAAAAGGTTGCCAATAGCTACTGACAACACAAAAATACAGACTTTTTATCGCTGATTTGGGAATCACTGAATGATTATAAATGATAGGTTATAGTTTCATGAATCATTCCCTCATACCTTTTTATTAATCCAATTTAACGTTTTTTTGCAGATTAAATCAAAGCATTTCATTTCATTGCTTAAACACTACACAGCTTGAGCTCCCAAAAGGACTACATTCGATGAATGAAATGGTTGTTCTATACTGTGATGGTCAAACTAGATTAATTAATTGCTATGTCATGAAATAACAGCAGAATGATGAAGGTAGCTAATTCAGTTAAAAAATGTTCAGGATTGTTGCGTCCATAGCCAGGAAAATTTTTCTGGGGGGGGGGGGGGGTTGGGCTCCAAAGTTACAGAAAGTGGAAAAAATAACAATCAAACCTTTAGTTTTACTTCAATTCCAACATTTCAGGGGAGGGGTTTGACCTCCTGACACCCCCCCCCCCCCATTGGCTACGGCCTTGAACAGATGTTTTTAGAAAACAGATTTCTAAAAAAAAGAGAAAAAAGAGAAAATATCGTTTACAGGAGTATTACTGAGAAAGCAGAAAGCATAATCAACCATAAAGTTGACTAAATTTTACGTTAAGATAGAAAATCTAGATTTCAAGAGTGTCAAAAATAATTAACAATAATTACCAGTCGCAGAGCCAGTAGCGGAGTTCAGGGAGGAGATGGAGTTGCTCGACGTGCTCTGAGCCAGCGGCCGCGACTGCAGCGACGGAATGGCTGAAACATCTGTCATGGACTGAGACAGGGTCGCAGTCAGAGGAGCTTCAACCTTGCGGCTCTCGGGAACACTGCGGCCAACACGACAGAGAAGGTTATGGTTTATAGGTTAGGTTAGTGGTTTATAGGCCTTTGACTACACTTACATACAAAGTGTATGTGGTTTCTCTAACCTAAAAATATTGTGAGTTTCGGAAAGTACAAACTGGATATATATTTTAAAGAACAAATCAAAATGCTTCATTTACTGCGAAGGAAAATATAAACAATCAACAAGTTATCAATAATTCATATTCTCTCTGCTACTGGACCTATCAGGAAGTTAATGAAAGATGCTAGGAATATATCTGGTGTAATTCTTAGGCCTACCAGCATAAATATTTTATAAATATTATTTTATTCTCTTTAACTTAAACTAGCTTATCTGAACAAATGGTTTTCAAGTTTTCAAACAGGAACACAAAAGATAGACATATAATTTTCCAATGTTATTTTGTACGTCCAAGGAGACTTCTTCAGAGAGAAAAGACTGTTTGTAGACAGTCATTTAACACCTGAAAATGGCCCTCTTCTCTCTGAAAATGTCCCCTTGAGGAACGAAATATTATAGGAAAACTATGTGCATATCTCTTCGGTTCACGTATACTGGCTTGTAAACTGTTTCTTCAGGTGAGCTAACTGAATACCATCTCTTTCCTAAACAAAATCCCATTTCTACTCCTAAGACTTTACACAAAAAAAACCTCTTTAAGGTGTTGCGTGCTCGTCTGTATGTATCAGTGTTTGATAGACTACAAGTCTTATGATAGGGAGTCTAAAGAAATTTTATAATTGTAAAAAATCTTTCCTAGAATTACCCTTAAATTAAATTATTAGAAACATCTTATAATTCCTGGTATCATAACCATGATTGCTGAGCCAGAGTGTGATTAAACATTTTTAGCAACATAAAAGAATAGCTCCAGCAACATAAAAGAGCTGATCAAGTAAAAAAAAATTAATATCAAAAGATTTTTCTCGATCTGTGTTTTGAGAACCAAACAACGCAGGAACGTTGAGCGGCGCACCTGTTGTTCTGGGGACTCTCGCTCAGCACGGAGGCTTCGTGGTAGCCGCTGGAGTCGGAGCTGTTGCGCGAGTGGTTGATGACCGTCGACGGCTGGACGCCGTTCACTTGTTTCTCATTTGTCTGCAAAAAAATTTGATCACTGCAGTCAGTAGTTGTGTAATACAGTAATGGTTTCAGCTTAAACTCCTTCTAATAGGTGTATTTTTGTTTTATTTTGAGGTTTAAAATTTAAAATAAGATAAATTTTATAGCATTCTGAACAACTTATTTCAATACAGAGGTTTAAAACATGTTAAAAATTAATTTAGAACTTTCTTCACTTGTGCAGAAAATATATGAGTTTATTGAATACTTTTCAGTTACATTACTAATAATCAAATAAATTTATTTAGTAAACACAGACTAGATATAAAATGCTGTAATTGATGAGGATTTTTAAAACTGTAGTATCCATAATTTATAACAGATACATTTTACTATTTCTTTTATAAAAAATTTTGACAACTACAATAGATTCCTGAGGAAAAGATTGAGTCTCTATGAGTAAAAAACGAAAGCATCAAAGACCTAACATCCCTCAGCCTAAAGATTTATAACCTTATTGAAGTTTGGTTACAATTGATAATCAATTATATCACTAACTAACAAAAGTAGACTTACAACTGGTTTCTGGATGATTGTGGGAGGTTTGGGCGCAGGCCTTCGTTTCCTGATCGGTCGACTAGGGGGGAGAGGTAGGGGGGGAGGGGAGGCGGACGACTCGTCGGAAGGGACAGGCGAGAGACTTCGCCCCTCCAAACTACCGCTGCTGACGCTGCCTTCACACTGCAACCGCATCAAACATTACGCTTTGGAACACCATATTAAATGTTAATTAATTATGAAATTTTTGGATTTTGATTTTTGTGGTTATTTTCCATCACTGATTAGTAGATGAAACAAGTTGCATGATGTTTTGGGATCTGGAATCTGATCCTGTCTTCAGGTTGAAAGGGTTCTAGAACATGAGATAAGTAACAAACAGGCAGGAGGAGCTGGATAAAAATCATAGATGAAACTGTAAAAGCTTTCTTGTGTTTTGCCACCTTTTTTTTGCCACTGTTGTAGCCATGATTTTATCCAGGTCCGCCTGTCTGAGTGTTACTATTTTTTTTATTTAATGATATAGGTTCCTTTCTACCTGAGGACAGGATCAGATTCCAGATCCTACGAGTAACACTAGGATATTCAGGATGGTTCATAAACATCGTTAAATTTATTTTTACTCATAAAGAATTACAAATAGCAAATGTCCGCAGAAATCAAAATAAAAAATAAGCACAAATTGTTACAACAAATTTGTAACAAAATATTCAAAATCAACCGTTATTAACCCGTATTTAAGACTTTAATTTAGATACTTTAAAAAATTGTATTTCTTAAGTAGAAAAACAAAATCTATCAAACATTCTTTCTAAACTATTCACTTCCACGGTTAGGTCATAGATGAGGAGGAATTCCATCTGTATGTATGTATGTATGTATGTATGTGTTGCTGGATGTTTAGATTATCTGTAATAATTCTTTAAGTTTATTGTCAACGTTCAGCATGTAAAGAAGAAAACTAAAATTTTCAAGTTGCTTATAAAAGATGGTTGCATAAGGCAAATTATCCCTCTTTTAGAGAGCTCAGATTTTTTTGTAAATAATTAATGTGAGTTCTTGGAAATTTGGATCTTGCTCAACATTGTATTGCTTTTCGCTTTTCAACATTAGAAATTCAAGCACTTATAATTTGCAGGTTTTTTTATGATGAACAATTATAAAATTAATATAAACTGTCTGTGAGATTTGAAATCACACACATCTGTATGACACTAATGAGAGCGTAAAGTGAAGCCACAGTCTAAGAAAAAATACAGTCCCGACACTTGACATATATTGTAATGCATTATGTTTTCCGCTGGGCGACACTAGCGTTCCAAGTGGCACGCAAGCACAATTACTAACAAAATTAGATACCATCTAATTGTAATTGTACTCAGAGCTTGATTTGCGGCGGAACGGCGTTCCGGGACCTCTTTCTGCCGGAAGAGTCAATCGTGTAATCGGCCGGAGTATTTTTTTGCAATAGACAATCGCGTTTAATCGGACGGATAATTTGCCGCAAAATACAATCGCGTACAATCGGCCGGAGAATTTGTCACGAGAGACGATCGCGTGTATTCGGACGGACACTTTGCTGCACAAGACAATCGCGTGTAATCGGCCGGAGAATTTGCCGCAAAAGACGATCGCGTATGATCGGCCGAAGAATTCGTCGCACAAGACAATTGCGTGTAATCGGCCAGAGAATTTGCCGCAAAAGACGATTGCATATGATCGGTCGGAGAATTCGCTACAAGAGAGGATTATGTCTAACCGGCCGGAGTATTTGATCGCGATCGGAATAATATTACCGAAAATAACGATCGCTTAAAATTTACGGAAATTACACGCGGAATTCCAGCCTGAAATTAGCGCTCTCTCTGAAATTAATGCTCTTTTTTCTTGAGCTAAGCCGAACCTTGAAAACGCAAAAAAGACTTGAATACTCTCACAAGGCGGCATAAATAATCTAGTTTTTTAGACAATTAATTTTTTAGTAAAATAAAGCTTTAATTTACTTATCAAAAAATTTGAGTCGGATAAAATGTCACTTTTTAAATCGACCTAAATAACCACAAACAATACTTTAATAAGGGAAAAATGATAAAGGGGGGGGGGGGTTGTACACAAATTGGCAAATTACAGTTCCGGTACCTCAATTTTTACAAATCAAGCACTGATTGTACTTATGTGCCAGCCACCAGCAGGATCACATTGGGAGAACACTTTTTCATTTGAGTAACCAGACCGTATTTGTTGTTAGACAGTATATAGTGCAACAACATGTGATTTGCTTATGGACGTAGTAATTGTGTTTGCGTGCCACCAGGGTTGCGGACATTTTTTGTGACCAACTCTCGGGAATTTATTTTTTCTTAGACTGTGGTGAAGCTCTACCACCTACATCAGCTGTACTGTCACATGAGTACCCGATATACATGAGTCTTTGCTACAAAACTCCAAAGAATAATAATAAAAACAGGAGCTGGAACTGGAAGTCTGTTAACACAGCCAATTAAGGTTTATTTTTTTGCAATGATCTTAAAATGCACGTTAGATTTACAAAAAGTAAATAAAATAGTTCATAAGGCAAATAAAAGTATTGGCACATGCTTTATTTATTGTTCATAAAATATGTTTGTATTTTTTAAATTTAAAACCACTAAGTGGAATGGCTGTGAACCACCCTTGGTAACATATCTGATTGGTTATTTTGTTCTTTTCTATACTAAATTTTTTTTAAGGGGAGTGGCTGCACTTAATAAATTAGTTTAAAGGTTATAGGTTAGTTAAAAATCAATGAGTTATTTTACTAACCTTAGTATTCCTGTAAGCTGGATTAGACGTTTCCCTTTGTAGCGACATGATGTCGACTGAAGAAACTTCAACAGGACGAGTTTTATTACAGACTAGAGTTAACTCTTGAAGTTTATAGTCTCCCAGTGTATAATGGAGACTGAGGACTTGATCCAAATTTACTGTAAACAAAAATCATAATAAGTAAAAAAAGTTGTCTTAAGTATCTTGAAAAGGAACATTTTTATAGTTTACATCCATTAGCTTTTTATAATCTAATGCATGACAGCAATAAAAATCCAAATGTGGTTTTAAGTTGTATTAAATATGTGATTGTAATTTGTGTAACATAAAGCCTAGGGGAGATTATCATTGTAAAGGCACTGATATGAAAGATTTCCCTTGCCTCAAAACTCACTTCATCATCCGTCTATGGATGATAACACTTTAATAAAGAAAATAGCAAATGTGTGATACAAAAAAGGACAAATAATGCACAAATAATTACCAATTCGATAATAAATTCAAACCTAACAGATGGCTTCATTTGGCACCAAGAACACTCAAGACTGTCCTTAAGCTGGCGACAAGTTATCTTTGAATTTCACCATTTCACAGATTAGATGGGATTGCAGACTTATCTTTACAATAGAACGGTTTTATTAAAATAGGCCTTGATGTGATGACGCAATAATTGTTTACGACAACTTACCTACGAGTCAAGAGAAGTTATATTTATTTATTCATTCCGATATGATAAGCCAACTAATCATTCCCCATACTTTGGAATAAAACAAGATTTTCTTCATTTTAAATATTTGGTATGTATCAAGTTTGTAGTGTAATAAATAAACTTTCAACATTTCTACTGTATTTATACCACTGCTTCGATGTAAATAAATTATATATTTTTTTAAGTGAAAGGAAAATCTGAATCATAACCAACAGATTATACTGCAAACTTTTTTATATTACAGGTGTTCTCAAGAAACTAAAAAATACATAGTGAAAAGCTTTTGAACTTCGACAGTATTTCAGTCCTAATGTCTAATGTTATAAGAGGTAGGATTCTGGTTGTGATGGGTAGAATCGGCTTCATAATAAATTTTTTTTAAATCTATGAACAATTAATTTTGGTTGACTTGAACATCTTGAAAGAGGAAACCAAAAGGATAATGATAAAATTTGCAACATGTAATTAATGTTGAAGAGTAGTATTGACAAAGTTCTTTTAATTTACATTGTGATCATAATATATATAGTTTTGATTTAACATTAACACAGCAAGAAAAATTTTATTTTAATTACTTTTTTATGTTATGGTTTACATGATACATAAAAATTTTAATTCTATGACGCTAAAACAAGCAATTGTACAAATTCTTTACCTGATATGCTAATAAAAATTCACATAACACACTTACCTATCAATCTCATTTGAATAATCTCTAATTCGTTTCGACATAAATACACAATATTTTAATTTAGTTTTAGTATGTTTACACATTTTAATTTAGCACAGCAATAGAGAACACTCAATGTAAGATGAGTCACCACTGATAGCATCTTGTACTGCCCAAGGTCACAAAATAAACAAGGTACTATAGTTAAACAGCAAGACTTGTTTACCTACATGAAAACGCAATTACAATCGAACGATTTTATCAACTAAAATAAGGTAAGGTAAACTTACTCGGGTGCCTTAATGAATACTTGAGAGGATCGAGATTTTTCTCCGAGCACACCTGCAGGAGAATATCGGACAGCCTCGTTTTCGGACTAACCCTCGCTACATACAGTTGGTTACGAGGTAGGTGCACCTGAGAAATAATGACACAACTGAGAATAAAAACACCGCACTGTTAAAACATTAGTGAAACACTATTCTAGTTGAAGGTTTAAAACTAGTTGACAAACAAGCTAAAATATTGAAAGCATAACATTTTTAGTTTTAGACATTCAAGGCACAAAGCCCCTCCACCCTCCACCAACGTGCTGTGTGGCAGTCAAACTGGTGTCAACGAGGGCAGCTGAAGCCACAAAAGAAGCCTTACACTTCACATAACCGAATCAATAACTAGAACAACCCCACCGAAGAGGGTAGTACTAATTTTGTTAGTGATAAGAAAACAAGCATCAAATATTTTGTTTACAGTCGCCTTGTAAAAGGCTGAGATTCAGAAAAACATTAGAAAGTTTGAATTTAAAAAAATTAAGATAAATTCTTTAACTTAGTAGAGAAAATTTAAGTTAAAAAAATTGTCTTCACATCAAATATTTACCTGAAGACGGAAAGTCTGTTCGAATGGCTGATTCAGCAACTTCAACGGTTTCTTAATGGCTGGACACTGTCCGAGTTGTTTAGGCACTACATGTATGGTCCACGCATCTAAGGCACCTACAACATACATATGTAATTTGTTTATTGACATTTTTAAGAAGCGACACCTTTTTTTCAGCATATGGTATCTCTTATGATTGGGCAAAATCATACGTTATCTTTTCCACTTCAGCATTTTTTAAACCTCTGTTTACAGGGTATAAAAATAAAGGCTTAATTTATCAAACTCTCCTGTAACAACAAAGGTAATAACCCTAATAACCCTTTGAAACCATATTATCTTTGCTGTCAAATTACTAAACCAGAACTAACATAGAATCGTTAATAATGTTAATAAAATTCTCACCTAATTTACGAAATCTGAAAATTCATAGAGTTGGGTGAGAAAAATAAGCAACAAAACAAAAATTGCAACTTACTGAAAATTGAACTCCCACAAGTTAAAATCAAACAAGTTATGAACAAAATAAAATCTCATTCTTTTAAGTTGAAACATTAAAATATCCAACATAAACAACTTATGTTGGAAAAATCGTCACTACTATCTTCAAAAACAACAAAAGTTACACTTGAACATGCTCTGCTTGCTCACACACCTGACTTCCACTGCAGGATAAAACCAACCAGGCAAAAGAAAAGTGTGGCTTATCTCCTACTGATAAAAAAACAATATGACCAACAATGGGTGGAGCTTACTCTGTTTCACTGCTAATATGAAGGTAAACAAGAGATATGACTTGACTTGAGAATGACATTCATTCTGATTCCACAACAATCCTGTCATCACTTGAAATAGATCTGATATAGTAGCTATTTAGGTCAAATATCAAATATCTAAATTAATCTTAAATATCTATTTCAATACAAACAATCTACAAGTGATTTACACTTCTCACTTTTGATATTGTATTGAGTTTATGTAATAAGACCTTTTTTCTCTGTAAAGGTATATAAGGGAATTTTCTTTAATTTAAAGAGGAAATTAAATATTAAGCGTGATTCCTTATTATAAAGCCAGAAAAGAACCCATTATTTAAAGAAGCAAATAATGACAAATTGACTTCATGAACAAAGTGGTTTTAATGAAAAAGATCTTAGTGAGCACAAAAAGAAGTATAATGGGGCAAATTATCTTTCAACAAGTTACTTTAGTATCAAAATTAAAATTCAGCCTCTGGGAAACTTACAAGCTTTAATGATAAACATTGAATTAAACCCTCTCTAACAGTAATTCAACTGGCTTGAAGGAATGTCTATGACTACTGATTGCATATTATAAATATGAAAAGTAATAGTAATTAACAATAATCAAGTTTTGAACAACTACCCAGCAAATCACAGTTATACACCACTGACATTTATGAGCCAAGGATAAACTTATAAACCCCTCTTGCTGAATTTTATCATATCATTAGTAAAACAAGTATTACTAAAAATTAATCCTAAACAAAAAAAGATTAAATTAAATATAGCAGGTGATACACAACTAATGGATGTAAATTTGATATCAGAGAAAAAAAGAGCCCAATAATGAAGTACCCTCAATTTCACATGAACATGATTGGAAAGAAAAAAATTCTATTACATAGCACTCCATCCATTTAATTATTTTACTACAAAAAACTTCAACTACAACTTTGAAATTGGTCTCATCATTTCAGAATACAATGGCAAGGTTAAATAGTACATGCATGCAAGACTCAAGGCTACGATGTTTCTCTTTTAACAAACACATCAATTGTGAACACTGCTTATTGTTGGGTTTTACGCAACGACAGCACTTCCAGACAATACTAAGAACCAAAGCTGTAAGAAAATCTGAAGAAAATGCAAAAAAAATCTATTGAATTTTCTTGCAATAGCATTTACCGGAACTGCCAAGACTACTTTTGTGAAGTTAATTCAGTTTTTATAGTCAAAGCAGCTTTACAAGAGCATTGGTGAGAAACATACGGGGAAAATAACTTAAAATTTGTATAAACATTTTTTTCCTGATTAAGTGTTATTAAAACATAGAATAAGATCACAGCGAAGTCTTTGACCTGATTTACTAATCGAATATAGCCTTTTATTTTTCTTCTCTATATTTTCATATAATAATTAATAAATATTATTATAAGCAAAAATTATTTGTTCAGTAATCTTTTGAGTAATAAATACACTTTTTACAATATGTTTTTGTATTGGTGCCTATTATAACTAAAATGACTACCATATCATCAAAGAATTTAACTAAACCTTATACACTATTATATACCAAATATAATTTTATATACTAAATATAAGGCCACTATTGTGATATAATTTCCTTTTGCATCTTAATTTTTTAAAAGTATATTTTTATTACATTCCCCTTTTCCACCCCAAGAATTTTTTCCTACACCTACTCTACACTTTATAAAAAATCTCCCATCACCTCCTCAGCAAATAGCAAAATCAAGGAAAAAATTAGTACTCAGTTTTTGGAAAGCCTGGCTCACAACTCTTGCAACAGCATCCCAGATTTTTTTTCCACAGAGGGTAAGAATCAGTGGTAAACAAATGAAAAAAGTAAGACAAAACAAACCCCCAATGGGCAAACTGGCTTTTGCTAGCTTAGCTACCAAATACTGGGTACAGTAGTGGTTATGATTGGAGACAGTGTTGTAGCTATTGTAGCTTTCAGTGAACAACTTCAGTTCCCTAGGCTTGACGGACAGGTAGGTAGGGGTGTACTGGCAACCAAGATGAGAGCCACTTATCCCTTGAGGCTCGCATCCATTGGATAAAGAAAAGTATATCTGCCCACTCAGTCTAAGCTTAGCTGAACCTATTCCATCTACCTTATTTCTGTTTCCTTTTGCTTCCCCTGTATTAATCTAATTAAGGCTTGGGGCCTAAGCGATATTAAAGGGAAACCTTTTCCTTCCTGGTAGCTGTACAAAAGACAAAATAATAGCTGAATGCCCTCATAGGATTTCCCTGTGGGGTGAGGCAACCCAAGCTTCCTAGTCCCTCCCTCAATAAGCAGAAATAACATTTCAAAAGATAAATTACAGTAGTATCGGCTCACCGATGGGGGTGGAAGGCTTGTAGGGCAGCGGCCCGCGCTCGTTGTGGGGCTTGAGGATGTAGCCGGCTGGGGAGATCTTGTTGGCCGTCGTCACCTGCACCAGCAGATCCATCATCGGTGTGCTGCAACAGATCGAAACAGTTTGAGAACCGTTTAAATAGCTGTATTTTCACGTTAAAAATGTTTAAATTTAAAAAACACATTTCTTCTACGGTGATGTCACTCTATCAGTGAGCTTTCAGTCGGAGCTTGAAGAAGGAAGAGTATCTGTGCTCAGAGTCAGATACTTCCAAGCTTTAAAATTATTGTTTAAACAGCTGGTCACTTCCTTGTATTACAAAGAGCGGTAGTGATCAATCGCAAATTGAGTAATGTCCGAGCTTTCAATGATTTGATGTCGAGTACAGTTAAAAATGGTTGAAGTAGTACGGGTTCAAGTGCCGAATACAATTTTTACAAGCTAACTCAACTTCTTCCAAGGATCCTATCGACGGTTTTTTTTTCAGGAGCTAGTTTTGTATGATGAACCTCCCTTGGAAGGAGGCGACCTGCTCAATACATTTTGTACAGAAATTTTGAAATCCAAAAGAGGAAGAGCAACAGATTCATCCTGCTATCGAGGGAGTCCCAGACCATATACAATAGCATCAATAACTTACCCTAAAGGATTTATCAGTCTGCAAAATGTTTGAGAACCAAGCTGAATAGCAATGGCTTAGTCCCTTGAATTTGGCTTAATGGAAATATTTCTTTTAAAATTTTACAATTCTAACTGAATTTGAAAAAAAAAAATCTATTATCAACAACCTTTTATTAAAAAAATAAATTGACTTGTTTATTAAGAGGCTCAAAGAGGCTTATGATAAAGAAGGTACTTACATATTATACCAACCACACCTGTATTTCATGGATGTATTTTATCGGAAAAATAATGAATGGAAGACGAAATTAGCACAACTGAACAAAAACACAACTTTTTAATGATGAAATTATAAACTTACTGTATATTTGATTGTTGGCTGGTTTAATATCCTTTCAAAAAATGAACGAAGTCGCCACATAGTGTGTAGAACAGATTGCCGCCTTCAGCCGCCACTACCGACTGGGCTGGTTAGGTTAGGTTATTTTGGTTGGGTTAGGCTAGTTTAGGTTAGGATAGGTTACATTACGATAGGTTAGGGTACTAAGCGAATAAGATAGCGGAGTACGACACAATACACGCTTATACAGTCAGGCATTCTCCATTACTACATCGTCTAGTGAGGGGAGGAGAGTAGTGATAAGACTCGACAGCACAGGGATTGTGTACTCGCAAAAATACAATTTATTGTAACGAGTACAAAACTTAATTATTTATACAACAAATAACTGCGATTAATAAACAGCTATACATTCTGATATTAAAACTACCCATTTACCTCACGGTATCTCAAAAATTTGGGTGTGGTCGGTATAATATGTAAGTACCATAAAGAAACAACGACTACGCGTAGACGTACCTGCGCTCGACGCTCATCTTGATGGTGTGGCCGTCGGGCAGCACCACGGCCAGGTCCATGGAGCCGGCCAGCATGTCTGGCGGCGTGTCCTCCGTCACCGTCAGCCCGCCCGCCATCATCCTACCCTGCCCACAACAAACACAATATTTTTATTTTTTAAATATTGGAATTCTCTAAATTATAAATATAAATTCATTTGTTAAGACCAAATCGCCACACAAGTGGTAGCAGAACGTAGTTTCCATACGCAGACACGCAGCCCTATCATCATCGTAATTGCCACAGAAATGGAGCGTAGTCTCCATACACATTGTCACAGAAATGGTAGCAGAGCATAGTCTCCATACACATTGCCACAGAAATGGTAGCAGAGTGTCGTTTCCATACACAGGCATTCATCCCTATCATCGTCATGATTGCCACAGAAATGGTAGCAGAGCGTAGTCTTCATACACATTGCCACAGAAATGGTAGCAGAGCGATATTTCCATACACGTACACTCATCCCTATCATCGCAATTGCCACAGAAATGGTAGCAGAGCGAGTTTTGATGTTACAGAGTTACGGGCCTAGTACACTGTACTGTGCTATTGTGAACCACTGCTGTTCACAGATGTTGATTAAATCTGTAAGAACACCGATAACTGAGGTACTCTGGTGCCAAGGTCAATTAAAAGAAGAAATTGGCTTACTGACAGAAACTGCAGTGTGACGTCACCGCTGTAAGCCGAACTGGAGGATGCTGCCTGCCTACAGGCCCCAGCTGCTGAGTAAAGGAAGAATACTTCTACTTGAGGCTTTGTTTTTACTCACAAGCCTTTTGGGATTGAGGCAACAGAAAAAGGTACTGTACTGGTCTTGAAGAGTGAGCAGATTCGTCATAGTGCCTGGTGGACCAAGCCTTACTGAGTGATTCATTATTTTCCCCAGATTTACTCTTTGTATACTTGTTATCCTTTTTGCCACTATAAAACATATACTACTTTAGTGTGGCCTTGCTATAACATTAGATTATGTTTAAATTTTTCCACGAATGTGGATAAACGTCTGATGGGGGACATTTGAAACTCATGCTGTATATTTGACTTGCTATATTGGCAATGAAAAATGTAAACGATGTCAATGTCAACTCAAATATGCAGAATGTTGTCCAATGTTTAAAGTTTATTTCGTTTAAATTCACTTTTTGAGTAATTCGATTTTTACTGGTGTCATGACCTGCTTAGAACACATTTTTGGTAAGAAATCATGTAAGGAAATCCTCGGAGCAGTTTTTGAGATAATTGTGCACGCATACAAGCATCTAAACAAACAAACATTACAACTGGCTTTAAAAATTTGACATATCCTCAAAATTAAAACCTACAATCAAGTAGAACAGGCTCTGTGTGTTTTTTTAGCATAACATAATTTATAAAAGCTGACATATGATTAGATTCCACGAATTTAATAATAACTTAGCCTACATTAAATTACCGCCAGGGTCAGGGGTGACTTTCCTAGTACTCATTTATTTCTTAATACGAGTCAAAGTTGGGCCCCCAGGAGGAATAGTCCATGAGATTAATTTCGTAGATCCACCTTTCCAAATAATCTTGTGGTTTGTGGTCGCTGAATTACATTATAATTTCCAAGATCGAACTGCCCAAATCTCCACACAAGAAAGCGGTAGTACTTAATGTTCATGAATTTCACTATAAAGGTAAATTTCGAAGTGAAGAAATACAGAATCGAACAGAGAGCGAAGCTACAGAGACGAACATTTTGCTTGAAACTAGAAAAAAACTCTTTTTTGTTTCATCTGTTAAATTGTGCGAAAAAATAAATCAGTGGACTCCGTCTCATTCGGAATCGGGTGGTTCGGACATCAGATGGTTCGGACAGCTTCTCGGAAATCAGTCATAGCCCAGCATTCGCCCGTGGACGGGTTTCTCACGGCATAAATAGACGGGAAACACATTGTTTGTTACATCTACCTTAAAAAGCACATTAAATACTAAAAAAAGTTTGCATTACATTATTTATTTCATTAAAAGACGCGCTATTTATTTTTTTAGTACTTTTGATAGGCCTCCGGAAGGTTCGTAAAAGGATCTGGTCGCCAGGTGTCCGAACTATATGAAGCCTATTGTATTTGTTTGTTTGTTTATAATCGTTTACAATTTAATACTTCCTAACACACTTTTAACTGACGTTGCGTGCAATCTACCCATTTGATTGCCCATTGCAAGTGTAGGCCTACGGGTGAAAGGCTGCACAGGTAGCCTGTACAGTGTACAGGTATATGGCACATTTACCAGCCCCAGCCTAGCCCGTGTACCAGACGGACGGGACCGGTTCCCCCGGCTCACCCTGACTGGACTCTCGCTTCCTGATAAAAACAACCGGCCAGTTGAAATGGAGACCGTCCCGTCCGTTCCACTTATTGTGCAACTGTCTCTCTCGCTCGTCTCATTCCCCAGGTGGTTTTCTCGGTAAAATCATCTCGGTGAATCACTCTGGCCTTTGTTGTACCTCGGGCTTCGGGCTTTGAGGTAAACGGGGTTAACAGGATGTTTAAGTGGTAATCGAGCGGAATGTAACCAACTGCAGGTAACCCGAGTGTAAAGAATGCTAACTGATTTATATATAGACGATTCTAGGTTCATAGTATGTCTTCACAAGTAAACATGTTTCATCGTACAGTATTTTAATGCGTGAAGCATTGTGCTCTTTCATAAAAGGAATTCACCTTGTTTAAGTCATCTGCTAGCTTTGGCTATAGCTTAGTTCTTCATTCTTTAAAAGGGAATACTTTAGGTCAACAGCTATTTTATTTTAAAGATCTCAAGAATTCCGATATTTTCGGTTCTTATATTGTTTTAGCAGCTGAGTCTCATTTACAAAACACTCCATCGATAACACAATATCCTTTATGCACAATATGGTCAGAATACAGAATAGTAAGTCCGAGATTTACTGCGAAATTACTTCTGGGTCCATCACGGATCTTAATTCTGACCGCGACGTCAGAATTCTGCAAACGCGAAACGTTACGGAGACTTTGCAGTTTGTGAGTCGTTAATGCGGCGTAAATCACCCTGAAGACGGAAGAACAACTCCGAAACGTCGGTAGAACGGAAAGCCTCCGTTTCGTCGACGCAGTGGCATGACGTAGGCCTACTCAGAAATAATTTGCAGTAAATCTTGCAATAACGCCTGTAACTGCTTCCCACTTTCTAAACTAGGTTTAGTAAGACAACAGAAACTACGGAGACGGTATATAAATTTAAGGGAAAAAACAAATTATTTCAAATGAGTTTTAATCAATATTAAATTTTAAGTAGGATCTTAAGCTATCAACCCCTCACACGATGAGTGACTTCAAGTTTAAGCCTACATAAAAAAATAATAATGATTCGGCAGGAACTCTTGAAAGACAAAAGGACAACGCTGTTCGAATTTTTCACTATTTTGCAGTTAAACACTGAATAATTTTACACTGCATCCACATGTGTTGTTGGTAAATGAAAACAAAAGAAACGTAGGAAACCGATGAAACCTTGATCGAAAGAAGAAGGAACGAAGCAATCGATGTCAACCAGTCAGACCAGTTGAGACGTTGATATAAAAGTAAGTCTCGAGTAAATGTAAAGAATTTAGAAACCGAGGAAAATGCAGCATTGCACCGCTTGAATCTGCTGAAGGTTTTCAAACTGTTAAGCACTTTAGGAATTCTTCTCCATGCCATTTTATTCAACGTCAATAATCCTAGCACGCTCATATAAAATCATAATGCTCTACCAAGGCTCTGACGGAAAATCTTAATTCAAGTTATTATTGATGTGAAAACCCTGTTACACATAATTTAAACTATAAATATATAATTAATACATTTAAAAGTTTATAATTCTTAATCTTAATCTCCGAGGTTCAATAACAATCAATCACTGATTGATGCAGGAATTGTGCAAGGTTTATGCAAGATAAAATTAGGCCGATAAAGAATGTAATCGCGGACCGCAGCCATTACTTTATTTTTTAATCATCACTGCTCTAGTATTTGATCTGCCTAGTATGAACACACATACCAGAGGCTAATTACATGAATCACAACTGCAAGACAAGTGTTGTGTGCAATTTGAAACATCACTGGTCGCTCAGAAACTGTAGTTAACGTTGAAACATAATTTATTCTCAACTCTTTATGGTTATGGTTGTTATGATTATCTTTATGGTTATGGTTATTTAGTTGTAAATCTAAATAAAATATAGCGATTATTTCTATGTGGAACGGCATTTTGTATAACGAAACTGGGACATAGGACATACTATACTGAGTTATATATATCTGAATCGTTTGTAAAAGCATTGAAAGTGAAAAGAAAAATATTTTCATGGAACAAAGTTTGTTTAATTAACACTATAAACTTTGAGTTAATTATGGATTATTAAGAGTAATGATCCACAAAAGGGCACAAAATCAACCAGTGTACCATACAAATTGTATTAATATACAATATAACCTCGATAAGAAGACCTTAATAACACAACAACCTCGGTAACAAGTGTACATTTTTGGTCCCCTTGAAATTTTCATTACATTTAATGTCTTTGTGACACGGACCTCGTTAAGAAGACCCCCTTGATAACAAGACTGTTTTATGAATCGCCTTGAGAGTCGTCTTATCAAGGTTCTACTTGCCATGATTATAACTTAAAACAGACCACTTCAGTTGTAATGGTCGCACAATAATATTAAAATAATGTTTCTAAATATCAAATACTAAACCAATAAACCTACGAATGACATTCATGCAAAACTGATAGAATTATTGAGTCATGTAATTTATTTAATTATCAGGGATGTTACTAAAATTGAACCAAACTTTCATCACGCAAATAAATTACTGTAATAGGTGCCATTCTTTTAATACGAATGAAAATCACTAACCCCATTCAAAACGTGAATACAATAACATGAATAAATAAAAGCCAAATGAAAAATCTACCTATATTAAATCACGCAAGGGCTTATCCAGTCTCAACTTTCAGGGCGAACTTTCAAAGCACCCTCATCACAAAACCGAACACCAACAAAATCTAAACAATTTTTCAGTTTCTCCACACAGACACTGATGATGACGGACTCGGGACACTATGGCGGGAGCGATATACGATACACTGCACTACATTACAGATAGCGAGTTCCACCGTGTCGTCTACAACAGTTGTGCACACACATTACAGCCAGCTGTGGGCCTGACTCACTCAACAGTACCTGTGCGCCTGTTCGTTCCATCCGCCGAGTTCATCTTGCTCTAAACATAAAACATATTCGATCTCTTGCCCTCTGTAAATTCTCCTCAATTCCATTTATTTCTTCCAGCTTGGGTGCTTGACTCACTCCACAGTACCTCAGCGCCTTTGTGTTCCATCCGCTGGTTCTCTTGCTCTGAACATTTTCTAAACATAAAGCTTATTCGATTTCTTCCCCTTTATATCCTCTCCTAAGTTCTATTTCTTCTTATCATCTTGGGTTATCTTTTTATATTAAGAACATCATCAACACATAAGACATGGGCTTATCAATTTCTTTCTTTCCACAAGCCTCCGCAATTCCATTTCTTCCTCTCGTTTTGGGTGCTTGATTTATTCCACAGTACCTGTAAAGCCATCCGCTGTAATATCATCCGCTGGTTATCTTGTCCTGAACAAAAAATATTAACTACTTTCTCTCTACAATCCTCCTAAATTCTACTTCTTCCTCTCAACTTGGGTGCTTGACTCACTTCACAGTACCTGAGCGCCTTCATGTTCCATCCGCTCTGGTTTCTTTCTCTGAACATTTTCTAAACATAAAACGTATTTGATTTCTTCCCCTCTATAAATCCTCCTCAATTCTATTTATTCCTCTCAACTTCTTTTTATGAACATTTTCAAAACATAAGATATGGATAGGCTAATGTTATTAGAGTTCTGAGTAGTTATTTCTTTCTACAAGCCTCCGCAATTCAATTTCTTACTCTCATTTTGGCTGCTTGATTTATTCCACAGTCCATCTGCTGGTTATCTTGTTCTGAACAAAAAATATATAATTCTTTCTCTCTACAATCCTCCTCAATTCTACTTCTTCCTCTCAACTTGGCTACTTGACTCACTCATCCACAGTATTTGTACGCCCCATCCGATGGTTATATTGTTCTGAAAATATGTTTGAAAATAAAAATCATATTAAATTTCTTTCTCTCTGCAATAATTCTCCTTAATTCCATTTCTTCCTCTCAACATGGGTGTTTTACTCACTCCAAATTACCTGAACGCCTGTACGATCCATCAGCTGGCTATCTTGCTCTGAACATTCTCAAAACATAAACATGTCCAATTTCTTCCTCTCTACAATACTCCTCAATACTATTTAAATAAATAAATAAATAAAAATGTCTTTTATTTCTTCCTCACTACTTGGGTATTCCTATATTGTTCTGAGTTCTGAATATTTTATTTTAGAAATTGTATGATTAGTAGCTATTACCAACCAATCCATTACTGTTTATTTGAGTCATGTGTTATACTTGTCATTTGATAATCGTTATATGTTTATGTTTACATCTTAGTGACCTTATAATATACTCAATGAAGAATATATTCTCTCTTTCATTGCTTTTGAACTATGAAGAAATAGATTTCATCTTATAAAGATAAACAATATTCAACAACCAAAGTTTCAAGAAGCTAAAACACAATCCAGCTCAGCTAAGAAGTAACCGGAATGGACAGATTCCCAAAAGATTCGAATGAAATCTGTTAAATCCAAAGGAAGGGAGATGTATGATTAAAAGTAGCTATTACCAACCAATCCATTACTGTTTTATTTGAATCTTGTGTTTTACTTGTCATTTGATAATTGTGATATGTTTATGTACTTCTTAGTTGACCTTCTGATATACTCAATCCTACTTTAATATTATAAATGTGAAAGTATGGATGTTTGTGTGAATATCTGCTTTTCAACCACGTGAAAATACTGGACCAACTTAAGTTGAAATTTTGCAGGAATAGAGCAACTGTATTAGGAAAGGACATAGGCCTATTCACTTTCTTAAAATCCCCTAGGGCTATACGCCCCGTGAACATCCTTGGCTTCAATGTTTACATTTTATAAGGAAATACTGAACTGCAAACAGCTGTGAATACTATAATTTGACAGTTCAAAGAACAGAAGTAAGATCAGCTGTAGTTGTTATCGTGAGCGAAGCCACGGGTAACTGCTATACTTTATTCAGTGAGTGTGTAAAGTGAAGTCCCTCCCCTGAAATGACATTTGTATAGAAAAGAACCAATCAGAGAAGAGGCTGTCCATATGTTCCCAGGGATGGTTCACAGATTGATTTCAAATGAAAATATACTTTATGATATGAAGAATAAATAAAGCATGTGTAGATGCATTAATTTGTCTTATGGACTATTCATTTGCTCATTGTAAAGCTCATATACATTTTACGTTCACTGCAAACAAATATAACCGTAATTTGCTTTGTCATCAGTCATTCAGTTCCAGCTCCAGATGAAAAAAAAGAAAAAAAAGCTAAAGCTCTTTGGAGTTCATCAGGTACTCATGTGACATAGCCTGCCAACACTGCAGCTGATGCAGGAGGCGGGGCTTCACTTTTCACTCTCACTGAATGAAGTATAGTAAAGTATACTCTCTCTTTCATTGCTTTATTATAAACAAATCATTAAACCACACACCATCTCTACCTCTACTCGCAACTCTCCACCTTGCCTTGGCTCCATCCTTTGGTTGCTTTGATTTTTTTTATTTCAGTAGTAATTTTGATAAATCAAAAGACCTAAATCACAAAAAATAAGTAGCTGTAGCTTGACATCCATCCCATATTTTTCCACGCATTATAGGAAGCTGTGACGAATGGCTTATTCCTCCATCTCTCCACAATCCATGGTACATATGTACTCAACCAACTAACTTGTGAATATTTCCTAATATCTCTTGATTAAGAGCGGATCCAGCCTAGAGGATCAACCCCCTTTTCTGGAAGATCTGCCCTTTTGGATGGGAGGTCGTTATAAAAATGCCTCGGTTTTAAACCTTTAGTGGCAGCTTAGTTATTTCTGCATTAAAATTAACACAAATTAAATGTTCAAAACCATAATAGCCCTTGGCTATTTGGATTGATGTTATTTTAACTGGGGTTAGGTTATGAAACCTTAAACCAGATCCTATAGAATAGTTACAAAAACTTTTTTAGGTCTCACGTTAAAACAAAAATAGGCCTGCAGCAACCTCATATAGGCGCTATTCTATTTTCCACGATGATAGCGGCACAGTTGATAAGATTGCAACTGTTACTCACTCGATTAGCTTTCTCACAACAAAAATGCCAAGGACTGTGAAAAATGTCGGCGGTTTGAGAAAATAATCTCACCTTGTGATTTTAATCACATCACAGCCTCTGCTTTAATGGTAGCACTTCCAAGTAAAAGCATCCGTATGACCTTGTAATCAGACCTACTGCACTGCGCTTTTGACTGATCTCAGACACAACCGAAAAAAATACTTTAAATATGCACGTTGAAATATTTCTTTTAGAATATTGGAATTTTTAGGAATAAAATAACAATCGTCACCAGAAACGTCTGCTGTAGCAAATACTTACTGGTCATGTCAAACTATTACCCCATAAAACCAATTGTAACTTTATGCCTCTGTTGCTACTAATCTGGTCGGAACATGACGTATTTATATCATATAAAAGTAAAGATGCGGAAATTTTCTGAAATAATTGAGAAATCTTCACGGGCATTTTCTTCTCTCCAAAAATAAAGAATGTGTCCTATATTTAAGTTTATGCAAGCGTTTAGATAAAATTGCACGATAAATTTGGGGTTCAAGAATTTTTATCTGGATATAAATAAAAGACGGCGCGGCGTCTTCAAACAATTAAAAAGCTTATGTGTGCAAAATAACATTTATAAGTGTTTTTATTACGATACACAATTGTCTAATCAGTGCACAAATATCCAGCATCGAGAGAGGAGACTCGTTCAGGGAATTACTTTTAATTTAGATAATTATCGCTCGAAAAAGTAAAAAAAAAACTATTGGATTTTAATTCCCAAGGAAATTGTAAATTGGAGACTAAAAAAAAGTATTATGAATTGAAGAGGAGATGAAAGTGAAACATAGTTGTGGTTTCCAAGAAAAACACTCCAAAATGGAGCTATTTGTATAACAGTATTTGGAACCGCAAAAAATTACCCTATATTTTAGTAAAATGAGAACTGTATGGTGGATCTTGAAATAAAAAAGGAACATGGAGGATCTCAAGGTCAAAAGGATGACTTGGGGAGGAACGAAAGAGCCTCCTTGACTAAGGTCGAAAGGAGAACGATTAAAATTTGTCTACAGCTCCTCCTAAAATTTTCTTTACAAGGAGAAGCGGTAGACAAATAGACACCCTGTTAAAAGAAAAACTTTCAGGGTGTCTATCACATCAAATGCAATAAAAAGGAGGACTTTTAAAGAACCCTTAAGAACCCCCCCCAATTCTTCCCCTAGAGACCCTTTAATTCCTCCAAGAGGAATTTTGGAGAACCCGGTAACATGTCTTGGCGTGTTGTCGTTTAATATCATTGTATATCAATAAAATACAGTAAGTAATCAATGGTAATTTTGTCATAATCTGATTTATCAATAAAATTATCACAAAATTTCTAAAAATTAGAACACTTAACAACATAAAATGGCATAAAAATTCGTATTGTACGCGGAAATTTGCTACATGTCAAGCAAAGTTTACATTTCTATAATTGCAATTTTTTCACAAACTGAAAAAATTGGAGGACTTTCGGGTCAAAAGGAGGACTTATGGTGGACCTCATAGTCAAAACGGGGTTTTTACAGGACTCAAAGGAGCGGTATACACAAGAAGACACCATGTTGAATGAAACACTTGTATTGCAGATGTGGCAGTTGTGTTACCTGCTCGGTCCGCCGGGTCGGCTAGTGGCTGTGTCCGCGCGGCCTCGCCGGGTCTGGTAACGGAACACGACGTGACCTCCGCATCCTCGCCTGCAAAACACCACACCCACGTTAGACCACCATGAGCCGCCGAGTAACGGCATGACTATAACCACCTCAACAGCCGCAGTGACCATCGGTGACCGTGGATATCCCACAGCTTTGCTAAACAATCCTAGTTAGTTATACAACAGGTGTCGAAGAAACTTATATAGTCACGAAAAACTGTTGAGTAACGGGCGTGGCCGGCGTAAACTACATATAATCATTGCGGTTGAAAAAATGTGAGGGACTGGCTTTCCACGGAGGATCCTCATATTACAAATTCGTTCACTGCCATACAGTGGTGCCATGGACGAAAACTTGTCAAAGACTAAACCAATGAATACTAAAAGTAAACCAACTGAATGGCCGCCAAGTAATGGACAGTAATCTGAAATCACTTCAACCGAAAAAGAGAGTCGCTATGATTTTTTCAAACGAGATATTTAGCTATAAAGAAATAAGCACATAATTTTTATAACAGGTGCCATAAAAAGCGTGGCTAACCAGCAAGGGCCTCCGATTAACGGGTGGTGGAAAGTATAATCTTCACGGTCAGGAAAATGGGAGGGACTGTGATGATTTTTTCACATAGAAACCATGACAAAAACGCATCAATTTTACAACCGGAGTCACAAAAAGCATCCCTAAAGTAAATTACCAGCACTAATGCTGAGTTAATTCATCACTTCGTTTCAGAAATCGCAATTATTGTGGGTTCTCCACAGAGAATCACTAAATAAAGAAATTCGTACATGAATTTTGCAACAGGCGCCACAGAAAGGTGCACCTAAAGCACCACCAGCACCTACAAGGCCCACCAGCACTGGTCGCCGACAAACGGACAGCGTAAAATACAACCGCCGCCGTCAATAAACTGCAAGTAACCGTGTTTTTACACTGAGGATCCACATGAACATTAACTTTACAGCAGGTGCCACAAAAACTTAAATCTGTGTGTTACGATTTGTGACTGTGCAGAATGGCCTTTCTTGCGTCTCCCTAGCCCATTACAACCGCCTTGCCGCACCGGTAGTGATTAGCGACGAGGGTCTGCTACAGATTAGACTCTACACCGCATTTGATGATGACTGGCCTACATTTTATGAATGGATGTGTCCTTGAGTGGTATCTACTACATTGGTTAACCCGCCGCTTAAGGATCATTACATTTCTGTAAGTATGTATACATGGGTAAATCAGATTGAATATTAACTTTTCCGCTTATCCTAATGAACTGGGCATTCTCGCAATCTCAAAATAAAATTATGATACTATACTATCATATACCGTACTGTTCTTTGATTAAAGACCCTCATTTATACTGTAACCTCAATGCGTTTTAATCAAACAAAATTCCTGCGTTACATCTAAACTGATTAATTTATAAGCTACAGGAGGTTTTAACGATAAATTGCCGACAAATTCGACTGCCAAAAGATACATAAAAACCGCCAACCTTTAAGGATTTTTCTTCTTTATTACGTTAAGGATTTCTAAAAAGAAACTGGTTATTCAATTCATAAAGCACTATATTCTTCAGAGAAATTGTAACCTTACTTTATATAAAGCGTGTAAAAAATTGTTTACTTTCCCTAGGAAAGACTTGGCATTAATTGAAAATCATTACACAGTTTCCGGAAACCGGGGAAAACCATCAATCTAAAATATTCCACAGAGATTCCATTAGAAATGTACGTGGACAATCCAAGGAGCGAGTCTGCATTTCCGCCGTGCATTAACAATAACTACCACGTATTAAACTTGTTCTGGCAGTCGTGATTTGTAATTCAGTCGGAACGTGATCGCACCCATTGGGACCGGCCCGCGCGGCATCGCGTTAGTGCCGGTTAGGTCACCGCTCAACTCATGGGGAAAGAATTGCTCGAGATCACACGTCACAAGTCACAAGGTGCGAGGCATTCCGGAAACCATAGCTCCGAAAAGAAGTTCTCCGCCGGAACACGTAGTTTTATAAAGGGCTGTAACCTTTTTGATTCACTGTCAAGGGGCATAGACATAAGTTTTGATCCAAGGGTCATCAGCAGGTATATTTAAGAATCGCCCGAAACACCCCTTTTAATCCACGAGAGAGGGGCCTACTCTCTCCCCGAAATTCTTTTTTCGCACACCTCCCAAGTTCTTTCTTGAACAGTGCTACTTAAGGGTGCAATATCCAGTTCAATTAATTACAAACTCGTTATTCATTAACCTAGGTAAGCCAAGCTAGTTTAATATTCTTTCAATAATCTGTAGTTTTGTTTCGGCAACTAAAGTAGTTAGTTATTAATATATTTCGTTTAGATTACACTATTCGAGTAAGAACTTGGAGTTGAGTGAAGAAGAGAATTTGAGAATTTGGGGAGAATTTGAGGGAGTGCAGGCCCCTCTCTTGCGAATTAAAAGGGACACACACCCGATTTTGCAATACAAATCAGAATTGGATTCTCCGAAAGATAGAACTCACGACTTTCGCGACCGTAAAAACGACGCCTCGGTAATAACAACAATCCGGGAACGGATCGGAGTTGCATCTCTTGACAACTATCAATGACACTCATCCTTCAACGACAGTAATTCTCTAGGTGTTATATCCTTTGAGAGTACTGTATTGTTTTTTGAGCCCTGGTATTCAAACGTTTTTAGTGGAACTATAATGTTTTTTTACGTTTATTTGTTAAAAGGTCTTTACACGTCTGTTATAATCTACATAAAACAGAATGTTCATTCAATAAAAAATGCCTTTACGATCTTAAACTCTTCAACAAAAAGAATTTTTCTGTGCATTCTCGCAAAACCCAACAACCGAACAAGAAAAAAATCAAACTTATTTTCTAAGTCTAGGAGTGACGCTGGTTGCTAGTGGACTCAAACCAATTCCCACAGAATAAATCTGCTGGATACATATCTAAATCTCAAGTTGGTTATTTATGAATTTGCGTAAAACTTACACCACAACTGTTAATGGAAAACATTATAATTTCAAATAAATGTAGTTCTAAAGGGATAACTCCGAATGCAGAGCTGTTACTTCAAAATAAGTATCGTTCCAAAATCAAAACTGCGAAAAATAACCACTACAATGGGCATTGTTCCGAATGTTACAGGTCGGGTATGCAACCTCGCAGGGAAAGAACTGCAAGAACTCCGCGCGTCACAATTGCCTCAGGTTGAATCAACCTGATCATTCCAATTAAATTTCCTCATATGTAATTGCCATTCCGGGGATGCGTTTGTTATTTCATAACGAGCGCAATTTCATTCGGCACGCTGATAAGATGGAAGCGAAATTCCACTGTATAACGTCATTAGAAGAACCAGTTTATATTGGATTAACCGACTGGTAAATTTAAATTGGTTTTATAATGTAACGGTGAATGGAAATCAGTAGCGGAATGGTTATAAAATCATTTGGTAGCTATTTTCCGCGGTTTCAATAGAATACTGTTTTGTGGTTGGGGTTGGGAGTATAGTCTACATAGTCTTTGTTTACTGGTTTATTCTTTTTGCGTTTTGATTCTCTTTCCGGCTTAGGGTAGGTGGGCGAAGAGAACCCAAAATTTCTCAGCATGACGGATTTCTTTTCTCAGATCCTTCAGCAATAGTTCGTTGGATTGTTACGTTTTTTTTAATAGGCATCTTGCATTACCATGTCGATAGACTATACGGAAGACTTATGGCCTTTACAATAATTTCTTTTTTCCTATTGAGCCTACGTATAATTAGGCCACTTAATCGTGATCCTCCATATTTTTCCATCGTCAAATGTTAACTGACCTTGGGAACTCAGGACGTAAAACATTGTTCTTGATTATAAGTACCGGTACTCATTGCAGTGAACAAAATTGATCATGGTTTCCCATGGATGAAACTTTACATCGAAACTGCCCCGCACAATATGTTAACTAGTTGCTCGGATGCTGTTATTGCTGCGTTAGTGATGAAAGTAATGACGTCGGATACGGGCTATAACTGATTATGGTTTCTAGTTTCTCTCTGCTAATTTACAATTAATCTACACTTTATCGTACATGATTTCGAATTTTTTACAACCGCCTTTAGGCTTTCCGATTTCACCACCAAGTCTTAGTTTTTCAGACTTTTTACTGACAATTTCGATTACATTTCTACAATTTCGTGAGCTTAGTGCATTATTACTTCACCCATAGAACTTCATAACGCATAAAAGTGTCCATAGCATTCACTTTCTTTTTCACGAAATAATTAATCAAGGCAGATGTCAAATTATATACCTAGCAATGCACATGTTGAATCGTAGGTGTTTGCATACAAAAGCAGTTTCAAGCCGGAATGGGCCGGAATTATAGGTTTGGGGAAGAATGAAAGATATTAATTTGTTAAATAAATGGAAGTTTATTGAATTGTGTCATTTGTTCTCCTTAGAAACCCGAACATCCAATTCAAACAGCTTTCGATAGTAAGTATCAAAGACTTAAAAAGATCCTCATAAAATATACAGTATACCACAAAAGAAGTAGTATTACAGATTGGCAACACAATTTATTTGATCGTGCCTGCTTTTTTCGGGCGGCGCGCGGCGTCAAGTTTGGTAGGCTGTTTTGTCACCCTTATTGCACTGGTATCAAAAGAGATTTCGTCATTAGCAAATGTTTGTGTCGCAAAGAACAAATATAGCCAACTTGTATATTTATTTACATCTGTATTATTACTTTGATACCATTACAATTTGGGTGGCAAAAACAAACTTGATGCCGCAAGAAAAAACGGGCACGAATAAATGCATTGTTAGGTCGCTAATCAGAATGGTTCTTCATCTGTGGCAGTAAAGTACTTTAAAATTTCTCGAAGATAATCCCTAAAACTTCTTAAGCTATATAAAATCGCTAAGATTTCGCAAGATTCTTCTTCGCTACGCAACACAACTTTCACACGCGTATCTCGTCACATCTCTGCAAAGCGATAGCTACAAAACACGGGGCCTCAGTTGGACCGCGGCCAAACGATGGCTTCCGGCGACGAGGCTCCTAGTTGCATCTTAATGTAATGCCTTTGCCTGCGCAGCGTCATCCGCCGAACTACTCACCACACCGCGCGGCCAATCTCGCCTAGGGATTGCAAGAGAATACCGATAAATCTAAAGTATCGATAGCTACATTCGTTTCAATATTTCGCAAAATCATATCGATATTATTATTCCGATATCATCGACGAATAGATTTTTCTTTTCCAATACTTATCGACTTGGACTGCTACTTAAACTCTACTTAAACCGGTTTTTGGTGGGATTTCTGTTGAGGTAAGTATTACCGAGGCTCTTTTCAGTCGTTAAAAATGAGTAAAGCATAATAATGTTTATCTACGACCATTGCAATAAGCACCAATTATGGTATTACAATAAACATTATAATGATATACATTAAAACACCAAAAACCAAGCAGTACTCTAATGACGACTTTAGAGTACTGGAGTCACTTTAGAATACTGGTTCTAGACCAATGAGAGCTCGGCATTTGACGGAAGTAGTGTCATAATAACAATTACGCAATTCGCATATCAGCTGATTGTTGCATTACGATTCATGTTTGAGTTTACTTATCCCATCAGCTGATTGTTCCACAACGATTCATGGCTCAGTCTGCTTATTTGCCTAACCTCAAATCTTAGTTGACCTGTTCCATCATTAGTAAGTCATGAGTTTTGTTTAACTTCGGGGGAAATTTTGTCGTATATTGTTGGTCGTAGATAAAATAGTGTATGCAACGATTGTATTATGCCTTTAAGCCACGAGTGAGATGTAAGTTAGAACACGAGCGAAGCGAGTGTTCTAAATATCTCACGAGTGGCTTAAAGGCATTATACAATCGTTGCATAAACTACTATTTGCGTTTTGAAAACAAATAATCTGCTCTAATAAGATTTTTAAAATCCTGAGTTCGTGGTGGCAAAAATGTTTCTGAAAATAGTTCAATCCCTTTTTGAACTTGCAAACTTGTGTTTTTTCCATAGAAATAAAGTTGTTTTCCGACACATTGCAAAAAAATCGATATTTAGCTCCCGATGTATCGCATGTATCGATAATGATGGCTGCGATACAAAGAAAATGCAATATATCAATATTTTAAAAATAATTGCCATTCTTAATCTTGCCAGATTGCATACCATCTGCAAGATCAACCGTGATCCTCTCTGGGGAATAATTAGTTGTTGGTTAGACTTGATCTTTCACATTCCATAATGTGAACTTTAGCTGACCTCAGAAAGACGTATCCAACTACTGTACCAGTGTATATTTAGGAGCAACTGCTGAGTTGTGATAGTCACTGCAATATTTGTAGGTTTTGACAAACCTTGTTTTTGTTGTACCGCTGTGCGAAAACGGCAGTTTTCATTACATGTGGTGTTGCGGGCCTAAAGTAGCTCTTTTTCGCCCTAGGGAGAAAAATAATAGCTGATGTCGAGGACGTCAGCTGTTCGTTTATAATGTTCTAAAACTGCAAACGTGTGTAAGTTAGCGTCGATGGTGAGCTATCAATTGCATCGAGAGTGGTTTTCGGTTTTTATTATCAATTGTAATTCATTGTTGCATTGTTGTCGGTTTAATCGATTTGTGAAACTCGCTCAATTCACCACTTGACAGATAAATGCGTTCGAAACATCAACAGTTGTTCATTGTTGTTAGTCAACCTAACGTGAATAAAACAGACAATCAGCTGATTGTTTTAAAAAGCAAGACCAAGAGGAAGGCCTGTTAGGGAAATACCTTTAAAGGTAATATTTTGGTTTTATTAAGTATATAGACTGTTGTATTGAGCGGTAAAACGAAAAATATATGGTTAATCACACGGACCTAAGCTGCTTTTCGTTACTCGGTCATTTTCCCGTAAAACTTGATATTGTACGGAAAGCGTCACTTTAGGCCCTAGTAATGAAATAAACTATTTATTGTATTTAACATCTGAACATATCGGCTTGCAATATAAATTACCACGGTCAACGATAGCTTCCGGCAGCGAGCCTCAATGCATGTTAATGCCCGAGCAGGAGCAGCGTCATCCACCGAACAACACACCACACCGGGCAATCTGCCTGATTACACCGTCTGCATGGTCAACCGTGTTCCTATCTGGGAAATAATTGGTGGTTAGATTTCATCTTAAACGCTCTATAATGTGAGCTTGGGCTGACTAAGAAGGATGTATCCAGCTACCAATGCACAGAGAAGAGTAGCAGTAGTTGTGCTAGTAATTGCTAAACGGTCAACCGTAAGTGAAGTGTTTGAAAAATATGGTGAATGTATTAAAATCCGAACATATTAACTTACAATAATGGAATAGCTTGTGCAAAAATAATCTTGTTAGCCTTGGTCAGTGAGCAATTTCGCCATATTACATACCATCTGTACCGTCAGCCGCGTTCCTCTCTATCTGGAGGATAATTAATTGGTGGTTATAGATTTCATCTTAAATGCTGAAACAACTTTAAAGTTTTTAACAATATTTTAAGGTTCTATTAACTCTATTAGCGAATTTCCCCTATAGGGAAGAAGCTATTACCGTAGGTCTCATGGTAAGATCTAAGCCCGGGACCACTATAACTTTTAGTTTTGGGACTCCCAAAAGCCAAAAACACTATTCGTTCAAAATTTTATATATATATATATATATATATATATATGTGTCTGTGAGCACGATAGCGCTCGCAAAAATGGTCCGATTGGAATGAAATTTGGCACAGACGTGTAAAGTAGTCATTATTCGGACGAGTTCGTAAACCAGCCCGATCGGACCATTGGAAGGGGGGGTAAAGGGGGATAAACCCCCCAAAAATGTGTTTTTTGAGTTTTTTTTATATAGAAAAATAAATTTTATCGAATTTTTGTTGGCACCATTGAATTCAGCTCGAAAAAACAAACAATTTGGTAATTTGAATCATTGCTCTATGTCCATTGGTTGCCAAGATATTGAAAGTGGTAAACACAGTACGTTGTCCCAATGTTAACCTTATGGGAAATAAGTAAAATTCTATATCTCGCTTATTTGTCAACATATCTTGATAAAACTTGGTAAATAGCTTCTTCTAGCTCAGATCTACTAAATATTGAATTGTAACCAGCCAGTTTTAATATACCTGTAGCAGCAAACCTGCATACTCATTCCCCATGTTATTCTTATGGAGCTTACCAAAACATGTCGAATCTCGCTATATTGGATTAAAATATGTTATTTTGCATTTGAAATTCGCTGAGTATGCAGGTCTGCTGCAACGGGGGTATTATCATTGGGCACCTTATGATGTAGTTGAAAATAACCATTTAGCGTATAAAACCAACCACCGTGTTTTTAGAGTGTATAAGTGAGCCTGAACTGAGTAGGAAGGTGTATCCAACTACCTGGCAGTGCACAGTTAGGAGTAGTTGTTCTAGCCTTTGTAAAATGTGTAGGGTTTTAAATAATGTATTCAACTATTGAAAGTAAAATGTAAAAAGCTTACAGTAAAATGTTTTGGGTTGGTTGTTGGGATGGGGAAACTTCTCGTTGATTAGAAGATAGAAGGCAACCCGATAATAAAGTGCCTGCAATCGCAGGTGTTGACTTGTACTGTTATATTTCTTATACGAATTAAACTGTTCAATCTGAATTGACCTATACACTTTATGTGCTTTTTATATCGCAGATCACTGACATTATGGTATATTATACACAATTCTGATAATCTGGGTGGGCAGAATTATTCTGACAGCAGCACATCCTAAATTGTTATTTCCAGATTTTCTAAAGAATTGTGCGTGGTAAGCAAAAAAACCAAGTCGGGATTTTATTACTCCAGCTGGCTCGTACTGTAACAAATATAGAAGTGAGCCCAGCGTAAATAGGGCATAATACTGAACGTTAATTCCAAACAATTGGCATTTTTAATTTACACCTAAGAGCGGCCTGCATCCTTTAAGCCACTCTGAGTAGCTTTCCCACTCAAGATTGGTTCAACATCAGTAGTTCTATGATCGATACAGTTTTCAAAATTCTAAACCACATGATGTTTAAGTTGCGCCATAAACGACGTATTGCAGATCCCCATCCACAAAATTACTTGAACCGGGTGGTCTAATTGAGTGGCGATCCACGATTTCATTACACGTATTTATCTGAAGATCCAATCATCGTCGTACTTATCTTGAGGATTTGGAGAGATCAATCTTGCGGAGAGGCCATTGCGACACGTTTGGTATTTCGGCATCTACCGAATGATGACGCTCTCCCAACTCGCAGCCGAGGAGCTTGATCGATCGAAATGACGAAAGACTGATAGCAGCACGCACATGGGAACCACCTAACAATTGCCTTGATCTCCTTACACAACCTAACTTAAAAATAAGACAGATTATTAAAGCTTGCGACGGAAAGTCGAACATCAGGTTAAGATAATTATTTGTTTGAAATATTTTGCTTCTAAATCTGTGCATTCTTTGATACTGGTACAGATTAGTAAAAAAAACTGTATATGCAGTTGTTCCCAAAAAAATATTTACAATATAATGAACGGCTTTCATATGGTATTTAAATGGTTTAAATACAGTATCTTTGTTGCAATATAACACCAAACATTGCTTTAAAACATTATTTTTATCCAAATCAAATGTGCTTTCCGTATATGTCAGGCTATATTAACTTGAAAGCTATTTAGATCTGAATCAAGCTAAAAATCAACCCAACACTATCAAACTTCCCGGACCGATTATCCGAATACCTGTCCAACTCTTGAACTAAACGAAGTTACATACAGCATAGTATGTTACACATAACATATTTTATCAATTCCTGATAAGATATTCCAAGAGGTACGATCGTTCATAGTGGAACCTCCCGGGCTTTTTTAGTTTATACAGGACCTACACCTCAATATCCCGTGGGTTGTTCTGTTGAAAGTCATTATTTCATATTATTATATTTTGATTTTATGACTTGAGTTAAAGATTAAATCAAGGCAACAAAAATATTCGGTCTGGGTCGTAAGACGGTTTCTCCTTACTTCGAATTTTTATTTTGCCCGTATCAATTAACAAGCTAAGTTCTCATAGTCCAGTGGGTGGCGACTTTCAATTACACAACCGCAAAAACTTCAACACCCAAAAATGTCAAAACCTTGTTTTGCTTTCCCGATCGACGTAAACGTAAACACCCGGGGGAAACAACCGGCCACCCACTCACTCCAGCTTTCCCACGGCGTTAACAAACACGGAGAATTAACCAAGACTACCCGGGTGTCGGCAATCCTTCTGGAAAGCGGCGAAGAAGAAGAATCTCACAAACACCTTCGCCGTCGGTGTCGGAGGAAACAGGCTGGTAAACAATGAGCGCGGTTAATTCCGGCGCACACGGGACAATGGCAGGTTGGCCAACCCAACAAACATTGATTTATCTCGGGCCGCCGCGGGGAGGAGGCAATGACCTTGGGCAGAGGTCACGCGCACCTGACGTGACGTCACCGGTGCCCCTATCGTATCATCATCTCCTCGGCTGCCGTCACTTCCCGTTCGAGAGGTGTTCGCCAGGTCCTGGGTGTTCGAACCCACCGGTTCCTCAAGGCGTCCTCTTTTTGGGTGAAATGTCCTGCTTTACGGCGTTCATTGCGGGAAGTAAAATGCTTGATGCCCTATCAAAGGTGCCCTATTATCGTTATATTGTGTGTACGTAAAGTTCGCACAATATATTTCCCGCTATACCAACTTAGCTACTAACCTTATATACAAGTTAATTTCAACATGCAGTATGATATTGGTAAACACGTTTGACTAACAGCGTGGCGAAAGCAATGTTTTCAGGAAAGTATCCCCTCTCCCCCGAGCCTTGCAAACAGCTGACTCAGCAATAGCCGAGCCGTAGATATACTATGCGAACTGCGTAAGCTTATATACATACAATATATACAGGCAAAAAGTCAAGAAAGAAGGCAACTATAATCGCAGACACCAAATAGGGCGGGTGAGTGCGCTGCTGGCTAAATTATTATTTATTGTTTGTTTGCGTAGTAAAACAGCTTACATGATCATATGTTATAGTGAACACAAATGTACACGTAAAATGCCTTGGAAAACGTAAACAAAAGTTTTGTCAGGTCAACAAAAACATTTAATTTAGTAATTTCACCTGAGGTTTAGTAGACAATTTGATGAGTTAACAGTTTTTGCCATCCGCCCCATTTTGTGCACTCTTCGTGCATTTCGTGCAATAAAACTAACACTGGATACATTAACATTACTTGAAATTGAACCGGTTGTTCACGCTGAAGTGCTAAACAACTTTTAAAAAGTTCCCAACGACAGATGACTTCTCACTGAGTCAACATAATAACAAACAATACCATGATTCCAAGCCTTCAATTGGAGTGCTTAGCAGTGAACGTGTTTAACTATATTTTCCTGTTCTAAGAGAAGTTTTATTTGCTAACAACGATTGTTTAAATTACAATTTCGTAGTCATAATTAGTTCATATTTTCATAAATTACGTTTAATTGAAAAATTAAGTAGCTCATTTAAAAAACAAAATTCAGTGAGAAGCAGGCCAACAAAGAAATATAGCCATTATTTGCCCCTTTTTAACTCTCACTTCACCATCATCTTTAGTGCTGGGATTTTTTGACGTAGCCTATTATCCATCTACTTATCTACTTTCTTTACACAGTACTAGCTGTCGTACCCGTTCTTTGCTCGGTTCGACTGGGAAATAACAATGGTTTCCATAAACACCATCAAAATCTCAAAAAAGGGTAAAAAATATATGAATAAAAATCTACAGGGCCACAGGGTGAATCCCGAGGGGAGTTGAAAATCATGAATAGGCCTATGTGTTGGTTGTATACATGATCTACCTGATCTACCTTTTGAGTTAACTTTCAATCCGATAATAATATCTTTATTGTTTCGACAATATATATATATATATTACATACAATGCGTCAAGTTTGTTAATAATTTAATATGTTAAGTAATTTTGTAAGTTAATATGTTAAGATTTCTTTTGCTATCACTCTCACATTCATACATACATTTGTTGCTCATTCATACACACATACATACGGGACAACGTTGCCTGAAGATCGCGATCTATCATACTGCCCGGCGGCTCCTCATGAATTCTTCAACCGAATAATCAGTCAATATTTTTTTCTGCGTTCACCCGCACAAGAAACTATCCGAGAGAAACCACCTTTTCTTTACAAATAGATTGTAGATTAATTAAATATTATTTTTATACAAATTTGTCCCGTTTTCCTTGGAAAGAACTCGATTATCCGAGCTAAATTGTAATTCATCAAACAATTCAGAAACCCTCGCTCCTGCCCGTCCACCTAGCTTCAGTAGCTCCTCTTCACTCTCGCGCACATCGGCCGTCACATCCCGTTCGAGAGGTGTTCGCACTGAATATCTGGAACGATAGGGGGATTTCCTGATTTCACTTCGTACCTGGAGTGGAAAACCGCAGTGGACGAGAGAGAGAGAGGGTGGTCAAGGCTTTGATGTTCAATAACTCGGAGGTCTTTTTGCGGTTTTATGGGAAGCATAAGCAATATTAATTTCATTTTAGTGTCATTAATGTAATGTTATTAATGTCAAGTGGATTTGTTTTAAGCGCTAACAAAATTAGCGTCCTTGAAATAATTAATTCCTGAACTACCATAAAAACTTAAAGTGGCTGGGATATAGTCGTAAAAAGCAGAATTCTCGATTTCACTAGGCGGCTATCTTTTGTAATGTACCTTTATTGCTGGAAAAGAAAGCTTGTGCCTTGTGCACTTATTCATTGTTTACGATTTCAGATAGACCTCACAAGTACCTTGAGTGCAGCTTCATTTAGGAATGAAGAGGTTTCCAAAAGTTGACCCCTACTGTAGATATGCAGTATATATCTATCATACGAGTAGGGAAATTTTGAATTTGAATTGATTAAAACTAGATTAAAGAAATTTCTCATTTACAGTATAGAAATGGTGTTTTTATCCATGGGAGGCATGAAATTATAGAATGTCACAATTTTCGCAGATAGTATTTCAAATTTTCGTGAGTACACCACTACTACATTAAAAAATCGCTGACTAAAGCTCTGGACAGCCTTACTGGCGGGTGAGTGAGTGCGCTGTTGTCGTAATTAGTGTTTAATATCTGCAATGTTTTGGTAATCAATCACATGGTCATTTGTTTATGTAAAGGTACTTTACACAAGAAAATATTTTGCTGCAACTGCAAGTGCAACTAATGTTAAATGCTTGCAAGCTCAACACAATTCATTAAGTACGACGACAAAAGTGTGGAAACACATTCTTAAATGTAAACAAATCATTTAAGATGAAAGGTTGCCAAAACAAAAAGACCAGCTGATGCATTGCGCAAATATTTTCCAGAAATTTTAATTGCGTAAGAAATCTCTCGGTGAAATATTACAGGGCATTCTTTTGTAGTGTAAATGAGGTGAAACGTAAACAAAGTTTTGACAGTTCTTCCAAAACATGTGTTTATTTAGCAGACATTTTGGGAGATTACAATTTTCGCCAACCGCCAGTAAGGCTGTCCAGAACTAGCAAAAACTCGCTAAAAGGAAAGCGTCTTAACAATTTTGCCTAAATGAACCCAGACTATTGTGATCCATGATCAGTAAATATTTATTACGATATTTACCGCACTCAAACTTTACTGCCTGATAAATAGTTATTTCTCGTGAAGTACAACTCTCCCGACATCCTGGACTGATGGCGGCCGCGGATCTTCGCTGCACAGACCCAGAGTCGCGGCCATCAGGCGAGCGCCGCCTCATCATTAGGTGGTGCTAATACCAGAACCGGTATGAGAGTTACCGGCCCGGCTCCGCGCCGCAGTACAGTCTGTGCTTCAGGCGAGAGCGGGGGCCTCCACAGGACCAATAAATAAATATTGCATTTATTACAAGTCGGGCCTAATCAAACTCACTGTCCTACAAGGCTACTCGTAAGCACGTGAATATTTAAGAAAAAGCTAAACGTAAACCAATCAATTGCTTTAACCTAGCTTAAAATTAATCGCAATTCAAATTTGTCACACTCGCAGGGAGGATGTTGTATGAGGACCCAAAGTATGGAAAAGTTTTCATTCTTAATTAAAGCAGCGCTCGAGACAATTGAAGCAAGACAACTTGCCTGGTATGAACCTGCCTGCTAGGTGGTGGTCCACTAATTAATCTGATGAGGTGCACCTGAAACCCTAATCAGTACAGGAGGCACAAGCTTTCTTTTCTGAAAATAGAGATCCGTTGGAAGGCGACGACTATGTACAATTAATTGAAACTATTTGAAGAAAAGACTGGTTCTTCAAGGAGAGAACCCTAGCCTGCTCATGAAACCTAAGGCATAGTATATGCTCGAACTCTTACTCATCGATGTAAATAAATTTATTTACATAGACACTCTTCACCCTGAGATTACAAACCTCAGGTTACATCGATGAGTAAGAGTTCGAGCATATACTATGCCTTAGGTTACATGAGCAGGCTAGGGTTCTCTCCTTGAAGAACCAGTCTTTCAGACCAACTCCTAGATAATAGAGTACTATTATCTAGGAGTTGGTCAACAAAAATAAAATAAGTTTCGTAAGTTTGGTTTTGAAGTTCACCAAACTTATACTCAAGTCATCCAAACATAAATAAGACACTGCCCCCGGTAGGTAAGGTATACTTACATTATTGGGAAGACAGCAGTGTGTTAATTAATTGTTTTGCACTTTCAGATAGTACATAGACTTCAGTAGAGATAGATGAATGTATCTTACAGTTTTAATGTTTTCTGACTGATGTAAACTTTGCTTTGAGCTTCGTACTCTTACTTTATGGCACCCGACTGTACCTGCGGCGCCGCACAAACTGATGTATTCCACGTCATTATCGTTGACAACCTCGTGGGCACCGGCGCGTCTGCCGCTGAAAGAACAGGGGACCGACGAAATTATGGTTGTAAACGAATGTTTATGGTCTGAAGACATTTCAGCGGGAGAGTTAATGTTCGTCGCTACCTTAACACCTGACCGAGGCTAACTCATGATCTTCTGGGCATTGCTCTTGGGTTGCCATGAAGTTTTTCAGAGTAGATTTGTTGATGCTTTGGACATAAGGGTGTAAATCTTTTGGGACAGACATGAAGTATCCTTTAACGTACAAACTGTACATCAGAGTATACGTTTGTGGATACTACACTAACTGTAAGGATGGACCACAATGTGAGGATTAATAGGAACCAAATTCAGGAGCACACACCCAGGAGTCCGAAAAAGACAGCTCGAACTTTGGGCTTTCAGAGAACCTATCTTAGAAATTTAACTACTCAAAGTCCAAAACAAAGCCAAATATACGCCCGAATGAAGGTACTGTACGTGTGCTTTGTAACCTCCAATTTATAATTTGGACGAATTGGTATAAATCTTTGGGGCAGGCATCAAGTATCCGTTAGCGTAAAATATGTACATTAGAATATACGTTTGTGGATACTGTACTATGCTAGCTGTGAGGATGAACAAACTGTGGGATTGGTAGGACACCAACTCAAAAGCATACACCTAGGAGTCCGGGAAAGACAGCAGAAGGTCTGTCCTTGAGGTTTAACTAGTAAGAGGGAGGAGCCTGTTTCTGTATCAGCATACAATCCAAAACATCGCCAAATATATACACCCGAATGAAGATAAGCTGTTGTGATTGATGAATCAGCCCAGATGATCACACAAGTGACTGTTGTAACCATGGAAATTTATAAAACTCAACCTTATACATAAAACCGAACGATTTGTTCACTCAAACCGCGCCATTATAAACGACTCCACAATAAAGACATCGAACATAAACATCGGGACATAAACGAGATTATAATGTTTCTCACACAATAGAACATTCGAAAAATAACTACCAGCTCTCCATCACTTTTGACGCGGCGCCATCAAAGCAAGGCACGAAACTATTATCCGCAGAAATGATACCGAGTGGTCAAATACTTTCTACCGGTTTCCCATTGAGCGATTAGGGCACAACTATTGATGGCGGAAACTACCGCACTCTGGTCGATCGCCGCTCTCTCTTCCGGGTCCGAACGGCAAAAACAACTGAACACCGAATTAACGCCGAAGATTGGTAATCTACTATGATTGAAAGTGGTATTCACTCTTTCTTTGCTTCCACAAGCGGTAAGTGTTTGAGAGAAATCGAGTGAATGAGATTTCGTGTAATGAGGATTCGAAGGGTTTAAGGTACTCTAACTTACACACCATACAACCATACACCATAAAACCATGAACTGTATGGTGTATGCCATATATATTTCATTATTAATTTTGACCAAAAATGACTGTCCACGAACGATTATTTCTCACTGACAGTGTCAACACTGTATGCCTACGTTCAATTTATGTGTAATAGAAACTGAATTTGAAATGTGCTGGAATTAAAATTTTAATGTGATTTTTTAAGGTGTAGACACAAAATCGATATCTGATTAGCTAAACAGCACAGAACTACTTCGCGCATATATCTTAATCCGACGATAGGACGATAGTCAGACGTTAAAGGCAACTCATTGGCATGATGCCTCTGTTTAGATTGATCACAAGCTGTTATGCCCGTCAAAGGTCATTGGCTTGATGTATCTCTTGAGTGTTAGATTAATCAAAAGCTGTTGCGGCCGTCAAAGGTCATTAGATTGATGTCTCTGTAAATTTTATATTGATCAAAAGCTGTTCTAGTGTTCAAAGTTCTTGATGTCTCTCAGTCTCTCTTAGTGTTAGATAAATCAAAAGCTGTTGCGGCCGTCAAGGCTTGATGTATCTCTGCGAGAGTTAGATTACTTAAAACCTGTACCTGCCGTCAAACATAAAGCCTAAGGTTCCAGATGTCTGTTAATTATCATTCGGTTTACGGCAACAAGCTTTCTACTCAATAAACCAAGTAATATCAGTCACTCGATTCAAATGACTCAGGCACTCGATTCAAATGACTACGTCAATCAAGACGCTCTGCAGGCACGAGTAGCGATAGAAAAACTGCCACATTTCCTCTAATCACACCAAGGCATACGAGTCTCGGCAGCATTTACTTGCCTGCGGCCACAACGCGGTAGTGTTCCAGCCGACCGCCCCCGCTGTCGCCGCCTCTGGTGCTGCCCACCGCCGCCGGACTGTGGACTACCTGACTGCCCGCAGGCTGCAATCCGAGTTTCTCCCGCTGTATCATTACAGTACAATCATTACACACGTAACGGCACCGGTTACACCGCCGATAATTATCCGTTCATTAAACGTGGACGCGAGAAACCGTGACCGGCCAAGTTGAGGAGGGCGGTGTGGAATGCGGTAAAAGTTGTAAGCCGTAGTTTCGGTAGGAGGCGCGTCCCCTCTTTGCAGGAAGTACTTCTAATTTGAAGAAACGCCAATCATTAATGGGTAAAACAGCGTTCTTCCTGCTCAAGAAATAAATTAATAACACGATTTAATTGTGGATATTACAAAACAGCGAATCAATAAAAATTATGGGCTTCAACAATGTGGCGCAGGCTTTACTGAGGTTTGTTTACAATGGTAGAAGCAGAAGTGGTTGACTTAAAAAACGCATCCTTCAGTTCATATACCATAACATTAAATGAGGTAAACTACAAAGAAGAGATCCATGTACATTGTTTAATACAGATTGTCTACTGGTCAGAATTCAACCAGAAAATATTTGGGTTTATTTTCTAGTTACCAAGGTTTTTACTCATTGCTCCAAATCCCATGTTATTTTTTTATTTCAAATTGATTTTTTATAATTCTTGAAAACTATAGTAAATTAGAGCTGGATGGTGCACATCTCTACAGAAGCACACATTCTGAGAAAAAAAGGATGACAAAAATCATTCTTGTCTAAATGCAGGCAATGGAAGTCGTACAATCTAAGCCAAAGAAGACCCCTCGTGGACGGAAGCAGTCAGTATAAGCGGGGATCTGGATGGTAAAACAACTTAGCCCATCTGCTCCCTGCAATTATAAACTAGGCCAGGGCGATAATTACCAACATGCGGTGTTCACCGTGTTTGGAAACGCATTAACTGGCTGGGTGGCTGCGAGCCAATCGTGCCCGTGTGTAATTGGAATACGGCTGTCAAAATAGCCAGATTGGCCATACATTTTGAACAGATATTAGAGAAATGGAAATAGCCAGATTGACCATACATTTTGAACAGATATTAGAGAAATGGTTGAGATTTTTCATTCTTTAACCAGCTGCATGAGATAATTGAGTAGATAATTGATGGAAAACCACTCATGTGCAACAAAAGGCATAATCACTCCTACGATTACCTTGTTATGAACCCATAAAACCTACATAAGTTCCAAGTGAAATAAATCGACTAAACTAGGGAGAGAGGGTGCTATATGCTAGGCAAATAACTCGTGGCTATTCCTTTCAGAGCTATATGGTTTCCGGAACGCCTCGCACCTTGTGACTTTGTGACATGTGATCTCGGGCAATTCTTTCCCCATGAGTTCAGCGGTGACCTAACCGGCACTAACGCGACGGCGCGGCGCGCAGGCTTGGTCCGAATGTGTGCGATCACGTTTCGAGTGAGTTAAAAATCACGACTGCCAGAACGAGTTAGTTTAATACGAGGTTTAATACCTCCGGACCCCCCTCTTCTTGAGGGATATCCCACACACCCCAAAACCCTCCGGTACACACGTGTCTCCTTCTCCGAGAGCATATATTTGATACGTTAAGTCCTATGATACGTTAAAGAAAACCTGAGGTTGCAGAGATGTCGAGGAAGCGGTTACCGAGAGCAAGGGTAAAAGAGGGGGGAAACACTCGTCTCATCAGCGACCGAAGGCCACAGGAATAAATCATTTCCCCTGTTCACCTTCCATGAAACTCGTCCAATCTGCCGAAGAAGACCCACCAAGAACGGAAGCGACCAATTTAGAGTAAGGACCACGCCAGCCAGAGCGGTCAAAAACGTTATCCCTATATGGAAGACGTATAATCTGCCCAATAACACCCATGAGGTCCACGTGGGTTGGTGTCTGGCGGACACGATGAGCTGGAGTGCTGGATGGGGAACGAACAAATTGACAAATGTGCGGAGAAAGGTCGCAGCGATAATCACTCCGCTTTTCGCCCTGTATGGAAGCCGTACACTCGCGGCAGAAGACCCTCGCGCACATCCTCCGTGAGAGAGTGGCTCGCAATTTACCCGCCAACTTCAATGGAAATTCCCGCTTTTACCCGGTTTTTAGGTAATAGTCTCCACAAAATCCCCGAAAGTACCCAAACCGTGTTATTATCCGGAAAAAAACACCACCGTGTTTCCTACAACTGCCCGATAAAAGGGGAAATGCAACATGAATAACTTGCACACTATTGATCAAAATATGTCTATTTCAAATATGATTCTCTTACTATTAAAACAAATTATTTTTCTCATCTTATATAAGATGCTTGCAGGGCAAATCTAAGATTATAAATGCAGTCCTACCCGCCTTTATCCGGGTTTCATATATTCAGGAAGTAGGGAGACAACCCAACCCGGCTAATCTAAGATCAGAAATACAGCCTACCCCGGCTGTGTTTCTAATCTAAGATTAGAAATACAGTCCTACCCGCCTTTATCCGGTTTTAATATGTTCAGGGAGTAGGGGGGAGTAGGTAGTTTGGGGGAGGGGAGGAATTCCCCTCAGCCCAAGTCTAAAAATCCCCTGTTTTTCTTAACCCCCTCAATATACTCCAACGGCCCTCAAAATAACCGAAAACCGGGGAAATACCCGGTGTTTGACGACTGGTGGCCGCCGCTGATGTCCGCGCCGGTCGCTGCGGGCCGGCAGCCAAGGTCCCGTTGCGGCCGCAGCCCAGTTACACCCGTGTCGATTGCCGCGGCCCACAAACATAACCGGGGGATAACCGCCGAAATAATCACACCACGCCACAACGCCGAGTGGCGACCCACTTTCCGCCTGGATAACTAGTTTCCTCGAAATCTATATGTTCCGCACAACAGCGAACAGCGTATTCCCGCGGGGAAATGTTGCAGCGCGTCTTCGGGGAAAACGCAGTGCGTCATTTTAGCAGATGAAGTACAGGCACGCAATGCATTAGGTTCATAGTCGCATCAGCTGATGAGGACACGCGAGACGTCAACCAGTTTTTTTTTGTTTTTTTTTTTTTGGGGGGGGGGGGCGTTAAAATAAAAACGGGCAGAAATGGGAAAAACCAGCACAAGTAACCAAATCAAAATGTCTTTAATAATTATATACATTCAATTATTAACAAGAAATAATAAGTTCCACAAAGAAAGGTCCGCCTGTGCGTGAAACTGAGTCGTACACTAAGAAAAAATTAAATGTACCCACTTTCACTTGTTACACGCAGTATTAAGAAACTAAACTATAAAGACTACTTGCATACTGATTAGAAAACAAAGTTTAAAATAGGTGACAGCACACTGACAGCACAGACAGAGCGATAAAATATAAATAATACATTTCTGAATGTAGTAATAAAATGTGAAAAGAATTAGTTTATTATTTGAGGTTGATGACGTTATTTTAGAAATAATATTTCTTATTTAAACTGAGTAGATAGCATACTGTAATTGACTGTGTCTGAAGTTGGTCTATTTTCAATGGTATACTTGGATAAATACTAATCTCCTATACGAGGCTGTCCTCAGAGACCATCACATCACACATAGTAAATTCATTATGAGAATTGTGCATAATGAGCTTAAACAATATCAATGCTAAGCAGTAGATCCTTACATGTATGCCTACTGTTACGCAAATGACCTATTCAAAACTGCATATAATATTGGACTAGGAAACAAACTCAACTACAACAAAATAACCCGTCCGCTAAACAATATGTGTAGATGACAAGTCTAAAATGGATGTTAAGTTTGTCTCTGGGTATATCTTGGATTGACGTTTGGAATAATCTTGAGGTTTAAATTAATCAAAACAAGAATGTAATTAATTTTCAATATTCATAAAAAACTAATTTAGAGGGTTAAAAAAGTAAACTCTCGAAACGAACTCAGCGACACTTTTTTGCTGTAATCGAATTGGAAATAAACTGAGATTAAGTTCAATTTTACTACCACAATTTATGTATTTACAGATAGTAATGAATAATAGCAGACAGTAAAATCACTGTGCAACATATATTTGAAAATAACAGCAATTGTTCCAGCACTAATGATATAACAACACAGACACTTCTTGACTAATTTCGACAAGTAAATTGACGTTCGACAAGTGGCCAAGTATAATCAAGCTTTTAAACTCCAGCGACGGTAAACAAATTGCAAACAGTTAAACCTTAACCTTTACAACCATAACGAACCATCCACTTATATTTACATTTATCCAGATAGGAGATTAATTTGCAACCGATAAATGATCGTTGAACTGTGAAGTAACTAGCAGGACGCAAGGTGCTAAAACGAACTGAGGATTATGTTTTTAGTTTCTTGGTTGTAAATGAAATTGCAAAAAAATTAACTTTAATAGGCTAGTCAGCTGGCAACTGCATTTTCTCCTCATAAAGTTTGAGGAGAAAATCCAATCCATTTGTTGAAAACGGTTCTTTTACGATATAAATAAAACTATTGAACTTAAATGGAACGACGAGCCTTCCACAACTGAACGCCAAGTTTATACTTTCTACCACCAAAATAATCGAACTGAAGGCTAATCTCGCAAGGACACCCGGTTGAAGCGTCACACGTGCTCATTAATTCCAAATAGTATTCTGAATCCATTTGCATGTTTAAAGTCTCCCAAGCAAGAGATTATTTTGAATTCAACTTGCTTCTACTAAACTTAAAATATTTTTTTTGTTCCAAATATATTTTTTTAACAGACATCTGTTGAAATAGTAATAAAATTATGACATCGTGGTTAAACCCAATAAAAGAACAAAATGAACCTTAAGCTTTCAACAAAAATTGAAAGCAATTGTCAAGTATTGTCCTTATTAGTTAGTTTAAGTTTTGATAATTTCACTTTTTTACTTTAAGAAATATTTTCAAGTTAACGTAATACTGAAGGAATATTTTTGATTTAATCTGTGCAGGAAAAGGACAAAGTTATTAAGAAATTAGTTTGGAATGAAAAAATTGTAAACCTGATGTTTGTATTGTTCGCATGTTTGGGAAAATAAAATCTATTCTATTCTAAAAATTAGTTTTGACAGTGAAAAAATTGTAAACATGATGTTTGTATTGTTCGAATGTTTGGGAAAATAAAACCTATTCTATTCTAAAAATAATTTGAACAAATCAGAATCCATACAATATCAGCCATGCGCCTGACAAGGGTTCTGTGTGCAAATAATGTTGTGTAGAGAATTTATTAGGGTGTCAAGAGTGCAGCACCTGAAACTTTTTTTCAGCCATGTTGTCATCAATCTGGCGAAAACGCTAGACATTGCAAGGCCAGAAAATGTCATTACTGTAAGTATAAAACTTGATTTACATAGAAGCAAATGCGAGTGATAAGTAGCTAACATAAAGATCCTTTGCAGGGAAGAGCAAAATGTTACTTTGTTTTCATTAGCCAATTTTTATCCTCCATTTTCACCTTATAAACCAGACATAATACTTTTTGTTGATGTTAGAAAACAAAGTTTAAAATAGGTGACAGCACACTGACAGCACAGACAGAGCGATAAAATATAAATAATACATTTCTGAATGTAGTAATAAAATGTGAAAAGAATTAGTTTATTATTTGAGGTTGATGACGTTATTTTAGAAATAATATTTCTTATTTAAACTGAGTTTTTGTTGATGTTAAAATACCTTCATCTTTACAAGTTTATTCTTTAAATTTCGAGAATGCCTTTTTTTAAGTTTTAAATGTGTCTATCATAAAAGATGTAGAGCGTTTTAAGACTTACAATTTTTCGTGCGCCCTTCCTTGTCGCAGAACATTATAAAGTAAGATGCCGGTTCTGATTATACAACGATGTTCTTACAATGATGATTCTTTACAACTGATGTGAATCAGATCAATATACTACTTTTTAATTCCTTTGAATAAAAAGTGGAAAAAACAATTGAGGTCGGATCAAGTTTTAAGCATTTTGAGTTAAACTTACACACCGCTTGACTGCAATATCTCTGCTTTATATTTTCCAGTATTTCCACGCATTTCTTAGATCCTCAAGGATAGGCTAACCATATAAAAGACCGTGAGTATTAATATTAGTTATTATACAAAAAAACTACAATAATCTCACGCTTTTTCACAGTTAATTTGTTTTATAAAAGTATTTTGTCACATTTTTAAGCAAAAAAAGTTAGTTAAAATTTATAAATATACTGATGGCGGTGCAAAACTAGAAGGATGCAGAACAGAATTGGTTTTGATTGCCAAATCAAAATCAGATTTACAAGAAGAGCTGAAGACGGGACATTACATCCGACATTCCAGACTGTTATAAGTCATAAAACTGAGGCGATTTCGCTAATCAACGCAAAAAACAGGTGTTTCCTCAGCAAATTACCGAGAAAGCCGCGCTTCAAACGCGCCGCGACGGTATGCAACGAGACCATTGTGCCGCGTACAAGAAACAAGTGACAGTGAAAGGAAAGGGTTCAATTATTTAAAAATTACGACCGAAGTCTGGCATCGCCGCTCCATTTCCTAAATTGATAACGGACTAGAGAGAGAAAGTCCGTCCGTCGCGGAGTCGGATCCGCGGACCGAGTTCCGCGCGGACCGGATGGCTCCGCGGACTGAGCTCCACGCGGACCGGATGGCTCATTGCGGCAGCGGATCCGCGTCGATTGTGCTGTCTGTCTGCGGCTGCAACGCCCCATTGTCTACTGACCACTGTACTTCAGCCGTGGACGAAACATGCTAGGACTTCATCCGGCAGTGGTGATGTAATGTAATTAATCCGAGCGTCGCTAACTTGATTCGTGTTGATAAATATGTGTAGCAAGAATAAACTGCGGATGAGGGAGGCTGTAGTCTTCCGGAATTATTAGAGAAACTCAAGATTTGCTTCTCTTAATAGTCTAATTATAAACATTAGCATCTCTAGCACATTTGCATTATTTATTAGCGTCTCTGCATCCGCCACGGCGCGGCGGGTTGAAACCTGCTGTTAGGTCAGAAGCTCACGCGAAAAGCAGTATGTGTATAAAATAACGTACAGAAACAAATTTACAGTTTACTGGCAATTTCGAGAAACGTTAGCAATATGCAAAAGGTTAAAAGAATAATATCGATCGGTAGGCGAAACCTACAATTTAGATGCATTAATTATTACTGACATATTTCAACCTTATCACACAAATATTTCAAACGAAATGGTGTTTTATAAACGCAATCATCTTTAAAATCGAATTAAAACACCGCTAACCTGATTCAGCCATTTCAGCAAAGCTTACGTAAGAATTATGTACAAAATGAACAACTATGATTTTTAATTATCTGGTGATGATAGTTTTTTGCTAAGATATATAGACCGAAAAGATTCTTGTCATGTAGACAAGAAAACCACTTCATTAAACCACATTTCGTGTTACGGTTTGTAGCTAATCTTCAACAAGAATGTTTTCCTTTCATTTTCTCTAGATTGATTTTGAGTAGGCCTAAATAAACTCTATGTTTAACCACGAATCCTTGACATAAAACGACAAGCCAGAGGAGTAAATTTTGATTCCTTTTTTTCAGGTAAAAAACGCAGTAATAAAAGTAGGAGTGTGTTAGTTTTCGAGAACCGCGTTTTTAGAACCGAATTTATACTATTTGACTCGACTCGAAGTTTATAAAAATACTTCGCCGTAGTTAAATACTACCGCTGTGAACCCGAAATCGTGCGCGCATGTTAACCGCCATCCATCGGTTAAATACCCTTACATATTTACCTTAATTTAAGTGTTTGTTTGTTAGTTACTGATATAAATAAATTCATACCATTTTATTACTTTCAAGGAATTGTTATTTTCAGAAAAATGTTAGGCTGATATTTTTAATATTGAGTTAGGCTTATATTTTTAATATTGAGTTAGGCTTAATGAAAGCATGTATTTAAGATGGTCTTAGTTTTGGTAATTTTATTAAAAAAACAGGAAAACCAAATCCAGTTCAAGAGATTTTAAGTAAAACGTTGCCTTAATTTTGTTTATATAATTTGATATACTTCCTCTTAACTCACCTTTAAGTTGAATAAAATTACAATACAAAATTGTTATTTGGATAATAATTACTATTTTGGCATGATACTTATGCAGAAGTAAGAAAACGATTATCATATTACTAAAAAAAAACTCGACTCGACTTTAAAATTCACTGCTCGCATAACCCTAATAATAAGTCGTGACGCGTTTTCGCGTCATCTTCAACTCCCCGCCAGGGACATCGCCGAGGAGACGTGCCTCAATAAATTGTTTTGTTTGCGTGGTCAGAGTTTTCCACCAAGGTCGCGCTCGAGCCTCCAGTAGGTGTAATGGTAATGAATGGGCAGCCGGCCTCGGCCTTGCCGCACCACGCAAATATTTGGGAATTAAGGGTGTGATGGGTGATTTCTGAATTCGAAGTTTTAAAAAATACTCGCGAGTTTAGAGTTTTTTTCGTATTGTCGAATTTTTTGAAGAGTAAAAGTTAATAGGTCATACTTCTTCTATACATAATCATCGTATACAAATAATTATCAAAATACCCTGTAAAATTTTACAGTCACATTATTTGGGAGCGTTCCTGAGTTAATAACAAAGCTGTTTAAAATGAGGTGACGATAATTCAGGATGTCTTTAACATCACTTCATATCCTTACTCAATATTTTATTAAAATATTACACCATTAAGGTGCATTATATTATACCTAAATCATCAAAATTGGTTCACAATAAAAGCGTGGGTAAGGTCGATTTTAAATGTAGAAGGATATCTTTGTTTCAGTTTTCATCTCTAAGAGAAGCTATTGGAAAATTTCAAAGCAAAAATAGTTTAAAAAAGTGTGATGTTCCATTAATAACCAAATAACATCTCCAAATGTGCCGAGGTGTCAAATTAAGGCTAATAGAAAAGTAAAATTAATTTAAATTTGCAACCACCCTTGTAATTGTATTAAGTTTCAGATGAACGAGTATAACTGTAAATCAGCCGTTAAATCTCCGAATTTAAATGGGTTAATAGCACGAATATCTTCTACTTTATTCCACTTGTACTTCCTTTGTAACATTTCCAACGCTTCATTAATCTTTATGCATGTTAATTACGATTGTGACGGTCGGCGCACGCCGTGCAATCGACTTAAAACAAATTCCCGGTTTCAGTTTGCATACTATTAAGGCCTGATTTCACCAACCATCAGTTAAGGATCGGTTAATAAACCGATTGTTAAGCCTAGTTTACACTAGCATCTTAGAATTAGACTTGGACACTCAAATTAGATTTTTGTTATACCAATACAGGTTTACCAACACCTCCGTTGTGTCAACATTTCAAGTGTTAACACTTAATCATTACACTGGTTAGGTGCGATCTTGAGTGGCGACACAAATATTTGTAAAAACAAATATTGGTGTCGTCACTCAAGTCTGTATCCCTCCAATGATAAATAAGGTGTTGTAACAATTGAAGTGTTAAAACAGCTGTTTTTGGTAAGCCTGTATTGGTATAACAACAATGTAATTAGTGACGACACTGCTACATGCTAGTGTAAACTTAGCTATAAAGATAAAAACAGCTGATAAAATTAAACTAATCGAGCATTAACGGTGGTTTAAAGTTTGGTTAAATCAGTCCTAAAACATTTTTATTTTAGCACTACCCCGACCGATCTTACATCACTTTTCGGGGGGGGGGGGGGGGGGGGGGCAACAGTTGAAATCAGTATCGGCAGGAGAAAATGCTTAGTGGTAGGACTTGACTGATAGTACTTTAAGCTTTAACTGACTTAGTAAGTAGTATTTCAACCGATTCCCCGGAACGTTGTGGAATATCGCTCGGAGAATGCTAAATATTAAAATAGAATCATATATTTAATTTCGTAAGGCGATTCTTTGCATCAAAATTGTAGGCGTCTGGCAAGTCGAAGAAAGATAGGAGAGGGCTCAAATTAAAGGTCTCTATTCCGTGATGGCGGGAAAAATAATGAAATTGCTTAAAATTGACCAGAAAACGAGGAATAACGTAAAATATCTGCCATTTAAAATGCATTGGGATCTAAAAAACGTCTGCTTTGTTTACATAAAACATGTGATGCGATACTTGATTGGAAACCACGTGGTAGGCTAGATATCAATATCATCAGTTTTCTATGACGGAATTTTGTACTATAATAAATAAGGATCGTTTGAATTTTCCCTCATTAGGGGGCTTTTAGCCCCTTCAAGCCACTAGTGTTAAATTAAAAGTAAAATGTTAATTTGCTCAAATGGAATTTTGAGTGGTTGTTTAGGAATTTTGATTTGAAATCAGTAGTCCTTAAAAATAACTGCGACTGTGGAAATTTGGCTTCATAGGCAGCCGATCGCCAATGCATCGGCAGCATTGGTGGAAGGTCTCCAAATTGATGCAGCTTCCGTTGACACTCGGTGTGAGTTGCATTCTTATGTTCAAGCATGAGTCATCAACTTGATCAAAATGCAAAGGCATACATCAGCTACAGCTCGCGAAAAACAAGTTTATCACAATGATATTCTGTTCTTGATGTTTTTAGAGCAAGCTTTAATGATTGCTTGCTGTAATGATTTCATAGAAAAGACATTAAAAGGCAAACAAGTATTTTTACATCATATACTACACATAAAAATGTTTTCTGTGCCTTACTCTTGTGGCTGGAAAGTTACTCTTTGCCCGCCGGAAAATTTATTTTTGCCCCCGTCTTTGCACGGTAAAGTCACCGTTCACTAGGAAACGGAAATAACGGAATTAAACAATGAAATGAAAATGAAATGAAATGAAATTCTTTATTCAGCAAAAATACATACAAATTGATAACATGCATAAATATATAGCTGAAAATATTTCCCCACATGGGCAGAGAAGCCTGTGTGTGGGGAAAGAGTCTGTCAGTCATTATCCGATAAATATTAAAAAAAGAGAAATAAGGAAATAAATAGGCCTATGCAGAAACAAACAAACTGACCATGCATGCACATATTTGCACTAATTACAAAAAACTACGAAATAATTTAGTAACGTTCAATAAATACTTATGTTAGTTACGAAGAGCCTGGTCATCATGCACACAATTATCAAGCACCTCATATGCACCATTCACATTCTATACAGCCATGCACCAGGCACTCGGCACAAGCATACACGCCCACACACACACACACACACACACACACACACACACACACACACACACACACACACACACACACACACACGCACACGCACGCACGCACGCACGCACGCACGCACACACACACACACATACCTAAGAAAAACCACAAAGCTTATCCTATGTATATGGTGAATTAAAAAATGATTGTAACCTATCTTGCCCTAGGTCAATGAGCCAGTTGTTAATGGTTTTCTTATATACAGTAATACTGCATGGATTAGGATTTTTTATACTATCAGGAAGTTTAGGAAATACAATATTAGCAACATAATGAGATGATGTGGAATTTATTGTTCTGGTAAGTCTGGGCACAACTATACCTGAATTAGCTGCAAATCTTGTAGGATATGGATGAGTATTTTTTTGAAAAATGGTATTCTGATTCCTATTAATGTATAAAATTAGGGTTCTTAAGTACAGTTGGGAAACATTAAATACTTTAAATTCCTGAAATAATAGTTCACTTGGATATCTAATATTTTTATTCAAAGCAGCTTTTATAATGGATTTTTGAGTGATTTCTAGTGGTGAAATAATACTTCGGAAACCACCTCCCCAGGCCAAGATCCCATACTGCAACAGGGATTGCACATAGGCAAAATAAACTGTTTTAATTAAATCAGGTGTGAGAATTTTATTTAGATTTGAAAAAATGTAGCTGAATTTACGAAGTTTTTGCCTCAAATAAGTGACGTGACAAGCCCATTTCAACCGATTGTCAAAAATTACACCTAGGTACTTATACTCAGACACCCTATCAAGACTATCACACGAGACACAGCCATTCATACCACCACATGTGTGCAATCTCAATAAAAGGTTAACAGGATCGTGATCGGCTCTGACGGAAATCGTCATATATTTTGTTTTGGAGGTATTTACAGAGAGCCGATTGAGATCAAACCACTGTTTGACGGCGAAGAGGCCGCGCTCAGCCAAAAGGTACGTTTCCTCCCAGCTGTCACCCCCGAAAAGCAGAGCTGAGTCATCAGCATACAAAAATATCTGCCCCTTTTCTAAATGTACTTTACCCAGATTATTTATGTATATTAAAAATAGGAGAGGACCCAAGGTGCTTCCCTGCAAAACCCCATAGTCAATTTTAGCAGGATTGCTTGATTGGCCAAGTAAAGAAACAATTTGGTAACGGTCAGACAGATAACTTTTAAACCAATTCCACGCAACTCCTCGGATGCCGACATATTCAAGTTTTTTTAATAAAACATCTCTATCGACCGAATCAAACGCCTTAGCAAGGTCCACAAAAACTATCAAAGGTTTTTTACCATCCCCAATCAAATTATGAATGTTCTTCGTTAGTAAAAAAAGATCATCATTAATATTTTTGTCCCTCCTAAATCCAAACTGGTTTTCGTAAAGTAACTTTTGCGTTAATAAATAATTTTCAAGCTGAAATCTTACACATTTCTCTAATATTTTAGATACAACACTAGTCAAAGTAATAGGCCTAAAACTAACACATTTACTTTTATCGCCGCCTTTAAATATCGGAATGACTTTACCAGTTTTAAAACATTTAGGAAATACACTTGTAATGAGACTCCTGTTCACTAAATGAAGAAGTGGCATTTTTAAATAATGGAAACATTTCTTAATTAAATTTGCCGGGATCTGATCTTCCCCCGGAGCCGATCCACCACGAAGATTTTTCACAACTTTCTCAAGCTCAGCCTCCGAAATCGGCTCCAGCCGGAAGGTGGAGTCCGCCAGGAAATCCCTATCGTCAACGACAATCTCGGTAGGTGAAGGGACTGCACTCGCCAAGTTAGCACCAACCCCTACATAATAGTCATTAAGTTTGTTGGCAACATTTCTTATGTCCTCTTCTGCAATATCATTTTTACCATTCAAAAAATGTTCAATCGGAAAAGAGTCTTTACCTTTTTTTGTTCCCATAATTTCTGAAATATTTTTCCACAATTTCATTTTATTATCTTTTGATTCCATTATCTTGGTACGATAAAACATATTTTTAGCTGCTTTAATTGTTTTGCTTAGGGTATTTCTATATGTTTTGAAGTGCAATTTAAGGGCTGTATTGAAAGGTTGATTTTTTATTCGTCTGCTCATCTCATCTCTGACTCTGATCGATTTAACAATTCCAGATGTTATCCATGGTTTGACCTTACAATATTTTGACGAAATTTTAATAGTTTTAGTTGAAAGTTGAATTATGTTTTGCAAACGCTCCACAAACATCTGACAGCTCAGATCCACGTCCAAAATCCCGCAAATTTGCAACCAATCAAAGTCAGAAATGAGACGACCAGCGACCTCAAAATCCAATACCTTATTTTCGTTTGCAAATCGGCATTTTTTATTAAAATTGAAATTGAGAGGGAAACAAACCACCGTAAAATAATGATCAGTGATCCCGGATTTAATAACCGCAGAATTAATGTTCTGAGTATTTTTCATATCAGTAAAAAAATGATCAATACAACTTTTAGAAAATTCCGTGACTCTAGTTGGGACATTAATACAACTAACGAACCCGGCCCCGTATAATACATCCAGATACCTTTGAGACAACCCATCTTTATTTTCAGGAAGTATACAGCAGTTAATATCGCCAGTTAAACAGTGTGTCCATTCTCTATTCCTGTTATCAAGATAAAATTCCAGGTCGTCGATAAACAAAGATAGGTCGCATGACGGACTCCTGTACACAGATAGAAGCGATAGCCGCTCACCGCCAAACTTAATATCGACCTTCACACATGTGGCCCCAAACATACTGACTTCTTCCACACAAACAGCAAAGCACTTCCTCACAAAAACAATTACGCCGTCATTTTGGTTCTTACTCTCTCTGTTAACAATCACATCATACCCATCCATACTCACATTCGCACAACATTCATCCACCCAGGTCTCAGTAAGCACTATGACATCAAATTGGTTATTCAAGGTACTTAAAATTGCAATTAGTTCATCAAAATGTTTGTTTACACTGCGAATATTTAAACTAATGATGGAAAACCCACAATTTATGTCGACATTTTGTTCTGCAAAAAAATTAAATTCTAAAACATCTTCATATGTGCATGCATTTACATCTATATCCAAAGCAATTTCATCTGAAATTTGATTGTTTAAACGGCTGTCACCCATCCGCACGTAAACACCAGCCCTCCTGCCCCACCCCAAAAATATCAAGATGAAAATTGCACACAAAAAATTTTTATGCCATAACTTAAACATTCCAAAGACATTAAATTAATATAGACATGCTGTTCTTAGTACTTATCCAGTAAAAAATGTTTAATAGAAGTAGTATTAATTACTGTCCAGAAATGAAATGTAACTCTGTGTAGAAATGAAATGTAACAATGAAAACAATCAGCTGATTGCAGTGAACCGACGTTTAATGCATATTTATTGGTTACTTTAGAGGAATGTAGTGGCAGCACTGGTTGCAGTAGCGAATGATGTTTATCATAGGTCAAGTTTGAAGAATTGAGAAACGTAATGGTTTATACAACGAATACGTTATGATAAAAAATAAGTTTTTGTGAGTAGTAGGGACCTATGATGTAAAGTACTCGTACGTCGCATGAAAATCCAGCAGCGCCTCTGGCTCGATCGCGCGGGAACTAGCATGCTCATCCGGTAAAACAGTACTTACCGGTCTAGTAACGTAATACCATTGACTATGAATGTAGAAGCATTGACTTTGAATGTATAAGTCTATACATTCAAAGTCAATGTAGAAGGCTTCTACATTCATGGTAATACTGTAGTCAGTGGTAATACTGTACACTATTACGTGCTGTAATTAATTGTACCCTCTGAAAAAGTCTGATTATTGTCTGTAATTGCTGTAATATATTTGTTTTTCTTTATAATTTTTCTTTATAAAAGCGTATCATAAGATATGGCTTTTATGCAAAAGACGAATGAATATACAAGACAAGTCATCATGCCAATCAAGCTCATCAGCGTTTAATAATATTTAAAAAAGTCAATGACACCAAAAGAGAAGTTTTCAATTAAACAACTTCTTTTTGGGCTGCATTCACAAATCTCCTGTAACGCGAGTGACATATAACCCACAGACCATAGAAAAAGGTCTGTGATATAACCCAAAAAAATTCGCTAAAGAGAATGCGCAATGACATTTCTCAACATTTACAATCATTAATAACTCATTATTTATTGTTCAGATACCAAAACAACGCACGGTTTCGAAACAATGAGATTTCTGTGCTTCTTAAATTGCTGACACAAAGTTACGTCATTCGATGTTCATAGGGGATCGCAATTACGAAAACATATCCTACATTCCTCGCCGAGTCTTGCGAAATGACAAACAACACATACATAAAAGAGCATTAAACACGCCTTATCTTTGTGATCCCACACAACTCACAATGCGGGTGTACACTTTCACGAAATGTCAACATTTACTGGCATTAGTTACATTTTAGCTTACAAACTGCAGTAAAATAAAATAGTAGTGTTTTTTGACGAAAAAATATTATCTAAAAGTTACGATGCAAAACTATTTAGAAGTTGGCTACACTACGAATTCAATTTTTTCATCTGATAGCAATTGTTTAATTCCAGCCGTGACTTCTCGTATAACTTTAAGAAATTAATTAATCCCAATTTTAAGATAAATAGCGAAGTTTTAAAGCCGGAGATTGTAGTGCGCTCGTATTTTGGCGTTTGACTATTGTATTCAGCCGCATCAAGTGAAGAGCATGCATGGGTAAACTTGCCACAAATGATTACAAGCACACATCTTGATTCGGGATCTGGAGTGCAATTCGGTAATCAAGTGGTAATCTTGTGGTAAACAAGTGGTAATCTTATTCGGTTTTCAATCAAACGAAGATGTTGTCGTCCGTGGGCCGATGACACACATGACGTATTTGAGACGTGGTCCGTCGGGCTGCACGATTCGCGGTGTCGCAAGAGTGCTTTCGGCTTCTCGCCATTATCAACTTCTACTGAGTAGCATCCAACAATACCAACTGCTGAGTAGCAGTTGTTAATGGCGAGAAGCCGAAAGCGCTCATGCGACACTGCGAATCAGTGCGCAGCCCGACGGACCACGTCTCAACTACGTCATTGTTTGGTTTTTCCACATGAAGAGGGTAGCCTAACAGTGAAAATTGGTTTTCACCGGTGGCACATTTATACACGATAAATGTGATGAATGACAAGTAGTTCATAAACATTATCATTCTTTTTGAGACAGGTACCTCATGGAGGACGTTACCCTGCATATGAGTGAAGGATGAGTGTGATGATCGTGATGATAGTGGCGGGATCTTGTAGCGTTGTTACTGACTAAGGTTGGCACGTTCCTTAAACAGGATTATTAATTAATAGCCCAACAACCAATGACAGCTGGCTCCAGAACCAACCCTTCAAAAAGTTACTAACTTTTCTCAGGATCGATCCGGCTACCTAAAAACCAGCCATTGGTGAATTTTCACCGTCACGAACAATAAACTTCTACCAGATAACTCCGACGTCACTTAATTTTAAGTTACAAATTCAAAATTGTCCGCTTTCATATCGGCCGCACAGTGTAGCGCATCTCCTGCGCGGGGAGGAACGCCGAGTGTCGGTGACGCAACGCGATAGGCTTATCAGGGCAAGGCCGCGGCGAGAGCAGGTGTTGAGGCTTCATGCGATATGGCGTGCCCGACAGACAAAACGACCAGTGATGAACCGTCTTTTCAATCGCATCGAGCATCACTCAAACTACTCTACTATAACTCCTCTCATCTAAGTTAGCGACTGGCGGAGTTTGCGAAATCGGTCGAGTGATTAATTTTGTATACGTGAATTAGTCAATTTGGTGAAACGATTTAAGAACCACAACAGACTAGAAAATATTAAACCGGGAATATCAAACAGCAGCCACGTATTATTTATTATGTGAGCGATCAGCGAAATAGTACTACATTTTGTACTGTGGTTGCTGGTCGCAAAACACCTATTAGAAGACGGGCGCGAAATAGGAAGTGTAGAAGAAAATATCAAATGTTATAATTAACGCATAAGAAAGCTTGTATATCATCATATATTTAATTTCGTAAGGCGATTCTTTGCGTCAAAATTGTGGGCTCCTGGCAAGTCGTAGAAAGGTGGGAGAGGGCTCCTATTCCGTGATGGCGGGAAAAATACTGAATTTGCTTGAGGCTTACTAGAAATTGAGAAATAATGTAAAATATCTTCCATTTAAAATGCATTGGGAACTGCTTTGTTTACATGAAACATGTGATATTGTTATTTTATTTTAAACCATGTTCTAGATATATGCTAGATCTAAAAGCCAGTTTATAAAGGTAGATCTCAGTTTACAAATAAGAATTGTTCTAATTTAATTTTTCTCTTATTAGGGGCTTATGCCCCTACAACCCACTACATTTAAAGAAAAAGGTAAGGATAGAGTCAAATTGATTAACGAGAAAGTGAACTTTTACTCTGGTGGTATTTTCAGAGACCCTGTTTCCGACGGATCATCCGGCAGACAATAAGGTAAAAGAACGGGAGCCATGATGCATCCGCCAGTTTTTCACCGGTTAATGTGACCAGTCGAAATCGATCGCCATTTTCCACCTTTTGTGTGTACTTACCATAGTTTACATAATTACAGTATATAAGTGTAAATACTGGCAGAACCATCATGGCTCCCGCTCTTTTACCTTATTGTCTGCCGGATGATCCGTCGGAAACAGGGTCTCTGAAAATACCACCAGAGTAAAAGTAGACGGTTTTCATGCAATTAAATTGTAGGCTACAACAAAGCGAATCATACATGTACTACTGTAATAAAGAAATTATCTATATAGTAGATTCTCATTTCTGTTTGATTACTTTACCACGGATGGATAGAAGCGTAGATATTTTATTTCCTTGAAGAAAAAGCGTTACTGTCTATCAAAACGATTACGTAAAAATTAACATCAAGAACCTCTACAGAGTTACTGAGAGACAGTGCCAGCTCATGAATTCTGAGTTGGTAGATTAATAACGCAAAACGACTTTTCATTATGCAAGCTATTATCCTAAAAAGTATTCACGTAAACGTCTGATGTTATCTACGTAAGAGACTAATGTAACAACCCTTAGTTGCGCATTGATGGCATAACACTAACATTATACGTTACTCTAAATTGTGTAAATCATATATTTTTAATGCCATACAAAAATTATCCTAATTCAGGCTTTAGTGCAACTCAATAATTCTTCATTAAGGGAATCACAAATTTAATGAATTGATGAGTAGTCAGAGAAGTTACTACATCAGTATACTATAGCTCCTTCTTCCAAGAAAATAAAAAAATCTTCGTTTGAATAAAGTTTATTTTTATATACGCTACTTCAGAAAACTCATGTACTCATGTGGTTTTTGTGAGCAGTAGGCCTACGATTAGTCTCGGATTGTTTACGTTCTCTCTACAAGCCAAAGATTAAACCACGTATCCCATTATCCACGTCCATTGTGCCGGCATCACCCGACGCGCCACCTCACTGGATAATGTCTACAAAATGTCGACCCAAATAGCCCAGCGAGCTGACAACACGCGCGTCAACGTGTCAACCGTAGCCGAGTGCAAGGTCGGGCGCATCGCTGGGTTACACCGTGCAGGCGGAGTGTGTTGAGTTGTATTGGGTTAACTTTGTGGTTGGCGCTCCAGTTACCTACGTGACGCTGGCTTGGGCGTTAAACCCAAAGTCAAAAGAGTGTACTGTACACCTCGTAATTTGAGAGGTAGTGCGAGCAGAGGTTCGCACAGAGTTCTGAGTTCTACGTTACAGACGGTGCGGTGTAGTCTGTTTAAACGTTTGACGAAAAAAATCATTGGAGCGACCGATTTTTGAGAAACGTCAAGTTATGCATTACAGTAAGATTCTATTAACGTGGACCTAGCGCACAAGGCACAAACCAATACACAGTTAGGTAAGTCAAAAGGAAAGTTAAAAACAATTCAACTACGATCGTTATTTAAGGGTTTTTGAAGGGTTGTTTCTGGAGCCAGCTGCCATTGGTTGTTGGGCTATTAATTAACAATCCTGTCTAAGGAACATGCCAAACTTAGTCAGTAACAAGGCTACAAGATCGCGCCACTGTCATCACGATCATCACACTCATCCTTCACTCATATTCAGGGTAACGTCCTCCATGAGGTACCTGTCTTATTAAAGTGATTAAGTGATTAAGTTATCACTGTAACTACGGCACGTGTCACTGTAGTTTGACATCTCCGTTGTAGCAGACTTGCTTCCTCATTTCCTCAACGAATCTTACGCTTAACTTACAAACGGACTGCAATCCAGCATGCGAAAGATTTTGAGTATTCTCTATAGGAGTATCATGGTGCATGACTGTACAGGTTTTTACTACTGAAGATTTACGAAAGTTGATTTTTTTGAAGCCATTAAGACCTCAACTAGAAGAAGCTATGAAATACATTTAAACGGATAGGTGTTGTTGGTATCTTTAAGAGAACGATGGGCCCAGATGGCATACCTCCTTATGTATTTAAAGCTTGTGCTGAGATTTTAGTTTCACCCTTACATCATTTGTTCAATTTGTCATTAATAAATAGTAATTTCCCTGACTTTTGGAAACTTGCCAAAATTGTCACTTAATCACTTTAATAAGACAGGTACCTCATTGAGGACGTTACCCTGAATATGAGTGAAGGATGAGTGTGATGATCATGATGATAGTGGCGCGATCTTGTAGCCTTGTTACTGACTAAGGTTGGCATATTCCTTAGACAGGATTGTTAATTAATAGCCCAACAACAAATAGCAGCTGGCTCCAGAAACAACCCTTCAAAAAGCTACTAACTTTCCTTAGAAAGGAACTAGTAATGACATAAAAAATCACAGACCAATTGCTATTTGCTACATCTGCTAAAGTGTTTGAATCTATTATCTATAACAGGCTTTTCTCACACGTCAAAAAATACATTAGTGACTATCAACATGGTTTTTTCTGTAAAAGATCCATTACTTCTAATTTACTAAATTTTTCACAATATTGTAGTGTAAATATTGATAATATTACAAACTGTTGATGTTATTTATACAGATTTTGAAAAAGCCTTTGATATGGTGGATCACTTGACGTTGCTAGCTAAATTGAATTTTTATGGCCTAACTGATTCTCTTATAAATTTGTTCTGTTCTTATTTGCATGAAAAAAGACAGTATGTCAGTTATGAAGGGTATTTCTCTGAGGAACAAATTGTAGGATCGGGCGTTCCTCAAGAGTCAAATTTGGGGCCATTACTTTTTATAATTTTCATAAACGACATACAAAATTATGTAAAGCATTCTGGGTTGTTATTGTATGCTGATGATTTAAAATTATTCAAAACCGTCGAAAGCTTAGATGATTGTCAAGAATTGCAGCGAGATTTAGATTCATTGATTATTTGGAGCTCCAAACATTTAAAATTTAATATTGACAAATGCTCAGTAGTTTCATTTACCAGAAAAATCCCTCAGCTCCAAATTGTGTTTGATTATGAGATGAATAATGTAAAGTTAAATAGGAAATCATCTTTCAAAGATTTAGGTATAATTTTTGACTCAAAATTTACATTCAAAGATCATATAGTTTCTGTATGCAAGTCATCATACTCTTTGCTGGGATTTATTAAAAGATCAAGTTTATTTTTTGAAAACACCAATTCTCTAAAATTATTATTTTTCTCACTTGTGCGATCGAAACTTGAGTATGGCTCATTAATTTGGCATCCTCACATCAATTACCTTTCTGAAATGATTGAAAGTGTTCAAAAAAGATTTCTGAAATTCCTTCATTACAAATCTTTTGGTTTTTATACAAATTTAGTACCATACATTGAGCTTCTTGAAATCTTTGAAATGTCTAGTATGGTAAAAAGATATAAGCTAAATACTTTATTGTGTCTTTACAAGTTGTTAAAGGGTCAAATAGACGATAATGCATTAATGTCACAGATCGCTTTTGCTGTCCCTCGCCTTGGCTCTCGCAGCCAATATATTTTTTCTCAAAAATATTCAAGGACCAATCTGGGTTTCAATTCTTCCATTAACAATATGAGTAGGCTTTATAACTGTTACTGTCATGAAGTTGACATATTTTTTGACTCAATAAATATATTCAAGACTAAATTGTTATAATTTAAAAAAATGAAAAATCTTGTAATTTGCTAGTAATTTCTAAGTTACTTTTTAAGATTCTAAGTTCCTTGTTCTTGTTATATTGTTTTCACTAAACTATTTATTTCTATAATGTAAATGTTAACCATAAGTTGTCTGCTGCTGTCTTCAAGCATGTTAATTTGTGATTTGTCTTAATGCTTGGAATAATTGGCAAATTTGCTGTACTGAAGCATTCAATAAAGAATTTATTTATTTATTTATTTATTAAGGTCTCAAAACGGAAAGATGCTATGGTATCGCGCTTAGGACTGACCATAAGACCAACGGCTACAGTGTACCTTCTTCGCTGGGGGGAAATACGAAAAAATCACTATTGCAGCTCATATTGTGATCTATTCAATATCACAATTAATTAACATGGTTTGTAAAATGTTTCTAACTTCCTGTTTTAACTCCAGAGTTACAACACCGAGCAATCTACTTCATTTTCTATTGGCGAATAAAAAGTATTTTATTTTGTAATCGCGTCTTTAGAGAGTTTCCTCCTCCAATTACAGAGAAACCAAAATCAAAGACAGCCGCCTTGTGAGCCACATTAGCATCCCTACCGTGACCAAAAGCAAGGTCGGCGCATCAAGTTCGCTCTGGTTCCACCGAGTTAAGCGGCACAGTAGACGACTGGTCGGTAAGTTACACACAGCGCCTGTAACGAACAAACAAAATGCACACAACGGCATAATGGAGGCGTTTCGCAATTATGGTGATCGTATGAATTATTCAACTTGTAATTGTATCTTCGGCTTTTGTCGCAGACAACTATAGACTTCATGAATAAGCTTTATCTTTAAATTTGGTGAACTAATAGGAGATGTGACATCTACGTAATGTATTAGAATCTGTTTATTGCTAAAAAAACAAATCAGATTTATTCATGGCATAGAGAAAAGGTGCAAGAACTGAGTAAAATGAGTGATGTAACGATTTTAAGATAACAGCTGAACTTCGGCAAAACCAATAGTTTTAGGATTTACTTCCAAAATTTTGCTTCAAGTAAAATATGAATATTGAATTCTGGTCAGAAAATGTAAATTAATTGACAGTTTTAGCCAATTTATCTCCACTGCACCATTGCAGATGAGTTTTAACGGACTAAAACTATATATACTGTATTAAATCCTTTTATCCGTGCACACAAACTGACTCCGCACGATTTTGTTGCAGTTTTTACGTGCTTCACTGAAAATATTTCAAAATCCTCTCTCCGTTTACGACAGTAGTATTTTGACTTTCTTTCGCCGTTTGAGACCATGATGCATATGTGGCTGAATATGGACGACAGATTATGAGTATGGATGAATTTGTTTGTAATTGGCAAAGACCAGCTGAATTAGTTGCCAGGATCATTAAAGGAGACATAATCCCAATTCCCCTATTTCATGGGTCGACTTCTGGGGGTGCGTCTGATCCAGAAGCAACCCATAACCAATATGCGACTTCTTTCACCATCAATCTGACGATCTTCCATTACGCTCTATAAAGCTCTATATACACCCGACCACCCAGCCGACTCCACAACACTTCCCAATATTTCAAATAAACGACTCATCAAAACCACTTAATCATTTCCAACGGACGTTTCCCAAGAGTTCGTTGATACAACGAGGACCGTTTGATAACCCGCAGACTAACGGTGATAGCCGACCGCATTTACGATCTACGATGGTCGTAAATATCTGAGGCATCTTACGACCGTCGTCCCCGACTTTACCGTCGTAATTATACGACGCGATGGAGCGAAGCCCGCCACGCTCCAGCGGTGACGTGACAGAGAGGACGGTTCACGCCTCGGGTCGCAGGTTCGAGTCCGGCGCCAGCGCCGTGAAATGCGCTAATGGTGTGTTTTTGTAAACGAGCCGGTGACCGAGAAGATAAACAATGACTGGATCCGGGGACCGACTATACCTCTTGCGGCTAGAGGATGCGGGTGGAAGCTGCGTAGCGGTGAGCTTCGCAGCCGCATCCTGTTTGCTGAGGATATAGGCCATAGCCACTATAAGGGTTTCTAGCAGGATCGGGAAGGATTCGAATGAAACATCCGTTCCCGTGGTTCCTAATCGCAGACCTTGCCAAGTTCTCAGGAAAGTTAGGGTCTCCAGTTTGGCGTGCGGTAAATTGGACGTCCGCGGCGTCCAAGACGAAATTATAAGGTCTAGGGTGATCAAGAGTGGTGCCTAATTGGTTTGTAAAAGTTTTCGGTGCTAATGGAAGTACGGAGAAAACAACATTCTATGAATCCATGAATAAAAATACCGTACGAAGTAAGATATTAGCTTACTTAATTTAAACTTCTTAATTTCAACCCAACAAGAGGAATGAATTAGGCCTATCGCATTTAGCATGTCACGTTTAGCGCTGAAATATAAAAGGCAGAAACTAATACATCATAGCAAATTACAGACAATTTCTAAATTGATTACTCTTCGTCTACGCCAATAGGAAAATAATAAACTTGCGATAGCAGTTTTAATAATTTATATAGAAATTCCTTCAAAGTGTATTCGACATTTCACAAAAGTGAAATGTTGTAAAACTAAATGACAAACAGTTTTGCACAGATCAAAACTTTTATTTATAGCGTCCTATTGTTGAGTGGCTCTTTATGAGCCCGAATGATAAAAATTAGTCACTGCCATTGCTCGTTCTGCTTCTGCACCAGAGCGCACTTGGCGCCTCAGGGTCAACGTACAGTAGTCCATCTGCAACTGACAGTCAACAAACGCCTTTTTCAGTGCGAGGCGTTGATTCAATTATATGGAAACTATTTAAGGGTATTTAAGGATCATTAACGAAGAAAATGTGTAATTTGCTAGATAAGTGATCGTAGTAAGTTTCAGATTATTGTCTAAAACCAAGGAAATATCCAGTCAGGACCATTCATATTTCTTGTAAAATTAGGAAGATGCGCAAAGACCAAATACGAACCTTCACAAAATTTTCTCAAGATTTGATTAAAGGTTCGACGGGTGCCAGCCCTACTAGGTCTGCGTTCAAGATTCCTTTCCCTCTCAACAAGTGACCAAAAGGAAGAGCAGGAAACCATCGACAACAGAATCTCATGGTTCATTAAGGACCAGTACTTTGACGGATAATGAGCCCCTGTCTGAAGGTGCACAATAAGCTGATGTAGCTGCGATGCAATCCCATGGTCGACTAAGAAGCCCATGGTTGCCTGGCCTATTTTGAAAAAGAGCTCAAAGTAGCGATTTTCAAAACACAAAGTGAACTAGTTTTCGCTATGCCACGCAAACCAATCGAACACCTAAAGACGGTCTTCAAAGTGAGATCTCGGTCGAACTCGGTGAGACCAAATCAATTACAGTACCCTACAAACAACCGGCTATATAGACAAGGCAGAGGTTACACTCGAGGTTGTATTGAGGATCGGAACATCCAAATCATTTTAATCACGAAAAGATCACATTACCAATTACGACAATCGCACACCTAAAACCAATAATCGCAGACCACATCGACTTGCCACCGACACCGCCGTAGGCCGAGCGGCCGCGAGGTGACAGCTCGTTATGCAAAGTGGCCGCGGCTGGGCGGCTGGGTGCAGGCGGCAGGCAGGTCCACAGGTGCAGCAAGGCCGTATGTAGGTTGTCGCGGCCCCCGGTGGAATGCCGTAGCCGCACCGTTATATCGCCGACCCTCCTCGCTGCAGCCCGCGCCCCGCGCCCCGCCACCCGGTCGCTGACCCGCAGATCGCTTTTTAGAATGAAATTCCGCCGCCGGAATTTCCATCCCGAAGAGAGAAGAAAGGACGAAGAAAAAAGGGGAGACGCGCGTCGATCGATCGTCGTGGCGTGGACGAAAAAGTTGTGACAAGGCGGCGGAGGGCGGTCGGCAGTCCCGGTTTCGGCTGATTAAAAAATTTTCAGCGTTAAAGTTTCCCGAGGTAGTTACAGAGAAGATTTTTCCGACATTTCTGTGACATCGAAGTCATACCAATGCTATATTTAATTTATTCTTTAAATACTAGTGTTCCTAGAGAAAGTTCATGGGACAAAATAGCTTTGAGATTCCAGAAATACTAGATGTATGTACATGTTCATTTGTTTCAGTGAGATATCCTATATAGGTAATCATACCTAATACCTACCTACCTTTCTTTTAAGACCGGTCGGTATTCCTTGACAAAATATTCTTGGGACAAAATAGCTTTTATTTTTTTATAGCGCGGGACCACCGTAACTTTTTATTTTGAGGTCCCTAGACCCCAAAAACACCGTTCGTTCATTTTCATATATATATATAAATAAATAAATAAATATATATATATATATATATATATATATATATATATATATAGAGAGAGAGAGAGAGAGAGAGAGAGAGAGAGAGAGAGAGAGAGAGAGAGAGAGAGAGAGAGAGAGAGAGAGAGAGAGAGAGAGATAGAGAGAAATATATATCAGTCCGTAGGCGCGATAACTTTTGTAAAAAAGGTCCGATCTTGATGAAATTTGGAACAAATGTGTAAAGTGCCATTCACGACTTCGAGTTCGAAAACCAGCAAGATTGGTTTACTCTGAGAAGGTTTTTTTGACAAAATAAAATTTATTTTCAAAATTTAGCATCTTTGTACTAATTATTTTTGAATTTCATTGTCAAAATAGCTTTGTTGATGCTCAGAAAAACTGAGGTAGTGTATGTTCACATTGATGTTATAAATCTCATCATTGATCTGATATGGATCCGAAATATGGGTTCTAACCTGACACTGAGAGAAATTGCATAATGGTTTAATTTAGAAAACACTTTTGTCTATATTCAAAAACATTAAGTACCGAAGTGAAAAGCCCACTGTCTAAACATAAACTATGTTTATGTGGCCGTAAACATAGATTTAGATATCAGGACGTGTGTCGTGGAGAGAGAATACGCGGGGATAGTTAAAACTTTATTGTGCAGTTGTCTGGAACACCATAAAGGCAGGCAACTGCTGGCCATGATTTAAACTGGAATGACGAAGCTCTAAACGACAACGTTATAGACCAAACCTCTCTAAAAGCAAGTGATAGAAAATAATGCAGAAGAATATTGTCTGGGGACAAGAAACCAGCCGAGTTTCATTGGGCAAGAAAGGTGAAACACATTTATCTCGCTTCAACTTATACTCATTACTTTAAAAACCCCGAATTACGTTTATAACAATGCCCGAATGAATAGCAAAGAAAGCGTGAGCACTTACAATCACCGGTTGGAATGTATCTAAACTTTCTCTTCATTTCTAAATGCAAAGTACAGTACCGAACGGTCCACCGATGTCATTGGGTCACCTGTCCCAAATACGGTGACACTTCCTCGCCTTAATGTCTTCCTAATATACACTCTACGGTACAGGACGGCGTGACGACAGCAGTTGAAAATAGCCGGGAAAATAACAGAGAGAACGTTTCCTTCGCGTTTCCTCCGAGTTTTTGCATCAGGCGTGTATGCTAGATTAGACAACCAGTTTATGCAATAGGATTTTCTTGTGGAGAAATGCTGTAGGAAAAACTAGACTTATACTTAATTTAACGGACACTTCACGTACCTCCGTCAGTTTTAATCTGATATTACCCACGGCTATTTTCGTTTATCTTTTGTGTATTGTCACACTTTCTTTTCTGATTGAATTTTAAACTAGCCGGAAGTTAAATTTAAGGATAAAGGTTTCCCTGTCGTTTTTTTACATGTTCCTTGCTCCTCCTTCCTTGTGTCCTAGCCTAGACCTCGTAACAAAATAGTGCATTTCTGGTGACGGTTAGTTTCTATCACAGCTGAGAGTATTAGGAGCAGTAGTTTAACGCGATGGTATGATGAAAAGATTTTATCATATAATGAAGCTTACTTTGTGAGGAAACGCTAGAGGGGTAAAAGTACAGTTATATCGCCAGCAGAATGATTTATGTACACACCGACGACTAAGTGCACGTTTTACGACTCAAACTATTTATGATTGTAGAATTAATGAGGTGCCTTTCACTGACTAATATTAGGCGGTTCTTTATGTAACAAATATATTCAAAGAGATCTTTATGAACGTAAACAGTTTCACGCATCCTGAATTTTGATCCGACTTAAACCCGAGGACTCGAGTACTCTTGCAGTATTTGCAATAACCTTCCGGCACTTGCAGAAAATTAACGACCATGGGCGAATTTGGGTCATAATTTTTGGAAGTTCCAGTTCACCTAACGTTTGAAGTATTGTATACTCAAATTCACATAGCAAACTCCTCTTTAAATGATCCGTTTTAAGGCCTACTAATTTTATTTAACAACCCTTTTGTAATTAATGCAATAAGTCAAGCAAAGTTACGTTGGAAACATTTCCCTCCCTTTACTGCTAAGCCAAAAAATATCAGGGGGTGCCACACGCAACCCCTGGCACCCCCAGAAATCCGTTTATGCTAAAGACAGAGCTTTACGATATCCTCAAACCTTATCAACACAGCTTATTAGTCTGCAGTTTGGATTTAAAAGAAGCCGGAAGTGAATTAAGTAGAAGTAATACTTTGCTTTTGGCCTTCTCGGCATCCTCAACCTATACTGTAGCTGTTATTTATCATGACTTCATGTAATACATTCTTATATAATTAAGATAAAAGATCGCGCCACAATCATACTTCACTCATCTGTCATTCATACTTGGTTTAAAATACCTACTGTACCTGAGTAGGTCGTCATTTCAAGAAAAGTATAAGTACAAGTATAAGGAAAAAAACATAAACTTTATGGAAAGTTATTTTTTTCTCAAAAGCATCACACAAACAATCAATTATTGTTACGTATCTACCAACCACTAGAGTTCTCTCACGCTTTCTCAAAAGCCCTTTCTTCCTTAGATCAATAATCTTCAATGGACATTCACACTTTGACGCTTCTTTTGAAGACGAGCCGTTCTTCGGTGAAGGTGCTCCCGGCGCTGGTCGTCCGTCATTCCAATTCAACACACAATTTCTGAAATAACTCTTCCTTCACGTTTAAAAGTTTTTTTAAAATTTATATAAATGCGATGCTTGTTTATTATGACTCCTCTCAACTTTTATGACTAAACTCTAGAGAAAAACTCTACTATGAATTATTGGTTGTATGAATTATTGACACAATGACGAGCCATGGTGAATATTTTTAAAAACGACATAAATGAATAATGGATGAAGGGTTTTAGAGTGATACCATTGGCTCTATTACTGAAAGATCACTTGGTTGGTTGGCACCATTACGACATGTTGCACACTGAGCTGTATGTGACTGTATGTTATATTTAAAATCAACGTCTTCATGATATAAGCTCGATATTAAATAAAGTTATAGCTACATCCAATATTTTCGCGCTTTCTTTAAAAATCCTCTTAATTCACTAAATAAACCTCCCTAAAATAATTATATTTCAAGGAATATAAAACGACCAGAATGTATGTAAGTTCAATTAAATGTTCCCTTTACTGGTTTTTTTTTAGAATACACACTGCTTCCTTTTGCCATTTGGATTCAAGAGTTCCAAGAAAAGAGGAAACGTGCAGGGAGGAATAAATCTATCACAAATAATTTTACGAAAATCTTATTTACACACCCGGTTTTAAATTCTATCACAATCCCTTCTATCTGGACTCTTACTCTCCCACACTTTCTAAAAAACCTGCCCTTTCATTCGAAATTCGATCAAGAATCTTCAATAGACACTCACGTTGATGCTTCTTTTGAAGAGCAACGCAGCTTCTTTACGGTCGGGCGTTGAAGTGCTGATCATCCAATGTCGACCCAAGCGGCAACAGCGATGGGAAACGTTGATCCCAAACAAACGTCAACCATTGTTAAGGATGAGGTATGATGATTTTGACTATAACCGGTTTATACTTTGTTACAGATCGGTTTATTTGCGTGAAAAAATTTAAAATGTATCATTTTCGCATTTATTAACATGCTTATGTTCGACAGAAAGCGAGGTTCAAAACGTACAATTATCGTAGGGGTAAGGTACGATGACCTAGCTTCTAGCTACAAATTGTATCCCGTTAAATACTTGGTTATCAGTTTTATGTAAAAAAACATATCATTATTTTTATGTTTAAAACTCATTTCTGACATGTGCACATTATTTTCCTGAAAGCATCTGCAATATATTATCTAGTCCCAGAGAAGAGTATTTCAATCAAGATAAACTGAAGCGTTATAATACTTCAACTTTTTCTGAAATAGTGCGATGGATAAAAATGGTGTTCTGGTGGGCCCTGCAATCACTCAAGCAAAACGAGCCAGTACCCTCCAGCGACGGAAATGATGATAGTGTTGCCAAAAACCAATTTACCCGATTTTCGGGTTTTGGAGGCCGTGCGGGGATTTGGCGGGGATTAAGAAAATACCGGGTAAAGCCAGGGATTATGGACTTGGGCTGCGAGAACTTACCCGACTTTTTTACTTAAAAACGGAAAAATCCGAAGATTTTGGATGCGTTGTAAGAATTTTTATAGCTCCAGATATTTGATATTTTGAACGAAAATTGGTGTTATATATTTGGTATGGTTGTATTAGTTAAGAGTGCTACCAAAAACCGGGGATTTGCCCGGTCTCCGGGTAGTTTGATCGTGTGGTTTTTGGGGAGTTTGAGGGGATTAAGAAAATGTCGGATAAAACCGGGGATTTTAGACTTGAGTTGCGGCAATTTACCCGGCACCCTAAATACATGAAAACGGGGAAAACCGTGGATTTTTGAAGTAAGGTTTGCTTGGAAAAAACAATTTTCATGCAGGATGAGAAAACTTATTTCATTTTATGGTTAAAGAACAATACTGAAGTAAACAGATATCTTTTGATATATACTGTGCAGGATATTGATGTAAAATTTCCCTTGCCATGCAAACTATGTAGGAAACTGCCCGGTTCTGTAGTTTTTGGATAATCACCCGGTTTTTGGTGCTTGATGCGGGGATTGTTGCAAAAAAAAACCAGAAAAACCGGGTAATTTCAATGAAGTTGACGGATCAAATGCCAAATTCTGTCTTGCTACACTGGCTGGAAAGCTCTCCAGCGGGCAGCGCAGAACACAACACAATCACTCCATTCCTAGAGAAGGAGACGCGGCGTTGTCGGGGATTGTCTGCGACGACTGATTGCACTCTCCAATTACGCCGCATGATTTTCCCAAGGTCGTTAGTGAACAGAGGTTAATTTCACTTCCGGCCCGGCGTGTATGCGCTTCCGGAACATACGCGAAGACGAGTTCACTTCCCTCCTAATCGGCCGCTTTTACTGGTTCGCTCTCACTGGGCGACCCTCGTTTAAATTTCACTAGTTTGTTGTGAGTGGGTAATTTTTGACGGCTTTTTATACAGTATTTGGGTCGACAAACGGTGTTAATGCGAACGATAGTTTCGTTTCTAGTTGCATCTTGAAAAGAAAGTTGCGAGATTTGCTGGAAATTAACATGAATGGACCTGAGGACTGCAGTTAGGGTCTAGGATGACTTTTTAAATATATATATATATATGCTAATTTATAACTAAATTAAGACCTTTAACATTGCAGTAGACTCTCTCTTATTATCCGGACACCTTTTAACCGGACATTGGTTTAACCGGACCACACTCCACGGAAGTGACAATCTTGCTAAATGGACGATTTTTAACGGAAACACATTGGTTTAACCGGACTTGATCGCAGGAAATGGACAGTAGCCTACTGTATGGACGATTGTGAGAAAGATTTGAGACCATTAATCACGTGTCTAAATCAGTGTTTTAGCTTATACAGTATGCATTAGGCAATATCTTAACGTCTTTTAGGGAAGGTTTAACCGGAAAACTCGTTATCCAGAAAGGTCTCGATCCCAAGGTGTCCGGATAAGAGGGAGTCTGCTATAATTTATATTTTTAGCGAATTTCCTTAAAGGAATAAGCTATTACCGTAGGTCTCATGGTAAGACCTAAGCCCGAGACCATGTTAACTTTTCATTTTGGGGCCCCCAGAATCAAAAAACACTATTCGTTCGAATTTATATATATATATGTCTGTTAACACGATAGCGACCGTAAATATGATCCGATCTTAATGAAATTTGGTTCAGACGTGTAAAGTGGTAATCACTCGGACGAGTTCGTGAACCAGCCCGATCGGACCACCAGAAGGGGGGGTAAAGAGGGGTAAACCCCCCAAAAATGGGTTTTTTTGAGTTTTTTACATAGAAAATTAAAAATTATCCAATTTTTGCTAGCATTTTTTAATTAAGCTCAAAAAAACAAACAAATAGTATGTTTAATCACTGCTCTATGTCCATTGGTTTCCCAGATATTGAAAGTGGTAAACACAGTACGTTGTCCCAATGTTAACCTTATGGGATATAAAGAAAATTCTATATCTCGCTTATTTCTCAACATATCTTGATGAAACTTGGTAAATGGCTTCTTCTAGTTCAGATCAACTAAATATTGAATTAAAACCACCCGGTTTTAATATACCCGTAGCAGCAAACCTGCATACTCATTCCCCATGTTATTCTTATGGAGCTTACAAAAATATGTTGAATCTCGCTTCGTTGGATTGAAATATATTATTGTTTTGCATTTGAAATTCGCTGAGTATGCAGGTCTGCTGCAACGGGGGTATTTCTTAATATAACCTATTCCTCGCCCATACTTTATTTAAGGGGACCGCACTAGTTACAATATTACGATTATAGTTTAGTAATAGTTGGCTCAAATTTGTTTTTGACTCAAATGTGTAAACTATGGGTCATCCGAACGTATGACAACGATTGATAATGAAAAAAGGCCAACAAATTAATTAAGAAAGAGTTTTTGAGAATCTTTGAATATCAACCAAATCTTAGAGAGGTGTCTACCTAACGTTGTACATATGGTTTAACTTCAAGAAAGAGAGTGGTAGGTTAATTTTATTCCTTCCTCCTTTAGTTTACTTACACTGCAACTCTCCCTGGCTAAACACCAAAACCACACCAGATGAACACAGTAAATTATAATAACGCTCATTACTCACTTTCATTATAAAGGAACCACTACAGCAATAAACTATAAAACTGAGAGGTTCATAGACGTGGAGGGACATTATAGACATAATTAGTGTTCTATATAGAGACAATTTTTTTTTTAATTTTAGTTTTATCGACTCGAAGAAGGCAACGATAACCACCGGAAAGAAACCTCGTCAACAAAACGTCCCCGACACATCCGACCCTAGGAGGTTAATGATGTATCCTCCTCCTCCTACACCCAACCGTAGTGGCGAATACATAAACGAAACACGAGGAAGGAAGCCCTCAGCCTCAGTCGTCGCGTTATTTAGATAAACGACTGCGTGGATATTTTATTTCCGACGGTAATTGCGGGAAGAACCGGCGACCTTGCATTATTCTCGTTATCACAGGGCCGCCTCGCCGCCGTGATAGCGAGCGATTACCGTACCTACGCCACGACACAACTACACAACTACGAGAAGCGGCTGTTGAGTGCGCGCGGGAATAAACAGGGAATCAACTTTTCCTGGGGAAAAAATGTTGAATATAATTAGGCCTAGCTCTATTTTATAAAACCACAGAGAGAGGAATGGGTAGAGTTAATGTGTAGTCCTATCCTTTCTCTGAGTAGACACGAAGGTATCCTTTCCTTTCTCTGTGGTAGGAACTAACCTGATGCAAGGAATTTCCGGGCTCATATCCGCAGATAATTTAATAAATTTATAGGTGTTGAAGTTAATTTATTCGTTTATTAAACACTGTGTGGTGTGGGCCAATAAAGCATTAAAACAACAAAATTATTGAATCTAATACGGTATCTTTTGAAAACATAGATGTGTCTTTTTATTCGACGCAATCACTTTTTTTTAACTTTGATTCATAAACTTTTGAAACAATTTTCACACAAATATGGAGAGCAGTTTCCATATTAAGTATTATAGAATGTGCCTTGAAGTGTGTACTTTGGGGGTATAGTAAACTAATCTGGTAATGATATATTTTTTCAAAATATTTAGTTACAATTCATAAAATTACTGAATGTTTTGAAAATATTTTGCACTGTTCAACATTGCTAATAAGATGTAGGTAGGCTAGGCTATTTGTTTGAAAGCAATAAAAATATGGTGTTATCTATAATACTAATATGCAAGGGGTTATCTATTCACAATCACAACTAGAGAATGGCTCACTGGATTTTAACGTTTAAGGTGTCAAGTGTAGATTTAGCAATACATTGCAGAATTTTTAGAAAATGCATCACTCAAGTTCAGTAAAAGGCTGAATTTTTGGAACGATAGCGCTACGGTATACACTGACATTAAACCAAACTCAATAGGCCTACCCTTTGTTTACAACTAAATATATGGCCATGGTTTGAAATAGCCTAGTTGTAAAGGTTGAATTACAGGTTGCGCACTTCAAAAAAACAATCTCATAAGAGTTTGGAAGTAAAGCTGCAACAGAGTATGTAGGCTAGTCATTATGCCTATAAACTCTTAAAAAAACAGTTCTTATAAAATACTAGGAATTTTCATTTAGAAGGTTCAGCTAACCTTTCCAATTGTTCTAAGGAACCTTTCTAGAGGATAATATGAACAAAGGAGTAAAGGAGTCATGGAAATGGACAATTAACAAGTTTATGGCTTCGAGGCAACTTAGGGCCTATGCGATTAATCTGGGAGGCTACTATGATAGTGATTCCAATAATTTACAGAATGTATCTTTCATTTCAATTGTAAGAATAAGAAGTAAAACTCTGAAACTGTGCAACGAACTAATTTGACAGGTGTGTATTCTAATTTCCTTTCACTCTGGATCTCAATGTCTTGAAGCAAAGGCTTTTTGGAACCATAATCACATGCTATAGGGGGTTAAAGTCACAGTAACTAGAACATCTATCTACGGTAAGTATCATAAACAATATGCGCAGTAGACCAGCCAATCAGAATGCGTTCTGCTGGTCGGTGGTGCGCACCAGAGCGACATGACTTTTACACTAATTTTTGCGCCAAGTTCTTTTGCAAGTCGACGCACCAGTAAGTCTCACTGCAAGCCAAATTAGCACCAACCACAGACAGCTGATTTATTATTACAACATGTTAAGCTTCTAACTCACCTTTTATTTCAAGGTTAAGTATTTATTTGTCAACAAATGAAGACAATGTTTCATTCTAGTAATGAAAAATCTCACGAGATTTGACTTAGTTTAACGAAATTTGCACGTGAACTTGCTGAACCTTCTATCAAGTGTTAAGACTACCATGACGTCACATCTTATTCTTACTCTCACCTGCGCAAGATACCTACCGTATAAAGATATTCTAGGTACTGTGGTTAAAGTGAACTTTACCATGAATGATACCATGCTTAGTTGCAGATGTTTTTGAAGTGACTCTATACTGTGGTAAGGTTCTCCTGCACTTTTTAAACTCCAAACTATTACATTTGGTCTAAATAAATGTTAAACAAACTATGCAATCAAACAACCAGAGTACATATAGGCTAGTACCTTTAGAATGGTGATCAAAATATTTCTATTCGATCAATTCTTGCTTGGGCCTATACTGGCAAAGTTCTCTAATCCTGGGACAAAAAAGTCACTGCCTTTGCCCTATAAGTTATAAGCCCTAGGTACCAAGCTTATAAAAATAAGTTGATGAGAACACTGACTTGAAATAAATGTCAGACATATTAATAAGTAACTTAGATATAACAAATCCTAGGCTTAGAATCAATTGTTATCAGCAGCATTGTAAAAGTAAACACAAGAAACCCTACAAGATTCTTAACTTTGTGAACATTTTAATTATGTTTTAACAAATTTTGTACTTAACTAACTTATGCAATAATTGTGTGAATGCAAATTTTTTTCTTTAAATATTAATAGTCATAATAAATAGCCATTAATAGTCATTAGACTACCTAGGTTAAAAAGAGTATTAAGGTCTACTTACAAAAGTAATTTTTGGCACAACTTTTCACTTTAGTTTACAATCCAAAAGAAAAGTCTGATTATTAATTGTTCAAACACGGTCAGACCGCTACACAAAACACTTTTCACTGATGTAACACAATTATTAATACTTATCCGTTATTTTAAGATTCAAATCATAACTGCCTCTAACGTTCAAAGTTCTAACAGTTCGCGTTTCTCACCACCTGTTACTCGTATCTCTGACATCTACGCTATCCTCATCACACCTTCTGCTTTCTGCACTTTTACAGCCAGTGCGCTGCCGAGTTAGAACTTTACCAGGCTGGCCAACATAATCTTTCTAAACATTATAACATTAACACACACTATACTACATATATTTAGGGAAACTTTTCAAAACGTCCAGGTGAACAATGTCCAGGTTGGGTAGGGTTAAGTAAGGTTAGGTAAGTTAAAGTTCATTTTTTGTTATTTTAGGTTAGATTAGGTTATTGTAAGTGGTTTAAGTTAATATAGTGCGGGTTAGGCAGTTGTTAAAGCGTACGTGGACGTTCATAACCTGGACGTTCTTACTTACTTGAACTTAGTTGTCTTGTCCAGTTGCACTCAGTCGAGTCGATGGACGCGTCAAGAGTGCCTAAGGGATGGGTCACAAGGCTATGGTTGGGGGGGATTTGGTCTATTGCAAATGGTTAGGATATACTGCTGTAAAATCTTCTATTTTGTAGGGACATAAAGTGATGAGGTAGTCCTAAAAATATGATTTGAATCTTGAGACATTGTCTATGTTTTGAATGGTGTCTGGAAGGATCTGAAGGAATTTGCGACCTGAGTAATTTGGTTTTCTTTCATACAGTGACTATTTATGATATTCAGCAAAGTGATTTTTATGTCTGGTGTTGTATGAATGTCTAGTTGGATTTGTGACTAATTTTTGTGTTTTTACGTATATGATACTTTCAAAAATGAAAATTGCCGGCACAGTCAAAATCTCAAATTCAAAAAGGCAATTTGGCAGTGGGAATTTGGCCCTAGCCCCATTATGGCCCTTAATGCTTTTTTTGTTCAACAAAGATTTTCCTCAGATGCCCTTTCACCGCGCCCCACAAAATCAGCTAATAGGTGATGTGTGTTTCTATTAGGCTGAAGTACAGAGTTCTGGAGGGATGGATATTACCCAGCCTACTCACCAGGACGAACAACCCCTTTGCCAGATTGGCTTTTATCTTCCCCACCTGTTTATTTCAGGTTAGGGTATCGTCCAATCTCCCTCCTAAGAACTCTGCTGATGTTTGCAGTTCAAGTTGTTGATCGCCAATAAACATATCCGGAAGGGTATTTGAAATTTGGCTCTTTTTCTGTTGGGTTTGAATACAAATGTATCCAGTTTTTGATGGGTTCAATTTGAGAGAATTTGAGGAAAAATATTGTGCCATGCTGTTTGCATTCACAAACGACTCGACCTCAAGCTCCTCACAAGTGCTCTGCCTCTTGTGAAGAGAGTCGTATCGTCAGCGAATTGAAAAATGTTTTGGACTAGACTGAATCTTTGATGTCATTTATGTAAATGAGAAATAGAATAGGCCCAAAGATTGATCCCTGCGGCACGCCGCTAGTGATCAACCTTGGGGATGACTTTACGGTTTTGACTTTATTTTTTTGTTGAAAAATTATTTCTGTGAATTGAGATAAATTTTCAACAAAAAAATAAAAGTCAAAACCGTTTTGAAACGTACTTGTATTGGTACAGTATTTTGTAAAATATTTTTAATTGCTGTTTTGAAAACTATTACTTTAAATTCATTGATGTGTAAAATATATTTTCATCGCGTTCAGCTATTGAAGTAGGTAATGAAAGAAAACGAAAGAAAAACCTAAACTAGGCTTTATTAACCATAAAATAAACCATGAGTGAGATTTACATAGATGTAGAGTAGGATTCACCTAAGTTGGCCAAAGCATGTACTAATCATCTCATCAAAAATTCTTATACAAGTCACATTGAAAACTTTGTTGGTTACACATGGTGTCTGTTTACATTTTCTCAGAACTGTCAAATCGCCACGTTGCGTTTGTTTACAATGCTGTTATAGGTTATAGAATGTTTACAATATCGCCTATTTTTAGAATTTTTTATTTTCATTCAACCTTTTTACTTCAGTCACAGTTTAATTCGATTTTATTTCTTGATTTGCATGTTTTTTCGTTTGTTTAACTGCTTGTTCATTTTTCCCTGGGCCAATAAGGAAACACCTTTTATACGTTTTGACCGCAATATGAAACAATTTCTCTTTTCAGCTGCTGACGACTTGCAGCAAGTAGTACTGGCTATTCAAAAACTCACAGTTTTTTTCTTTGTAAATATTATTTCATAAGAAAATCTAAGACTATTTACCAGGCCGCATCCATGACACATCCTCTCTCTCTGTTAATAGATAATTAATTTGGAAAAGCCCCTGAGTAATATTTTAAGCTGCACAAGTGAACTTCAAGTTGCAATATTGCATAAGTTTTCCTTTGCTACAAGTGCTACACCAAAACAGATGTTCGTTGACAATGTTTTCAGCACAGCTGGATTTTATGCTTAAATTTGTAAAAAGCTAATAATTTGTTTACTTTTGTTTTGGCCAACTTAGGTGAATCCTACTCTACGTACAGTAAAGAAAAGAATGTTTACAAAAATACAACAAAAATAGCAGCTGATGAATAAATGTGAATAGATGAAATATTAAGTAATTCCAAATTTATATAATATAACAGCTATGTCTTGTACCTCAATGTTGAACGAATGAAGGATGAACAGAATAACCCCTATATGCCGATTTCTCTGGAATTAAGTCAATGATTTAAAAATTAGCATATTTTGTAATTTCATCTGCGAAAAGATTTGTCCATAGCCTATAACTTCCTTTCACACTTTTCGTCACCATCGTTGGACAACTGGATGGGCATTCCGGGATTCTCTAAAATTTAATTACTTGACCGAGGCGGTGTCTCAGAGGTAAAGCGCTTGCCTTGTGTGTCAAACGTCGCTGGTTCCAACCCAGCCGCGGGTGACTCCTGTACGATCATGAGCGGTCACCTCTGGATGGCCTAAATGACTATTGGCCCTACAGTACCTCGCTGTGCTTGGATCGCCGCACAGGCTTATTGAAGCACTGCGGCGGGCATTTGACGTTAACAAAATAAAATAGAAAATACTTGGCATTTTAAATTAGCATTTTGATTGAAACAACAATTTAGGATTGTTGGTTTGGTAACAAATCTTTCCAGATAGATAATACATGCCAATAACATTGCCTGCCTGCAGGGTAATCTCCCTAATTGAATGAAAATGCAAATCAAGTTTGTAGATTTGATGAAGTGTAAAGTTTCACTTAATTAGTTGAAAAATCGTACATTTGTGGCAATCCTAATACCTAGATCGGACCTCATATGACGTCCATCGACCCTTTTTCACATGGTACATAGGACCAGCGCTTTTAAGATCTGGTAGTAGCCATGTCAAGACTAAAGTTAAAAAAGTTAATATTTATTTTGGTTTGTTTGGATCAGATTAATGTCAATTTAACGAAAAAAGTGATTGTTTGACGCCAACTTTACATATTTGAACAGCCAAGAGAGAATTTTCAACATATACTTACTAGAGATGCTCATGAAATACATGTTGTACTCACATAAAAAATGTTGTATATGGGATTGCAAGCTGAGATAGAATTACGCGTACGTTTCATAACCCCATACAGCACATAACGTCTATATAAGTGCTTGCAAGTTACATTAACGTCTAGGTCAATATTCGTACATCTATTAGACATCTCTGCGATATCATGTCAAAGATACATCTAACGCGGATGTCAAAATGGCGTCAATTAGACGTTGTCGTACATGTATATGACGTCATCGTAATAACATTTAACAGACGATGTATAGACATCGCCGACATTGCCGAAAATAATAAACCAAGTAGTAGGCCTACAAATGAGTATATTTTTCGTCAATAAAAACAATATCGCTGAGAACAGAATATCAATCAAACTTTTTTGAAATAAAAATGTAACGACGTTATTTCCTTAATTATATTTTATTTCCCCGATGACTACAATAATAAAAAACTTAACATTTCTATTGGTTTGAATCCCAAATTAATCTGTTATTGTTTACCTCAGTATGCCCACATAACAGGTTGTTTTTCGGCAAAGTTTGGCTTCATTTGCTGTTCGTCTGATAAAGCAACTTTTCACTAGCAAATTTGTCACATATTTGCAGTTCTCAAAGAACTGCAAATATGTGACCTGATAGTTATGACAACTTGGCAAAGCTGTTTCCTGATAGTTATGACAACTTGGCGGCAACTTAACATGAGTTTGCCATTTCACGTATTCACCATAGGTGGTTTCACATAGAAAAATAATAATAATTATAATATTTTGGTTAGCACCATTGGATTCAGCTAAAAAAAAACAAACAAATAATATAGTACCTTGAATCATTGCTCTATGTGCATTGGTTACTGGATACTGAAAGTGGTAAACACAGTACGTTGCCCCAATGTCAACCTTATAGGAATTAAGTAACATTCTAGGCCTATATCTCGCTTATTTCTCAATATAATAAAACTTGGTTTGCGGCTTCATCTAGATGAGATTTTAATGTCAAAATCAAGTCAAATCTTGCTATGTTCGATTGAACCAAGGCCACACTACAGTGTAGTGTGGCCTTGATTGAACTATGTTCTTTTGCCTTAGAAATTAGCCGAGTATGCATATCTGCTGCAACGGGGATATTTCACTTTCACGTTATTTTGAAATTTCATGTATACACTTACCACATTACTCTTTTAACTACTCGCATTGAGCTTATAATTACTTTACATCGATTTGAGTAAAGAATAGTATTTAAACAATTAGACGAGGTAAATTTTAGGTAAAAAGTTTTTGTCATTACACTTTTTAAAATAATTGTTTACTTAAAAAATATTATTATAGAGTGAATGGGGAAAAAAGTGACAAGGAGGCACTTTATAACTCGTTCTCAGTCCTTAAAGGTTATCTCTGCACTACATTTGGATCCTATAATGTTTACCACCAAAGCAGTAGTCAAGATGAGATTTTGCCCTGAGATTATTATCAGGTCTGGTGGTGTAGTGGATACAGGCTCAGCTTACGAAGTTAAAGGTCCCGGGTTCAAATCCCAACATAGGCCAACAGAATTTGCATTGTGGTAACTTGTGTAGAAACTATGTACAAATGCATATCCAAATGCATATTAGAATTTTTTTATTACACTTTTTGGATTTTTTATATATTTATAATTACAATTTTGTTATTCGTTACTTTTTGTATGTTAATTGGATGTTCTGTAGACGTCAATATTTGGATGTGGGATTAACATCTATTGAACATCTATTCTACATCCACGTAGAATCAACATTCTAGATGTTCAATAGATGTTAATCCCACATCCATATATTGACGTCTACAGAACATCCAATTAACATACAAAAAGTAACGAATAAAAAAATTGTAATTATAAATATATAAAAAATCCAAAAAGTGTAATAAAAAATTCTAATATGCATTTGGATATGCATTTGTACATAGTTTCTACACACGTTACCACAATGCAAATTCTGTTGGCCTATGTTGGGATTTGAACCCGGGACCTTTAACTTCGTAAGCTGAGCCTGTATCCACTACACCACCAGACCTGATAATAATCTCAGGGCAAAATCTCATCCTGACTACGGCTTTGGTGGTAAACATTATAGGATCCAAATGTAGTGCAGAGATAACCTTTAAGGACTGAGAACGAGTTATAAAGTGCCTCCTTGTCACTTTTTTCCCCATTCACTCTATAATAATATTTTTTAAGTAAACAATTATTTTAAAAAGTGTAATGACAAAAACTTTTTACCTAAAATTTACCTCGTCTAATTGTTTAAATACTATTCTTTTATACTCAAATCGATGTAAAGTAATTATAAGCTCAATACGAGTAGTTAAAAGAGTAATGTGGTAAGTGTATACATGAAATTTCAAAATAACGTGAAAGTGAAATACCCCCGTTGCAGCAGATATGCATACTCGGCTAATTTATAAGGCAAAAGAACATAGTAAAAAGAACATTATATCAACTATAAGGTCGATAATGGTGACATTTGAACGTTGTAGGAATGTCTATTAGACGTTAGACGTCTATAACGGTCACGTTTAATAGACGTGTGAAGTTTAACATGAGGTACATCTATTAGACATCTAGTTGATGTGACTGTGCTATCTGGGACGTTCAGGTGCAGAACGTTCAGGTATGTTATAACGACTCTATATCATGCCCTATCTAACTTAAACCATTTAAAATTACCTGATCTAACCTAACCTGGCCTGACTAAAACTATCCAAAAATAAGCTTAACTTAACACAACCCAGCCTGGACATTCTGTACCCGGGCGTTTTGAAACGTATCCCTAAAAAATGGAGATGAGAAATTGTTGTAGTATCATATACACTAAGCAAGATAAGTGCCAAATCGGACATTCTGACACAGGCCAGATTGTTTGATGAAACAAATATCAATGGTAATTGTTATTGTTACATATTTATTTATTATTATTATACATTATACAGAATAGAATACAGAGACGATAAAATCACTATGCTTTTTCTCCAATACTCTCTAAAAGTAGCATTTTCCCGCGCTCCCGCGCTTTCTTGTTGGTCTGTCTGTCTGTCTCCTCCATTGAAAACTTTGTCTTGTTTGGCTGTATCTCTTTTAGTGCACTATTGAGAATTACACATTATCCACATTCCGTAATTTGTCTATTTCTCATTATTTTTGTATTGCAATATTCTATTAGTATCGAAAATATTGTTGACAAGTGTTTGTTTCTGACATTTATCAGCAGGAAAGGTGGCCACTGAACTGGCCAGGATCTGGAACTGAAAACAGCCAACTAGGCCTTCAACAAAGTGAAGTGTTAGCCTCTGAAAAGTCATGTCGGTAAGTGGCCCAAAGTTATTTTTTACATAATGGGCAGAAAATATAAAACTCAATACTGTTTAAGTTTGTCTGGGTATAAATTTTCTGTAGAAGGGTTACGGGGGTTGAGTGTGCTTGTTTTACACAGGCTAACACTAAGTAAGTTAGTTAATTAGTAAATAGGTAACTGAAAATTAATTAATTAGTTGAAAATTACTGAGGGGTCGGTGGCACAGTTGGTATCACGCTGGTCACTGGGACCATGGTAGCAATACTGTGGGTTCGGATCTCTGCGATGCCACATACTTTTAGGAGTTCTGTTCAATACTGTGGGTTCGGATCTCTGCGTTGACTCATACTTTTAGGAGTTATGTTCACCCTCATCTGCCCAACATATTATCAATACATGTCTAAAAGTTTCTTCACTAGGCAATTGAAGGGATCCCCCATAAAACGTTTTAAGCGACAAAATTTCAAAATCGGAGATTTTCATTGAAAAAGGTTCTCTAGGACATGAGCTACATCGTGGTATATTTTGTTTTGAAGATATTTGAGTTGGTAGCCCTGATTTCGTCTCTCAAAGTTTGCCTTCTTCGGAGGACTGCACAGACTTTCTGGGGAGTAACGTTCTATTCGCCAAAAGATGGAAACCCTGCCGATCGTTGCGTTGTCACCCAAAGACCAAAATCTCGTAAATAAAAATAAAAGATGCTAAGTAAATACCTATTGGAAAGTGGAAGGATAAGACCAGGAATGAATATATAGAAAAGTTGGATTACCCTTTATTTCAAAAACTTAAGAAGCCAAGGCCTGGAAATCGCCCCCAAAAGAGAAGTGGGTAGAATAACATTTTAAGCACCACATGTGGGTAACTTTTAGCAAAATGAATTATCACGTTTTAGTAACAATATTACGTTTTTGTACTTTTATATCAATAAAATTGTTTTATATTCAGTTTTATTTTTGTTTCTGTTGGTATTCCTACACTCCCGATGTGTTTTATTCCAAAGTAGAAGAGCAGTTGGTCAGAGAACGTTCCAAGCGCCAGTCATTTAGAACATTATAACCTCTAAAAAATCTCATAAAATGTTTTAATAAGGCTACATTATGATGTTATAAATAGGGTGTTAAAAAATTATACATGATTACAAGTAAAAAACCCGTAAATTTTAGATTTCAACTTTCAAAACTTGATTACTGGAGACTAGGTTTTTGTCGCTTAGAACATTTTACGGGGGACCCCTTCAATTAATTGGCAGAGCAACAGTTGGCTTGGACTATGGTAGAAGTACTTTGAGTTCAGTTCTCTGTGTCACCAATAAATATTTTTAGCAGTACTGTCCACTCTTCTCCGTTCACCCTATAAGATGTGTTTGAATGTTCCTTTAGTAGTCCTACTTCCTAGTCCTTTAGAGTATTAGTTGGCTTTGCCAATGAACTGCTAGCTATGATCTCTCAAACTAAGTTAGAGGCAGCAGAAAATTGCCAAGTTACGTAGAGAGAAATTCTTTTGAAGGGTTGGTGGCTTCTTTCTATTGGTGCTACAATTTCTAAATAGCCCACCGTAAGCTCAAAGTTTTCCTTTTTTTCCCCAGAGCCAGAGCTCTCCGAGATCAAGGTCTTCGCCCCAGGACAGTCGCCGTGATGGTGATGCTGTTACTTCCCCACCTCGTGAGCTCGAAGAACCATTTGAGGATGAGAGTGAATTTCTTGGTGGAGGTCCACTCAGCGTTGGGCCAGAAGAGGAAGAGGATGGAGAGGAGCTGTTTGGGGATAATATGGAAGCGTAAGTTACTGAAAATTTACTAACAACTCAAGTCAGTGGTACACTTTAGAAGCAGTTTAAAAGTTTCTATTTTAGGCTACAGTTTATTATAGCTAAATCTGTAAGGCAATCGCGATGCATATTTCTGTCAATGTTTGTTTTAAAACAATAAAAATATTTTTTCAAAGCTTACTTTTTGAGTGTAGTTTTGTTTAACTGTCGAAACATTTTTTCTATTGATAATTCCTTTTTAAAGTAAATTTAACTAGAGCTAGGAACAAAAGGAAACCATTGTACACATTTCGAAATATTGGTGATCACAACTTAGTAAACATAAACTGGATGAGTTTATGATGGGATTGGGAAGACACCCTTCAAGAACAGTAATGTGTACTGATTTTGATACAAATCTTAATGTTTTGTAAATAGTGATTTTGACTTGATTTGGTTTAACTAAGAGAATTAATTGTTAACTTTCATTCCCATCCGTACCGTTTATTCATAAACTTACTTCCTGGTGGTCAGGGTCTTAGATTTTAATCTAATCTTCTTTCATTTAGCCTAGTCTGATTTAGATAAATGAGATACACCGAGACTTATCAATTTGAATCTATTGAACACGTCCTTGGATCTTGCCCCCATGGGGAACTATTACGAAATAAACGCCACCACACAATAAGATCAATCATAGCAAATGAATTTAAGAAAAAGCAGAACTTGAAGTCTTCGAAGAAGTGTAATGTGTGGAAAACAATGGATCCATCAGAAGGTGTGATATCATTGCCATTGACAAGAAGAAAAAACATGGATATATTATTGATCCAATTGTCCGATTTGAAAAAGCACATAATCAACCACTTCTAGTACACAACGAAAAGAAAGATATATATAGTGGAACAAGAGATGACATTAAACAAAAATACAGACTTTCTAATGTAGAAGTCATTGGATTGATGGTTGGAGCAAGAGGAACTGTTCCAGATTTTTTCAAAAAATTCTGGAATCAGTTCCACCTCCCAAAAGAATCTTTAAAAATTATCTCGACAACAGCCATCAGATATTCAATTAACATTTTAAAGAACCATTTATATAGTAAATATCAATAATTAATTATTCAACAATTTTTTATAATATTTCAAAATTCATCAACCTTTGTTATTCAGCAACTTGTAAATTATAAGAAGGTGTTAATTTATTATTTACTTAATAAATTATCTTTATATTTTTATATATACAGTGATATTGGGAAGTAAAATTTTTGAACTGTACTGATGAATACTCGGCACTATGCTTTTCACATAACCAGTAAGACTATATTATACTCCTGTTGCAGTGACTACCGGCCCATGCCAGCGCTAGATCGCTACGACCCGGACGCCCTGGATGATGATGAGTACAGCGAGATCTCGCAGGGCGACCGAGTGGCGGCCGAGGCGGCCATGAGGCGTCGTGACCGTGACGAGCAGGCGAGACGCGGTGATGTGGACCTGCTGTATGGTGAGTTGTAAACTGCCAGTTTTATTCAATTTATTTTTCTGCCTACTGCTTGAATATCTTAAATCCAGACTATAAAATTTTTTTACTGGATTTTTTTTGTTTCTCGAAACTTACTGATGTAGGCTGAAGAAAATAAATAGAGAGTTACGTATGTTAGATAGTTATTTTACATCTTTTCTTTGATTAAATTAAATTTTAACATAATCTTTGGCAAAATTAAAATGGTCAATAATTTTAGGATGTGTGTTCAACACTTTTGAGATTTCTTAAAGTAGGCCTACCTAAAATACAAATTTGTAAATATGTTAGTTTATAAACGTTTTTGCTATAGAACCTAGTGATGATGAAGAAGCCCCAAGGCGAAAACGAAGGAGGGCAGCGGAGAAAGCGGCTATGGGAGACATTGAAGAGGAGGAGGTATGTTCATTTGAGATATACCGTAAAAAACAAAACTACCTAATATATTTGGATTATTTAAATTTTTGAATTCATTGGTATGTGTTATTACTGGTCTAATAAAATATTGTTTCTCTAGGAGCCATGAAATTTATTCTTTTTATTTGTTATTTACTAAAGAATGTCAGTAAATTTTCATTTGAACTGATAACTAGTTGATTTTTAAGTCAAAGTTTGTATATTCAATTTATCTTGATGCAAATAGATTCTTATAAAAAGTTTTCAGATTCCTGCATCCTCCCTCTAGCAAGACTTTATTTACATACATCATATTTTACTTTTAAACCATTACCAATTAGACTTTTTCAAGTTTATTATGTTTAAATAATAGTTATTTATGTATTAAGAGCGTAAAGTAGGTCTTTCTCGCTTGAGCTAATCAAATACCGCACGACGTGTAGCGGAGCGCGGTATTTTTATCGAAAGCGAGAAAGACGCTTTACACGCAAAATACATGCTAAATTTTTCCTACAACTGCAGTTTTAATTTCCCAAACGATAAATACAATCAAAGTTACTCACGTCCATTGTAGCTGAATGCGTCAGTTTGAGGTTATAAACAAGTCAAGCCCAGACGGAAGCGGATGAGAGCGCTGTAGCGCGTCGAGTAACAATGCAAAATCAGCTGGCGAGCATGAAAGTAATCACGTGGCGAGCGTGAAAGACTTTCAAAGACATTATCGATCGCTCCTCAGGAAACAGCTGTTTTACGATTGGTTTTCGGCGCATAAACTGACACTATACGCGTGGTTGTAGGAAAAAGTTATTTATTACTTCATGAGTTCCAAACCTAGCTTCTTTTTAATTGAAATGTGAAGTGTATTTGTTCTGGTATATTTTATAGATGATCGAGTCCATTGAACATCTTGAGGACACCAAAGGCCACAGTGTGAAGGAGTGGGTGTCCATGTTGGGACCCCGTACAGAAATCGCTAACCGATTTAAGAATTTTCTCCGCAATCATGTTAACTCCAAGGGTGTCTACGTTTACAAGGTAAGCTTCAACAAAATTTATTCGGTAGGCCTAAACTAAAGGTCAACTGAAGGTCTATTACTGTTCCAAATATTTCTCTACCTCGTTCGTCCTAAACCAACTTATTTCTAATCTTTCCTCACTTGGCTACCTTCTGACCCACATTTATCGTCTCTCTCAAAAATGTTAAAGCTTACTTAAATACAAACAATATGAACTTTCAAAAATGGCTTTTAGGTTATAATATTATATAGCCTACTGTAATTATTGTGATCTATAAAACAGGATATTTATTAAAGTCTTGTAATTGTTTCATTTGACAACCTCAACATGTTGGTTAATATTTAAGTTCCCCGAATATGGACTTATTCTATTGAATTTGTTTTCAAATACTAGTTTTGTATTCCAGGATAAGATCAGACGCATGTGTGAAAACAACCACTCCAGTTTCGAAGTTGAATTTCCAGTCTTGGCCAGTAAGGAAAATGTGCTTGCCTATTTCCTTCCAGAGGCTCCAATCGAAATGCTACAGATTTTCGACACAGTCGCCAAAGAATTGGTTCTTACAATTTATCCAAGCTATGAACGTGTAACAAGTGAAATTCATGTGCGAATCTCTGATTTGCCTCTTATAGAAGAGCTGAGGACATTCAGGTATTTGATTAGTTTAGCCTACGATACTAAGATTTGTAGAAGTCATAATGTTCTTGTTTTAAATAACTTTAAAATAACTTAAAACTCGTAATGTTGCTCTCAATAATTTGGATAGCTAATGATTGGTTGTGGAAGTTGATGACTTATCCTCCAAAAACTAACCCTAGGTCCAAAGAAATCCTGGATGAAACTAAGCCCATAATTGACTGGATAGCCGAGTGCATAAAGTGATCACCTTGTAATTTAAGGGTCACCTGCCCGGATCGAAACTGGGTCCAGTTGCCATTTGTCATTGGACTATGAATTAATGATGTTATATAACAAAAGGTCGCCATTTGATAATAAGACCAGGGTTTGGCCGATCCCCATCAGAATTTAAAATAATTCTACTGGTGTTGCAATGCCCAGAATAAAAAATAAAGTTTAGTGTCTATTTTATTCGATGTTTCCAGGAAGATTCACCTGAACCAGCTGGTGCGAACCACGGGTGTGGTGACGGCCACGACCGGTGTTCTGCCTCAACTCTCCGTGGTGAAATACGACTGTAACAAGTGCGGGTACATCATTGGCCCCTTCGTCCAATCACAGAACAGCGAGGTCAAGCCCGGCTCCTGCCCGGAGTGTCAGAGCACTGGCCCCTTCATGGTAATCCACTATTTTCATATACCTTATATCTTGAAATTTACTTTTTAATATCAAAAATACTACCACAAAAGGAAGGGAGTATTAAAGAGTCTAATAGATTTTGATCGTTTAAAAACTATGATAGTTTTTTTTTTAAGTTGAGTTCATATCTGAATTTTTTTATTTGAAAGCCATGAATATTTCACCAGATTAATGTTGGGTTTTATCTTTATCTTACTTTTATGAAGATGCAATTCCCTATTAGGTCCTCATTTAAAATATTTTTCGAAGGTTAATTGGTGGGTTCACTTTTATTCCTAGCAAAATATCAGTTAGTGAAATATCATTTTGTACACTGTATAATATCTATTTAGCCTATGTTGATACTGTTCATAGCTTTCAAACTTGAAGTCCAAACTAGCATGATAAATTCAACACCTAAGATAAGATTTGACAGTATGTTCTAACTTTTTTCGGGGAAAGTAGGTTTCTTTTCTGAATGGGAATCGAAAATTAAGCACACCAAAATTTACAAATTTATCCTTTTTTCTCAGATTAACATGGAACAAACAGTTTATCGCAACTACCAGAAGATCACTTTGCAAGAATCGCCCGGCCGCATCCCAGCCGGTAGAATTCCCAGGTCTAAGGATTGTATAATGTTGGCCGACCTGTGTGACAGGTGCAAGCCTGGCGACGAGATCGACGTCACTGGCACTTACACCAACAGGTAAAAAATAGTTAGTTATGTATTAAGTGCGTGAAGAGGGTGTTTCTTGCTTGAGCTAAACAGTTAGTGCGTGATGCGTTATTTCAGCGAAAGCGAGAAAGAATTGCAGTTTTGGATTCCTAAACGACTAACAGAAACACAGTTTCTCACATCCATTGCAGCTAAATGCACTAGTTTGAGGTTATAAACAAGTCAAGCTCACTTGAATCAAAACGGATGCAAAAGCGCTGGAGTCAACTATCCTAATTGGCTTGGAGAGTAACTATGCAATCAGCTGGCGAGTGTAAAGGACTTTTTTGGTCGCTCCTCAGTAAACAGCTGTTTTAGAATAAATTTTCTGTGTGTAAACTGACTCTGTATGCGCGTTTGTAAAAACAACCTTTTGGAATTTCTTTATAAAAAATTTACATTTGATCCTATTAATTCGTTAGGAGAATGATTCACTTGATCTTTTTTAAATTTAGATATTTGAAAATACTTTTATATTAAAAATCTCTTAAAATCGACTAAACAAACTTGACAGCCAAAAATGTTTGTTTCTCGAAGGATTTCAGAGGCAACAAAATGTTGAAGCTAATGTTTAGTTGCTCTAATAAAGGTACATAATCACCACCTAGAGCATATGTACTCTTGGCAAATTTTGTATGCAGTTCTCTTTTGCAGCTATGACGGGTCCTTGAACACTGAAAACGGATTCCCAGTCTTCGCCACAGTTATTCTTGCAAACCACCTTATTGTGAAAGATTGCAAACAAATCGTGGAATCGCTCACGGATGAAGACGTCTCAACAATTACGAAACTCTCCAAAGATCACAGGATCGGGGAAAGAATCATCAACAGTATTGCTCCCTCTATCTTCGGACACAACTATATCAAGAGAGGGTTGGCCCTTGCACTATTTGGAGGAGAGCCTAAAAATCCAGGTAGGACTTTGTAGTTAAAAATTTGTGTTTGAGTTTTACTCAAAATTTAATTTACTCTCTGTTTTCAAATACTTTAGTTGAAATGTCATTTTTGCAGAGGTTGGTTTAGAAACTGTATAAAAAAATACTACAGTATTTTCACCATAAAGGAGGTATAAAGGGGTAGAAGTTAAATACGGTAATATTTTCCTTGATTATAAACTCAAATTGCAATACCTTAACAGTTAAAATTTCTTTCAGGTGCATCCCAGAAAAATATCAAGATAATTTAAATGAATCATGAGCTTAACTTTTAATAAAATGTCTAAAAATATTTGTATATGCAAGTAATATATTACAAATGTGGCTCTTGAAACTTTTTCTTACTATATGTATAAACATTTTTACATTGCAGACCTAAAAATAAAAACATAAATGTCTGTAGTTTATCTTTGAAAATTAATACTTTGAACTCCCTCTTACCTAGACACCGTTTAACGGGACACATTTTAAAGGGAGAAGAGGTTATGAGAAACTCTTGACAGACTGTAGAAGCATTTTTGAAGAAGGAAGTCAGATGCAAGCTTTGTAAACTTTTTGAAAAAGGGCTAATTTTTAACTTCATTGGGGCAATGGTTATAAGTTTTTAAACAGAAATATGAGGGTAAAAATGTCAAAAAATGTTGTTCTATGAATGGGATATTGTATTGTTATTCGTCCATCATTCACGTTCAGACCCCCAACTGCTTGCTGACCCCTTGTTTCCTAGCAGCACTCACTTGGTCGCGTCAGTGTCGTTTCACCCAGAAATCACCATAAGGATTTACATCTAGTAAGTAGATATTCTTATTCTTATGAAATAAACTTGTTCTGCTTAGGAGGCAAGCACCAGATCCGAGGGGACATCAACGTGCTGCTGTGCGGAGACCCGGGCACGGCCAAGTCGCAGTTCCTCAAGTTCGTGGAGAAGATGGCGCCGCGCGCGGTGTTCACAACGGGACAGGGCGCGTCGGCTGTCGGACTCACGGCGTACGTGAAGCGCAGCCCGGCGAGCCACGAGTGGACACTGGAGGCCGGGGCGCTGGTGCTGGCCGACCAGGGCGTGTGTCTGATAGATGAGTTCGATAAGGTGAGAAGTTTACTGAGTCTTTGGGCGGAGATTTAGGTACAGTAGACTCCCTGTTATCCGGACCACTCGGACCAAGGTCTGTCCGGATAACGTGTTTTCCGGCCAAACCGACATTTCAAAAATTAATCATTAATATTAAATCTGAACATTAAAAATTAGATGTTTTACGATAGTTTATATTTCCCATGGGAATTGCTGATGTTGTTTCTCACTCACTCACTCACTCACTCAAAAACTAACTCGTTTTGTATAAATTGAAGAGAGTAGGCCTATAGTATGTAGATTCGTCATTACTGATCTGAAATATTTGACCACAAGAATCACAGATACAGTACCGTTCACTTCCTGCTGATCACATCCAGTTAAACCGTTGTTTTGTTAAAAAATGTCTAGTTAATAAGACGTTTCGCCGAAGTAGTCCTGTTTAACCGACGTCTGGTCAAAAGGTGTCTGGATATGATGGAAGAGTTTACTGTACGAAAGGATGGCTGCTTAAATCTTTAAGGAAGTAGCTTGTTACGATTAAAAACCTAGAACTGTTCCTGTAATGGAAGTATTTTGAGTTTTATGAGAAAAATTAATCACTTCTGATTCAGAGTGTCATAATTTTTTGTTATGTAGTTGTGGCAGTAGTCGATTAAGTGATTATTTTGTATTTGGTCTTATTTAAACCAGATATAAGATACAATTGCATGTACAGGCCCAAAAAAGGATGATCATAAATCATCTTGTCAATAATTAACTATTGGATTTTGCATTGATTGCACATTTTGATTGCAGCACTAAAGTTTCATTGTGTAAATGCCCCTTTACTTCAAAACTTATCATGTAATTGCATTCACAAAAAAAATACAAAAGAAAGGACGTTCAAGGATGATTTCAATAACAGCGCACTCACTTAACCGCCAATACAGCTGGCCAGAGCAAGAAATTGTCATTTATGGAACTACTGGTTTTAAGTTGAAAACATCTCTTTTGATGAGTAACTCTTTTTTTTTACCACCCAGTATTTATGAACACTAACAAGTAACTAAAAATCAAATTTTTTAAGCTTAAATTTGGAATACACAAAGCTATTAAGGATTTAATATTCTATCAATGATCACTGATAACTGTAGTTTCCAGAAGAAAACTTTGAAATCTTTTGAGTTTAGGTTTAGTGAACATATTACACCAAACATATTACCATTGTGTGAAGAGTATTTTTTTTTAATATATTCAAATTCACTTCATTTTCATTTGATACAAATATGAGGTTAAGATCTTCATATGAATGAATATGAAACACATCTTAATAAATGTACATGAGTTAGCACTAAACTCTTATGCAACATATTTAATATTTCCCTTTCGCACGCCAGATGAACGACCAGGACCGCACGTCCATCCATGAGGCGATGGAGCAGCAGAGCATCTCCATCTCCAAGGCCGGCATCGTGACGTCGCTGCAGGCGCGGTGCTCGGTGATCGCCGCTGCCAACCCGATTGGCGGCCGGTACGACCCCGGCATGACCTTCGCTGAGAACGTAAGTCGTTTGAATTGATATTTCATTGTTTAGAGGGACCATGGAATTTATTTAGCAAAGTTTGGTGGTACAGACGAATGCAGATCGATACAGATCAAATCATACACTGAAGCATTATTTGAAAACAATTTTGAAGTAGATCATATACTATTTAGAAGTATATCACTTTGTTTTTGGGTTTTGAGAATCGATTTTTAAAATTTCTGGTTTTGACCATCACTAGAATGTATTCGGTTGTTAAATCTTTTAAGGTTATGCATACTTAAGTCTCATTTGTTAATGATTTACTCCCATGTCAGGGGTCATAGTACATAGTTTTTGGTTATCAACATTGGTAGTTTCCAAAGGATAATTAATTGTTTTTTGCCAGTGAGTATAAGAGGTGTGGGTTTGTCCTAACATTGAAAATGTGAGATTAAACCCCTAAAACAATTCATAAACACATCTTTTCTCTTAGCATCGATGTGTGGTGTAAAGGAAATTTTCCTGATATTAACGGATGTTTTTCACTTAGTTGCTGATAAATTGTTAAGTTTTGAATGTTCCATGTTGTTAAAATAAGAGAGCTTAAGCTGGTGGGTATAGTCTTGACAAAGCATATTGAAATTCAGCTCAAAAACCAAAAATCAGACCCCCAATGTCAATGTTTTCGGCGATATATTTTTTTAAATTTAATACTCCAGTTATTTATTTAAAACTTAAAGACTTGAATTTTCTTTCTTGAAAGAACCTCTTTTACAACCACATTTCTTAATCTAATTACAGGTAAACCTGTCAGAGCCAATCATGTCCCGGTTCGACATCCTGTGCGTGGTGCGAGACGAGGTGGACCCGATGAAGGATCAGCACTTGGCCAAGTTCGTGGTGGACTCGCACATCCGCCACCACCCGAGCCATGCCGGCAACCTGACGCTCTCCTCGCAGGACACGCAGGACAACGGCCTCACCATCCCGCAGGACATACTGAAGAAGTACATCGTCTATGCGAGACAGAACGTCCACCCCAAACTGCACCAGATGGACCAGGACAAGATCGCCAAGATGTACAGCCAGCTGCGGCAAGAGTCATTGGTTGGATTTTATTTCTATTTTGTTGGACTAGTTATGGAAAAAAAGAAATCTAATCCAAATTGCTATTAGTCAATCTCAATTTAAAATATCTAACTAAAAACACATATTGAATACTTTACTCTTCTTGTTGAGCACTATCAGTGAGAGCAACGATTCAGTTATTGTATCCTCTGGATAGTTTTTTGGTACACCATGAGGGGATGTTCATTTGTGTTTGTTTCGCCTAATATTCTTCTCCTTAAATTTTTAACTGTGTCCTGTCCAAATTCCTTAAGTCAAACGTAATAAGTTTTGGCCAACTGAGGATTCATTTTTGGACCCTTTACTGAAAATCCAACTCCTAAGATTTCTAATATTTATACCCCTTCGCCCTTCGTTCCTGCGTTACCTTCGCCCCGGGGCTGTGTGTTGGCAACTGTCACATTGACCAACTATCAATTCGACCACATGGATTCAGGCTTTTATTCATTTATTTGAATTTAATCTTTAAAAGTGGGCAAGTGTCATGGTGAGCAACTATCAATTCGGCTAACTTTCAATTAATTGTTTAATACATCATATTTTTATAGTCGGGCAACTGTCACAGCGACCAACTATCAATTCGGACAAGTGGTTTCAATATTTTATTTAATTATTAATATTAATATTTAAAAAGTTGGGCAACTGTCACATCGACCAATTATTTGACTAAGTGGATTTAGTGTATTATTAATTTATTTAAGTGTATTATCAATTTATTTTATTTTATTTTTAAAAAGTGGGCAAGTGTCGCGGCAAGCAACTATCAATTCGGACAACTGACAGGCAATCACTTTAAAGTGCAATTAGGTGTGCTCAGATCTTCCCTACGTTGCACTGAGACTGATAAAAAAGGAGAAGCGGGATCATATTGTAATCAAATGCTTTGTGCGTTTACAGTTCTTTGTAGCTGACCAAATGTAATTTATTTTATCATGATACCATTAACAACTTTTACATGTAAGAGTACATGTAATTTTTCTGCAACAGGTGACAGGAAGTTTACCGATCACCGTGAGGCACATCGAGAGCATGATCAGGATGGCCGAGGCCCACGCCAAGATGCACCTGCGGGACTACGTACAGGAGGACGACGTCAACATGGCCATCCGCATGATGCTGGAGAGTTTCGTCGACACACAGAAATACAGCGTCATGAAGACCATGAGGAATGTAAGTGTACATTCAGTATTGAACTAATTGAAGGGGGTCGTAGAACATTCTAAGCGACAAAAACCTAGTTTCGAGTAATCAAGCGTTAAAAGTTGAATTCTAAAATTTAGGTTTTTTTTTATTTTTAGTAGAGGTGTGCGGATATCCGAAAACTCGGATCGGATTCGGATATCCGAATCCGATCCGAGGGTTTTATAACTATCCGGTAAGACTGACTAGATATCCGACTCTATTGGATAGACTGCATTTTTTGGGGTAAATTGTAAAGTAAGATCAAATTTTCAAGTAAGGAAAGTCTTCCAAACAAAAGAAGTCACTGCCGATGAAAGTACATTCGTGACAGAAAACATCGCGGAGCAAAAACGACGCTTTGAAATGCGACGGTTGCGATAGCGGCTAGAACAACGCCTCAACACAATGCGATTATGTAGTGGTATGCATCAAGCGATGTATTTCGGTTGCCGATATTGCGACTCGTGATAAGATCGAGAATCGAGATCGTTGTATACGATCAGATTACTGTGCAATACCCGACACGATAACAAACATTTTCTTAAAATAAATTCTTGTATCGTAGCATTAAATCAGTTAACAAATAGTAGTACAAATTGTAATAGTTCTGTCTCGATTAGTATCCGTTACCGACGAAACATCGATTGGTATGAGGGAGAATCGCAATCAAGACAAAACAGTGTTCACCATTGACCGACAGTGTCGACAGTGTCCAACAGTCAGTCGTCTTGAATTTCCAAAACGAAATATCCCGTAAATACCCCATAAACAAATAGTCGTGTTGATGTTTCGTACGACTATTTCAGGCCGTAAATATCTTACGTGGCCTGTCGATACGATAAAATAAAAAGCCTACAATAATTTTGGGCTGTGAAAGATTTGGCAAACCTGTTCATTCATTGTTTTGTCTTTCCAAATCACTTCATTTTGAATGTAGTCGACTGCTTAAAAGCTGAATTAACTCAAGAACGACTTTCTTCTTACTTTATTTATCAATTAAACAATTACCTACATAGAAATAGAAAGTTGAACGATCACAAATAAGTTTTTATTTTGCTGAAATATTTATCTTTGACGATTTAAGCCTAGTCAAAGCCGGCCGGCCGTATTTTCAATACGTGATAAAAATTTTAAAATGGACTTTCTTAGATAACAGTACAATGCGACTTGACAGCCTACGTCTATGAAAATAATTAGTGAGTTAGCTTGTTGTTTGTGATATAAAACAAATAGACCTTTGTTCTAATTAAATGACCAAGCTTTAATACCGAAACTTAAACATTTGAAACTTATCTTGAAATTTAGGTTAAGTTTACTGCTCGGACTTATTTTGTTTTTTTAGTGTTATTGTAGTGAATCAAAATTTAGGTTGTCAGGCATTAGTGCATAAATAAAAATGTAAAGCTTTCTTCAAATATGAGGTGATTGGTGAATCAAGTTTTATATTTAATTCTTTTGTCTAGTCACTTAAGCCTAGTTTCTGATCAAATAGGCTAAGGAAAAGAACAAAAAAGACAGAGGCCTAATAGTGAACAAATTTATGTTGCATTGGAAAAGGATTTTTTAAGTTGCAAATCCTGAAATTGATTTAGGCCTAATAAGCTTATTCAATTAATTATATACTACCTACGCTTAAAGGGAATCAACAAATTTCTAAATTCTCAACAGATATTTAGTTGAACCTTTGCATACTTTAATAATTGACATTTGGCCTATATTGGAAACAATATATCACAACAATCAACAACTCTACCCTATCAAGGCAAATCTTACCTAAGACATTAGGATGGTATGGTAGTTCCTTGCAATTACCTTAGGCTTTTGAGAAAACTTAAATCTGCTCATCACGCCGCGCTGTAAATATCCGAATCCGGTATTATCCGATCCGAACCTGTTGTTATCCGATCCAAAACCGATCCGAACATAAGCTATCCGATCCGAATCCGATCCGATCCAAAAAATTACTATCCGCACACCTCTAATTTTTAGTAACATCATAATGTAGCCTTACATTAAACTTTTACTTGCCATTAAGAATTTTAAAACGTTTGACGTGGGTTTTTTGGGGTTATAACTTTCTAAATAGCTGGCGTTTGAAACGTTCCCTGATGGACTGCTGTTCCACTTTGAAAGAAAACATGAGGGGATGCAGGTATGCCAACATTAACGAAAATAAAACTGAATATAAATTGATTTTATTGATATAAAGTACAAAAAACATAATTGGATCTTTTCCGTTATACATATACCACTGTTTTGGGTTTGTTTTCCAAGCTTGATTTTGGTAAGTTAGGTTAGGATCGGTGAGGATAGGTAACCTAACCTAACCTAACCGAACGTAACCAACTGGATGGAAGTGGGACCGCTAGACGGCCAGACGCTGGCTTATCGCGTCTCGACAGAGATAACGGTAGATAACAAAACCATAGGTAAAATATTCTTACATGGAATTTTCACTTTAAAACGATTAATAACAATTATTTGACCTAGTTTTGGTGCTCCGTCAAAAATCAAGTTTGAAGGGTAAAATTGGAATGATGGTATATGTATAACGGAAAAAATCCACATAATTTTATTACATAACCTGATACGGCACTTTGCTAAAAGTTATGTAAAGGTGGGGCTTAAATCATTATTCTACTCACTTCTTTTGGGGACAATTTTCCAGGCCCTATTTTCTTCGTTTTTGAAATATAGGGTAATCCCGCGTTACGTATTCCTTCCTGGTCTTATCCTTCCACTTTCCAAAATTTACTTTTCTTTTAGTTTTATTTACGGGATTTTGGTCGCTGGGTGGCAGCACAACAACCAGGGAAGTCCACCTTTCAGCGAATAGAACGTTGTTCCCCAGAAAGTCTGTGGAGTCCCGCGAACCGTGCCAACTTTGACAGGTGAAATGAGGGCTGCCAACTCAAATATCTTCAAAACAAATTATACCACAGTATAGCTTGTGTCCTATACAACCTTTTTCACTAAATACCTCCGATTTTGAAATGTTGTCGCTTAGAACGTTTTACGGGGGACCCCTTCAATTGATAAACAAAGTGAAGTGAATCTGTGTATTAGCAGAGTCAAAAAGATCTTTTGTCCATCACTGTATGATTGTGTACATGACGTGAAGACTAAAAACTAGTAGCACTGGTCATTTTCAAATTGTACACAAACATTCAATCGCCCACCAAAAATATGCCACTGAATTTTGAAGTAAATCCCCTGATCTGTGTTTTAGCAATGCTATTTTAAAAATTTCAAAACAATGCTATTGACATGAAAAATTCCAAAGGAAACAATTGCAATGTCTTTTACAAGATCTTGCACAAGAAACCTGCCATAGAGCGGCAGCAGATTTCACCTGATGGGGTTCATCAGATGGTGCACTCTGGTGGGATTCTTGTGTACGATTTAGTTAAGACATGGGAGAACGTTTCCTCTGGGCTTTTTTGTGTATAAATTTTGGGTTTTCCACTGGTTAGGGTCGTATTTCCTAACGATGTACGCCTGCGCGATGTAGGCCTGGCGGCTGCCGGGGGCCTCGGGCTCAAAAGGGGCCTCAGGGGTCGGGAAAGGGGCCCCCGGCGAAAAAACACCAGCAGACGGGAAAGTTTCATAGCGCGTGGGGTGATGAAGGAATTTGGAGTAGATTTATTAAAAAAAAGTTACCACTTGGCGAGGCCATAGGAGTGCCTTTGGGCACTCCAGGGGCCCAAACCCCCTGCCACTGGTAATAATTATGAAACCTTTTTCAAAGTAATTGAAGAATCACTCACCAAACAACATGTGATGTACATGTTTCAGAAAATATATTTGTGACATATTTCATTGCTAGGTTTTTTTGTATTTGAAACTATCTTCATTTGTATTAATGGAATTCATTTTTTGGCAATGGATTTGAATTGTTATTGACTGTGAGGTTATCCTAGTATAAAAGAATGAACTCCTAGTAATAGAAAACTCTCATTAAAAAAATAACAATATTATATTTCTGTGAATATTGTTAATTATTTTATATTAGAGTTAATATGGTACTGTAATTTTAAATATGTATTTTTTCCTCTTTGCAGACATTCCAGAAATACCTATCATTCAAGAAGGATACAACAGAATTGTTGTACTACATCTTGAGGCAAATGACCTTAGATCAGATCGCTTACATCAGAGGAATACACGGAGTCGATGTCAACGTTATTGAAATCCACGAGAAAGACTTCCTCGATAAGGTTTGTCCGACTACTGTTAGCTCTTCCAAAAACATTTTTTGCCAATTGTTTTCAACTTACTCAAAATGTACTGTAATTCCAATAAAATAAGAGGAAATGAATTATAATATGGTGCTGTTCAACTTTACTCCATCAAACCAGACAATACATTTTACTATATTGTTTTTTATCTAGCCTGACAATACAATTTTTCTGTTTAGGCCAAGCAGATCAACATTTATGACCTGAGAGATTTCTACGAGAGCAAAATCTTCGAAACTAATCACTTCAAGTATGATGCAAAGAGAAAGATGATCGTTCAGACATTACCTAGTACAAGAGTGACAGCGTGAAGAGACTACTAACGTCTTACTCAACTCACCGAACACTGGGAAGTTCGTCTTAGAATGGATCTCAAGTGGTTGAGGCACATGCAAGACATGTTACATATAATGATAAAGTTTGAGACATTTTTTTATATTCAGACAAGTGTCTTTTCATACATCCAGAAAACTATAAACCTTTATGAGACTAATTTTTATAGGAACTAGGAAACGAGAGAAATTGTTATTTGTTGGCAGACTTATTTCGATCTTTGTTTGAGAGTCATTGTTGTTATAAACAGTGATCACAGGATAGTAGTTTTTTAGTCTTTTAACATTATTGTTGTTTTACGGTATATTTTCATATATATCTCAATCAAATTTTATGGATTGATCAGGAAATCAAATCCCAATTCAAGAGAACGTCCTTTTTTGTACCCTGTCTTGTACAAGTTTACCTATAATCAAGTACACCAAAGGAGGTCACAAGATCTATCAGTGATGCTCTGTGTAGAAAGTGCCTTATTATTGCATGAAAAAAAACCTTAATACACTTCGTCTTACAATCACATATGCTAGAAAAGCGCACTAAAAAGTCAAACTTGGTAAATACCAAATATTTTATAAAAATTGCTCACATAGGTACAATTTTTATGTAGTATTTTGAAGAAAAGGCGTTTACCACTTATGTGAGATACTGAATTTTTTCAAACATTGTATATATTTCTAAAAAAAAATTTTTTATAAATATCCAAAAGCTTCTATTTATTTGACCCTGAGAGCTATTATATTTTCAATAGAATCTTTCATCCTAAAACTAGGTGTTGTTGGTCTTGCCAAACAATTTGAGTGTGTGGTAAGCTACAACTACTCTAAGGACTATTATAAAAATTCGTTGAATTCGGAAAAATGCTGTCATTTCATCTCTGTGATGTAGTTTGTGAGGGAGTCGTGATTTTACAATGTTTCTTCATATGATCCATACAAGCTGTGTGTCACACTCGTGATATCACAAGTCGGATGCCAGGCTAGATAGAGAAATGGTGCAGCATTCTTTCCTTAAATTCTTATGGTGATTTATCAAATTTATTTCTACCCAGTACACACGTCTAGAAATTGTATTCTGTACTACAACAGTCCCTCTATTCTGAAAATCTGACATATTGAACACACTTATTTGCAAAAAAATGATTTTGTTAGTGATGATTTCATAGCACAAATCTGGTATAATTTGCTATCACAGCAGTCATACTATGCTTCCTATCGGTGTTCTTAGCGATGTAACAGCCTAATCACAGCCACAACTGACTATTGCGAACACATTGGGTGTTATTACGAAGTCCAGGCTGCAAGTGACAATGTTGTCAAGTGCTGTTGAGGCGATGTAAACTCGGTCAGAAAAGACAACAGGTAAGCTTTCTATCGTCCGAGATCGTCAGTGTCAGTCGCCAAACAGTTTTTCAAATGCAATATATTTGAGGAGCTCTCGGGGAACTGAAGACCATTACCATTAGATGAACTGTTTACAGATTATCTTGGCTACTCGTAATGTTGCAGGGAAAAATGTTGGTGGAGCTGAAATATTTAGTGTCCCTTAGAATCAATACCCATTCGAAGCACTCTAAAGTCATTTTTGAATTAAATAATAGATTCATCCAAAAAGTTTACTTCTTGTCTGTTATCAGTAATACAAAGGGGTGAAGTTATGGCCAATGTTTAAAAATATTTTGAAAAAATACCTTCGGAATTAAAGTTTGCACAACATGCATGCAACTTAATTGCACTCAGCAACTATGGCTGAGTCAGCTAACTGCTTAGGGCGACTGGAGTAGCCTTTTGAAAACATCGTACACCAGTCCCGTTCTTCATCATTACATTACCAATATCACATAATGACTGTTAGTTTTGTCATGGATAGTTGTGCAGTAGTCATAAGGTACAGAAATGTTGAAGAAGCTATATATTTCTTAAGTGACATAAATAATTTCTCAAGTTTTATATATGAAGGTCGGACTTGATCCTTTAACACAGTAAAAATGTTGATTTTAAAGTTCTTCAGTGTATTTTTGGCTAGTTCATGACCAAGCATATTCTAAATAACTAACTTTTTGCTCTTCAGCCTACGATTCAGATTAAAAATCTGATCAAGATTCTGACTGTAGAAAAAGGAAATGTAGGGAGGTGAGAGAATCAAGAAGCAAAATAAAACTTGGATATGATCACGTTACTGAAATTATAATTAAAAAGTAATAACCACAAAGCCGCATTATTCACTCTCGCTGGCCGAGCCGCTGCCACTTCCGCTGCCGCTGGGGGAGGCCGACCGACTCCGGGACGCGGACTTGCGCGGCGGCGACCCCGACCTCGACCTACAGCAACACACGACGTTACAAACTGAGGGAGAAACTAAGATATTAACACTTTTTAAATAACATCCCTTCATATCTAAATTTTATCTGATTCATCATTTTACCTGAGTAAAATAACAAACTATTTCTCAATTTTATGCCTCTTGAATTGATTGCAATCAATAAACAAATTAATGTTAATAAAGAAAACTTGAACATTTTTTTTCGTAAGACCTGTATGTAATAAACCATTAGATCTAAACGGTCCATTTCCAAACACGTTCTCACTTCAGATTTTTAACACACATAGGGAAAAATGTATTTTGCACTTTATGTGTTGGTTTGGATAAGTAATTCTAAAATTAATTTTAACTAAGGAAGTGAAATTTTATGGACACCGACAGGACTGAAATATAATATTCTTGGGAAAATTACTTCATCGGATTGTTTATTGCTGATCTAATTAGAATGACTTTCATATTACCACACAAAATGTCATTCCAGTTTTTACAGGTTTTTTTTCTTAAGCGCATCAATTTTAATACAAAAACTGGGAAATTGATCTATTTTCTTCATTTTTGTCACTTTGTGAAGTTTTTAACAATGGGAAAGCAAGTATGCTGACAAGATCAGATACCAGGTAATTTCATAAAAATGGTAAGATTGCTAAAATAGAAGCGATCATTAATGTTGTTAACAATAAACGGTAGAGAGAGTGACTTAAGCATATTTACCTCTGCGGTGACCGCGACGGGCTCCGCGATCGCGAGGAGCTCCGAGAGCCGGAGGTGTGAGACGCTGCGTCGCCGGCAGTCTTGGCCTCCGTCTCTGCCTCCCCCCCTCCTTCTCCTTCCCCCTCCCCGTCACTGCCACTGGCCGAGTCTGGTGGGCAACGATAACAGAATGATGACTGAACAAGTTAAAAACATGCACAGTTGGTACCTGCCCCTGGGCTTGCTATAGCTTATGATTAAAAAATTTAAATTTAAATAGTACCCTTGAATGTCAAGGGGTGAAAGTAAAAATTTAACCCTCGAGCGGGCGCACGCGGAGTTTTCCTCCGCATGTGTTTTTTATGTTAAAATAATCAGACATAATGGGTGTCGGCGGTCGTGTCCGTCTCCGTACTTTACACCCCTCATTCCAGGAATCTCCTAAAGCTATTTATACTCCCCACCCCCTTCCCTTGGTACCTCATTTTTTGCAATTCAGAGATGCCATCTCAGTTTACGTAGCACCCTCGCCCGTTACACAGACAGTCATATATATTTTTAAAATTCATAATAGCGAAGGATTTGTAATTATTACATTTTCTGGACTTTTCCTTTCGCTTTCAACAAAAAAGAAGCAGAAGGAAAAGTCCAAAAATGTAAATAATAATTAATACATATTTTATGCTAGAAAATTACTTACTATGTTTAATTGAAATATTACACCTATTAAGTTGAACAATTAATTGCATTGACGATGAAATATGATTCCTAATGAAGTTTGTCAACATTTAAATACAATATTTCGTTACAAAACAAGTAAAATGGGTTAAATTTTGTGCAATATAATGTTGCGGAGTAAAACTCCACTTGCGCCCTCTCGCGTTTTGCCGGTGAAGCGCCCGCTCAAGGGTTAATGGGATGAAAGTAGAAATTTAAGTTAAGTAAAATAAAAGGTTAAAATAAAAGTAAAAGAATCACAATATTTCTAACTGATATGTTCCAATATGTTCCTTCATTCCTTGATAAGTAACAAGTAAGTACTTACTAAGTCCTACGACGTTTTACATAGATAGTTTTAACTATTTTGATTGCTGATAACTTTGTACCTTAGTTTCAATCTTAAATTACCTCAATAGGCATGAAAAGGTTATTAGGCTATTTGATGCACAACTTATGGTTATGTTACTTTACAAAACTTGCTAATTTCCTAGTAAAACAAAATATATCATGAACCAAGATTCTGCATCCTGGGCCAAAACTGCATCTACATGCGTTCTTCCTCTAGCATCCGTGAGTAACAGCAAGGTTGTAAGTTCATAACACGGAACAGACAAACATTGTTAATGTGATTTTTTTAATGGGTAGGCCTAAGTTATTTTGGTTACAATAATGTGTAGCTATTTGTTTTTATTAAATTGAAAGTGCCTTTATTACAAAACAAAATTAGATTGGGACAGTGAAGCGTGTCCTGTAATCCAGCTACTTGGAGGTCACATATTTGTGAACAGTTACAAGTGATGGCTTGAGGATGCAGTGTTCCCTCGTGGAGATTAATGTCCGCACTAGTGAATACTACATTCATACATAACACCATCCTCATAATTAATTATACCAGTTCATAAGTGAAGTTGGTAAAATTGTAGTTGAGATCCCACATTAAACTGTTCGGATCCCACATTAAACTGTAAGTCCCCTAGTTGCCATTGGCTGTTGGGTTATTAACAGTCCTGTCTAAGGAACATGTCGGCCTTAGTAACAAGACTACAAGATCGTTCCGCAATCATCCTACTTTCATCAGATTCATCTCTCATTCATTCACACTTGGCTTAAAATACCTTCCTAAGTAGGTCGTCATTTCAAGTAGGTAATGTATAATGCATAAAATCTCAGATCTGGGTAGTTCTGGTCACAATTTTTGGATGAAACTTTGGAAGACACCTGGGTCAGAAAACACAATTTTTTCCACTTGGGTTGGTCCACGTTAGGCCTTTATCAATTTTCATGGCTAAGAATAGCTTTCCAAACATATAAACAACCAAACTGACAGTTAAAATTTGACAGCCTACTTATTACAAATTATATGAAAAAGTCTTTACCAGATGAACTGTTGTTGCTCCTAGCTTCATCACTGTCATTGCGCTTTTTCTTTGGCGATCCTTCCGCTTCCTGATCACTCTCTTGTCTACCACCATCACTTTGTCTTTCCCCGTCACTCTCCTGCCTTTCTGCATCACTCTCTCCTTTTTCATGTTCACTTTCTTCTTTGTCACTGTCACCTTTTTCTTTGTCACTTTCTTCTTTGTCGCTGTCACCTTTTTCTTTGTCACTTTCATTCCTGTCCCTATCACTATCTCGGTCTTCTTTTTCCTTATCACTATCATCTCCTTCTCTGTCTTCTTTGCCGTCTTCTCTTTCACTGTCGTCTTTTTCATTACCACTTCGGTCTTTATCCTCTTTCTCTGAAGTTGCTTTTTCTTCTTCGTCTGGAAAATATACCTTAATTAATAAATTAGCCCGAGCCTAAGACTTTTGATAATTATGTCTAAATAAATAACTTAGTCCTACATAAATATTACCTTGACAGTAAACAGCAAACAGTTTATTAATATTACTGAACAGGCCTACTCAATTTACATGATGTAATAATACATCGATCATGAATATACATTTGCCACCACTGATTAATAAAAACAAGATTCACAACGTTTCGGTATCTGGAATCTGATCCTGTCTTCAGGTGGAGGCGAACCTAAACCTACTATTTAGATACTAGTTATTGAGTTTGCAATGGACAAATGTAAGTTGCATATGTTCAAAGGTAAGTTTGTAATTGAAAACACAATCTATTAAATTTTGTAACTGTCAAGGGACTCAATTCCTTAAAAGTAAGGGAAAGGAGTTACATTATAGTTATGCATGAAATAATATGTCTGTTCGTATTTTTATTTTTCACTAATCCTCATTGAAGCTTACACTGCACGTATTGTCAGCAGAAATTTGTCTGTAAATTCAAAGCAATTGTGTTCATTACTTCAAAAGAAAGCACATGTATTTTACTTGTACAACAACTATCTAACAAAATAAATCAATCAGCTTCTGAGTAGTGAGCAGAAAAAAGCAAACCGAATTAGCTGCAGAATAATTGCCTACATGGAGCCTCAGTCCAAGAAGTAAATCAAGTTATCTGACATTTTTTTCTCACCTGACTTGTTCCCCTGCTCCTGGGCGGCTTCCTCCTCCTCTTCCTCTTCTTCTTCCTCCTCCTCCTCGTTGGGTGGCTCAAGCTGTTTCTCGCGGTACCGCTGCATCTTGTACTCCGTGGCGTTAAGTGGCCGGTGGGTCACGACCAGCCGAGTGTTGTTCACCTGTTGTCCTGCCTTCTGTCGTCGCTTGCTCAGTCGCACCCTGGAGACAGAATAATGAGCATGTACATTTAGAGGTTTAGAATGTTTTAGAAGAAATTTATTTACCAGTTCTATGGCAATGAAACTCAAACACAATGTTACAATGGATTGTATTAAATGTTAATTTAACTTTGTTAGTCAGTATAAATTAAAACATACGGATCTTGCCACAGTAGCAGCCCATGTAACTGCTCTAGTTAAGTTAACAATATATTAGTCAACCACCCAACTTTTATCAAACTAAATTGAACCGACATTGTTGGAAGTATGAAAACTAGCCACTCATGCTGACGACACGTATGCACTTTCTGGAAAGTATGTCCAATGATTGTGGAGAAAATATCCCAAAAAACCTACACTGGGATGGTTGGGCCAAACTTAGAACTAGGCTACACTTCTTCATTCCTGACATAATTTTCATGTAATTAGAATACAAAAAGGATTCTAGCATTTTTTGAATCGGAACACAAATAAGAGAATTTTTAGCATCAAATTTTACACAGTAGACTCCTCTTATCCAGACCCTTTGGTACAAAGACCTGTTCGGATAACGGGTCTTTCGGTTAAACCGACGTTTCCTAACATTAATTATTAGATCCAAACATTGAAATTAGGTATTTAACAATAATTTGTCCATTATAAATTTCCCATGGGAATCGTCAAAATCGTTCCTCAATCGCTCAAAAACAAATTCATTTTCCTTAAATTGAAGAGGGCATAGTATTAAAACACGTCATTACTGGTCTAAAATATGTTCCTACAAGAATCGTTGATGCAGTATCGACCATTTTCTACCGATCACATCCGGTTAAACGGATGTTTGGGTAAAAATTGTCCGGTTCAAAATACGTTACTTCCTCCAAAAGTAGTCCGGTTAAACCAATATACATTTAAAAGATGTAGAGATAAAAGAGAGTCCTCTATACAACTATACACCACAGAACTCTCACCTGGTCTCCAGTTCATTGTAGTAGACTCCGTCCGGCCTCATAACGAGATAATAATTCTCCTCGTAGCCCTTGCTCGCTTTGCTCTTGACGTTCCAGTTGTACTCTCGTGCCATCTTGTACTCATACTCCTCATCCTCGGTGTACTCGATGTTCTGGGCGAAGTCGTTCCTGCGCTTCTCTAAAGTTGTTTCCGTCGGTAAGAAGTAAGCGACAAACTGTTCTCCGCTCTCGTCCATCACACCCCTGCGATAAAAATATTATGCTATACAAGGCAATTTTTTCCTTTTTCACAAAAAACATTTCACAGTAAACCACACCTGTGAGATTAATTTTGAGTATCCAGCTTATTTGAAATTTTTTTCTACAGTTTATTTTACAATGGGTAGGCCATGGACATGGATTTTGAATCGGATGCTATGTAAAATTTCTTAGCTAATATGATTAAAGTGTGGAAAAGCAAAGTTTTAAAATATTGTATGGAGCAACTAATTTGAAACATTTTCATTGGGTAATGTGAATTTCATATTCCTTAATTGCCATTAACATATGAGTTTGAAATTAATGTTGTATTAAATGATATAATAATTATAAAATTTGGATCATGTCGAACCTTTGTATCTAAAACATTTTAAGCTGATATGTAAATTAAATATAGCACAAGTATCAACAATATCATAAAAAATACAATCAGTGACGCTTGAAACAAAATCAACCTCATAAAAGTAACAGGTACTATTTAAACTAAAACACACAGAATAGTTTTATCATGAGTAGTAAAGTGGTCAATGACAACAATCCAAATGTTTAGAGAAGGTTAGGAACATGAGCTTCATTAACATAATTTTTCTGCTCCTGAATGACATCGTTTGTTCTTTTGTGAAGTATCTAATATTTTTGATTAGTCCTATATCTCTGTGGGCATCACTCCCTAATTGGTTTAAGTGTATAGTCAGCGGTTTAGTCCAAAAGTTCATAACACACAAATTGACCAATTTTTCTATATACTCTCCTCAAATTGATGTTTTGGCGCACTTATGTGTTAACATGCGGCCATTATCAAGGTTAACCCTTAGTTCACACTAGCGACCCGATCTCCTAACCACGACTTCAGTGGTGGAGTGGGTGGAGCAGTGGTGCGGTTAGTAAGAAGTCCAGTCGTGATTAGGAGATCGGGCCGGAAGCGTAAACTAAGGGTCAACCTTAATAACGCCGCATGTTAACACCCAGGTGTGCCGAAATGTTGATTAGAGGAGTGTATACTGGTCAATTTTATGTGATTTTGTTGTTTATGAACTTTTGTACAAGACCGCTGTCTATAAACATAAATTAATTGGGGGAAAAATATATATGATTTTTCTTTGTAATTTGAAAAAAAAAAATTTCTTTAGCCTATTTTACATCAAAAAAGCTGAACGATGGTAGATTATTAAAGTATCAACATTAAAAAAACTGATCATTGGTAGATTATTAAAGTATATTTTAAGCTCAATTAAATTTGTTTTACGTTACCAAAAAAGTAAAACTTACCTGATCATAGCCTGAGACATCTCTTCAATCTGGGCAGGGACTGGGCGGCCAACCGGGGCCGGGTCTGAGTCGAAGATGACTTGAGCACACGGATACTTCCACAGCTGAAACAAGCAACAATCGTTAAAATGTTTGATGGTAATCTCCACACAAGCGAGAATTCAACATACATTTTTAGGAAATAAAGAAAACTGAATAGTCATTGTTTGAATAACAAGTAAAAATAATTTATTTCCTAAAAGCATTTATTTTACAACTTTGTCGATGATTAAATATTCAACATTCAATTTTGTTAGCATTGCACTCTTTAATCAAAGCAAGTTCATCCCTTTAAGGTAGACAGTTATCAGAGAACAATGCAATTCAAGTACAGAGTACCTCTTACTCATTACAAATTACATGTTTGCAGCTGTAGACTGACAACCAATGTTTCTAATTTCATCACAAGAATAGTTGGACTTTATATAGACAATGTGGAGCAGAGGCGCAAAAGACTTGCAGAAGTTTTGAAATTTTAAGCCATAAGAAGCTCACTATTACAAGTGATAAAACAAGTTTTCTCGTCAATCTATATAGTGGTCCATTAGCCCTTGTTGTTGATGATAGCAAATAAATAAGCTAGGCTATATATGAAAATTGCAACGTATAACTTAAATTTCTTCTGTAAATGACATACCTTGAAATCAGGAAAGACTGGCAGAACTTCAACTGGGGTAACATTAGGTTTGCTGTAATGTTTTTCAATTTGCTGCTTTGAGTCGACAAATGTTTTCTCGATGGCCTTGATTTGGCTTTCTCGGTCCATGTACAATGTTTCATCCTAGAATAAAAAATGAATATTTTTCTACTTAAAAGCTCCTCTTAACAATGGTGCAGCAATTATCAAAAATAATAGAGAAACTTAGGAAATAAAAATTAATTTTCAGGGGAACAGAAAAAAGATAAAATAATCAAATCTTATAGATTTAAAAAATGAAACACCAGTGTTCAAAATTAAAGGCGGTCTTTTACTACTAATTAAGCTCTATTAAGCTCTATGAATTTTATTGCTTTGCTGTTGAGTTTTTGAAATGAATGAAACATTGATGCACCGACCACTTTGCCTTTATGTTTGACGGTTAAATACAGCAGACCAGCATAAAAGCTAGGTCATACTAATACAAGTTATAGCGAAACAATTATTTGTGGCATAGGTGAAGTAACAAAACATATAGGTAGGAAAAATTAAAAGAGCAAACCGAATATTTTTAACAGTGTAATACAAACAGCATCAATGTTTGATTAAACAAATTAAAACCAAAACAAACAATCTCAATTTTTATTGAAATAAAGGATCTAAACTATAAAAAGGATTATCGTACAGTACACGTTCTACTGTACCGGATAACATTTTAAAGTCTCTATTGCATAAAATAGACACCAGCTCAACCTAGAATATAATATTTGCCATCTTACCTTAAAGTTCTTTTTAATACTGTAGCCGACTTTAGCCTCAACTTTATCCATAGTCTGAGGCTGGAACCTTGTTTGCTCGGTAGAGATGTACTCTGTCCTCCTCAGCCATGATACGCTCCTTCCGTGGTGTCGCGACCTAGATAAGTCCAACAAATAAAATCATATATGTCCATTACCCATAAAACTTTACATCCTAATAAAATAAAGTGCTTCCAAGGAGGGTTAACTTGTTTTTCTTTTAAAATATTGAATTCATTGTTTAAATTTAATGAATAGCTACGTATTAAAATTTATTAAAAACAATTATTTAAAAAAATATCCTAAAGTTGTTTTGTGTGAAATGATTACAAACCCATAAGCCAAAATTAATAGAAAGACATTCTGCCTTTCCCATTAAGATGTATGTGTATTACATCTGGGGGAGTGCAAGTATTCAGGTGTCAAGATTCTTTCTATCCGAGTTTACACTACTTGACTCAAAGTCTTGCCAAATACTTGGAAATGCAAGTTGAGTCTATTCATCTCGTAATCCCCGTGATCAAATTTTACGGGCATTTTTCAAACAGTTAAAACCATCTTTATCCGTTATGATAAAAGTCTTTAGTTTTTAAGATAATTAACTAACTAATTACAAATTAATTGCGAACTGACTAGCCTCATTATTAGAGCGCCTGCTCTTGACAGGCAGGCTAGACAGAAAATGTTCAAAATAATAATGTTACATTTTACAGTAGGTACCTGAGGAGTCCTAATTGTAGATACTATACTATAAGACGTGTTTATAGTATTAATTAAAATACATCTTCAGTATATCGGGAAATCTACAAAAATCACACCTAAGTTGTTGTTAAGAGTTAATAAAACGTAAACAAGTACAAAAATTTATGATAAATTTGATAAAACACAAGTTTGTATGGTTCATTAACATTCTGACAACCACTTGTGCAGAATTTGCGACTGAAGATATGTTGTAATTAACAGGAAATGCATCTTACAGTACAGTATCAGTAATTAGGATACCTTGGGCTAACTGTAAAATGAAAATTTAATGGGTATTGATTCGTTTAATAGGTGTAATGAAAAGGTTTAAAAGGCTACAACTACGAATTAAAACATACCTCTTGGAATCAGTCTGTGTCAGAATGTCTTCCTCTAAAAGTTTCTCATCGGCAGGATCTAAAGTTTGTCCAAAATCAGGAGTGTACAAATCTTTGTTTATTAGGTCTATTGTAACTCCAAGATCATGTTCTGTAAGAACTTCATATTTGTAGTTTCGTTCCAATGATGTAGGATTGTATTCAATGAACCTGAAAATTTTAATTCATTATGAGGAACAACTTCGAGCTTTGGGAATAAGCTTCACTTACTAGTTGAAAATGGATTTTGCCCATGTTAAGTTATATATTGAGAAGTAAAAGGTACTAAACTGGAACCTGTATTCATTACCTGTACAGGCAAAAGATCAGATACAGAACTCTTTCAATTTGTTATACCTGTTACCTGTTACCTCCTGTGTCCGCCTCATCAATCAAAATATGGCATGAGACCTGTCATCTTATAACTAGCAGTCCTCTTAAATCTCTTGAGCTAATGTTCAATGCTATATCAGTCTTGTATCAATCTTGTATCAGTCTTCAAGACGTTGTCAATCAGGTAAAATGGTAAAAAGGGTAGGTGACGGTATTTGGAAAAGAAAATTGAAATACCCCCGTTGCAGCAGACCTGCATACTCAGCGAATTTCAAATGCAAAACAACATATTTCGATCGAACATAGCGAGATTTGACATGTTTTTGTAAGCTCCATAAGAATAACATGGGGAATGAGTATGCAGGTTGCTGCTAAGGGTATATTAAAACTGGGTGGTTTTAATTCAATATTTAGTAGATCTGACCTAGAAGAAGCCATTTACCAAGTTTTACCAAGATATGTTGAGAAATAAGCGAGATATAGAATTTTACTTATTTTCCCATAAGGTTAACATTGGGACAACGTACTGTGTTTACCACTTTCAATATCTCAGTAACCAATGGACATAGAGCAGTGATTCAAAATACTAAATTGTTTGTTTTTTTTAGCTGAATTCAATGGTGCTAACAAAAATGTGATTATTTTTATTTTTCTATGTAAAAAACTCAAAAAACCCATTTTTGGGGGGTTTTACCCCCTTTTACCCTCCCTTCCGGTAGTCCGATCGGGCTGGTTTACGAACTCGTCCGAATAGTTACTACTTTACACGTCCATGCCAAATTTCATTAAGATCGGACCATTTTTACGCGAGTTATCGTGCTTAAAGACACACACACATATATATATATATATATAATATATGTATATATTTATGAAAATGAACGAATAGTGTGTCTTGCTTCTGGGGGCCTCAAAATGAAAAGTTATAATGGTCTCGGGCTTAGGTCTTACCATGAGACCTATGGTAACAGCTTCTTCCCTATAGGGGAAATTCGCTAAAAGGATGGAGTGAAAATGGAAGTGAGATTATGGAAGATTTATGGATTCTGTGGCAGATAATAGTACCATTTGTCTATAAGATATTATTTTAACTTGTTCTAAAATTTATTTTTAAGTAGATATTTAGTAGGGTGAGTGCACCAGTGAATGATCGGTTAAGGACGATGTATCATGTTAATTTGTCATCATTCTCTTATTTCATAGTCACATTTATACATTTTACTATAGAAAGTTCATTTATTCTTTAAGGATCAAGCAATATTAGTTAAACACATTAATTAATGAGAATACTGGTAGTAATATTAATTAAAAGGGAACTATGTCAATGCTCCAATAAATGACCGGGACTGCACCAGTGAATGACCGATCTTGCACCAGTGAATGACCGGTCTCTTTTGGCTGGAGAACTGTCAAAATATTGAAAAATCAGCTGATAACAATGAATAAGAATAATCCAGTTGAGAATATAGATCATAGCTAGTAAATGACCGATCTTGTTCCAGTGAATGACCGCGAAGTTTTCCTTCGGTCATTCACTGGTTTTTGCCCTAGTTACGTTCCAATTCATGACCGCCCTCAGTAATAATTAATTATCACATGTAGAGCAATAAAACTGATTTTAAATTGTAGGATATCATATTAAATATTATTTAATTGCAACACATGTTTGTGATCATCATCAAATATAGAATGAATGTAAATCCAGGTAAGCCTTGCAGGGATAGTCACTATAGCAGGAGACATCAAAATCAAAGACAGTGGTACACTCAATTATAAATATGTTTAAAAAGTATTTTCGACTCCAACAATTTTAACCAATGAAAGATTATTGTTGAATAATATTCCAAGGCTGGTTTTCGCTTATTTTTAATTAGCTAGCCTAAATAATATACTTTATACATGATTTTTTAAGCAAAACGGTCATTCACTGGGGGGTGGTCATTCACTGGTGCACCAACCCAAGTAGTAGGCTAAGTTAGATATTTACTTTTAAGTATCTATAGACATGTTATGGACAAGCTTACTTAAGTATTTTTTAAATTAATATGGCCAAACGAGTTATTCTTACCTTCTTGATTCAAATGGGTATGTGATAAATTTGGGATCAAAAGGTATGTCTGGAAGAGTGTTGCAATACTTTACTCTTGTTACTAGCTCGGACCTAAAAATAACAGAAAAAATAGATTCATTAATATATTATCTTAGAGACTGTAAAAAACTGGAGCATTTCAAAGGAATATAAAGAAATAAAAATGCCTTTTATTTCTGAGTGTCTTTCAGTACAATAATATTTTATGAAGTACCTACCCTCAAGTAATTGGATCTAATTAATATTAAACTATAAAAGAGGTACATTTCTATATATACAAGTTGTACATAGAACAAAACATGCAAATTACTATGGTCTATTTACAATTTTTCTTTATTTTTTTGGTCCCCAAGCTGTTTAAGGCTCAAAGGGAGATCATAGTAGAGCTTGGGGCCAAAGTAGGAAAAATCTCTCCTGTGCCCCTCTAGACGCATCATTGGAAAGTGAAGCAAGGCATCCTGCCGAGTACTACGCAGAGCCACCTTCCCTCGAGCAACAAGTCTTTCAATCAGGCACTGAGGCTCCTGATGAACCATGTACCCTCAGATGGATAAGGTTGCAAGTCTGCATCCTGCACAAGGCCTTTATTGGCAAAAGCCCTGCTGCCTCCCGAAATGGATTAATGTGCTCTCGCTTGCAAATACGGCAAACAAAGGGAACTGCGGTGTTCTGCAGCTTCTGGATTTGGTACATTTCTTCCCCGGTTATATTGTTGCCATATGCAGGAAAACAGTAGCAAGGCACCAACAAAACCAGTGACTGTACACAGCTATACAGCTAGCTACAGCTTAGCTGCCTCTGGCAGAATACAGTACACCTCAGATTATCCGGACCTCACATTATCCGGATCCCGGATTATCCGGACCGGTCCATCCAAGAAATAAAAAAATTAAAATCACGGCAAAAACGTGATTTTAGCGAGTTCACGAGTGAAATGCACTTGCTAAAAGTAAAATGCAAATGCAATACATTAATGTACGCATTTAGAATCTCAAAAATTAATTGAAGGAGTCACATTCCCTAAACAGTACATCACAGCACTTTTGCAATTTTTGTGAACGTAGTTTTTTGGTTTGCTTTTTGGAGCGCCAGCAGTAATCAACAAAGCCTATGGCAATTTTGCGAGTCAGTTTATTGCTATCACTTGAAGTGTTTATAGTTATAAACTCTTTGTGTGAACTGGTATTGAGTTTAAAAATGAGTGGTTGAAAAAAGAAAATAGTGATTTTAACTTATGGTGGGCCCATTTAAATAGTGGGCTAAGGTATACGATAGCTATTTAGGCGATATTGTAATGACCTCAGATTATCCAGATTTTTTGCTATACGGATCGGTGTTCCGCCACATTAATCCGGATAATCCGAGGTGTACTGTATCTTTATATCTATAAACCCACACAGCCTTCCCAAAGGCCACCTGGGAGACATAGGTGATGTGATCTGCCTCGTTTTTTTTAGGCCTAATAACAAAGAAATCTCCAGAAAACTGTATTTTAAAGGATATTGATAAATTTCTAAGGTAATTTATCATAAAATACTCAATACAGTAATGTAAATATTTACCTTTATTAGTTCATGATGACTAAAATAGTAAATTTAGTTATCTTACGTACCTACTTAACAACTTTTAACTTAAAGTGATCAGATTTCATTAAAGAAATTTTTATATAGGCTGGAACTAAGCTATCTCCCAAGATAACTCATAATCTAGAGGCTATATATAAAGCCCAAACAACCCGTAACTTTTGAGAAAACCATAAGTCCGAAACCCATTTACGCCATACTTGAATGAAAGTTCTCAGCAAGAAAATCCCAGGAAAAATATTATTTTTTTGATGAAATTTTCCCTAAGAGCACAAATTTGAAAAGAATGACTGAACAGCTGTTTCATTGTTTAGTTTGTAGTTAGTATGCAAGGTAAAAAGAGGCCGCCACCCTCTTTTAAAAAAGGAAAAAAAGGAAAAGGAAAGGTTTACACTTTGTTTGCTTTTCCCCCGCAAGGCAGAACACCATCACTTAGCTAATACTAACTATCTGAAGTAAGTTACCCAAGATAAAAGACAGAAAGAATTCTGATCTCACTGATCCAGCAGATCAGATAGACCTAATACCTAATGGTAGTGCTGGATTAGGGCAAACGCTAATTCTGGGCTAACACATAAAATGCATAGCCTAGGCCTAACGTGTTCTAATAGGGGCTACACTTAAATTTAAAAAAGCAGAATTTAATCTCTGTTTCTTCACAAGACTAAGCCTTCTGGGTAGGTATCTAATAGGGTGTTTTTTGTTTAAAGAAGCTCCAAGTAACTTAACTTGTGTCTAGCCTAGGCCTACTTGTTTCCAGATTCTTGAAAAGTTCTTGGTCTTTCTTTTGCACATCAGACTAGGCCTAATGTGCAACCAAACTCCAGAGAAAGTAGTGAATATACTGTGTATCAAAATATAGGCCCTACACTTTTATTTGGCTGATTGATAAATCAAGGAAAAATGAAGAGTTCTCTTTTAACAAACGTATAAATTAGGCAAGCTTATTGAATCCATATCCATTTCAATAGTTAATTAGCCTAGATATGAGAATGCAGCCAATATTAATGCTTTCAATGGTATTATGGAACGTACCACATAAGATATGGGACAGCAGCCGTTATACCAACTGTTGTTAGCCTACTGCATAAGCAGAATATCATGCAAAAAAAAACCACAGCAACTAAAAGTTCAGGCCACAGCATCAGACGGGTGAGTGAGTGCACCGCTGGCTTTCAAAATATGTTGTTTGGCTAATCCTTACCCATCTGATGTTTTAGACAGTTATGCTCTTTGTTTATGTTCTCCAAAATCAGGTGATCATTGAAATATGTGATGGTTAAAAATGTGCTTCTTCTATCTGATCATGGAAATATGTTTTGAGTGTGCAGAGGAGCGGAGGTGTCTTTAACATCAAGTCATTTACAGCTGGAGTTTCCATTTTTCGCCATCTGCCTAATGCTGTGGCCGGACCTGTTGTCAGCTATGACTTTGAAACTAACTATAATCTGCACTTCAGATTAGCTAGCCTATAACAATTTAGTTTATCAGTTGACGTTACGTTTATAAAAGATATCATTACCCGGTCGAAATACAGAACAAGGGGGAAAAGGTATAACGGTAAATTGGTGGTACCCAATCTGGTGGCGCCCCCGGCCGACTGCTGCAGCCGACTGCTGTTCGGTGGCCGACTGCTGCAGCCGCGGCGCCGAAGCTCTTAGATATAGGAAATTTGTAGTCCGGCAAAGATTCCAATGGCGGAAAATTGCATCCTTCCAAAATTCCTTTGAAGGCGAATGTAAAACGCGAGAATAAAGTCCAGGAAAAAAATCAACCGAACAAGCTCCTGACGACATCTTAAGAAAATAATTCTTCAAAACTACCGAATTACACAATACGCAACTAAATCCTCCACCAAACTGAGGCAAGCGTCTTATAAAGATAAGGAAACATAGATAAGGTGAACAAAAAAGACAGCAACACAAACAACAAAAACAAAAAACATTTCATAATTAGGCGGTCAAACGTCACAACCAATCAGAGGGAACATAAATATGAAGGGCTGCCCATGATTGGCTGATCCGCTCAAGTGGGTGGGGCTGTCATTCGAGGTGTCGATGGATATCGATACATCGATTGTATTCCCCCCCCATTTCACAAAGTTATAATGCAAAGGTAAACGACGATATCGATAGGAAATATCGATATATCGTTTGTTTACACTCGTGGAGACTCGATTGTTCCCCACCCAACAACCCCGGTTCCCACCGTCTCCCCTAGATAGTTAAGGAAATGATATCGGTGATATCTCGATTGCGAAGCGATATATCGATTGTCGCTACCGATATATCGTTCCTAAGAATGTCTGACTATCGATTGTTCCCCACCCAAGAACCCCGATTCCCACCGTCTCCCCTAGATAGTGAGGCGAAGCGTGCCCCTTCTGCGGAACTATAGCCGAAATATTTCCAAGTCACAGGAGTGGATCAAATTAAAATAGCAGGATAAAAATCTTCATGAATGCATTAACCAGGTGTAAAAAAGGGAGTGGAAGGAATCACTCAATTGCAGTGCAGAAATCGCATTAAAGCATTGCTCCATTGGGATGTTCTTAAAATGTTGCCAGAGGCAACAACACAGAATAGGCAAACAAAGTTATAACTTGTCTGGAACACAAAATTTATTTTACTCCCTATAAAGCAAAACCTTTTATGGTTTGTTTACTTAAGCCTAAGTTAAGTATTCCAATTGTTATGCAGGTTAGCCTACAATGTGAATGGCACAGGCCTATTACCTTTTTTCTCCAGTTCTAGGAGGTCTTTTATCTCGATCAGGATTCACATTGGTCTGAATCGTTGGAGGCATTATAATATCAACTAACAAACGGTGTGATTGAAATTACAGACTTCTACACATATTAAACTAAATTGTCACATAAACGAGGTTAATGTTTGGCCAGTTCGGCGACATATATAGGAGTATAGGAGTTGTAGTTTTGTTTTGACTTTCGTAAAAAACCTATGTTAAGTGAAAATGGTTTACAAAAATAAAGGCATAATGTAGGTCACAATTATTGCGACACTATAGAGAAACCCTATTTGTTTAGAACAAATCTATTGAGCCAACCACAAAGGTAATCATTTATATATTTTTGATATATGAATTTTATTCATGGATAAGTCTTTAATAAAAAATAATGAAGAATGAATAAGATTTTTATTTATGGTCCAATAGGGTCTTAATCTGGCAGTAGGCAATATAAAGGCTTCTGACAGATATTATTTCGTATATAGGTAGGCTTACCAAAAATTTTCAGAGCCAACCCCGGACACCTAAAGAAAGGGGGGGGAAGCGGGGAATAAGTGAAATGAAATGGTGAGGTAAATTGGTCCGATTTAATTCTAGGGTCTCGGCAGACGGGCTACTTTGCAAGTTTGCTGCCGTTTTTGCGTGGCATTATCGTTTCTTGAATACTGATTTGCTAAAAACAATGATGTTTGCCTTGCGACCAAACAGAAGACGCAGTTAAGCAGTTGTAGGGCAACGATTCAGCCCGTCGCCGGCCGATATTTTTTTAGTGTGATACCTGATGAAACCCTAAAATATCCCTTCGTTTCATTTAAAATTTCTTTTGTTTTGCATAAACTTTCGTAAAAACTCCTCAAAACTAATTACCAGTTCATTTATTTCGGGAGTTTTCCTCTCTTTTCCACGCAATCTGACTAAAACCCCGGACAAAATTCCACCCCGGACGTTTCCCCGGACGCATGCCTAAAACCCGGACTGTCCGGGGAAATCCCTGACGTCTGGTAAGCCTATATATAGGTCAACGATTCGTAAATTAAATAGAAGCTGTCCGGAAAACTGGCCTCCTGAATCCTGAATATCTTGCTTCCTCTTTCCCACTCTGTGAACATTGATCCCTTGCGGATTGCGGAGCTCCAAACCCCGGACTGAGTAAGCAGCGGAGCTGAAATACTGTCAGGTTCAATCCCAAGAAGGTAGTAATGGATTATCCTGGCTTGTCCATATGGCATGAAATGAGGGACCCTCACCTGACGGGTACCCTGAGACTGTCAGTCTAGATGGCGAGCCCCAAGACTCAAGACCTGGGTCAGACTCTCCACTGCAATTTTAATCTATGACCACTGACTGGGTTCATCCGATTAACCAACTGACTTCAAAATTTGTAAATTTATGCTATACCAACGATCCTACACAATAAAAAACTATATGCCCCCCGTAGATCAACTTCAACTGGTAATGTGCATTTCAAATGGCAGTTTAGTTTTTCCTAGCCACATTAAATAATAATGATCAGCTAGTGATTTTATAATCAGAATACATATGAGTACGTGTGCTAAACCAGTGACGGCTCAAGAGTTTTTTGGGTCCTAGGCTAAGGTATTATAACTGACGCCAATTCTTGGGGCCCAGTGCGGTGGATGCGCGGTAGCAAAAACGGCTAGTGCACATGCGCGACAATGCGTCGCTAGAGCGCAGCACTGTCATTCTGCTCTCAGCTCTCAGTGCTCTCAGCCGTCAACAATAGTGTGTCACTCACTACATGTCGTCCCAAAAACATTAACCGACGGACCATTGACTCTTATTTACGATTAAAGTTAAATACAGCATAATATTGAAAAATAATGTTTCATTAGTATTTATCAAAGTGTCTTGATACTCTGAACAACGATTGACAGAGAAGCAGTACCTATGTACGAGCTGCCGAATCTACGCAGCCAGGCTCGTACACTGTCGACCACCGCTGTCACTAATACTCCCCTCTCCTCCCAGCCTACCCACTCCCCGCCCCATGTGCAGACTGGGCCCCAAGAATTAGCGCCAGTTATACTTTGCGCCCCTACCCCTTGTTTCCTAACCGTTCAGTGTGGACGATCAGGGCTAGAGAAAAAACTGATTCACCATGAACAATTTGATGGAAGAATAAAATCCAAATACTAAGATGCCTAAGTCTTTCTTGCTTTCATTTAAATGCAAAACCACTTAAAAACAATTAGTTTTACTTCTCTTTGTGGTCGATTGTTAACAAAAACTTTTTCTAAAAGAATTGAGGAAAGACTTTTAACCGTTTAAGTATCGTGGGTAGTTAAACAATATTTTTCACTTAATTTTTGGTCAGATAAGGGGCTATATTGGCTAAAACTTCAATAAGATAAAAAAGAATAGCAACGAATTGCCAACAGAGCGGAGAATTTCATCATCGTGAGCTTAATATTGGATTACAGTAAAGTTAAAGGGAATAGTAGATAATTTCACCATTGGAAATAAGTTTTAAGTTTTTAAAATTATTAAAAATGTAACTACTGTAGAGCATTAAGGTTATTCCTGCATTGAGTTATAAAGTCAAAATCTAAACTTACAACTGAATTTTAATTTATAGCTTAACTTTTCTTTGAAAATGATAGATTGATTTTATTTTGCGCCTTACTTTTTTTATCAATGTGACCACCCAGCGCCTCTGAGGCCTGGCGCCCTAGGTGGCCGCCTAGTTTGCCTATATGGTGGAGCCGGCCCTGTGCTAAACAATACACAATACATGCCCTCAGCCTCGGTGGGAGGATCCTGCTGAATGGACAATCATGAAGGATCTCCAATTCCTCTACCTTGAATGCAAGAAGAGTGAGACGGGGTGTGTCATCACCCCATGGGTATATTTCATGTATCCATAAAAGATTAGAACGGCAATCTCCCTTTAAGTCTGAACTGACAGATGAACTTAAAATTGAGCTTTGATAATTGGAAAGTCATTTGGTTATCCAATGAACAGCTTCCTTTTACCTAGGGTGGCTTTGTTCTTGTCTCTTTGTGACAGTGTCACCCTCTGAACTGGCTACAACAACACCTCGTGTGACAGTGTCACCCTCTGAACTGGCTACAAAAACACCTCGTCTCTTTGTGACAGTGTCACCCTCTGAACTGGCTACAACAACACTTCGTTTTGTCTCTTTGCGACAGTGTCACCCTCTGAACTGGCTAAAACAACACCTCATCTGGTCTCTTTGTGACAGTGTCACCCTCTGAACTGGCTACAACAACACCTCGCCTCAATCTTATTCCACTCAAGGAAGAGGGGATCGGTAGTTCCTTCATACTTGTCAATTCAGCAGGAGCCTCCCACCCCAAGCATGTATCATGTTATGTAATTTGGTTAGGAAATAGAAACATATCCTCAAGGGCAGGTCCCACTGTCCATTCTTAACTAAAGTTAAGAATTTCCGGTAACCTGGTAGAGCAGGACCCGATTTCAAATACAATGGTGTCCTGGGACCTTATTGGAGTCTCAAGCTTTTTATCAAAACTCCTAAAAATCTAATAGTCTATGACATAAAAGGCAATCACGCATAGTCAGCCGAAGAAAATTTCTGACAAAAACCCTTAGGGGAGGGCTTAAAATTGTTGTATTTTGGATTTGTTTGATAGGAAAACAAATTACATATTTGTTGCGTAGATATATGTTCGTTCTGGGCCCAAAACTCCTGACTTAATACTCCCCACAAGTGGGGTTAGGGGTGCTTTAAAGTTTTTGGAGTGGAAATGTTGATTGAGTGAGTTGAAGCAAGGCTACACAACAATTCAGGCCAGAGTTTTTTTGGGATGACATTAGACTATAATGGACAAGACAGTAAAGGCGACTCACAGCAGAGTACAATCATCACAACCTGGGTAATTTTTTTTTAGCAGCCGTTTAGTAGGGGCAGAGCGAGTGCAAGTGGTGGTTAATGGTGCTGTTAGCATGCATCGTTCTCGTTCTCATAAGGCCATTTTCTTCAACATCCTCACCAACACGCACATCCGCCCCGTCCCTCCAGTAGTGTACTTGCGCTGACACTGTACTGAGCCCAAACCTGACCTCTGAATTTAGCAACTGACGCTCTTTAACTGAGCTGGGCCCATACTTCATAGGATGGAATTCGCTTTCCCATTGTGATAATATTAAAGACAGATCTAATGACAAAAGTAAAATCCTTGGATTAATGAAATGAAGTAGTCTTACAAAGTCAAGTATTGGGAACTTTATGGCATTATGGCATTGTTCACACACAGTTTGCCACTAAGAATCACCTTGACCTCCCTTTCCAAATAACTGCATAACAGCAGGAACACCGTCTCAGCCATTCAGTTTTTCTACACATAATGTGCTTTTATTATTTTTGGATTCATGAGGAGGGGCACATGGCCCCCTTTCAAAGTCGCCGCCCGTTGCAGCCTTGATTGGAGTGACTAATATTTTTAAATGTACTAATGCTAGTGACGTTTTTCAATATTTCAATCAAAAATAGTTCATATTACTGTTTAACAACAATCTAACATGAAGAGAGAATGTTATAACAAAACAAACAAATGAGAGAGGGTATCATAGACTTAAAACAAATGGAAATTGGACTTCGGGTACAACTTAATCATGATTATGATGAAAACCGAACAACTCGAGATTATGAGATAACAGGGTATTATGAAAATAACACCGTAGATGGGATATAGAGAAACTCTAATCACTTTATGTCATGTTTTATTGTTAGAAAAAATAAAAAATAGATACAATAGAAGAATACAATAAGAATTAAGGTACAATATAGGTATCAATGTGCGATCAGTATGGTACAATAAAAATCTGAAAAGTAAAGCTCATCTTAACCTGTGTTTTTTTCACCAAGAATTTTTCTTGAGTTGATCTTTCTTGTCGAGTTCCAAAAGGAGACGATGAACCCTTGGATGTCGCCAGTGTCACTAAAAGTTTTCACCAGTTGCTGCTCAGACTTCAACTTTGGTCGCATTTCCACATCTGCAAAAGTAATTGGTAAAATTTATTAATCTGTGGTAACAATATAATAATAAACTATTGGTGGGATTTCAACTTTGCTGGAGAATACATAGCTTAAGCAAAATTTTGCTAAGGAAAAAATAAATTGAAAAATTTAAATCTAAAGTTACATCCTGTTGAAGAGTTGAAATATTTTACATACTACCTAATTTTGATTATCACTTTGCTATTGTTTTGCAACTTTAAATGGAGCTCAATAAAATGTTCCCTTCAAAATTCCTTCTTCTATCATGATAAAATGAATATTTTGCAAATTTGCAATTCGAAAGCAGTAAACTCCCGCAAAACTTGGCACACAATAACTAGGTAGTCCCTGAGGAGAAAACTATCAATACTCATGTAAAAAGGGTGATAAGTATGAAAATTATGTCTAAACTTGGGCAAAATGTTGGTTTGTTTCTTTAATTTGCTTGGTAAAGTTTTGATCTAAGATTACCAAAAAATGCACGCCCTTTTCTAGCCACCTTCCAACCTTGACTGGCTGCTTTTTATCAATGTTTTAATTTAACCAGCCATGAAGGACAGAAAGTGGATGGGATATACGTTTTCGTGACATAGACAAATTAAAATTAGAATGTCTAAAATGTCAAGAGCTTATTCTTTTTAAGTATTAAACAGCAATTTCATCCTCAGTATGTATTAGACTCTATAAATTAACATACCCCCTCCCCCACCCCTCACCAAAACCCCGATGGTAAAACCGGCCAAATCTTTGTCTGGCAAGGTTTCTAAGTTGGCCAATAAGAGAAAATATACTGTTAAGGGTGATAGAATAACATTATCCCATATTCCTAATAACTAAGCACACTCCTGGTCCATGTCATGATGGGTTTTTGGGGCTTAAAACAATTTTGAAGATTCTTAACTTATTATGAGTTAAAAACCCTCATTAACTTATTTTGATGAATAGAAATTAATTAGTTAAAACATGGCTCATGGTTCCTGGTTCAGCCTTCTCACAGGACTGAGATCAATATGGCAAACCAATCCAGACAGGTGAATTGGAAGGCTATCAAAGCAATAACTGCAAACTAAAACCAAAACTGGTATAACAATGCAAGTATTGCACGGGATAATTAATCAACGTAAAAACGTAGCATTGTTTTTTTTCACTTACACTGGAAACATGTGTCACGGCCTTGACCATGGATGGAAAATTTCAGGAAATCTCGTACTTCAGTTGCAGTCTTAGCAGATGTGTCGAATGTGATTATTAGAATATCTTTTGAATCTAAAAAGACTTTACAATGCAGATATTTTCTGTAGAACAGAATTCCCCTTTTGAACTTCTCCAATTCGTTTTTCACAGCACTTTTCTTCTTTCCAATTGCTGTGTCACAAAAAATAAATAAATTTATTACATCAAAGTGACACAATGTACCATCACAAAAAAAATGTAAGCTGACTGAAGACAATTTTGATGTTATTTTTACTTCAAGTTTTACAAAGGATTGTTTCCCTTTCAATTTTACGGCATAAAATTTTGAAAAATGAGGATCTTTCAACATCTGAATTAACATTTAAATTTGTGTTTCATCATGTTACGTACTCTGTGATAATCATTTACGTTAATCACTTGTTATTTATGGCCTTTATCGGCTACTCACACATGATTTGAGCTTTGAGATCGTTACTTACAACATTTTTTTACGATAAACTGTGTTTGGAATAGGCAGATTTTCTGAATAAAAAAATAAAAATATACTAGAAACTGTAATTTAAAAAGTTGTGGTTATATATTAAATACTGGTCAGTAACAAGCAAATATTAAAAAAAAATGGGCGGAAAGTGAAAAGGGGTCTCAAGTTGCTGGAGTAAATTTTACAGGACAGAAATTTGGTCGAACCAGGTCAAAAATATTGATTTTTAGGTTTTGATTGGATATGATTCCTTAATCTTTCAAGTACATATTAATTTGGTTATTTCAGCAATAATAATCCAAGAAATATTAAAATACCCCCGTTGCAGCAGACCTGCATACTCAGCGAATTTCAAATGCAAAACAACATATTTCAATCCAAAATAGCGAGATTTTACATGTTTTTGAAAGCTCCATAAGAATAACATGGGGAATGAGTATGCAGGTTTGCTGCTACGGGTATATTAAAACTAGGTGGTTTTAATTCAGTATTTAGTAGATCTGAACTAGAAGAAGCCATTTACCGAGTTTTAACAAGATATGTTGAGAAATAACCGAGATATAGAATTTATTTTATTTCCCATAAGGTTAACATTGGGACAACGTACTGTGTTTACCACTTTCAATATCTCGGTAACCAATGGACATAGAGCAGTGATTCAAAATACTAAATTGTTTGTTTTTTTGAGCTGAATTCAAAGGTGGTAACAAAAATTGGATTATTTTTATTTTTCTATATAAAAAACTCAAAAAACCCATTTTTGGGGGGGTTTACCCCCTTTACCCCCCCTTCCGGTAGTCCGATCGGGCTGGTTTTCGATCTCGTCCGAATAATTACTACTTTACATGGCTGTGCCAAATTTCATTCAGATTGGACCATTTTTACGGCCGCTATCGTGCTTAAAGACACACACACACACACACACACACACACACACACACACACACACACACACACACACACACACACACACACACACATATATATATATATATATGTATGTATGAAAATGAATGAATAGTGTTTTTTGCTTCTGGGGGCCCCAAAACGAAAAGTTATCATGGTCTCGGGCTTAGGTCTTACCATGAGTACTACGGTAACAGCTTCTTCCCTATAGGGGAAATTCGCTAAAATCATCAATTTAGCATCCTATGTCAAGCATACGAAAAGGGACCACAAGTCGCTTAAAGGGAAATAACACGGCGGGCGACTTCATGTCCCATTTCCCAAATGAGCAAGCCTGCACTGACAGTCATCAGGGGTATTCCAAAACTAATCTCTCCTGACATCTATTGGCGGATAAGTGAACTAAGCCTATTTCAAGTTTTTCGTTGTGGAAGAATATTGTCTAAGTCCAAAAATTACCCGTCTAGTATTTCTCTGTTATTCCTCGGTATTCTGCCTTCCAACTTGAGGTCCCTTTTCTAACTTCTCACTTTTTTATTTAAAAAAAATTTTAAGTGTATCACGTCTGTATTAGTTTTGCTTTAAAGATCTAGATTTCAGCTTTATTTTGATACCTAATTTATTTCTTAAATAAATATTCCATGAACATTTTAAGTTTTGGGCCTTGATTTCCTAAAATACCTGCTTTAACTAGGCCTAGTCAAATGGAAATAACTCAAAGACAAAAAAATCATAGCACTATAACTTATATGTCAAATTGTTTGTAATTTAATGCTGAATTTCAGGATGATAATAACTCAAAACCGGAAAATTCCGACTTGAGGTTCCTTTTCACTTCCGGGTCACAAATATTGGTTATAACCTAAGTTAAAAAATATAAAAGGTTAAAAAATATATATATACAAGTAAAAACATATATCTCACCTTCTTTAAGAGAAGATACTTTTTCCATAAGTTTTGATAGTTCTTCTTCATTTGGAAACTCTTTAGCACTAGGTAAATTTTGTTTCATCGACACTATATTATTCCTGAGTATGTTCTGCTGAAGATCCAGATCGTACACTTCTTTTTTAATATTTTCAGTATCACTTTTCATCTGTTTGATTTCTTCTTGCATTGTTCTTTTTTCTTCTGCAACATATATTAAAAATATCCTTTAATTTTTCTAATTATCAGGGTGGATGCTCCAGTGAATTATCACCCCCCAGTGAATGACCATTTTACTAAAGGCAGCCCTGTATTAAGAATTCATTTAGGCTAGTTGATTACAAATAAGCGCAAAATCAGCTGTGAATTATTAATCAACATTTATCTTTTTTCTTTTAATTGGTGGAGCTGAAAATACGTTAGAACATATTAAATATCGTGTGTTCAAAATAAAGCCCGCATTACATTATCAAATCTACTATATATTTGTCAACTACCACTCAGTGGAAACATCGTACAGCCCAAACTACTTGACCTAGAACCTTGAAACTTTGCATGGATGTTCCTCTTAGGGCGTAGACATCCGCTAAGAACGGATTTTACAAAATTCGTAGTATAAAGGGGTTTTTGGCGAGGCCGAAGTTTTCAAATTTTCCCATTTAAAAGTATGTTGGACGATTTTTGTTTACATTTTTAATGTTCATAAAACAATCAGCTGGTAGTTAGCTTCGGAAATGTATACGTTGATACAGATGATAATAAATTGATTTCTTTGATCATGGCTTCATTGATTTTTGTTGATTTGTTTCAAGGACATAATTATGTACTATATAAAAGTTACATTTAGATTAGATAAAATCCACCATTAATTAGTTAAGTGGCACCATCTATATTTCGGTAGCGGGAGTTACGCAGTTTTAAACGTGAAGAGCATACTGCCTTTTGTGGCTGAGGCTAAATCCCGGTAAGAAGGAAAGAGAAAAGAACAGTGGTTTATCAGTCACAAATAGAATGTGCTGAAATGATATGATTCTTTGATCTACTTATGTAAAAATTTATAAATTATACAAATCCCTGATTGTAAGTTATATTTATACTATCTTTTCTACTGTATTTTTGTCAAATACCACTGACCAATCCTATGTACAGCCAAAACTACTTAACCTAGAACCTTGAAAATTTGCATGGACGTTCCTTACAGAGTGTTGACATTCACCAAGAACGGATTTTTTTAATTCGAGGTTTTTAGAGGTTTTTCGTGGAGCTGAAGCTTTGAAAATACCCCATGTTAATGTAATGGATGATCTTTTGTGTAAATTTCCAATTTTTTTTCAATCAAGCATATTAGCTTCACAAACGGATACGTTGTTACAGCTGATTTATAATTTGATTCTTTTTATCATGGTTTTATGGTTGTTTTGATGATTTTGTTAGGTTATTCGTACTATATAAAAGTTACATTTGGTTTAGTTTCGTACCTTATATGTTCAATCATAAGCTCATTATGTGGTACCATCTTTTTAGGCAGCGGGAGCTATAGTTATTTCCATAGGCCGGCCTTCATGTTTTAATTACAATCATGCCAGTTAAAATAATTTGGCCAATTCCTTTTTCATCTAATTCGACGGTGTCCCGGCTTTTCACGGAAGAATAAACGCTGCAATCAGTGGTTGATCTTAAATTATTCTTACCCGTCCATATTTCAAGTTAAAAACTAAGTGAATCGAGTTAGAAATACTGCCCACGGATAGCACCATAACTGTTTCGAACATTCAGCCCTTTACTGTACTTAATTGATGCCCTACTAGGCAATCCAGGGACGTATTGGTAAATCTACAAGGAAGTACCTTAAAATCGACACATTTGGTGTTAAAATCGGTCCGGCCGTATTCGAGTTATAACGGTGAAAAGAAAACCTTCACTTTCTACTGTGGTATCTACATTTTATCCTACATTCCGCCATAAAACAAACATATCTCTACATGACCTTGATATAAATATTTTCTATTCAGTCCTCTAGATTCTTCATATCAAGGTTAGACGATAATTTTTATCGTGAGCGAAGCCACGGGTTCTGCTAGTATTTTATAAAAGATCTTTTATGAAAGATTTATTTGACCAATCAAAATTCAAGCCAGCTGATTTTCAAAACAAAAACTTAAATGTTGATTGGTCAAAAATGAATATTTTATAAAATAGGCCTCTTTGATTGTGTAATGTGGGCCTATGTTTGATTTTTGTGTTTGATGCTGTAGTGACTATCCCTGCAGAAATATTTTCATTCATTCTATATTTGATGATTATTTGAAACATGTGTTGCAATCAAATAATAGTTAACATAATATCCTGCAATTTCAAATCTATTTTATTGATCTATACATGTCATAATTAATTATTACTGAGGGCGGTAATAAACTGGAACGCAACTGGAGCTAAAACCAGTTAATGACCAGAGAAACCTTTGCGATGATTCGCTGAAACAAGATCGGTCATTTATTGTCAGCTGTTTTTTTGCACTTGTTTGACAGTTATTCAGCCGGTCATTCACTGGCACATGGACGGTCAATCACTGGTGCAGTCACGGTCATATATAGAGCTTTGACATAGTTCTATTTGAAAAATTATTACTATCAGTTTTCTCATTAAGTTACCAGTTTAACTTCTAACATTTCTTATTCCTTAAAGAATAAATGAGCTTTGCAAAGTAAAGTGTATAGCTGTGACTTTGAAATAAAGGAGTAATGCCAAATTATCATGAGCCATCGTTTTTTTAACCGGTCATTCACTGGTGCACTCACCCTAACTTTATCTTTCCTAAATTTTTCAGAGTTATAGAGACAAAATCTTCCACATGGTGGACACAGCTACTCAGGTGGTCTTGTTAGGGGGCAATGTAAAGCTCAATTCATAAAACGACTGGTGCAGCAGCAGTCAAAAGTAAGAAAAAAACAAATTACATTTTTTCTTCTGATCACTGTGCTTGTCCTTGTGGAAACTAGCTAAGTTACAGGGTGGCTAGTATATTTCCCCCCAACATTCAAGACTAATTTCAGACTTTTTCAAAACTTTCTCGTTCTCTCGAGAATTTCAGTCGTAAATTAAGGTTCAAGTTTATTGTTGATAACAAAGGGGGTAGATTAACCATTTTGGGGAGATGGCGCCATGAGGCTTTGGGAGGATTGGCAACCCTGGTCATTACAGGATATACTTCTAGGCCTATAAAAAAGTGCAGAAGTTTCCATACAAAATCATTACTTTTTTACCTTGTTTCGAGGCAATTTGAATACATTAAAACTCGATGTACTGCCAACTTACCCAGAAGTTGCTGAAGAAAATGTTTGCTTTTAGCATCCTCCTTCTCAAAAAAACTGATACGCCTTTTACACTCTGCTGTCATAGTCTGTTTCAGAGTCAATAGTGTTTTCTCTCGATTACGTAATGCCTCTGGCATCATCGATATGATAGATGAACACTGAAACTGCACAAAAACAGTATTGATTCAAGGTCCATAGCTCATCAGCCTTAAATCATACCTACTTCCTCACTGGCCCTAAATGGATCAGCTGAAGCTGGTCTTTGTCCATAACAAAAAATAGCTATCATGTCATCCACTCTTCATAACATTGTAAACCCATTTTAATTAATAAAATAAAAATAAATAAAATAAAGCCATTTAAAATACACATCCAATGTTGTATCTTGCAAATTAAAGCTTCCTTTGCAAGAAATCCTGTAAGTTTCTGCAGGCTACTCACACCTTAGTTTATCCGACTCATTTAGAGGGGTACTGATCAATACAGTCACCAGGCCTAATTGTATCAAGTAACTTGGTAACAAGTGGCAGCTATCTTTTAACCTTCGAGAGGGTACATTAGTTTTTTATCGTGATTTTGCACACGCAAAGGTTAGCTCTGCATTCTAATTTTAGAAGTAGTAAAACATAATTTTTTAATCCATGTCAAAAGCTAATTTAACATTATCCTAAATAAATTATTACTGTTACAACCATCAAATAGGTTTTAATAGATCTAGGCCTACTGCACATTGTCGATGAATGATCAGTGACTTACATGATAATACATCTGTCAATGTCGATGCATGTTTATAAAGCAATAGGAGTTTTGATTATAGACCAGTTCGTAAATTGTTAACCGAGGCGATGTAAATTGTTAACCCACGTTAAAATGTAGGTCCCTTAGTTGCCATTGGCTGTTGGGCTATTAATTAACAGTCCTGTCTAAGGAATATGTCGGCCTTAGTTAGTAACAAGACTACAAGATCGCGCCACAACCATCCTTCACTCATCTGTCATTCATACTTGGCTTAAAATACCTACCTGGGTAGGTCGCCATTTCACCTAATGTATCTAATGATTTGAGCTCACTACGGTAGGCCTACTGATTTTTACATCCCCCCAAAGACAGCTTTAAATCTCTAAAGACTAAGCTATTTAATCCAAACAAATATTTTCAAACTGTAGGCCTATTTGAGCTGTCTACATAGACCTTACATCATTATTCAAGTCCCATTAGTCTTACATTTTAACTTGCAGCAGCTCAAGTGCTACTACTACATACTGTGTTAGTAGATTTTATGTTAACCCTTTTTGTGATCGGATTGGATACTTGCCGCTATTCCTAAGTGATCGCACGGCCAGCCACCACGAGCGCAGAAATCGGATTTTTTCCACGGTAGTTATATGCTGGCCAACGTGAAATCCAACAAATGCTCGTGTGTCCAGTAGGACTGGCCGCTAAGTGCCAATAACATATGGTATTGTTTATTTTTCTAACTTTTGCATGATGCCTGTAAAGTGCTGAAACCTCGTGAGGAGTTATTAAACTGAATGATCAACAGGCTTGCAACATTGAATCATAAATATTCCTTTAGATAAGGTTGCAGGGGGGACAGGTTTTCATGAAAACAATTCCGAGCTGCTGGGCATGAAAAAAATTCCGAGCTGACGGGAGTGAGCCACCACGCTGAATGCCGAGCTGAAGCGGAGAGGGGCTTGGCCAGCAGGGCCGGACTGGCCATAAGGGCATCCGGGCAAATGCCCGGTGGGCCGCCACCTCCAGGGGCCGCTGGGCTGCTTGGGGGCCGGGTGCAGAACCAATTCCCCCCTGTTTGGGATCCGGGAATAGACAAATAGGGACTGAAATGACAATAAAGAGGCCGAAAACCACACGTGTGAGTAAACAAAAAGGTCACCACTTTTGCCGAGCCGGAAATTATGTCGTCGGCTCTGTCCAAAGCCCCCCCCGTATATAAATAATATGGGCCGGTGTAGAAATGCAGTGGGCCGGTACGCCATATAAATGCCCGGGCCAAAATTCCTGCCCAGTCCGGCTCTGTTGGCCAGTAGAGCTGGACATCTGACCTTTAGAACAACCCACAGGGCAATTAATTCCGACAGGCTTTGTGGCCACTCCTGATGGCCTTACGATCCGCAAAGGGTTAACTTTTATGACATCCAATGTGTATTTCCAGTCTACCGCATTTATAACAATAAAATAGTTAGACTTGTTCAGGTCAACAGGTAGAAAAGCATAAATTAAGAGGTGCAACTTTTAGTAGGCCGAAGCTAAAGCTTTAAACCGGCTTATACTTACGCTTACATTATGGCTGATATGGAAATTCGAGCTTACCTCGTCATCCATGATTAATGCCTCATCAAACAAGACAAAATAGGAAAGTATTTTAAATCAAGTTTTAGTTACTTTCATCCAATTATTTGAATCATAACCAACAGAACTGAAATTAAGACAAAACAATACATAACAAAACTTTTGATGGGTAGACTGAAACCAAAACTCATTAACACAGATCCGTAAGCCAAAGATTCAAAATTAAGGGAGTGGAGTTACAGTTTACGGTTAGTAATAATAAGGGGTGGGAGCCAAATCGCCTATTGAATGCGGTCCAGTTTGAGCTTGGTGAAAAACCCTTTTTAAAAAGGCGGGTTTTCAACACAGAGTATGTAAATAATGTTTGCATTAACTAATTAATTAATTGTAGAAGTGTAATATGTTTATTTAAAGTCGATGGTTTGTATTGTGTATAGTCATAGATAAAAACCCCCTACTGGGTACATTTTATCTATGCTATAATTACTGGAGACTGGTGCATTGGCTCCTCTATCCCGAGCCAAATAACTTGTCCCGGGCCCTAATTAATGGGTGGATTGACTGGACGACTGGACCACGTCGATACGTCGATATTTCTCGATTCAGGTCCATCCTCTTTGCTAATGCTCCTTTCTCCTTGGCTTGGCAATGTAAACAACGTGCACTTTCAGTTTCAGTCAGTGGTGTGGAGTGGAATTGGAACCTGGAGTCGACTGTCATTTACTAGAAAATTAACCTAAAATCGTAAATAAAATTCTTAGTCGAGTTCACTATCTCTTTATCAAATATGGTTCGTGAAGAAAGGATTGTAGACACCGCTAACAGAATCAGAAATCAAAGTTATTGAATTTATGGTTTATGCTACAGCGACCTTGTATCTGACAGCTTTTACATCAAGTAACCTAAAAAAGATTTTTTTATAGTTGCAAGTTATGAGTCAAAGGTAAGCTTAATATTTGGTAAGTATTATGATTATTATTACCTCCTTCTTGACTGAGATCACAGCAGAGCTGGATTGGGAGCTGGCTGTAACACTAAAACTAACTTTAAACTTCAGCTAGGTTTGAACCAATATGTAGCAGTGGTTACTTTTTTTGGTGTCTTCATTCCTCTGTAGACCCAAATGGGCATGGGATCTTCAGCACCCATCCCAGTGCTTTCAGGCTGCCAGGGATAGGTAGGTTGGAAGGATGAGGAATCTTCTTTTGTTCAAGTACAAAAATATAAAAACTGGCTTAATAATCATTCCATAGACTAACTTACTTTAACCCAGGGAGGTAAGAAACTCTTCCACTGATTATGGCGCACATAGGGTGACCAAATTGTTTCCAAATAAAAACGGGACACTTAAACATAACACCCCCCCCCCCCATCCCCAATACAACACACCATACATCAAGGTGTTTAATTACATAGGGATCTATCTCTGTAATTTAAAAATTTTGTAATTGAGGAAATTAAGTATCAAACCTTTTTTGAAGCTTATAGACAATGAATTCATTAATTTTATTTTATTTTTATTGAACTTATTACAGTGCACGAATGTTACAGTTTTTCTTTAAGAATACAATAAATGGCATGCAGCCATGAAAGGCAATTTTTTGAATAGCCACATACTGAGGATTAAAGGTAATCAAGTTACATTTATAAGCTCTCAACAATTTATTATAAAAGAAAAAAAGATTTTCTGACAATAAATTATGTAGGTGGTAATATATAAGTATATAATACTGTAGTAGGATCAAAAAAGAATCATGATTATCTAAATCATTAAGTTCTTATCGTTAATTGTTATGCTCGGAAAACAGCTATACAAAAATTAAATAATAAGTTCATTAAACGTTTCAAGTTTTGTTATACTTGTCACTTGCTACAGTCCTTTTTCCTTATTATAAAATAGTTGTAGAACTGGCAACAATCAATTTTGAAGTTATAATATGATACAGTACTGAAAGAAGAGCTTCAAATAGGTGGCGTAAAACTAAAATCTTGTTTAGCATTTGGTAAAATTTCGTTATATTGTTTTATAACCGTAAGTAATGTGAAATACCTCAACATTTTTAAGGACGTTAGGTATGTTTTTAATATAAAGCCTACTTTTTAAAAAACGGGACATTTTGACGTCTTGACAAAGTTTTTCGGGACAACGAAACGCAACGTGAAAAAACTGGACTCTTTCGTTTTTACGGGACGTCTGGTCACCCTAGGCGCACATTATGTCTCATTTACACCTCAGATAACATGCCACGTTTAGTGGAGTGTTGCCCCAACTTATATTTGTTTTCACTTATCTTAGTCACAGTGGTCATCTTAGTATATCCTCTAGCTACTGACGTTTTACTGGAAGCTGCAGAGGCACGTGTAACCCAACTCCTAGCACCAGTTCATTTAAGAGACGTTTAGCTTTAGTTAGGCCTATCTGTTGTTGCCAGTAAATTTTTGTTCAAACACAACTGATACGGTCTAGACTACGCTTGAATGTTTGTGTGTAAACCTCTCAGCCTAGTGGCACTAAAACCTGCCAATTCATATGGCCACTGCTATTAAATCCAAATAGCGATGTCAAATAGTAAAATGAGATATTTCCAGATCATCATATGCTCATCCTACACTCATCTCTAATTCATACTTATTCTAGCCATATTTAAATCATGAGGTACATACTTAAGATATGTAGCTGGGTAGGTCGCCATTTCAACAAAAAGTGAGTAGAAATAAGTATAGACCTAATTAGTTCAAAAGAATTTATAAATGGATTTTTGTGCTAGAATCGATATAGCCTAATTGATTCTTTTTATCAAGAATTGATTCTTTCAATTTGTATCGTATGCTTGATACTGAGAGGCTATCGACATTGGCCAGCAAAAATTACGGAAATTTCAAAAAGTAATAAAGGTGTAAAGAAATACACCACTAAATTCTTCGGGGATGACACTTATGCAACAGTTAACAATTCTGATATTTTCCCCTATGCCGAAAATGTTAATACGTTTGGAACATACCTTGTAGACAATTTCAAAAACAAGTCTTTCAACAGGGCGTTGAGGGAAGCTGAGGGTGAACTTAAGACTGCAACAACAGCTGAACTTAATCCAACACAGACAGGGCCAGTTTTTCTCCCTGACATTACAGAAGGTGACAAATCTAATCTCACCATCAAAACCAGATATAAACAATCAAAAAACAACCTAGAATCTGAACTAAATAGCTCAATCAAGGAGCTGGAACTGAGCCTTATTGAAAATAACCTCCTTGATGACTCAGCTGAGGAAACCACTACACTAGAAATGGCCGGAAAGATTGGTTCAGCTCTGCTTTCAGAAAACAATATTTTAAAAGAAAAAAATCTGAGGCTTCAAGCAGACCTTCTGCTCTTAGAAGAAAATATTGAAACAATGAGGGAAAGTGAACTCAAATATATTGAAAGAGTTGAAAGATTACAGGACCAATTATTAACTACTGAAAACCAACTGAAAAAGGAAATACAACTTCGTAAAGAAGCTCAAAACATCTTCGAGGCACATGATGACAAACTCCAACTACAATTAAATGAGTATTTAAAAAAAATTAGAGACCAAGAAAAGCTCATCACAACATTGAAAGCTGAAATTAGGAGCCATGATGTAGCAGCTGAAAATAATGACAAAATGGAACAAACATCTCCTAATGAGCCCAAAAACATACAACATAAAGAAATAATAAATGATGACACAACTTCACAGAAAAACTCTTTCCTCTTAAATGAGTTGATTCAGTTAAGGATGAGGCAAGAAAAGATTGAAAGCACAGTAAACTTACTAGAAGAGCAGCTCCACCATACATCAAATAACAAGGCCCATGTTACACCTTTCACAAACAGATCTGACTCCCCTACACCTCACTCTACAAAAACGCCACAAACCTTCAGGCAGGATAAACAGAACAGAATCTCCAGTAAGAACAGAACTAATGTTTTTAGCGTCTCCCTTCAAGTAAATAAATTTAAAGGCAGCCCTAAATATCAAAACCAACAAAAAAATAAACAAGCTTGTGGAAATAATAAACCTGTGGAGGCAAAAATAGTATCAAGCCCAAAGAAAAGTGCAAGCTGCATTGATTCCCAACAAAATGGCCGATTAACACCTGACATGCTAAACATCCACTCTACAAAAAAAACCACCAATTACGGCAAAATTACTGATGGAAGGAGAAAGCTGGGAAGACTTTTTTGAAACCAACTTAGAGCACTACAAAATTATTAATGCAAACTATTTTAATACTAGCTCTCCCAAGACTAGCAACAAGGTCCAAACACCTTTTTTAGGATCCCCTATCAATCCACCAACAACAACTTAACCAAACATAAGAAAAAACCCCTACCACTATCAGAGAAGTTTACAATTTTTCATCAAAACATAGATGGCCTTACGAGCAAAGTTAACAGACTCAACCACCAACTAAATCACACTAATCCCAGCATAGTTGTACTCACAGAGCATGGCCTAACTAGTGACAAACTGATAAATACTCAACTTGATAATTTTGTATATATCGGGGGATTTGCAAGAACCGAACATAGAAAAGGCGGTGTTGCAATATATGCAAACAAAAATCTAGGCAATGAAATTTCTTGTATTGACATAGAAAGAAAGCAAGTAGAGCTTGTGTGTGAAACACAGCTTATAAAAATTAAAATCCAAACAACAGAACTATATATCCTAGGGATATATAGGCCTCCAGTACGCAGCAATCTCGAAATGGCCCTTGATAATCTATCTAACATCCTTGATGAAATTCCTACCTGGAAAAACCCAGTTATCATAACCGGAGACATTAATGTGGACAGCCTGTCTGATGGGGATGACAATAAGCTCCTGAAAGAAGTTCTCTTGAGCCATGACATCAACAGAATGCCCTTACCACCGACAAGGATCACCGCTCATTCTGAAACATCAATTGACATAATTGCAACAAACCTGATGCAAACAGAGGTCGACACTGCTGTGTTTCCAACAGGTTTATCAGACCACACAGGTCAGACATGCACAGTAAACCTGAAACTTGACACAGCTGTGACACCAAGTACATCTCGAAGGTACTTCAGTGCTCAAAACCTAGGAAGACTCAAAAATATTCTAGCGCAAGAAACTTGGACAACTGTCACAAACACACAGAATGCAGATCAGGCTTACACAGAATTTAACAAAGTATTACAAGAAGCACTCGATGCAGCCTGCCCTATAGTACAATCTAGACCAAAGAAAAGAAAAGTCCATATGAACCAAGATCAAGAGCGTGAACTCATGGGGCTCAAAGGAGCTTACATAACGGCACTCAATAAATCAATCCTTACAGGCAATGAAGAAAACAAAAAACAAGCCAATGACAGAAAAAAAGATTATGATCTTCATTTAAAACACCTAAGAAAGGAAGCTTCCATAACCTATATTGCAAATGCAGAAAATAAGACCCGAGCAGTCTGGCAAATAATAAATAATAACCGCTTCAACAACAAGACCCAAAAAAACTACATTAAAACTCTCAATGTAGAAGACACAACCCTAACAGACCCCCAAGAAATATCCGAACACTTGAACCACTTCTTTGCTAATGCTGCTGGAGAAGTTCTATTAAACTCAAAACGAGAAGCCTTAAAACTACGTTCAACCTACCCCGAAAGTGAGTTTAGGTCGTTTGAAGAGAACTTTAAACTAACAAATAAAACAGAGGTAGACAAAATAATATCATCCCTAAAATCAAAACCGTCTTCTGGAATGGATGAAATATCATCGGTGGTTCTGAAACACTGCCAAAATGAAGTATTAGTCCCAATAGTTGATGTAATAAACAAGTCTTTTCAGCAGGGTATTTTTCCCTCCTCACTTAAACACTCCATAATCTATCCAAAACACAAGAAAGGACCTACCTTCCTGACCAGCAACTACAGACCTATTTCACTCATCTCCACACTTTCAAAGGTTTTTGAAAAAGTAGTACTGTCAAGGCTGCTTACACACCTTGAAAACAATAGCCTTCTAACGAGCCGTCAGCATGGTTTCAGAAAAGGCAAGTCAACCATCACTGCTGTAATAGACCTTGTGGAAACTATAATTGATGCAACTGAAGAAGGAGCCACAACAACCGGCATCCTCTTAGACTTTAGTAAAGCTTTTGACAGCCTGAGTCACACACATCTTCTGGACAAACTACAAGCTCTAGGAATAAGAGGAACAGCGCATCAGTGGTTTCGGAGTTACCTCAGCGGAAGGACACAGATTACCGAGATAACTCAGGTCGTAAACAATACATCTAAAAAAATCAGATCTTCACAAGCACAGACAGCAAGAGGAGTTCCACAGGGATCTGTCCTGGGTCCTGTTCTATTCATCTTGTACACTAATGACATTATCTCTGTATTACAGGACAACTGTGAGGCATTCCTATACGCTGATGACACAGCCCTTGTTGTATCCCACAAGAATGTTGAGGAGTTAGAAGTCAATACCTATATTGCAGCCAGCATGGCCAAACAATATAGCCAAGAAAATGACCTGGTACTGAATGAAGAGAAGACGCAGCAGCTCTTTTTTGGCCCACAGAGAAAAAATGCTCTCACATTACCCGACATCTCAGCATCTAACGAGGCTAAATACCTAGGAATCACAATTGACTGTAACCTTAATTGGAAACCCCATGTAGACCAGCTGTGCAATAAACTTAGCACTGCCCTGTATGTTATCAGACGACTCAGACACATTAGCAACACAGAAACTTCAAGAACAGCTTATTTTGCACTATTTGAGTCGCAAATGCGCTATGGGCTGATTGTTTGGGGGTTCTCATCTCAGGGAAACCTATATAGGGTACTTCTTCTTCAAAAAAAAGCAATCAGAATGATGGCCGACCTGGGTTTTCGTGACTCTTGCCGGGGAGTATTCAAAAGGCTTAAATTGCAAACAGTAGCTAACCTATACATTGCCGAGGTAATAATGCATGTAGTAAATAAGGGACTCACCAACTTTACAGACGCTCATTCATACAACACTAGGAACAAAATCAACTACAGACTTCCTACACATCACCTAACTGCCTACGAAAAAAAAACCTACCTACATTGGAGCTAAACTTTTCAACACCCTTCCACCTGAACTGAAACAACAGATAGACAACAGGACCTTCAAAAAATCTCTACTTGACTGGCTGCTGCAGAGGGAGTTCTACTCTATTGAAGAATACCTGGAGCAAAGAAGTCAACCTCACTAATGAAACTCAAATGACGCCATTACTGTACTCTATGTATATGTAAATAAAGAGAATTTTGTCTTTGTCTTTTGTCTTTGTCTTTGCTTTCTTCCACTTCTGCTCCTTATAACTCCCTAATTATTACGAAGAATTGCTTTATTTATCGAATCATGACATTTATCTTCAATAAGTTAGGCTAATTACTGTTTTATTTGTTTTTTTATTTCTTTATCTTAAATTTTGTTAATCTACTCAACTAGATTCAATTTTTAAACAGGAAATAATTGATTTTAATAATAACGACCAAACACTCAATTTTTGCACTAGGCTATATGGTTAAAAAAATTGAGAAAAAAATTGAAAAAAAATCGAGTAGGTACAACGGACGTCCAATAGGGGTTTTACTTGGCTAACCTAATTTAAAGGATTATTTAACCATTTGTTTGATCAAATGAAAAAGAATCAATTATCTTTTACCTTGCTTTTCACATCACTGTTGGTACCTAAAGTGACAATAACTTTATGCTATAACTGAAGGCTGACTGCAGGCTAACATCAGGCCTGTGTTTTTTGCACAAAAATATTCCTTGATATATTAGGCTATTGAAATTTAGAAGAAAATACTCAGAGCCCCTATATTAAGTGCCTGGTGACTTTTTAAATTAATATAAAAATTCTTGTTTAACAATTTAAAATAGAATACATAGCCAGCATACTTAATAATTTAATACTTAGGCCTTTAGTGATATTAGAGCAACAAATATGATAGGTTTGAATACTTTTTTTTATTCTGTGAAATGAAAAAAAATTTTTTATTAAAGAGGCGAAGTTAGGACTTCAAAGTCCTCTCTGCCACTTTACCTCATACACAAATTACAAACAACATTCTTAATAATAAAAACAATAAAAATTATTCAACCGAAATATTAAAGAATACAAATATTTAAAGGAGATGATAATATCTAAATTATTTAAGAATAATCTATTTTAAAAATAAAAAAAATTATATAAAAACAAAGTCAAGATTTATTTTTAGCGAATTTCCTTAAAGGAATAAGCTATTACGGTAGTACTCATGGTAAGACCTAAGTCCGAGACCATGTTTATTTTTCATTTTGGGGTCCCCAGAAGCCAAAAACACCATTCGTTCGATTTTTAGCGAATTTCCTCAAAGGAATAAGCTATTTACCGTAGGTCTCATGGTAAGACCTAAGCCCGAGACCATGTTAACTTTTCATATTGGGTCCCACAGAAGCAAAAAACACTATTCGTTCGAATTTTTATATACATATATATATATATCTATATATCTATAGATCTATATATCTATATATATATATGTCTGTTAACATGATAGCGGCCGTAAATATTGTCCGATCGAAATGAAATTTGGTACAGACATGTAAAGTGGTAATCACTAGGACGAGTTCGTAAACCAGCATGATCGGACCACCGGAAGGGGGGGTAAAGGGGGGTAAACCCCCCAAAAAATGGTGTTTTTGAGTTTTTTACATAGAAAAATAAAAATAATCCAATTTTTGTTACTACCATTGAATTCAGCTCAACAAAAACAAATAATTTAGTATTTTGAATCACTGCTCTATGTCCATTGGTTACCGTGATATTGAAAGTGGTAAACACAGTACGTTGTCCCTATGTTAACCTTATGGGAAATTAAACTGCGTATGGCTGAAAAGACCCTGTTGCAAGTGGCGTTTGGTCAGTCCATTTTAAGTGCTTGTTCATTAAAAGTCCTAAGTTTTTTTTTGTTATTTTTCTGTGCAAGTAATCTTGTTTTTTTTCTTGCTTTTAGGGAGAAAATGGTTGCAAATACCTCTCTGCCCAAAAGGTTTAAGCCGTTTGTATGTGGAATATTGTTTGCTTCAGTTACATGGTCTGTCAGTCTATATTTATATTGGTGGCTAACGCAAACTGCTGGTAGTGGAGGGTTTGTTTCAACCAAAAGATCAGTCTATGCTGAAGTCCATCAGAGTGCTCAATTAAGTAATGATATAATTATTCCTTATGAAAATGATGAGAACAAACTCAAAAGATCAAAAAGTAAATATTATTCTCCGAAAAAGTACAAAAACAGTGAATCGCTAATAAATCATTTACAACCAGAGCCAATCAAACCAGCTGTGGAAATTGATAAAGGTAATCAGTACTTCTACTTAATTTTGTTTTTATTTTAGTACTAATTAGGCCTATACGTTGTGAAACTTGTTTTTACTTAACAGTGATGGCAAATGTCTGCAAAAATCAAAATCATTAACTTAGCTTACTATGAATTTCAAACAAAAAATTACCATAACCAATTGGTGATAAAATGCTGTTGGATCAATGTCACGCTTCTTATTTTACTTATTTTCTGAGAATCTTTATTTGTGAGGCAACTTGACAAGTTTTACATAATCCTGTGGAAAATGGAGGATGTATCTCTGCTCTCCTAAATTTAATCAGTGCAATTAGGAATGTGGCTTGTATGGAGCTTATAAGTTGCCTTTCTGTAAAAAAAAAATAGTTGGTTGTTGTATCTACAAGGAATCCTTATTCTGACCCAGCCTTGACAACTTCAATTGAGTGATATGTTCTGGTCAATAAGAACATACTTTTTAGAAGAAATATTTTTTATTCTGATATGAAAAACCCTCCTTTCCGTCTCCGAAAAGTGTGGAACAAGTTAATAAGGGACCTATTTCATTGGTTAAATGTGTCTTAGATCGCCATGCTAATATTCCTGTCTTTACTTACCACAGTATTTTTTTTTTCAGATCTAGCAACTCTTGGTTATGTTAAAACACCTGAAGACCTAAGAATTAGAGATGAAGGCTACAAGCTTTATGGGTTCAATGCTTTAGCAAGCAGAAATTTGGACTACCACCGGAAGATACCAGACACTCGCCACAAATTGTAAGTTTGTATATCTAACTTGTAAGTCTATTTTTCTCAAATGGTAAACTAAGTTATACTTTGAATGCCTGATATATATGAAATACAATTTAGAATATACAAAGAAAAACAAGACCACATGGCCAGCTTGAGCCACTTTTTATACAGGAGAGCCCCTTATATCTAGCATTGGTTTTACTGGTCCGGGGTTTATTCGGCCGCTACTCAGAAGCCTATATTAAAACATATTTCCCATGCTTACAGACATAGGACCTCTCTTGGATGTGTCCTTTTTTTGTTATATTATATAGGTATTTGTTAAACACCTCTAGTTTACTACCAATAACCAAAATGAACTAGGTGAATACGAGTGTTTAGTAGAACGTTCGGCCTGAATACATCACTCTTACAAGTCCTCACGTGGCAAATTGCTCGCCAAATGTTTAGGCAAGTCGGATTTGCCCTGATTCAGCAATAGTAAATTTGAGCCAATAATTTGTATTGCTATGTGTACACTACTCAGTTGAGCTAGTAATCTCTAAACTTTTGTTTAATATGTATCCAGTGTGCTTATTAATTGTTTTGTTTCGCCAAGTCCTTTTGTGTAGAATGTTTACAAACACCAATGACGGCAGTGGTAGCTAACACTACTGTACTACAGGGGAATGATTTAGTTTGAAATTCATTCAAAACCATGGATGTAACGAGATAAATTAGTGTTCAAGTGATATTTTGTGATGATTTTACTAACATGTGTGATCGAAACAAACCAAAAAGATATTTAAAGCTCTTCTTTAGACTTATTTTATTAATTACATATTATTATTTAGATATAATAATAAACCAGATGAGTCAGTTAGAAGATATTTCTAAGAGTCAAATAGTCTCACAGTGTACGGTCTCTATGTTTTAGAGACAATCATGTTTGTTAAGTTCAATGGGCCTAAGTCAAATAATATTCAGAATAACCAAAATCATAATTATAATACAAGGCATAAAAACAATTTCATCCCTCAGCATCACCGATTAGAACTTTATAAAAAAAAAACCAACATACACAGGGAATAAATTAATTTCAAAAATTCCGGAGGCTATAAAAAAAGAAAAGGATTGTAATAAGTTAAAAAAATTACTAAAAGAATATTTAGTTAATTTGGTATTGTATTCCATTAATGAACTGAATTTAGACAGTGTTGGATGACCAAACATGTCTAGAAATGTAAGTGTATTATACATGTAACTAATTAGTAATTTGACACTATTCAAGGTACTAACAAATGTACTCCCTACATAATGAATAAAGAATTTTTGTCTATTGTCTATAAATTATCGTTTTTATAATAGGTTGGATTATCCATCCAAATCGTCATCTGGCCTTGGCATGATCCTGTGAAGGCAAGACAGTACACTGCTGATTATCCGAGGTTGCCGGGACCGAGGCTGCCTCGGATACCGAGAATCTCGGATAATATGGAGGCTGCTTATTATATTTTGAGGTGTGAGAGTTAAAACACCACGATAGGAAGATTACTGCTGGTAAAATACTTGTTTTAGAGTATCTAGGCCGGTAAAATATAATTTCTAGTCAAAAAATTATTTTAATGCAATACCAATATTTAGAAACAACAATTATTAACGAAATAAACTACTTCAAGGAAAATCGTCATTCGTCATATTATCGTCTGTCTGTATTCGAACGCACGTTTGTTTATTGTGAGGGTTCACTACTGGAAAGCTCAGTATCGGAGGGTGAATCTAGGCCAATACGAATGTGGTGATTAAACTGGTACCATGTACTTGTTTCTTGTCATTCGTGTAAGGCCTCATGCAGCAAATAGTTCGCCTAATATATGGACAAGTCAAACTCACCATTGTTCGACGATAGGGAACTCTCATCTCGCATCCAGCAGAAGACGACTCGGTCAGTTCCACCACTAATGATTTTCATTCAAAACACATATTTAGGTTATTGGTAGTATTTGTATATGAAATAATAGGCCCTTCTTTGAATGTTCATTTAAATTATAAACTTGAATAAACGAATAAACTAACAAATTACATATAATTTATATATACTTTACCAAAAACCATTGAAAATCACGTTATTATTATGTTTCGACCAAACGTAATAATAATATATTCTTTAGCTTAGAACGACCTCGGATAATCCGGAGTCTCGGATAACCGAGGCTTGGATAATCGGGAGTGTACTGTATGAGGGTTCCTACTGTATAGGCATGGTTGAGAAAAATCATAGTTTCCATCCATAGTCAATTTCAATGAAATACCAAACTTGATCATGCGTGTTCATCAGCGCGTTGTCACGATATATTTTAAACAAACACAACACATTTTTTACAGACAAAATATTTATTCAAAAAAGTGAAAATTAATACATGCCGGCCAGTGGGTGAATGCCAACTCACCCACTGGCCGGCATCGTGTTTTTTTAAAACTTTTGTTTTAATTACCGCACATCGTGACAACGCACTCATATTCAAGTTTGGTATTTTATTGAAATTTACTGGAAACTCGAAACTATGATTTTTCTAAAACCCGGTAGTCCTTTTGGATCTGAAGAAAGCTGTTTACTGAGGTAATATGAACCTGTTTTTTTATTTGGCAATCTTGATTTAATTGGCTTTTTATCAGCCACTTTAAGAAAATAAATTGAAATTGCAAACCTATTCTATACAGTAGCAATGAAAAAAATTTTCTCTTTTGACTATTAAAAATATTTGACAAACATTCGCAGATGTCAGTCGCAGTCTTACCCGGAAAGCCTGCCCAACGCCAGCGTGGTCATCTGCTTCTACAACGAGCAGCTGGACACTCTCGCCCGCTCCATCCACAGCATCCTCGACCGCACCCCGACCCACCTTCTCCACGAGATCGTACTGATCGATGACTTAAGCGATGTCGGTCAGTTATTGGTTCGTTTTTTGTAGAATAATATTTTGATGGTTCTGTTATCCAACTGTTCTGCCTGCCTCATTAGTGGGTGTACATTCGGCCTAGACTCCCTCTTTTTTGGACAACTATGTACCGAGATTCATTTGACTAACGGTCTTTCTGGTTAAACTGATGTTCACTAAAACGTTAAGACGACGATGGGTTAACGTTAAACTGGATATGATGTAAGCCAATATTCTGATTTAGACATGTGATGATACAGTCTCAAGTCTTTCCCACAATAATTGCCAAAAGAGTACTGTCTGGGTCTTGCGGATTATCCCGAGTTAAATGGATGTTTTGTTAAAGATCTTTCGGTTGAAAAGATGCTAAGGCTTATAGTCTGGTTAAACCAATGTCTTTTTTGGGATAAGAGGGAGTCTACTATAGATATTTTTACTATTCATTTGTCCTGGAAACTCCTTTATCGCCTAATCAAGTTACATTTTGGGGAGCCTGGCGCAGTGGTAGAATGCGGAACATAAGATCAATAACAAATATAACTTAATCCATAACAAATGAAACTATTAATCCATAATAAAGTCAAGAGTTTTGGTTACAAAGCGCTGATAGCCTATGAAATATGATTTTCCAAGTAGGAAATGTTTTAATTTGATGATTTTTTTGCAGAGGGCTTGCATAGTAAAGTTGAGAAGTATATTGCTGAAAATATTCCAGAAAAACATAAAATCAAGCTGCATCGAACAACTGAGCGAGAGGGGCTGATCCGAGCAAGGCTCTATGGAGCTAAAATGGCCTCTGGTGAGGTAATTTGCTCAATTTTTACTAGGCAGCATACAAGCTTTAAAAGGCAGAATATCTAGTTTTTCCTTATAATATTTGTCCCATTATAGGTAATAGTGTTTGGTGTACCATTTTTGCTATCTCTAAGAATGGTAACAGAAGTAAATGACATTCATGAAAGTGATCTCTGAATTTCAATAAAGATGTTCAAAGCAAGTTGAAACTTAATTGTATTTGAGCTGTAGTTTTAGATTCTACTATGTATTTGTTTGTACTTCTCCAGTTTCAAACTTATTAGTTGTCAAAAAACTCATACCATCCATCTAAATTAATTATAAAATTGAATTTCAATTCTTCAATCCTTATGATACTGATAAAAAAAAACTTAAGCTGCCAAATTTTTAAACAACTACCGGTACTTTATTTAAAGAGAATTAGTTGCTGCACCCATTTTCAGACTAGTTGTAGTAATGACATTTGTATTTTGAACTGTAGTTGGTTGGAAAGATTAGATCATGCTTATGCTCTAAGATATAGCAGGATATATTGAACCAAAGGGGTTTACATTTCAGATAGTTTATTTCTTTGCAAAACGATTAACATTGAAACTTTAAAAGCCCAAGGGACAGAGCCCTTAGGTAGTTAAAAAACCAGAATATTATATAAAACCTTGCCGTAGTACATAAAACAGCTTCCCAAAGTTTCTTGGGTATTTGATGAACAACTTAGTGATCCGTAAAGGATTAACAGACATCAGTCACATGGGCATTTTTTTTGGGGGGGGGGGCTAGGGTACCGACACAGCTACCAACACATGGACATAAATTTGATTTTATGTATATAGATTTGGAATTTGTTTAGGTTTGATTTTTCAAACCAGAATGTTTGCCGCATTGTCTACCTACAATCCCACCTACCAAAACATTTAGTGAAGGTTTGTATGCGTTGTCTTGTTGTGTTTGACCATTAAAATGGATACAAGTTTAATTACAATTTATCTCAACTTTGGACATTAAAATATTCTGAATGTCGTTTACAATGAGAGAAGTATGCCTCCTAATTTAAAAACATATAAAATCATGAACAAAATTTATTTTCAATTAAATATTGCCTAAGCTTTCCTTTGAATTTCCTTAACAGGCAGTTTTGTCTTCATTTGGGCAATTTATCAAAAAATAAATCCCCTGCACAAGACACTTCCTTCTCAGAAAGTGCTAAGGGTGTTGGCGGGAAGGGGGATACAGAGATCGCTCCCATGCCTTGTCAGGAAGGCTTCTATAGTTGGAATTAATTTTTCTCAACATAAACTTGCAGAATGGTTCTAAATATTTAGAGATAGACGATTCAAGATCTGGAGATCACGGGAAAGCCCTCTACAAGATGTTAATTGGAGGAGACCCATGGTAATTCTCACAGCCATTTTCTTTTGTTGTCTAGGTTTTAGTCTTCCTGGACAGCCATATCGAGGTGAACGTACAATGGCTGGAGCCGTTGTTGTACCCGATCTCCGTGAACCGCACGAGTGTGGTGACCCCAATCATCGACATCATTAACGCGGACACTTTTGAGTACAAAGCCTCGCCCCTGGTCAGAGGTGGCTTCAACTGGGGGCTGCACTTCAGGTGGGAAAATCTCCCCATCGGCTCGCTCGTTAACGAAGAGGACTTTGTAAAACCTATCAAGTAAGTTTAATAAGTTTGGGTTTGGGTACTTAAATGTTAACTAGATAGTTCTTAAATTATTATGAAATTATTGGAGGTGATTTAAAATAATTAGTGTTATTATTATAATAGTGCTAAATTAAAAAGCCGTTAAATCAAAAATTAAGATAATTTTAGAATTGTTTAGTGTTTTTGTAACACAGCACCTACAATAAATGAAATGAAAATGTTTATAACTATGTAAGCTTGTATTTTTTTATAGCAAAAATAAAAATACAGTGTAACATTGCAACTGTTTTTGCATCATCTTTGGCCTTAGCTGAAAAGTCTTATTTGAGACTACGGGAACCTATTTGTTTTTCATTGAAAATAAGTATCTCTCGTATTCAGATTAATTGAAATTGCAATATAAAATTGTGGTTTTCAGATCACCAACCATGGCTGGGGGACTGTTTGCTATGGATAGGAAATATTTCTTTGACCTCGGAGGTTATGACCCTGGCATGAACATCTGGGGTGGTGAAAACCTAGAAATATCATTCAGGGTATGTTATAATCATTCTTGACTTTTAATTCTTTATCTATCTGCTGTTAATTCTTTATCTATCTGTATAAAAATGTAGCCCTAACTTAGACTCAAGGAAAGATATTACATGCAAATTTATTGATTAATTTTTAAATTAATCGGTGCTGAGAAAACTTAAAAAGTGAATAACAAAAAACTATTAATTTTTTAAATAATATTTATTCAGAACTACATAGGTCTGTTTAGTTTCCACCGTTTACCAGCGATTGATCAGCACACATGATCGTCTTAGTGGAAAGTTACTCCATTAGACTTCCTCGCTTTTGCACAAAGAAATTTAAGTCCATTTACATCGGTTCCTTACTTACCTATTGCCTTATTGTTTTGTTTATGTGTTTATCTGTTCTGTTGTTGCCTGCAATCCAGAACATTTTCTTGTCCCAAAAGCTTATTGATTAAACCCATTTTTTTATTTACCAAAGTTTGAGTTATCAGTTCTTAAATCTAACTAATAAAGTGACTGGTAGTAAAAACTCTCTAATTAAATTTTGTTGATAACCTACAACAATCGTTTTCAACACGACCAACTTCCTTGTTATTTACACACAGATTTGGATGTGCGGGGGGTCGCTGCACATAGTCCCGTGCTCGCGCGTGGGCCACGTGTTCCGCAAGCGACGGCCGTACTCGGCCCCGGACGGAGAGGACACCATGACCCGCAACTCCCTCCGCGTCGTCCACGTCTGGATGGACGACTACAAGGTAATTCAGAAAATCTCGACTGTGAAAAGTGTTTACTCGACTGTTTAAAGACGAGGGAAACTCCCTCAGGGTTGCCCATGTCTGGTTGGATGACTACAAGGTCATCAAAATAATGTTTACGACTACAGGGTATTCCATGTAATTTCGTGGTCGTGAAAAATGTTTAGTCGACTGCTCATTGTGGAGTTAGAGGCAAACAAGAATAACACTTGAGTGTGGTATGTATGCCGGTGATTTAAAACATAAGCATCAAATATATTGGGAAAACGTGCATTAAAATGCTTTGCTGCCCTCATCAGTATTGCAAGTGAATGTTTGTAACATCTTGGAATCTTTAACGGCATTTTAAATTCAGTTTGACCACTGACACTAATCCTCTTGAAAATTTTATTACTTCAATCAGTTTTCATAACTTGATACAAACTCAATTCAAAATTGCATATAAATACTTGTATATCAAACATGGAACTAGTAGGCTACACGGTGTTTACTAGAAGTATTGCAGTAATGTTGCGAACCAATCATATTCAATAATGGTAAAAGTGTTTTTTAACCACTGGCTTCAGTCTACAAAATGTCCAGGAAGAAGATTTGCTTCACTTCATAAGCAGTGGCGTAGATAGACTTTGGTCAAGGGGGGAGATATAACCGGGGGGTTTGGGGGTCCCCCCCAGAAAAATTTTGAAAATTATAACTCTAAAACTAGCTTTTTATGCAATCGAGAGGCATAGTGGAACTCATATTATACGGAGTTATTGATGCAGACACGTGGTCGCCGCGCGCATACCGGAAGCGGGCATTGGCTCGTTCCCCAAAAGAACGAGCTGAACACAGGGGATTGGTTTGTGGTTTCATGTCATAATGATCTTACATTTCCTTTATTCTTTTTTGTATGTATACGTTTTTACTTCATTCTCATAGGCCCGTATTATACACGGACACTCAGCGACCCAGTGGCTGGGTCGCCGAGCGACCCGGACACTCGTTTAACATTGATCAAATGGGAGTGTCCCGCGAGCTATTACACACGGACACAGTTGGCTCGGTCGCAGATCTGCGTCCGAAGTGTGTCCCGGCTAGCGCGAGTCGCAGCCCGGACACACGCGGGACGCAGATCTGCGACCCGGGTAGCAGATCTGCGTCCTGGCAGCTGGGCTGCCAGCGTCTCTAGTCAAAATTAACATTGAATCTTTTGGGAGTGTCCCGCGAGCTATTATACACGGACACACGGTGTCCCTGACACAGACTGCAGCGCATCGTCGTTTTGTTTATATATTTATATTTATGATATATAAATATAGTGGTCGTTTATGATATATTTATATTTATATAAGGATATATAACCTTATATAAATTTAAATGTGACTCTTCATAACTCCTAACTGGTCATGAATTAGGAGTTTTGGTTTGAAAATTTATTATTTGCATTGATCCGAATATAGCTGAATATCTCTGCTCTTACCTTAAAGTTATGACCAGCTTATTTAATGAATACAGGAATCTGCATCAGTCCACTTCACTCCATTCTCTGCTAGCACTGATCACTGAAATATTGTTTCAGCATAGTTACAACAAGTAAATCTCATAGTTTTTTGAGGCCACTAGTATCACCTTCACTCTCACTTTTTCGTTTTGGAGCGAAAAACCTCGTCAGTTTGCAATGTTTTCGACACCGTCGCGTCGCTGCGAATTATGCAAGGTCACAGAACCAACTGACCGAGTTATAAACGCATCCTATACGTCAAAGATAGGATAAAGATCAGATGCGTTAGTTCCGGTGTTGGCCGTTAGAGGGAATATAGGTAGTGGGTGAATCTAGTATTTTTATTGGCTTCTTCAGTTCCAACGAGAAATAATGTAGGCCTGTATAGCCTACAGGTTCACTCATTTTGATAAATATAAATAATTGTTCAAAATAACGTTTTTCTGGCGTATAGGACTAAAAACATTCAGGACAAAATGGGCAACATTATAATTTTTCTGTAAGATGTAATATTATAGGCGGCGAATTTTAATCTAATATCAATTCGGCTGTGAATGGCACGTTTTCAGTTGCTTTCTCAGACTGATTTATCGTTTGCCTTTCATAACAGGGTATTAGCAAATCGGGGACCATCAGTGACTAAGGAACAGAAAATGCGAAATTTTGCTTTGATTCTGTTACTGTAACAGTTCTCTTTCAGTTACGCATTCGCCGCTACCACTAATATTCCAACTGTATTGTATTTTTAAGCCTCTTGTCACCGATCCTGCCGCGTTCGTTTTGCGCGCAATACCTCAAAGATAATATTTTTTGGCAGTTTTTCAATTACTAAATAAATAATAGCAATAATATTTACAAAGATATTTTATTTCTTATTGCGGTAAAAGAATTACTTCCTAGTTAGAAGTCGTAGCCTAACTTTATTTTTTTGAGTATAATTAATTTTTTTACATACTGTAGGGCCAAGGGGGGGGGGATATATCCCCCTTATCCCCCCCCCTGTACCTACGCCACTGTTCATAAGGAAGAACATTGAATACAAGTTGCAACAATAAAAAAATATAATTATATTTAATACTACTTTCAATAATGGTGCACTCACCATATTTTTTCTCCTTTTTTGTGTTCAGGACAAAGTCTATAATTTGCGGCCAGACGCTCTTAAAACGGGATTCGGGGACGTGAGTGAAAGAATCAACCTACGCAAACAATTGAATTGCAAGTCGTTTAAGTGGTATTTGGACAACATTTACCCGGAGCTCGAGGCTGGCACGGCCGACAAACCCAAGACTGACGGTAAACTCGACCAACCTGTCTACCAGCCTTGGCACCTGCGCAAGAGGAACTACATCGGTCAATACCAGGTGTTGCATTTCAGTATGCTGTCAGTCATCTTTTAATTTGGATTTGATTTTTTCATGGACAGTAACGCATAGCGTTAAAAGTAAAAAGAAGTTTCAATTCCCTTATTATAACACTGTTTTTTAATTCCCTGTTAAGCTATTCACTGGTTTCTGGACTAACTTACCATGTTTGTCCAGCAAATAAAAATAAGTTCCATCAGTAAAATCCACTGTTTAATTAGTGATTCCTAATTTTGAAAATGCTAGTTTCAAACGTTTTTGCTAGTTTCTCAAAAATGTAGTATCTGTAAAAATTATGGAGATAATTTTTAATGTGTCTTCAGTATCAACAATAATAGTAATTGACAACAGCTTGATTAATTTATAATTTCTTTAACAACAGTTCATGTATATTAAAAATAAATTGTTATAGAGATAACCGATTTTTTGAAATAACTATTGCATCACCTTTGACATAAGAAAAATTTTAATTTATTATAAAAAATCCAACTAATTTATAATTTTTTTGTAGATTCGACTATCAAATACTACCTTTTGCATCGCAAGTGAAAAAGACGTCAAAACAAAAGGCTCACTTCTCATTCTAAAGTCTTGTGTGAGAGCAAAAAACCAGGTAAGAGTGGTTGAGGGTAGGTTTAAATGCTACTCCTCTATTTAAACTTTTCAGTCAAGTAAATATGTTTTATTTACATAATCTATTATTTGGGCTTTATTGTGGGATGTAAAAGTCTGTTTTTTAAAATTAAAGTTACTTTTATTAACACCCTGGAGGTTGTGTGAGATACAGTAGTATCTTTATGTTTTATTTTTATGTCTCATTATGATTTGGCAGCTTGTTTGACCTTGAGTGGCGAACTTTTCCCATGAAGGGTTGGCATTAATATCAGATTTAAATGCATTAGTATCGGCTTATTATAATCGCGGTCACCAAATAGGACGGGTTAGTGAGTGCGTTGCTGGTGAAACTATTGTTTATTATTTGATGGCTTATTTATCAACATATGATCATGTTAAATAAAAATTTACATGTGAAAGGCTCTGAAAACGTTGAGGCCCTCCACACACCAGAGTGGCATGGCGTAGTATGGCATGGCACCTATATAATTAACATGGGAGATGTATCAAATGGCAGGAAGCTGCACATCTCCAAATCAGCTGATTTTACATACAAATCAATGCTGTTCGACTAATTTTCAGCCATGCCACGCCACACTGGTGTGTGGAGGGCCTAACAAAGTTTTGACAGCTTAACAAAAACATTTCATTCAGCCATTTCAGCTGAGATTTACCAGATGATTTGATGAGTTAACAGTCTTTGCCGTCAGCCCTATTTCGTGCACTCTACTCTAGTGATCGTCACATTTTTGGGTACAAGTCATATTCCATGTGACCAATTATTTACCAGTCTTGATTTTAAACTGTCAGGTAGTTGTAAATACTATTTATAGCATGTGGCCACTAGTCATTCTTTAAATTATAAAACATTGTGTAGGATACATACCATGTATGATTTGCTGTGACTTCTGCTAAGAGATTATCACTCAAAATACATAAATGGGGAAATAATTTGTAGTATAAAAGTTGCAGTTTGGATTGAGTTGTTATTAAATTTATTTGTAAAATTATCTTATATTCCCCTTCTTTCAAGTTTAAGAATTAATAATTGGGTACAGAGCACTTGATACTTGCTTCAGATGTGGTTTGAGACAGACAAGAACGAGCTGGTGTTGGCTCAGCTGTTGTGTATGGACGCGGGCGACCACCGGCCCAAGGTGTCCAAGTGTCACGAGATGGGCGGCTCCCAGGAGTGGCAGCATCGCGGCTCGGTGAGCAACTTCCAAAAAGCTTCAGAGGAATTCACACTTTTTTTCCATACAACCGCACATAAAGTGTCAGTTTAAGCACTGAAAACTAATCTGAAAACAGCTGTTTACTAAAGAATGAATGAAAAAGTACTTTACTGTGCTGATTGTATTGTTACTCTACGCGCTCCAGCTTCCGATTTAGTTTTGATTTGACTGAGCTCGACTAGTTTATAACCTCGAACTGGCACGTACAACTACAGTTTATTTACTGTGTGATGGGATTTACCGTTTGGGAACCCAAAACTGCAGCTGTAAGAAAAATGCTGTACGTATTTTGCTGTAAAATGTATTTCTCGCCAATTAAAGTGTCTTTCTTATAGTAAAAAGTCTTTCACGCTACCAAAATTACCAAGCGACAAGGGCTCAAGTGAGAAAGACTCATTTTTCTATTAATACAGCTCTTCCAATTGCAATTCGATCACTTTCAAACTTTTACAAAACATGGATTGAATAGCCAAAGTGGCAGTCTTTGGGTTAGGTAAAGAGGCAGTTTCCACTATACTATCCAGCCCATCTGAAATCGTTTACTGAATGAGGGTAAAAAAAAGTATAGTCAATCTGCTTCAACAATGTTTTATATTATTTATAAAATTGTATTTACAAGTACAAAAATATACAATTAAATAGCGTTATATTAGCCTACTGTATTTTCAACATAAATAAACATATCATTCAAAATGTAGAAGCTCCCCATCTCCCACGATCCTCAGCTGTGGTGTTCCCTAAAAGACCTGTGTAGCAATAGCAATCCTTCAATTCCTCAAGCTGCGTAACAACAGCTTTACCTCATTGTTTACAGCTTCACCACGCAAAATGATATATTCTCAGGAGGATTCTTGATTGTTGTAGCCGATTGTGGATATTTGAAATTCAAATGAGAATGTTTGTTGCAGGTTGCCAGCCCGATCTACAACTTGGCCGCAGGCACGTGTCTGACAGTCGGGGGACAGCCGCAGCCAAACAGTCCTGTCGTCATGGACCTATGTACAAACAACGGTTTCAACCATTGGGATCTAGTGACTATTGTTAGTTAGTTTTAGGTTATACAATTAATGTTGTAGATATTTATTTTTATACTTTTATTTTATACACATGAAATGTTATTAAAATATTATTGAGTAGTGATGTTTTGATTGAATACCCTCATTGAACTGTCACATTTCATTTTAAAATCATTTGCATCAATGACTTGTAAAATGTTTCTCTTTGCATACAATGAAATCCTTGAAAAAAATTACGTTTGCTGTATTTAGGGTAATTTTTCATACTTTCTTTTTAATTCAGAATTGGTTTCCTGCTGTTTTTATCTGCTCAATATGAAGTAAAACTTTATGAGACAAGGGTTAAAATTTCAAGATGAACTTTGGGCAGGTCTTTCAAGGATGTTTAAAAATCCTTATTACAAACACCTCTGACCCTTATAAAATAGGTATTTCTCTTGAGTCTTGAGGGATAAGGTTTTATATGATTGAGCGAAACATTGTTATAAAAATTGGATATAAATATATTTAGAATTTACAGTTGCAAAATTTTCACTTAATACTTAAATTTTTTATTTCCATTTAAATATGGGTCCTAACAAACCCACTGACCTCTCCCAGCACTCATAACGTCAGTAGATGTGATGGCCGGTAGTCAACAGGTTAAAACCCTCACTACCCACTCTAGCACTATGTATCACAGTAGGTCTGACAGTTGGTAGTCAACCTTGAACATTCCTAACTTAGAAAAAAGTAATTACTATATTTATAGGTAGTGAGGGATGTGGAGAAGCTTGGGTGTTTACATCAAAACCAGATGAATTTGGATTTTCAGAGGAGGGGAAAGGAATAATACTAGACGATCAATTGATTCAACTTAGAATTTCTTGTTTCAATCACCTGTTACATGCTAAACCAAAAACATTTCACCTGTTAATTGATTGTTATTCAAAAAGCAGAACATTATTTTCAATACTGACCTACACTTTGTTTTGGTTTAGCTTCTAAAATCTAACATGAGTTTAATTTTAGTAGTAGCGTAATCACATGGCTTTGTTTACTTCCACATCATTGGTGATTTCCTCCTCTCCTGTGCCGAGATCTCAAACTCAAGTGTCAACATGTTGCTCACCACATACACTAGAATTTAAATTAGGCTAGGATAGTCAAATTAGGATAAATTATACTGTTGCAAATTTATAGTTCTGGACAGCCTTACTGGCGGGTGGCGAAAATTGTAATCTCCCAAAATGTCTCCTAAATAAACACATGTTTTGGTAGACCTGTCAAAACATTGTTTACGTTTCACCTCATTTACACTACAAAAGAATGCCCTGTAATATTTCACAGAGAGATTTCTTACGCAATTAAAATTTCTGGAAAATATTTGCGCAGTGCATCAGCTGGTTTTTTTGTTTTGGCTTTCTTTCATCTTAAATGATTTGTTTACATTTAAGAATGTGTTTCCACACTTTTGTCGTCGTATTTAATGAATTTTGTTGAGCTTGCAAGCATTTAACATTAGTTGCACATGCGGTTGCAGCAAAATATTTTCTTGAGTAATGTACCTTTGCAAGAACAAATGACCATGTAATTTATTACCAAAACATTGCAGATATTAAACTCTAATTACGACAACAGCGCACTCACTCACCCGCCAGTAAGGTTGTCCAGAGCTAGAGCAGCTCTCACTGGTTAAGCATGAAGGGATGGAAGTGAATACAGATAGGCTAAAGTTATAATAATAAATACAGTACTAAAATACCAGAAATTAAACCAACAAATAAGATAACAAATAAAATAATTTTACCTCAAGTGTCCACTTTAACAAACAGGTTTCATAAACTTTGCTTGTACAAATATCCTCGGTACATCAATGCCTTCCTTAACATTAACAGTTCTTCTATGAACGTATGAGTTAGATATTACATTGAACCCAGCATCTTGAAAAAGATCTCCAAGAAACTTGACGGAGAAAAAATATGACCTATAAACAAAATTGTAATAGGTCAAACAATCTAACTGCAAATGTTTTTTTAAATCTTTTAAGTTTTACTGGGCCTTATCAGAGCTGCGAGTTTAGCTTCCAGGTTTATTGATTTATGGCCATCAATAATATGATTTCACACCTAAAAACAGTCAAAGCAATCCTAGGTTTGTTATATATAAATGAATATCGTCATGGTAAGAGCAGGAAAAGTGGAGTGCCTTAAAAAACCATTTATGTGAGATCAACAACAAACTTACCTTCATGAATTCTCTCAACAATTTTTATATCCGTTCCAAAGAGAGCAAGACCTGTTTTCAGACCATAACAATTTTTTTAAATAGAGCTCATTAATAATTTAGCCTGAGGATAAGATTGACCAAGCCTCCACATCGTACTCCTACACATCCACATTTTCATCAATTTTATAAAGGTAATGCTCGTTAACTCGAAATTCATGGGGGCTACTATAGTTTACAATGTCAATTTTCAACTAGCACTCACTCACCCGCCAGTAAGGTTGTCCAGAGCTAGAGCAGCTCTCACTGGTTAAGCATGAAGGGATGGAAGTGAATACAGATAGGCTAAAGTTATAATAATAAATACAGTACTAAAATACCAGAAATTAAACCAACAAATAAGATAACAAATAAAATAATTTTACCTCAAGTGTCCACTTTAACAAACAGGTTTCATAAACTTTGCTTGTACAAATATCCTCGGTACATCAATGCCTTCCTTAACATTAACAGTTCTTCTATGAACGTATGAGTTAGATATTACATTGAACCCAGCATCTTGAAAAAGATCTCCAAGAAACTTGACGGAGAAAAAATATGACCTATAAACAAAATTGTAATAGGTCAAACAATCTAACTGCAAATGTTTTTTTAAATCTTTTAAGTTTTACTGGGCCTTATCAGAGCTGCGAGTTTAGCTTCCAGGTTTATTGATTTATGGCCATCAATAATATGATTTCACACCTAAAAACAGTCAAAGCAATCCTAGGTTTGTTATATATAAATGAATATCGTCATGGTAAGAGCAGGAAAAGTGGAGTGCCTTAAAAAACCATTTATGTGAGATCAACAACAAACTTACCTTCATGAATTCTCTCAACAATTTTTATATCCGTTCCAAAGAGAGCAAGACCTGTTTTCAGACCATAACAATTTTTTTAAATAGAGCTCATTAATAATTTAGCCTGAGGATAAGATTGACCAAGCCTCCACATCGTACTCCAACACATCCACATTTTCATCAATTTTATAAAGGTAATGCTCGTTAACTCGAAATTCATGGGGGCTACTATAGTTTACAATGTCAATTTTCAACTATTTTCATTTATTTTTTAATAAGATAATATCAAATACGTATAATTTTCATTCTTCGACATAATTGGGAATTCAGTCCTTTTCAAAAAGGTGCCCTTTTTAGCTAACTATCTGCAGTCAGCAAATAGTTATGGAGTTTTATAGAAATAATACCACTACAGAAAAAAAGTTAAACAGTGTCTTCCAGGAGGATAAAGTTTAAAGTAAGACATGTAACTGTTATTTTCAATAACATATTTTGTTTACGTGTGAAATTTTGGGTGACGATAGCACTAGGGTTTCATGTTGGCTAGTATCTAAAATACAAAATATCTTAAAAAAAGAGATTTTACTAAAAAGTGTGTTTTTAACCAGAATACAATTTATCAATTTGTCAAAAACAGCAATATTGTTCAAAAATCAAAGGCAAAAACCAGTTAAAATGTAAAGTACCGGTTGTTATATTTGCTCTTAGGCACTGTGAAAATTTTGTCGTGAAAATTTTGTCATGAAAATATGAGTTAGGTTTACTTTTACTTTTTTTTTGTAATTTCATGTATATTATGGCAAGCAACTGATTCGAGAACCTAGCCTAAAACTTGAGTTTCAAACATACCTTGTACCATCTTGCCTCATATAAAAATTCTCTGATATTTTGTGGCCTGGTTTGAAACGAATTTGAGTCATGTCATACAGTCCATAATCCCGAAATAAAACATAACCACCAGGTTTCAAAAGCAAAAACAATGTTCTTGCTATCTTCAGGTAGTTACAGGGATCTATAGCTGATAATACAAATATCAGAGTTATGATATCAACTGAATTTTCTGAAATTTCACTCAGGATGTCTTCAGTTGATATGTCTGTTTGGAAAGCTTTAATTTTATTTTCACAGTATGATTTGTTTTGTTTTACTAAGTCAATAGCTTTACTTGATATATCACATGCATAAATGAAAAAATTATTTTTTTCCTCAAAAAGAGGGAAAATAAAGTTTCCAACTCCGCATCCAACTTCAAGTAAAACACACTTTTCCTTGATTTCTTTGCCGACAAGTTCCTGAAACTCTCTAGTTGTCCAATGCCTATCTTTGAAAAAGCGAGTTTCATTTCGTTTGTAAAACAAATCCCAATGTTTTTTTGACTCGTTTTCCAACTTCTTAGCCATGAAGTCAGAAACAATGCGAGTGTTTTGTTTATCAAGTTTCTCCTTTTCTTCATTTGTAAGCATCTTGTTTTCTGTTGAGCACTCTGAACAATCTGCACAATTAACTGAATCATCCATCTAAAACACATAAAAATTTACAGTTAACTAAATTATATGTACTTGGTAAAATGTACGTATAACTTCCTTAACTTTGTTCATACTGTGATTGCAAGTTATAAATTTGATGAGGTACATAAATTTTGGATCATACTAGATTACTGGTGCAGCCATCTACATTCACCATTCCCAGGGCCGGATTTACCATTTATGGGGCACTAGGGTCACCAGGTGGAACGGATCCTGCCACGAAAAAACTGATGATTTTTTTTCTTTTACTAGGCCTAAATCTCTTGTAGCAATAAAGTACACACAATTTTGGATCACACTAGATTCAAACTGCAGCCTTCAACTACATTTACAATGACATAAACCATTCCCAGGGCCGGATTTACCACTTACGGGCTGGGCTCCTAGTCTTCAGACGGTATCGACCTCGCCACGGAAAAACAGATGACTTTTAATCAGCTAAATCTCATGTGGTGCGGGCCTCTAGATTCCAGTATGCTTTAATCCAGTCCGGAGGATTCCAGTAAAAACACAAAGCCTTGCTGAATGTGTTTAATCCAATCAGCTAATTTCTGGTACTTAAAATGAAATTCATAATCCCTTGTCTTGCGGACATGGGCCTATACAAAACTTTCAAGCGACTAGGGCTCTCTCCTTTACTCTGGCCCTCATAAGTTTTGTTTCCTGCAAACCTTCATATTTAGCTCTTACTGACGACACCTGAATTATTAAAATTTGTTTAGCACTTAAGGAGCTTCTAATCTTAGCGTAGAGACCATCCATAAATTACGTAACACTCCTAGGGGGGAGGGGGACTTTTCAGCAGCGTTATGAACCGTTATGGGGGAGTGTAGGGGCTTGGGGATTAGAGCCAGCATTACTTAACTGCTAAATTTCAAGAATGTATGTCTTATTTTATTCAACATTGATTTTTATTTTTCTCAAAATAAAAATCAAGTTTGTTTAAAAATTGTTTAATTTTACTATTATATTTTCTCATAAGAATGCAAACTTATTGCATTCTTATGAGAAAATTGCATTGTCTCATTGAGATCATTGTTATCTTAGTTATTTGTTAGTTTTTGTGTTATTTATTTGGCTGTATTCATTGATATTTATATTTATTGTTATTTATATTTATTGTTATTTATATATATTGTTATTTATATTTGTTGTTATTTATATTTATCGTTATTTATGTATTTGTTTGTAGATCTTTCGAAGCCTTAGATTATTTGACAGAATGAACCTTGCCACACTGGTGTTCCTGTTATATTTGTAGTCACCTCCTAAGCCACACATTTAGTTAGGCAATTTGTAATTTTGGAATATTATATAATAATACTGGACCTTAGTGATAAGTAGTTTTTTAAGCCTACTTAGTAAGGCCAAATGCTGTGAAATTTTTGGTAAAAATCTAAATAAAAAAATAAAAACGAAACTAAGTTTGAACGAGAGTTATATAAAAATTGGAAAAAAGAATGACTTTTGAATGAACTTGGTTGGACCGGGTTGGATGCCCGGTTCGAACAGAACTTAAAACGCTCATGCCCAATTAACAGAAAACACCAGAACAGAGTCATCCACGGTGCCAATCGTAACAGTGGCTGACCACATAACTACTCCATGGGAGGATGAGTGAAGATTATATTTATTTTTCAATTTCTTTCTTTTTGTGTGCAATGTAATGTGATGTAGTGCTTTCATGAATTCAGATGAAAGACACAATCTGCCTGTAGCTAGCCAAGCAGTTTGACCCCCCTGTCTTGTCATGGCAGCCAACTTCGGCAGCTGAGATCGAACGAGTCGTGGCTAAGGTTAAGAGATCCAACAGCCCGGTTTTTGATGGAATGTCAGCTTCCTGGTTAAAGAAGGTCATTGACCTGCTATCTCAGCTTTTAGCTGCTGTCATAAATGCCTTTCTCAGAAAAGGAGGTTTTCCCCACTTCCTTAAGATAGCCAGAACTGTGCACAACTTTAAGAAGGGATATCGTGGTAGAATTGCTAGCTATAGGACTGTTTCCATTGTCCCAGTTATAGGGAAGGTTATTGAAGCCATAATGTTGACCCAGCTCTGTGAACACCTGGAGCAGAAAAACTTAATCTCGGACTGGTAATATGTCTTCAGAAAGAGCCGGTCTACTACAGGTGCTTAAAACGAGGATATGGAGTTGGTGCTGAGGTGCCTTTGCCCGTTTTAACGATGCCTATCAGCAGAAGAGCCAACCAGCAGAAGAAAGTCCAATAGCAAAAATCTATAGCCTGTTTGCAATGTATGAACACTTCAGCCGCCATATTTACACAATGACGAAAATTACTAATGTAGGCCTACAGGATCATTGTTGTTAGATCAATTTATGGTAAATCTTTAAATGTTCATTTATAAATAAGGTAAACGCCGGCACCCCTAAATACTGACAGCCATAAATTTAATTCAGTATAATATGACTTTGGTAAACAACTTAGTTTTTTTGCAAAACTTACTAGCTGCAGGCTAGACTGACTCCTTTTACATTTAGTCTTATTATTTTGAGTTAAATTTGCAGCTGTCAGTACTAGAAGGGGGGGGGAGGGTGCCTGTGTTTGGGCCGTTTACCTGATAATGCAAGGAGGGTTGTACACACTGCCAATATGTTTTTGGCATTGAACTGTCTTGAATGCTGAACGGTTCTTCAGCTGGCATCATGAAAGCCGGCCTTATCCTCTTTGGCTGATAGGAAGTAAATCCTTAGGCCTATTTATCATGGAGCAAACTCTGCCTCCCTACTCATCAGTCATGGCATGCCTCAAGGTTTGGTCATAGAATCAACGGTTCTCTTCTTGGTCCTAATAAACAACCTCGTACTGCTGAGACACATAAATCACAATCGCGGGTGATACCACCTTATTTAGCCGAGGAAAACTCCTTACCTTGGCACAGGAATCGGTGATGAAAACCTTTGCCTTAGGCCTAGCCAAACATTGGCACCAACAATTACCCTCGAGAGGCAAAGCTATACTGCACTCCCTCAACACACAATTAACACATACCTAACCTTAAATGGTAGTTTTGAGACAATTTATTGTAAAAATTTAAGGCCTGGAAATAAAATCAGGCTGATGGAAATCTATTGCATACCTTTAGGTCGCCTCGAGGATAAAGAACTTTTTAGTTAGTTAATCATGATATAATGTAAATCATTACTGCAAACCGTTATTGTTTCTTCAACTTCGTGTCATGTCGTGTCCTCCGTTTTTTTGTTTCTCAAATTTAAGGTTAGGTGGTTGTTAGACAGACACTGACACACTGATGCCAAGGTTGGCATTACTGTCAAAGCTTTGCCAACGGCTAAAGATGATTTTATCCGAATCCAAAAAGCCCTTCAGGCCGTTGCAGTAGGATTGAAGTTAATTAATTGATAAATCTAGAGACAATGTGCTTCACCATTACTAGGACTATATCAATTTGAAAACTATAACCACTCGCTAAAACAGAAATTTTGGGAATTAAATTCAGATTCTGAGAAATTCCATTGATTACACCAAGAATTTTTAGGTAAAATAATCTTGTTGTTGGCAACGTTTGGTCTAAATCAATCAGGTGATCAGGAAGTCAGCTGGCATCACATTTCCCCATTTATATTTTGTTTCATCATTTCATGTGTTGTCTGATATCTATGTACCTGTGTATTGTGTTTCTGTTTTTGTAAAGATAATTACCAAGTGTTTGAGAAATAAAATCAACACAAAATTTTGTAATCTAAAGTAGCCTATTAAGTGAAATCAAGCAATATTTTTTATAAAATAGTGTTATCTTTCAAAAGAAAAGTTGGATTAAAGAGTGTTTGTTGAATTAGGTGAGTGATTGGCCTAAAGTCGTATTTTTATAACCTTAATGTTTTAAAGATCCAAAATGAAGCAAATGCCATCAACATATCCTGGCCCAATACTTTTTTAACTGTGCAGTAAGAGCCCTATTAAATATCTGGCTCAGCAGCAGTGCTCAGTTTTGTGGATTGTTTTGATGCATGTAATCAAATGGGGATCTGCGGCACCTCCAAGCTGCTCAAGTTTAATTCTGCTGCTGTAATTAAGCGCTGTGTACCAGTGAACACTTAATACAAAAGATCAAATTTAATAGTTGTTTGCATCTTTTTCAAAGTTTTTTCGTGAACCACAGTCCTTAGGCCTGGATACACTGAATTGAATTTCATAAGTACCCATTCACTTTGGTTGCCAAGTTTTTTTCCAACACTTACCTGTGACCTGTTATGATGTATACCCGTGATCGCCTTTTGCATATTGAGAAACACGCGGTCATCTTTTGCAAAGTAAGGCTACTTCCGCTTTTTTGTGCAACCAACTTGTAGGCTGTTTACCCTTTTTACAAAGTAGGCCTACCCGTCTTTTACTTGCAACTATTTAGAATATCCCATAGGCCTTTTAAAGCATTTGGATTACCAAACTTTGTACTATTGGTACTTCACACTAGTATATAGAAACAAGAACTTACAAGGTCAAGTTGGGTAAGTGTATGCCCCAAATCAATCACATAGTACCATTTTGACTGCAGATTAAAAAAACACATGTAGGTGCGATAAAAATCAAATTTGCTATGCTTATTCTTTAGAATGTTTTGAGACAAAATAAGCTCTCTTTTGATTTTTTATTTATCAAAATATCTTTAACGGTTCAGGAGTTTTCGTGAACCTCCGCTCGTCAAAACGGAAAATTCATTTTTATTAGAAATTTGAAAGTTAATGAAAACATTGGATTACACTATTTATTTAGGCTAATTTAATTTTAACGATTATTAGGTCTCAAAGAGCAGAAAAAGAGCTTTATTTTGGGTTTTTGTTTATCAAAATGTATTGAATGACACAGAATGTAGTTGGGACTTTTTTTTTGTAAACCTCCGCTCGGTAAAGTAACTTTTAAAACCTTAATATTACTATAATTGACTTAGACCCTGAATTTTCCTATATTAAATCTTAGAAAATTATTAAGACATCATAATTTATCCAAGATTTACCTTATCTTGCAACTCTAGCATGAGATAACATTTTGCATTATTATCAGATGATATTTTGAGTTTGGGGGGGGGGGGGGGAGGCGCAAACACTTGCCCCATGGGAAAAAGTACACTTGCCCCAACAGTCCTTTAACACAGGGTAAGTGTATGCCCCCCCTTATTTCTCAAAATTGACTTTATAGGGCAATAACAATATTATTTTTGCATTCCTCTTCAAAAATTAAGTAAGATCGCCAATTTTGAAATAATTATCTTTATATTTAGATTTTTAGTAATTTTTTGAATTTTCAGAGCGGCAATTTCGTTTTGGTACGGTACAAGTGTAAAAGTCTTTTTAAACACGTCCAAACTCATATAAATAGTAATAGGAGAATTTTTTAGTGATTATAATTTGAAAGAGGAACTTATCTTTGGCTAAGTTTTCCAGATTTTTGGGTTAATAAACCAATATTTTTATTAGCTGGTAGTCCACTTGCCCCGGGCGTACACTTACCCCACTTGACCTGTGAGCAATAGGATTTTAAACTCACCCTATTTCCCTCCACTCACCCTAACTCATTTGTTTTTCACTTTGATTTTAAATCTTTGCTAATTTTATAATTGTTCTATATGTGTCATAGGATTGAATTTAAAAAAAAATGGATGAAGAGAAGAGGAAGCTTACTATTTTATTTGGAAGTCAAACTGGTACTGCTCAGGAAGTTGCCGAAAGGATTTGGAGGGAAGCAAGAAGGTAAGTAGAAATGTGTGCTTTATTGCAATTGTCATATGCACTGTGAATGAATAAGCACTGCTCAGCTGTTTTTAATTTTTGGTTTAATTTCTGCTGATAAAAAATCTTTTGTTAAAATCAGCTGCCTTTTTTAGCCTTACCTTCTCAAATTTTTTTCCCTGATAAACTTCATACCAACCTCTTTCCAACAAAGTCTAAGTTATTTTAACTGGTTTAGAATTTTCGTAGGAGTCTTCATTAAAAAACCCTATTATATTAAAAAATAATATTGTTATAACAATTTGAATTTGATTTTAGGAATCCACGTCTTGCCTTTATGAGAATAAGAGTAGTAGCCTAGGGCCTAGACCTATGGTGTAAGGCTAGCAACCAATTTAGAATCCAGTTTCAAGGTTTCTGGATTGCAGAATTCAAATTTCATTTATGATTGGGGTTTTTGCAGAAGAAATTCAATAATAACACCATACTGAGACTCACAATTCCAGCGACTTTGTTATAAAAGTTGCAATCTAGTTTTAAAACATTTCAAATATTTTCTCGAGAAAATTAATTATCCATCGAAGAAATCCACAAAATACAAAGAAAATAAAAATACCGTATCAGTCTGACAATAACTTAGACATTGTTTTCTTTAAGGTATTATTGAGGATTTAATCAGACCATAAGTACCTTCTCATTTTTAAACTCCTTAAATTTTGAACTTATGAAAGCACTTTCGATGGTTAAAGTAGTAGAGGCTGAATAGGCTACGTTAAAAAAATAACTAAGAGATACTACAAATTTAGTATGCTGACTTAAAGAATATTATAGAAAATATAATAAAGGTTATTCATTTTTTCTTACAAGAAAAATTATCTGAAAAATAATGTTTTTAATGGTTTCAGCAATTACTTCGTGGGACCAATTAGAGCGATGGATGACTATAATATTTCTCAGCTTATTTTTGAAAATGTTGTGGTTTTTGTTTGCTCCACTACTGGACAAGGGGAACAGCCAGATAATATGAAAAAGTTTTGGAGATTCCTCCTTAAGAAAAATTTACCACCTGATTCATTGGCAAACTTAAGGTAGGTCTTTTAAAATAGGTAATAAGTAATATAATGTATTTTTAAAGCATGGGTGGAAAAACTATTCGTGGCAAGCTTGAAAATTTTGGGTCTTGACATACATAAAAACGGCAGCCTATTTATCTGACATCATTGATGTCACCCATTTAAAATCGTAAGTAGTTACACCCTTGATGTGCCTATACAATCACAAAATGGTATTTTATATCTGTGTACTATGCTTATCCCCGGTTTAAATTTATTTAACCGTCAAAACTTAAAGCCATCTAAGCCTATGTTAAAGTAATAAACCTGTAGACCACAATATTCAGGTGTTTTTCAGCGACTTTGTTCATCATTAACACCCTTTCGAACCATTCTTGTATCTCACTTATCTGAAAACCCTCACTGACACATTCTTTATCCTGTTAAAAGGTTCGGAGTCCTTGGTCTGGGGGATTCTTCGTATGCGAAATTTAACCATGTAGCTAAAAAGTTGTTCCGTCGGTTGGAAGGACTTGGAGGTCGTCCGCTGTGCAAGATCGGACTTGCTGACGACCAACACGACCTCGGCGCGGACGCAGTCGTCGACCCGTGGATCAAGGACCTGTGGAGCACTCTCAACTCCATGTTTCCCCCTCCACCAGGCGTGGCCCTGGGAACTGATGCTTTTCCCCTCTCCAGGTGAGATTACACATCTAGTTGGCAGGTGATGATGTTTGTTGGGATAAATTGTATATCAAAATACAATCTATCCCAACTTGTGTTTTTAAGAGAAATATTTATACATAGGTAAATGTACCAGTATGTAAACCTGTAGTCTGTAATTTTCAAATTTAGTCAGGGGGAGGGGGGATTTCAGCCAAGACCCTCCAAATGTAAAGTACAATTTGCTCACATAAATTGTGTACAAATTTCAAATTTTGATACTCAGGCAAGTAATGATAGAGGTTATACGAAGAAGATTAGCAAAAATATTTAGCACAACTTTGTCAGTTAAAACTTTCAAAAGAATTATCAAAAAAGGGTTTAACAAACTTGATGAGAGAAGTCTTCACATTGTTTCCTTATGTATTGGAGCGATTAGAAGGATTAATAGATTTAAGGAATTTCTACTTTATACAAAGTTACAGGTAATAACTACAAGTATGTTTTAAGAGTAGTAAGTAGTACATTATATTTGGATTTGGATTTTTGTGGACATTTGCCATCACTGATAAGTACAAAACAAGTTTCATGACGTTTCGGGATCTGGAATCTGATCCTGTCTCCAGGAGAAACAAAACCTAGAACATAACAATATTAGTAACACATAGCTAGGATAACCTGGACACAAGACACAGCTAAAATAGAGAACTGTAAAAGCAGTCACAAAAACACGATGCTGAAAAGAAAAACAAGAACACAAAATAACACAGAAATCACAATTATCAAGAATCACCAGTCAGGAGAGAGCTTGCCCACACCCAATCAGAGCTGAGCTGTGACTGGTGGGAGGAGGAGGAAATGGTGGCGGCCATAGCCAACCAAATCACGGTGCGCTACCAGTGGCAACAACCTGAAATAAAGACATATGATATGCAAATTCCGTGTCTTTGTGTTTTTTAGTTAATTTTTAAGCTGATTTTGCCCCTTGGCCTTGCTACGGGTTAACATGTTGTGAGAATTTTGAAGAGAATTGTTAGTAAATACCCTATTTGCTGACACTATTTTCCCTGTATTTCAATTCCTTGTTTAATTTTGGTAGCAATACTGGCCTTATTTCAATTGAGAATTGACTGATTGGTTGGACGGGATCAGATTCCAGATCCCGAAACGTCGTGAAACTTGTTTTTTACTTATTAGTGATGGCAAGTGTCAGCAAGAATCTAAATCAAAATATAAAATCACCATCACCAACTATGGATTTCAAACAAAGAGTACATTATTTTGTTTTCTAGGTGGAATGTTGAAATTGATTCCTCAGAAGGCCCCACTCCTGATAGTAGTATTTGGATGAACTGGGAAGATAATACAACAATAGCTGAAGTTCTGTCAAATAAACGGATTACTGACAGTGGACACTTTCAGGTATCTGGTATGTTTGATTTAATTAAAATAAAATTGGCTTGATTAATTTTTGTCGAAGTTCCTATTGTTAAAATTTTTTACAGAAAATCGTTGGAAAACTCAATGGAAACAATAGCTAGGTGGGTTAATTTTAAGGTAATTTCTTTCCAAGATCATCATAAGATGTTTGATAGTTTAAAAAACTATATAGGCTTTATTAGACTTAATTTTATTTGCATTTATAAACCCTATCAAAAGGATCACTTGCACTTGTTCTTTCCTATTTCAAATGTGAAGCTGGTAATCAGTAGGAAAAATATTACTTTTAGCATTACAGTTTAGACCCCTTTCACACGAGGCGGTTTTGATGCGGCTTCTGCAGTGCAACAAGGAGTCGTATAATTTACTGCCAATAGTCCAAACGTAAAGGGAACCAAATTTTACAATCTACTGCCTCATAATATTAAATCTCTTACCGGAAATAGTTTTAAAAATAAATTGAAAGACTGGGTTATATATGTTGCACCTTATCATTTTAATGACATAAAATAATTTCTTGATTTATTTCTCTTAAGCTACATAGGTCTTTTTCCTTATTTATTAGTTTCAGTTAACCGCAATTTCAATTAAAAAAAAAAGATGAGTTTTTGCTCTTAGTTGTCGAAACAAATTTTTGTAAATTAGCAATGTAGCCTAGTTATTTTTTGCCTCCTAAATATCCTGTAGGCTGTAGAGTCTATTATTTGACTATGTATATGATACATTTTAGGCCTATATTATGTAATTGTATGACAAATTGCAAAATACTTGTAATTTACAGACCATGTCTTTGCTATTGTTGTAAATAGTTTCTGGACAATAAAGAATTTGAATTTATAATTGTATGTAGCCTTATAGGTGCTTTCACACAACGGGGTAGCGTGCCGCAACTTTATTTTTTATTTTTTGCCGTGTGGCCACTTCATGACTGATCGCAACTCATTTATTTAAAGCTAAATCCAACAGTTTATGCTTTCAACATGCGGTGTGGAGCTATGTGGCACATAGCTGCATAAAAAAGAGCACTGAAAAGTCAACAGCCGGATGGCAGTGGGTTGTGCAACTCCTTGTTGCACAACACAGCCGCATAAAAACCGCATTGAGTGAAAGAGGCCTTATGTTTTAATAATTTTTATATAGTTTTACTAACAATAGGTATTCTTTCTGTTTCTGTGACATCTGTCATGGCTTTTATGTTTCCTTATTAATTTAGGATGTCATTAACTGAAAAGTGACTGTTTGTACGTGTAATTTATGTTAACTTGTTAGAAATTTCATTTTCAAATATCCTCTTTGTCCTCTTCTGAAAGGTTAAATACAGCAATTTCCTCTGTTGACATGTTTTCTTTAAATCATGACTGCCACACAAAACTGCCATTTTTTGTGCGAGGGTATCTATAGTTGACAACAATTTTATGTCATAGATTTTTAAAGGCATAATCAAATTTTACAGGACGTAAGGCACGTCAGGCTGAAGAGCGGTGAGGCGTACTCGCCGGGAGACGTGGTGCTGCTGCGGCCGAGGAACTCGCCCGAGGCTGTGGATCAGCTGCTGGAGCTGCTGGCGGCGCGAGGGCTGGGTCCCGCGGCCAGACTGCGGGTGGTGGCGAGGGACGAGGACATGCCGGTGCCGCCGCCGATACAGGGGCCGGTGACTCTGCGGCAGTGCGCCGAGCAGTACTGGGACCTCAGCGTGAGTCCTCCTTCTTTCCTTAAAAGACTATTACAACCGTGCGTAAAATTCCAGTTCAAAAACTGAAAACCATTCATAAAACAGGTGTTGACTGAGGAACAAGTCATAAAGCTTTATCGCTCGCCAGCTGTTCACTTTATCGCTCGGCAGCTGATTGCATTGTTCTACACGCTCCAGCCAGTCGCAGTCATTGGCTCCAGCTCTTCCGCTTCCTTTTGATTCAACTGAGCTGAACTTTGCTTATAACCTCAAAATCATAATGGTGCATTGAACTACAATGGATACGAGTAACTGTGATTGTATTTATCGTTTAGGAATTCAAAATGCAGTTGTTGGAAAAATGTTGCACGTATTTCTTATGTAAGGTACCTTTCTCGCTTTCGCTAAAATCACCACACAACGTGTAGCGTAATCATTAAGCTCATGTTGAGGCAGGCCCACTTTATGCTCTTAGTATAAAAATAACTATTTTAGGTGGGGTATTGGAATTTTGATTAATATTTGTTTGGGTAACTCATCACCTCTAATGGTGTTAGTCCTTATGGTGAAGATTTTGTTGGTAAAATCCTCTTTTCAACTTTAAAAAGACATAGCAAGTGCACACAAATGAAGACACATAAAAGAGTCACAAAAATATAACCTGATATTTCAAGAAATCACAAAAAGTTTTTGGTTATCGTCCGTGATAAAGGGCTGTGAACCATGAGTCTATTTTGACCTATTGTAATAGGGCAAAAAGGTTGTATGGCAATCTTAAGACAACAAGGTGACATGGAGTTGGTTATTCCTTTACCTATGCTGAAACTGCAGAAAACTCAAAACCTGCCCTGCATTGTGTCATTTAGGCTCTTCACTTTTCAAACTAAAATTTAATTTAATACACCATCAAAGAGATAATGAGTTATAGAGTGTGAATGTTTTTTAGAAAATCAGTAATATTGTTGAGTCCAGAAGATATTTTGCTGCAAAGTTATCAAACTTTGATGCAATGTAGCTTATGAAGTGCGTGAACATTAACACGCTTTAAAAAGCAATTAACACTCTGCAACTCTTTATCCCTACAATGGCTTATTAAATTAAATTTTTTTGAAATCTGGAGACACACTGCATGAACCCTTGAGTGGCAGAAAGTGGAAGAATTCATCATGGGCTCGATTGGAGCCACAGTTCCCTGCTGATGGCGCAGAAACACAACACAGGCTCTAAACTTTGTTTCTTATCCATCATGAAACATTTTATGTTCATGAAATGAGATCTATTCTGGATGGACTGAAAATGCACTATAAGTATGACTTTGTTTTGGGAGTACTGACTTTTTCAACTAAAAAGAGACAATAAATAGTTTTTTTAATTGTTTGGTGTACAAGATATCATAGTGGAAAACCATATAGGTAACATATTTTTACAGTTTGTCTCAGCATTTATGAAAAACAAAATTAAGAGTTGTCCATTTTAGTTTATATGGTCATTTTGAGTTGTTTTCAATTCTACATGATTCGTTATTGAGATAATTTTAAAGACCATCGAAAATAAAGCCCAAGAAATTAAAACTGCAACATTAACATTCTAAACGTCTAGTCTAAATGTTATCGAAACATTCTCTAATCTCCGAAATTTCCTTAGGCCGTTCCGAAGAGGTACACATTCCAGCTGTTGCGTCAGTTCACCACATCTGAGCTGGAGCGGGAGAAGCTAGAGGAGCTGACGAGCGCGGAGGGACAGGAGGACCTGTACAAGTACTGCAACCGACCGCGGCGCTCCGTGCTCGAGGTGCTGCTAGACTTCCCCAACGCTGCCGCCGCGCTTCCGCTGTCCTACTTGTTCGACGTCTTGCACCCGATAAGACAAAGGGCGTTCTCCATCGCTTCCTCTCCTAAAGTAAATACCTCAAATACCTTTTTAGGTCCGGTACACAGCACTGGCTGCATATTTTAATCGGAATATGAGTGTAGGATGATTGTGGTACGATCTTGTAGTCTTGTTACTGACAAAGGCCGACATGTTCCTTAGACAGGACTGTTAATTAGTAGCCCAACAGCCAGTGGCAAATGAGGGACCTACAGTTTAAAGTGAAATCTGAACCACAATGTAATAATAATTGTAATATCTAAACCTTCGGTCACAACATTAGGCGGGTGGCAAAAAATCTAATCTCCAACTGTGTAAATAACTTTATAGAGACAGCTCCGCTCCTCTTCATATGTAAGTAGTTGAACACAATTCAAACAGATAGTAGCACATTCATTACTACCGGAATAGGGCCCCATTGACGTCACGAGTTCTGGGTCAGTCTTGTGGAAGTCAGACAACCTTTGTGACACATATTGTTTTACACACCTTGTGTTCATATATTGCAATGATCAGCTGATTTGTTGAGAACATAACAAGGAGCATAGCTGTCTATAAAGTCAAATCAGTAAATTATCAAATAAACATATTTTAAATGCCAACAGCCCACTCAGTCCCCAGCTAATGGTGTGACCAAAGGTATTGGTAATAAGTTTTACTCTTTTAGGATTAATTTGTGTTCGTGATGTTTTGGAGGTTTTTGAAGAAGGGATGAAAAAGACTGGGTTTGAATCAAAGTACTATCTTCCTCGTTGTGAATAATATCTGTGTCGACACAACAATATCATCTGGTTCCAGGCCCCAATAACCTTTTGTTTTTAGAAATAGGGAAAATTATTAACTTTACTTTCCAAAATTATGGACTTGTATTCTCCTTACTAAACTTAATATTGTACCATGCTCAGGTTAGTAGTCTATGTGGGAGAAGCAAACTTCCAGGTTCAGTGCAAAGTTTGAGAGGAGCTGCCAACCACCTTAGAAACATTTTCTGTCTGCTCTTAAATAAATGTATTCAGAAACTAAATCCCTTCAAAAATAGTCTGTATGAATAATAACTTGCTTTTGTAAAAAAAGTTTATAGTACTAGTTTGACTTTTAAAATTAATTCAACCAAACATTGACTTAGTTACTACTTTTTCTTTAGGCCCATGAAGGTGAAATACACATTCTCGTCGCAGTGGTGAAGTACAAAACAATCCTAGTCAAGCCGAGACTTGGACTGTGCTCTAACTGGCTAGCCGCATGCCCTGAGTTGGGCAAAGTGCCTATCTCTGTGAAGAAAGGGTCCTTCAAATTTCCAGTCGATGAGGTTTGTAAACTACCGTTTGTCCTATTGTTCCACAAAGTTCTCTGATAAAAAAATTCATCAGTTTAGTTTTAAAATAGTTTAATTTAGAAACCTGTTTCTAGAATTTACAAACCTGCCAGATGTAAATACCATGGGTCATTTTAAACAAATTTTCGACAACATTCACTGAACAAATACTTAAATTGATTATGTATATATTTTAATTCAAATCATCCAGGAGTTAATTTTTAGCATTGCAGCATTTCTGGGTTCACCCAGTGACACCAATTTGTTCCACAGCAGCTAGGTAGATACAAACTGTGGTTTTGTTTTGAATGACACTCATATCTTTAGTGAGGCTTCACAACAAATTGTTGCATTTAATGATGACCATCTAGGCTAAATGTTCATTACATTAGGGCTTTACGACTCCTATAGAAAAAAAACATCTACCATGATATTTTGTGTTGTACGTTCCTGTTCATTAATTGGTGAGGATTTTAACTAACGACGCAAACCATTCAGTACAAATGTAAACCTGTGATGAAATAAACCAGAAATTAGATTTCAATGTATTGCATAACTTACAAGAGTGGTCAACAATTAGTTTTTGTCTATTTATAAATTTTGCTCTGTTCTTATTTTATTGTTCTAGCCAGGAATATTAGGGGGCGGCAAAAGCGTAACGTCCCCTAATTGTCCACCAAACCTTATGTCTGTTGAACATAAGAGGTTGTAAACATTTTCTAGCCTAAATGAGTCCTCAAAACATAAAAGTTTTGCTGCAATATTACGCCAAAAAGTTGTCTTGCACAGTAAAAAACATAATTTGAGTATTGCCTCCAGCGATGGGAGTATAACCTTTTTGCTTTTCACTTGGTCCTGCGCCAAGCTGTGTGGGACCTTTTGCCATTTAGTTTACTGAAAGTTTTACACAGAATGTTATATTTAGAATTGCTTGCTTACGAGGGAGCAGCTTGTATTTACCAATCTACATCATCAAAATGGCCCTTAACTTGAATATATCATTATATGTCCTACAAATTATGAATGTTATTGCTAATTTTAATTACCTACTGATATAGCTGGCCAGATTTAAAGTAGCAACACTGACACACTAAATAGAAAAATGAAGAGTATTCTGGATTGATCTGACGATCACCTGACGGAGCGTTCTGCTGCAGTCAGTGCCGCTGCTGATGGTGGGGCCGGGGACGGGAGTGGCTCCGTTCCGCAGCTTCGTACAAGAGCGCGCGGCCGCGGGCCGGGCCGACGCGCGCACGCTGCTGCTGGTGTTCGGCAGCCGCAACAAGGCCGCGGACTTCCACTGCGGCGAGGAGTGGGAGCGACTGGCGGCCGAGGGGCGACTCACGCTGCTCACCGCGTTCAGCCGGGACCAGCCGCACAAGATGTGAGTGGAGCGGGCGGGCATTGTGAATTGCAATTTAAAAAATTTAGACGAGTGTTTAAAAGGAAGTAAAAATGGATTTGATCAAAAATATTATATCAGAATTAATAGATATATGGAGCAAGAGAGGGAAGGTAATTCATAAATTTAACATTCGCCAACATCAGGCCAACCCCACAAAGGTATGCGAAAACATATGGGAATTCTGAAATATATGAAAGTTACATAGTCTTAATTGTCACCATCTAGCAGACAATCAGTACACTTTTAGAACAAGATAAATACAACAAACAAACCAAACGGAAACAATGTTGTGACAAAAAAACCCAATTGCTCCGGCCTATGATATGCCCGGCAAAATCATGCAAACTACAATCGTTGGTTTTCATTTATTTACATGAGGGACATTCATGTCGTTGGAAAAAGGTAAGTAACTTTCCCTCTCTTTCTCCTGGTTCATAGTTGGATTAATTCTTCTGTAACTTTCTTTTTTTATTTGAATCCGTCCAATTTTTTACTAGCTATTTTTATTCTCATTATTTAATGGTGTGAGAACTTAAGTCAAGAAGAGCTATAAATCAGTGTTGGCGTGAGACCTTCAGACAAGAGCTATAACTCAGTAATACACAGCTGTTCATAAGGCTCCAATGATATCCAGGTATTCAACAGCGCGGCGGTTTACCTCATATAAGTCAACCAGTCCTGAATTTTCAGGACCCAGTTTATTTACTAATAACCTTAACAGTGGACGCAGGAATTGGAAACCACTCAATACACAGCTTTCCGTAACAATAACAGTTAATAATACCTATATTATGTTATGTCTGTTATCACAATCCACAATCAGTTATAAACTAATTTCAGTGGTTAATTAAAATATAATTTTCAATTGACTTAATGGATTTAGTTTTCCATTTCGTTTTGCCAAAGCTTTTAAAACTGTTTGGCAATTTTGTTACAGATACGTTCAACACGTGATAGAGCGAGAGAGCCGGCTGGTGTACAGCTGGTTGCAGCGTGGTTGCTGGGTCTTTGTCGCCGGCAGTGCCAACAACATGCCCGCCGCAGTCCGCGCGGCTCTGGTCTCCTGCGTGAAGAAAGAAGGTGGACTCAATGCGGATCAAGCGGAGGAGTTTATTCTCAATATGGAGAATAAGGGTTTCTATCAAATGGAAACCTGGTCGTAAATTATGTACAAGTTAGAACTCGCAATAAAATTTTTTTTATTTTGTTGGTTGTGCTTTTTTTATTGCAACCGTTACTGGTGCCTGAGACTCGATTAGAAAAAAAATACTATAACACTTTTACTTTGTCATGTGTAAACGATTACTTGCGACATTTAGCTGCCTAGAGTGCGGCAGCTAATTGAGGATCATTCCCTGGGTGAGTTTTGTGTACACCCCCGAATACATCATTTTTCAGAGGATAAAATTTTATTGTTAACTCAATATGAGTAACCGGGAACTCGGGCCGCACTGTGGTTATTTATGTAACATTAAATTTAGTTTAGTTTGTTATTACTCTATAACACAAAATATACACATTTCATAGGTACTTTTGTCATATAGATTTGCTATATTAGCACTTCTTATATAATTTACTGTTGAATTAGTAGTCAGTTTTGCAATTAGTCAGCTTTTTGGTCATGTTCAAACAAATGCAGTTATTCGTTTTTCCATTTTTTCTTCATGGGATAACATTAGTAACGAATCCTAAGCTACGATATGATAAAAAAGGTACAGGTCGCGCATTATATCTCCGGCTATGACAGAGTCAGCTGATTGCAAGGCGCGGGGGGGAGAGGGGCTTTTCTGAAAACATTGTTCTACAGCCCCGCTGAGTGTCAAACGCAGTGTTTACCAAAATCATAAGTTTCAAATATCAAATGATACGGTTAGTAGCGTAGTGGTCATAGCCGGAGATATAATGCGTGAACTGTATTCTTAGTTTCGACAACTACAGTGCTCTATCTTTACCCTCAGCTAATATATCGCGTGGGAAATGTTGACTTTGCCATGAGTAATCGATTACTCTTACGCGCACAGGTCATAACTGACGACGAAGAACCCGTTACTTGTGACGCACTGGAATAAAGATCTGGATCAAATTATATCTCAGTGAAGGTGACAACAAATAAATACCGACAATTTTTTCCTCTGGAGACTAAATGAATCAATCACAGGGATAACAGCAAAAATCTTTTAGGAACTGTTTCCTAATCATCACTAAACTACATAAATTTTCAAAATTCAATAAGAACAAATACGTATTGTGACTAGCTATTTATTTTATAAACTCTTAAACAAATTTATAAAATACTACGACTATTTTTACATAATACTAATATAAATTTATACAACATGCATACAAGGCCTTACAGTTGAGGTAAAATTGATTGATACAGATAACATTTTAAAAGTGAATTCTTACAATAAAACATGGTACCTGAATTAAAATCTTGTATTACTCAAATTTTACAACAGCGAAGCAATGTCAAGTAAACATTTATGTACATAAAATTAAATAAGTTCTTGTCCGTTGATTAAAAATTTTTTGACGTGAGACAGATAAATAATAAATAAAGTCAACATTATTGTAGATAACAATTTAAGCTACACCTAATATTAAGTTAAAATATAAAGTACAAAAGCAAAATTAAAAAAAATTGTAATCAGCGTTTAGTGTTTTAAGACAATGTCTGGAAGAACAATATTATAAAGAAACAATTGTAACAGACTAGGCAATTTTAATGGGACTGATAACTATGGAAGAATAAAATGTTTAGGCCAATCCCTCACCAACCTTTTTTCTATATAGTTCAATGTAAAACTCCCCTTTACTTAGATTTACAACAGTACATTGGTGCAAATAGTAAAGGAAAATTAAATAATCAAATAAGAGGTACTACAACTAGCATAGCAAAATTGTGAATGTACATGTAGAAAGAGAAATGCTGTTATCAGATATGTGAGCAGATGATTGGTTCTTATAAAAACTATTGCTAAAAGTGAAAAAGACAGGATTCAAAACTTTAATACACTAAAAGATATTTTTAAATATTTGTACAAGAATGAATGTTGTCAACTTTTTCATATGACACCCATTTGGATTTTTCGATGGTAACTAAATCTTTTGTAGGATTGGGTTATTAACTAAATATTTGAACAAAACCACTAAAATTCTTAAGATGACAATTAGTTTGTTCTCAAAAGTCAAGATCCCAAAACGAATTTTTTGTTGTTTGTTACAACCAAAACTTTAAAATATTTGATAATCCTACGTCGAACTCTATAAAACTTAAATTTTAGATTATTCTCTAAGTTATGTACTAAATGGAAATTCAGTATGTCTGAGACACTGAGAAATGAATGAAACTTAAAAATGAGTCTTAAAATACTGTCTTTCACGATCTGCCACAAGTTGGAAGATTCACAACGAAGAAGACATTGAGCTCTATCAGTGTGGCGAGCACCAGAAACAATCCATACATCATGAGGCAAGCGTATCCCACCTGAAACATATGGATGAAACAATAAACCCTCCATCTCTCAAATCAGGAAAGTTAAAAAATATATCATCTGAGTAATTGTAAATCAGGAAAGAATTGAAAAAATCAGATCATCTATATTAATGTAGCTAGCAGATTTCCGATCCAGATAACCAAAATTCTGGATAATCTGTAGAGCATATTATGAAAAATAGCGATCACAGAACAATCGTTTCCAATATTTCTGCCACCGCCATGTGCTGAATGATCTCATATCTGTATTGAGGCATACAAATCTCGTATGTTGCGCAGAAAACAAGTCTCACCCTCATGTATCACGATAAAGCTTAGCAGTTTTGAGATTTGACTTTCGAATTTAAAAGATTTGACCTTTTCTGATCATCCGGGTTCAAGCTATCACATGACAGTCATAGTGATAATTTACATGTCATTTCAGTTGAAATTGAGATTTTGATCTGAGGTGTGCTATATGGTCATGTATCAACTGTGTACTAAACTAAACGTCATCTAAACGTGATCTTTGTTAATGTTTTTAACATAAAAGAGGAAAACATAAAAAAAACTTTCGGTGAAATTACTAATTTTATCAAAGAAAAGCCATGAAAAAAATACTTTTAACTAAATCGTAAACCTGAATACAAGATTTATCCAAAGCCAATCAATCATTACAGGTAAAATCAATAAATCACCGGCGCTTTAATTTTTTCCACTTCATAAGTATTAAAAAAAATTATTTTGTCCGTTCATTGTGTTATTTTTTGTTTATGTCCACATTTATCAACAGTATGACAGATTTATTAAAAACAGGAAGAAGAAACATGTGTCCTTCTATATTCAAGTGTAAAAGAAGCAAAACTGGTGTCTACACAATCTCCATTCAACATGCAACAGGATGTTATGTATTTTTATATGACTGTTAGTTAGGGAATTTACTGAACTTTTTAAGAGGAAGAAAGTTGACAGCAATGATTTCCCACTTTTTGAAGCATTAAGGCGAGTTTTCCTAACGATGTTTAATAAACTGTCGTGGACTGCTGGAAACACCCGGCAAGTAAAATAAGCGAATCCATCACATACCATCCATCAAATAATGATGATCCATCACATAATAAATGCAATGTCATTGTAGTATTTTCCTAAAGAGCAGAATCCGAGTTCTGCCGCCTTCATTCCCATGACGGACTTGGCCCACCGATTTGGAGGAGTCTAGTACATCATCCGCTGCGTCTTGGTGTCAGTTATAGTTGTGAAAGGTTGGTTGTTGGTGGTTATTTTGTGGAATATATTTAATTATTTCAAGATTACAATGATGACAATCGTTTATTTTCATTTGTTTTAATTCATATTCAAAACTTTAGCGATAATATATAATTACTGTGCCTGTTAGAATACACCTTTTGAAGTTTACCTGGGGCCCAATTTTTGAAACCGGTAAGAAGTACATATACCCTCCATCAATTTCCCTTAGTTGGCACAAAATCAATGCTGGACAAGGTTTCCTCTTTAAGGAAATGCTCTTTTATTATTTAATCAAATTTTTTTTGCGACTGATAAATAACTGTGGCAAAGAATAAATCAACTGCGCAATAAGTCAATTCCACTGTGGAGAAAATCACACAACACAATAGAACCCGTCGGTTGTTCGACGTTGGCGTTTTTTGCTGTCCGCAACAGTTTCCCATTGCTAGGAAAACATGCCTTCACTAAGTTTGTACAAAAACCTAACCAACAATAACGCATCTACCCACCTTTCGGTCGAGCTTGAATCTGTTGATGGCGAAGGCGCAGTAGAGCAGCAGCAGGGTGGAGAGGAGGGAGATGGCGCTGTACTCGAGGCCGCGGGAGTTGATGCGGACGAAGTGGTGGCCGGCGGAGGTGGGGAGGAAGGACGCCTTGATCAGCCACGGCAGCCCCAGACACAGCAGGATGTCGAACGTGTTCGAGCCGAGGGAGTTGCTGATGCCCATCGACCCGTGACCTGTCGACCGACCAAAATGTATTTATTATAATGTGCATGGTGTTATATTACCAACAGTTGTAATCGCTTTAAAGTATCTTTGAGTGTGACCGATGGTACGCTCATCAAGCTTTGTTCTGTGATAAGATTGGTGTTGTCATAACTCCACAGACCATTGTTGGAGGTATCACCTTTCGGGGACAGAACAACTGGAACTGCACTAAGGGCATTTTGTCCAGATTATTCTTCAAGCGAAAAAAGGTCACTCTTTTCCAGCCTGTATCCCCATTTATTCCCACATAGGAAAGTCCTAGTAGCATAAAACACAAAGCCTAGCCTGAAGTAATGAGTAAAACAGTACCAGGCTAGTCTCCTCGATGTTGAAGGGGGTGGTTAGTCAATAGCAGGAGGGACATTGAACCAACAGGAGTCCGGCACTTTTGAGAGGACAATGAGCATCTCTGTTTGCTTAAATGCATTGCACCTCCTCTCCCAAAAGTAAAAGAATATCATCTTTGTTATCCAATTATACTTTCCCATTGTACTTTTGTAACATTCATAAAATTAGAGTTAGAAAATATCACCTCTTGGTTCACCTTAGAATATTAATTCTCATTTTACTATATCTGCAGAATTTTCTTTAACCTTTTCTATCCAGCTTAATCTAATGGCATACCAATGACTGGTGCATGCTTCCCTTAATCAGTAAATACTACTAATAATTCAGTCTGTCAGTTTTTTGCGAGCAATAATCAACTATCAATGTAATTTGTAACCTCAACCAACCATAAAGTATTTGTGGGATAAACTATACGGCAATGTGTGTTTTCATTACTCTACACACGAAAGTACACTTTCTAAATGTAAAATGAGCTAAGAAAATAGGTTATTCCTGCTAATGCACGGCAAAATTACATAACGTTAACTTTCTGTGCATTATGTGGTGGACGGAAAGTAACCGTTATGGGATTTTGCGGTGCAGACCGATCAGCTGTTGCATTACTCTACCTCTCGCTACTGCACGGCAAAATTACGTAACGTTAACTTTCTGTGCGTATGTGGTGGACGGAAAGTAACCGTTATGGGATTTTGCGGTGCAGACCGATCAGCTGTTGCATTACTGTACCTTGACATAAGCATGGAAACTCAGCGTTATGAGTTCGGTTTTTTTACTAAGTTGAATAAACAAAAATATTCATGTTGTTTACAGTAGGCCTAAAATCCAGATTTCAGTCGGCAAGGCCATCTTGCTACAGACTGGAAAATATAGGCTTAAGTTGGAAATTCATTGTTGGTGATGGTGATTTTATATTTTGATTAGGATTTTTACGGACATTTGCCATCACTGATTAGTAAAAAACAAGTTTCACGACGTTTCGGTATCTGGAATCTGATCCCGTCAATAGCAATCCCGTCTGCTCTGATTGGGTGTGGACGTGCTCTCTCCTGTCTGGTGATTCTTGATACTCGTGATTCATGTGTTATTTTGTGTTATTGTTTTTCTTTTCAGCTTAGTGTTTTTGTGACTGATTTTACAGTTCTCTGTTTTAGCTGTGTTTTTGTCCAGGTTTTGCTGGCTATGTGTTAATAATCTCGTTATGTTCTAGGTTTTCTTCCGCCTGAAGACGGGATCAGATTCCAGATCCCGAAACGTCGTGAAACTTGTTTTTTACTAATCAGTGATGGCAAATGTCCGCAAAAATCCTAATCAAAATATAGGCTTAAGGGCGAGAAAATCTTCTACATGGGCAAGAAAAAACTAGGTACATCAGCAGGGAAAGCCCAAAAGAGACTAGGACAGAGCCAATGTTTTTGTACTAGAAGCTTTGTTCTCTAACTAGCATCTTTTTTCTCTTCATGGGCTACAGTAATGAATCTTCATCTCTTACAAACAACGCTGACAGCTCACCCTGTTTGGCGACGATGACACTGGACACTGCCTCGGGAACGCTCGTGCCCGCAGCCAGGAAAGTGATCCCCATCACCGAGTCTGGGATCTTCAGAGTGTCGCCTGGAAGAGAGAAAAGACTAATTGAGAAGAAAATGAAAATGTGTTAATTTATTATCGTATGTGAGTGCAGTACAAGTGTAAATATATCGTAAGTGTAGTAAGATGTCTTTTATTTATATCCACAATCTTTAATTAAGTGGTGTGTTTAGGCAGTTTTTATGATCTAAAAAACTATTGAGAAAGGTGGGAGTAGTTGAAATTAGGAATACAATGTCTAAGAAATTTAGGCTTTGGGGACTATTGTTCGGGTATTTTTTGTTGACAAAATAAATATTTTTTATAAAACAAGTTTATTGTATTCATTTGTTATCTAAAGCAGTTCCAGAAACATTGTTAACAGATATTAAAGAGCAGAAAGTAATCATGTTTAGGCTATATTATAAAGTTTTTAATTCAAACTAAAACAGAAACCAAAGAAAGGAAATACTTGCCTACAACAGTGATCATCCAGGCAACAACGTAAGAAAGTCCACCAATCCAGATAATGCACATGAGGAATGTAAAGGGGAACCACTTCTTGAAACGAGGATGTTCACAGTCTGGGATGGTAATGAGGAAGACGGCGTGAATAGGCAGAACTAAAACCCAGGACAGCTTTCTCAACCAGCTCTTGCCGTAGGGGAAACTCAAAATACCCCAAGCTGCAACAATTAAGTATTATTTTTTGTGGAATAGTTAAAAGCAGTGTTTGAAAAATACCAGTTATCCCCCAAATTTCAATGTATAAGAATTTTTACTTACAGCAACAGTAGATTTTTTATTTTATGCCATGACATGAAATTGAAATTTTGACTTTTTTTGGCCATCCTTGGCGGCACTGCTAAATGTTCAGATGGACAAGGGCGTTCACTCATAAAAAAGATAGTAGTTACCAAAGAAAAATAACAAATTATTGTAAATGACAACAGTCACCATAATCCAAATGATACTAGAACTTGAGAATGATATAATATTTTACTTCATAATCTATGACTTGTACTGATCAATGGGAAACACTTTACAGCTTACCCCCCGTTTCAGTAGGCGGCGAGTCCACAGGTGGAGGGGGGTTGGGCGGCCGCACGACATTGCCGTTCTGCTGCGGAGAGTTGGTGTTCGTGTCAGGGCCAGGGACCGCCAACTGCACATCAGCTACCTCTGGCAACATCGACACTGTTACCAACTGATTCGTGACAAAGAAACCGGTCTACAATATTGTTACCTCAACAAAAACCAACTCAGATTATCCATTTCAACGGTGATCCAGATAGAAAAAAAACCAGGATAGTCTCAAGTCACTATAAACATTACATCAAATGCGACATAAAAACTAGTACCTGTTATATTGTTCCCAGAAATCTCTTTTGAAAATCATACAATATATCGGTTGAGCAAATTTTGCAAGAGTTAGACATTTTCTTTTACTTCTTTCAATTCAATTAATTTAATCTGAGGAAGTACAAAACGCAGCCTTTGCTAGATAAAGCAGGACTTCCTGGAGAAGTCAAAAAAGTATTCAATTACTCAAAAAGTACAAAGTTCACTTGTAACATCCTGTTACAGTGGAACCTCTGTTAACCGTCATCCTTGAGACCAAGAGTGTGATAGTTAAGAGAATAGATGAATAACAGAAATTTCATTATAAACCTGCACAATAAGTATAGATTTAAAAGGTTTTGGAAGAAATTATACCCTTTATCAGTGGATAATACATATTTCTCATTGAATTACATACACAAAAACAGAACTGCTATGCTGTAAGTTGTACTTGTTGAATGTTTTTACAGCGCCTATTATGACACATTAAAAGTAGGAGAGGTGACAGATAACAGAGAGTGACGGTTAAAAGAGTGACAGTTGATCGAGGTTTTACTGTATACTTCAAATGACCGATTCTTGTATATAAATATACAAATCCTATCTCAACCCTTCTATTTCCTGTAAAACCGCTCTAACAATTTTGATATAATTTTGCAAGTAAATGTAGTTTTGATTTTTAAGTTCATCTACTTAGTTGAATTTGCTGAAGAAAAGCAAATTTTTAGAAAAATTAAATTTATAAATAAATATTTTAAAATAGGTTTATATAAGTAGTCATGTTGGTTACGGAACAAAAAGTAAACAAAATAATCACACAAGTTAGCCTAATAATACTGAATGAGTAAGTAATGTATTATTAAAAAATTGTTGTTCTCTCCCGAGCAAAGCTAGGTCCCCAAGTACTTTTATATAGAGTAATTTTTAGTACCCAGATTTTATTTTGATAATCTTGTATTGCGGTTGCATCTGACACTTGGAAGGCACTAAAATTGTGTAAAACCGGGCAAAATTGCATTATTAACTGATTAAAAGAAAATTAATGTAACACTGGGCAAATAAGAGTTTACGATCCAGATAATGCAAAGTGTGCTATACAAATAAATTCTGTCACACGTCTGGCCTTTACTTCCAACTGAGTTGTTCATAACAAACAAGCTTTGCTCTTCTTTTCTCAAACACAGTTTTGAACTATTAGGCCTAATCATTTATTTGCTAAAAGATGAAAAATCTATACAAATGAAACAATCTTAAGTTGGCAATATAAAAATTTCCTTAGTATTTAAGTAAAAAAGTAACATGATTTTGAATTGCATGTGAAATTTTAATGTTAGGCAATATCAGTTGAAACAGTTCTATTACTAAAATTCTTGTTACTCACCAACAGAATCTTGAATTTTTTCTTTCTTTTCTTTCTTTGGAGCATGGCCCAAACCTTTCCTTGTGCACTTCTGAAAAGATTTGTCCCAATACATAACTGCAAAAAAGAAAAAGAAAATTCATTAATTTAATGATTACTACAGATGTATAAAAAGGTAACGAGCCCTTCTTTAAATATGAACAAATACAAAATTCGATATTTCTGTTAACTTTTATTCAAATATTTAACCCACTATATATATTTAAATATTTTCTTAAAAACATTTAAAAACTTTTCATCCAAGTCCTTAGAGTAACAACCAAACAATAAACCCTCAATCAGTCGGTGTTTGCAGTAATAATGGTCTGGTTGGAAAAGAGTACCTGGTGGACCGAGCCTTGCTCGGTGTTATTTCATGTTTACCAGTTCATCCAGTTACTATAAAATATCTCAATGTCATAAAATGTATCAATATAAACCTTTTTTATTGCTCCATGGACTCTTCATCCCACCTGCTGTATTTTCCCTTGATAGCTGTAGATTCCAAACAGCTGTTATTATTACTTCATTTGTTTACACTTTCCTTGTTTATTTTCGTTGCTATCACGGCAACCCATAAGGCCAATGTTAAAATTTTACAACTTTAAAATTCGATTTATTACGTTATTAGATTTTCTCTGGCCAAGTAATCTGCGTAAAAGACGTTTTTGAGTCATAAATTACTTATTTCCAGACTTTGAAAGAAATCCTCGGAGCCGTTTTTGAGATAAATGTGCAAGCATACAAGCAAGCATACAAGCAAGCATACAAGCAAGCATACAAGCAAGCACGCACGGCCGGACGATAACATTGCTCATATAAGAGTATAGGATATCTTCTATCAGGCCAAATAAAAAAGTATTCTTCCAAACAGCAGGTGACTTCATGCTTCTTGTATAGTTTTGCCTGAGAGAAGCTTCCAATATCCTTTGGTGTAGCCAACTTAAAAACTCGTTAGTTCTTTAATTTACAAAAATTTTGAGGTTGTGCATGATAAAATAGGAGGTTTTTTTTAACCAAGCAAGTACATAGTACAATATTAATATCTAATTTAAATTCCTGTTAATATTTAATTTATTGTAATTACAAACTAATTAATATTTCACCTGCAATATAGACGGTGTACAGAGCAACAAGAACCATAGCTTCGTACCATTCTACTCTTTCGTCGTGAATGATACAGATGAGGATCATGACCGTAACACCGTAAGCTAAACAATCTCTGGTCAACGGCCACCAATGCAACGGGACAACCTGGAAACAAAAATACATTAAAATAGGACTGCAGCGATCTCAGCTTAGCGATCATCAAAAGTATTCCAAGGGTGAAACAGAAAAGAAAACTCTCAGAAGATGAAATATTAGATTAGCATATAAATGCATCATGCAAAAATATTCTTATATAGGCCTAGTTATTAAAAAACCATAAAAATGGATTAATTAAGAGTTGAAACCTGTTGTAAAATAAATGGACGACATAATTAATTAAACATTACAGAAACATTACATAAATGAAACATTCAGTTAATGTTCCATAAGTCAGTTCAGCTACAAAAGAGAGAAAATAATTAGAAAATTGTGTTGTTCAAATGTAAATGACATTTGGAATATAAAATTCAATTTAGCCCATCAAATAAAATTGAAAAATATATAACAAGAAGAATAAAATAATATGAGAGAATACAAGAAGAACTCCAAATTCAGTAAAGCTCAAAATGGGGAGCTAATGTCTTCACAATATCTGTTTTAAAGTAAAAAAGTTTTTTTTTATATGGCTGACCATATACAATAAAGCTACATCTACATTTCTCTGACCTTCAATAGGTTACTACTCATTATAGACCGGGAGCTGGGAGGTCGAAAATTACGTCATAAGGTGCACATGTAAAAGCTATGCCGTTTTGAAGAGGCATCCTGGGGGGTTTCAAAAATGGGTTTGTTAGCCCTCAATCTGGGGGCTTTCTCCAAGGTGGACAAACTCAAAAATTCGAAAAAAGGTCAAAATTTACGTCATAAGGTGCACGGATTTGACACATACCATGTCGTGGGAAAAGTTGAGGGGATCACAAAAACACCTAGGTGGACAAAAATTTTGGGGGCTTTGACCCAGGTGGACAAACTTGAAAATCCAAAAAAATGCCAAATTTTACGTCATAAGGTGCACAAATATAATATGCGGCATTTCATTCCTCAGGTATTCAGGGACCTAAAACTGCTGAGGTGGACAAAATTTTTGGGGGCTTTACCCAAGGTGGACAAGATTGAAAATTTCATGTTTCGAATTTTGGATTTTTTTAAATGCGTCTGTACCCCATCATATCTAACCGATTTCGTTGAAAATTTTTTTGGGAGGTCTTGGCATGTAACTAAAACAATTTATATCAAAATACCTGAAAAATATATAATTTTTCACTAAAAAGGGCAATTTTTTGGAATTTTTTCAATTTTTTGGGAAAAAGGTTTTTTTACATTCGTAAAAATTATCCGATCTTTATGAAATTCGGCACGGACGTGTAAAGTGATAGAAACCAACATAATCTCGAAAACTAGCTCATTCGGATCATTAGAAGGGGGGTAATAGAGGGTTTTACCTCCCTAAAAATGGGTTTTTTGGAATTTTTACGTTTAAAATTTTAGAAAATCAAATTTTAGTTTACGCCATTGAATTCAGCTTGAAAAAAAACAAACAATTTGGTATGTTTAATCATTGCTCTATGTCCATTCGTTCCCGAGATATTGAGGGTGATAAACTCAGTATGTTGTTCCAATGTTAACCTTATGGGAAATAAATTAAATTGTACATCTCGCTTTTTTCTGAACATAACTCGATAAAACTTGGCATATGGCTTCAACTAGTTAAGGTCTAATTGATTATGGCCTAAAATCCCCAATTTTTGGATTTCCGTGGCAGCAAACCATCATACATTGTTCCCATGTTATTCTTATGGGAAGAAAATAAAATTCTCTATCCTCCTTTTTTTACATATGTTAATAAAAATAAAATTAATCCAATTTTAGTTAACACCATTGAATTCAGCTCAAAAAACCAAACAATTTAGTATCTTAAATCATTGCTCTATGTCCATTGGTTACCGAGATATTATAAGTGGTAAACACAGTACGTTGTCCCGATGTTAACCTTATGGGAAAATAAGTAAAATTCTATATCTTGCTTATTTCTCAACATATCTTAATAAAACTTGGTTCGTGGCTTCATTTAGATGAGATCTAATGTATTTTAGTCTAAAAGCTCCAAAATTTCCATTTGTGTTGCAGCAAACCTGCACACTCATTCCCCATGTTATCCTTATGGGAAATAAAATTATATAGCTGTATCTTCCTTATTTTTTGACATATCTTGGTAAAACTTCGTATATGGCTTTTTCGTGCTGAGATCTACAAAATATTTAATTAAAACCACCGAGTTTTAAAAGAGCTGTTGCAGCAATCCTGCATACCCATTCTCCTTGTTATTCTTATGGAGCTTACAAAAACCTGTCAAATCTCACTATGTTGGATTGAAATACGTTCTTTTGCATTTGACATTCGTTGAGTATGCAGGTCTGTTGCAACGGAGGTAGTAGGAACTTATTTTAATGGTTGAAAATCATTAGGCAAACCGGGTTTCTTCTCTCGGACAGAATTGGCTGATGTTTTAGTACATTTTCAATTTCAATCAGAGGACTCAAAGACATTGTTCCCATGTTATCACTCAAAGACTGGGACGGTGGCGTGTCCTGTAATCCAGCTACTTGGAGGTCACGAATTGTGGATAGTTATGAGCGATGGCTTGTGGACGCGGTGTTCCTTAGTGGGGATTAACGTCCGCACTATTGAGTACTCGTCCATGGGACCATCCTCATAATTAGACCAGTTCGTAAATTGTTAACCGAGGCGAAATCGTGGTTCGGATCCCAAGTTAAAATGTAGGTCCCTTAGTTGCCATTGGCTGTTGGGCTATTAATTAACAGTCCTGTCTAAGGAATATGTCGGCCTTAGTCAGTAACAAGACTACAAGATCGCGCCACAATCATCCTTCACTCACCTGTCATTCATACTTGGCTTAAAATACCTACCTGGGTAGGTCGCCATTTCAACCAATGTATCTAATGTATCTAATGTTTTTTTTTCTTAAGGGAAGAAAAAAATTCTCTATCCTCCTTATTTTTTTACATATGTTAATAAAACTTGGTATATGGCTTCTTTTAGTCGAGGTTAGTTGGATATTGACTTAAAACCACCCAATTTATACGTACCTGTTACATCAAACCTGCTTACTCATTCCCTATGTTACTCTGATGGAGAATATAAAAAAGTCATGTCTCGCTACGGTTGGTTGAAATTACCCGCATGTTTTGGTATTTTTCTTCTTACTTTCACTCAAACCTCTTCGACTCTACCAAATAGGAGCCAAAACTCCCCCCTCCTGAAATTTTGCAAAAAAAAAGTCTTTGAGAAGCCTGATCGAAATTTAAAATGTACTAAAAACATCAGCCAATTCTGTCCCAGAGAAGAAACCCGGCTTGCCTAATGATTTTCAACCATTAAAATAAGTTCCTACTACCTCCGTTGCAACAGACCTGCATACTCGACGAATTTCAAATGCAAAAGAACGTATTTCAATCCAACATAGTGAGATTTGACAGGTTTTTGTAAGCTCCATAAGAATAACAAGGAGAATGGGTATGCAGGATTGCTGCAACAGCTCTTTTAAAACTCGGTGGTTTTAATTAAATATTTAGTAAATCTCAGCACGAAGAAGCCATATACGAAGTTTTACCAAGATATGTCAAAAAATAAGGAAGATGCTATAATTTTATTTCCCATAAGGATAACATGGGGAATGAGTGTGCAGGTTTGCTGCAACACAAATGGAAATTTTGGAGCTTTTAGACTAAAATACATTAGATCTCATCTAAACGAAGCCACAACCAAGTTTTATTAAGATATGTTGAGAAATAAGCAAGATATAGAATTTTACTTATTTTCCCATAAGGTTAACATCGGGACAACGTACCGTGTTTACCACTTATAATATCTCGGTAACCAATGGACATAGAGCAATGATTTACGATACTAAATTGTTTGGTTTTTTGAGCTGAATTCAATGGTGTTAACTAAAATTGGATTAATTTTATTTTTATTAACATATGTAAAAAAAGGAGGATAGAGAATTTTATTTTCTTCCCATAAGAATAACATGGGAACAATGTATGATGGTTTGCTGCCACGGAAATCCAAAAATTGGGGATTTTAGGCCATAATCAATTAGACCTTAACTAGTTGAAGCCATATGCCAAGTTTTATCAAGTTATGTTCAGAAAAAAGTGAGATGTACAATTTAATTTATTTCCCATAAGGTTAACATTGGAACAACATACTGAGTTTATCACCCTCAATATCTCGGGAACGAATGGACATAGAGCAATGATTAAACATACCAAATTGTTTGTTTTTTCAAGCTGAATTCAATGGCGTAAACTAAAATTTGATTTTCTAAAATTTTAAACGTAAAAATTCCAAAAAAACCATTTTTTGGGGGTAAAACCCTCTATTACCCCCCTTCTAATGATCGGGATGAGCTAGTTTTCGAGATTATGTTAGTTTCTATCACTTTACACGTCCGTGCCGAATTTCATAAAGATCGGATAATTTTTACTAATGTAAAAAAACCTTTTTCCCAAAAAATTGAAAAAATTCCAAAAAATTGCCCTTTTTAGTGAAAAAATATATATATTTCAGGTATTTTGATATAAATTGTTTTAGTTACATGCCAAGACCTCCCAAAAAAATTTTCAACGAAATCGGTTAGATATGATGGGTACAGACGCATTTAAAAAAATCCAAAATTCGAAACATGAAATTTTCAATCTTGTCCACCTTGGGTAAAGCCCCCAAAAATTTTGTCCACCTCCGCGGTTTTAGGTCCCTGAATACCTGAGGAATGAAATGCCGCATATTATATTTGTGCACCTTATGACGTAAAATTTGGCATTTTTTTGGATTTTCAAGTTTGTCCACCTGGGTCAAAGCCCCCAAAATTTTTGTCCACCTAGGTGTTTTTGTGATCCCCTCAACTTTTCCCACGACATGGTATGTGTCAAATCCGTGCACCTTATGACGTAAATTTTGACCTTTTTTCGAATTTTTGAGTTTGTCCACCTTGGAGAAAGCCCCCAGATTGAGGGCTAACAAACCCATTTTTGAAACCCCCCAGGATGCCTCTTCAAAACGGCATAGCTTTTACATGTGCACCTTATGACGTAATTTTCGACCTCCCAGCTCCCGGTCTATTATACAGGCTAGGGAGATTTTTCAGGGTTCAAGTCTCCTCCTAATGTTATAAAATAATTTTAATCATCATGTTTAAATATTTGCAGAAAAAAAGGTTTTAAAAGGTCAGACTTTAGAGTTAATTTAAGTATGAAGCAAAAGAGGTGGAAAATTTCAATAATTTGTTTATCAGCAGCAGGCATGAACCTAATAATAAAAAAGAAAACCAGCAAGTAAAAGACACCACCAAGTATATCTATTGGCTCGAGCTTTATAATTTTTTGGTCACAATCTCATTTCCTATTGGATGAATAATTTTGTTTGTTGTTATTTTGAGTTGTAAAAGCTGATTGATTGTACACTAAATAGTGACACTTTGGAATTTTCAGAGATATCAGAATTGAGAATTCCTTGTGAGTTAGCGTCTGTCTTTGTGGGTACAACACCCAAAAATTTTGGAGTTTATTGATATTTTTAAACATTGAATCAGAAATTTCAAGGTTCAAGCTAAATAGCTGATCATCAGTACTGGTAACGAGCCTAATATAAATAAGCCTTCAATGATTTTTCATTTGTTGAGAAATTTGAGGGGTTTGACCACTTTCCCTTTCAAGTGTTTGAGTATTTATCTCTTGGAAGTGAAATTCTGCTGGCGTAGGCACAACCAAACTGATATCAAAAAGTTTTTTTTTTATAAAAAAACAAGCTGATTGCATGCACTGTCATAACTTAAGGATAGTGTTCAAAGTTTATGGATTTGAAAATTAACTTCTCTACTGAAAGTAAAGAGATCATATAGCTCTGACAATTATTAAAATAAGACTAATTTTTTACAACAAAACTTACCATACCGGAGCCAATTCCGCAGCAAGCAGCAACAGCTAAGATGTTGAAAACTGCGCTCCCAACTATTGTGCCCACCCCAATGTCTCCTTCTGTGATGAACGTTCCAATGACGTTAACGAAAAGTTCGGGCGCCGATGTCGCGGCTGCCATGAATGTTGCTCCAGCAACGTCGTTTGACATGTTAAGTGCTGAAAATGAAGAAAACTAAATTTTAAATAAGATCGTTGTTTGTAACCATCAAAAAAATTGAAATATTTAAAGGTAAAAAGTGAATTGAGCTAGAAAGTGAGAACTGTTATCGTTACAAAATATATTATTAAGTTGCAGTTATGGAGCGCATTATTACTGTACCTAGGCATAAAGCAAAAATTATAGTCATAAGGATAGGTTAGATAATAAGGCTATCAATCTAAAATGTTTATGATAAGTTTCACTCAGATAATAACATTGTAAAACTAAGACAGGGAGGAAGTCAACTTAGCGATTTCTTTTTAATTTGCAAACTAATTAGGGCAATTTCTGCATTTAACATGTAATTGTTTCCCTAACGAATGACTTTGAACTCAGAGAGTAATTTGAACAAATAATTTTTGAGTGTACAATAACTTACTCTGGTGTTGTCCCAGCACAGGACAGTCTCACGATTTAAGTAAATTACTAAAGGGGATAAAATATCAAATGAACCTACTAATCTGACTGAAATAAATATTGCTAGTCTTTTTATTTTGTGGTTTACATTTTTGTATAGACATTACTTCCAGTAAAGGCCAATTGGTCAAAGATCTTTTTGAGAGAGGTTAAGATGTAACAGAGGCATCTAGGCCTATCTTTAACACGGGCCTAAAGCTAATTTGTAAAATTATTCAAAATACCATACTGTAAGAGAATATTGTGTTGATTCGGATATGTACCTAGGAATAAATTTACAATAGGCTATCTACTTTCTTACCTTTATTCTAATTACGTCAATTAAAGCTTTTAAATCAGACTTATTCTCAGATGATTTTTCGATAGTTGTCAAATTATTGATTGTCTAAATGATTTTTAATAACACACCGACTGACTACAGTGAGTACATTTGGAAAGTATACGTTTCTTCCAGATATTTTAAGATTATTCTACAGCTAGTTCCTAAAACCTCGGAAATTTATAAATGAATGGAAGAGATCAGTGTTTCATAAGGTTAGACATTATTTTGAGCAGTTTTAGTTGAACTGTTAGACTTTATTCCACCTTCAAGCATTGACCACCATAGTGGTTTACGTTTTTTCATTCTTAATTCTAATTTAGCAGATAAAACTGTATACGAGCTTTGACTGGGAATGATAGGATTTGATAATCCTAACTGTAATCTGTAGGTAGTTGATGGGCCGGATTTTAACCTAACATCTAAGAATGTTTCTCCAAATTGAACCTTGACTTTATCTATTTTCGATGACCTAACAACCACTGACAAAATTATTATTTCTAAAGTCTGACACCAACTGTAGGTAATAACAGGTTTTCCAGCGTTTAGAGTCATAGCGTGTTATCAGAAAAATGTTTAAGCCCTTTATGTCGCCATAACCAAAACAAACTGTTGTTATGAGATTTGCGTTAAGAAAAGATGTGCATTTAATATTTAAGGGAGCAAATATTATTTAACAATCCTTTACAAAATGCAACAACATAGATGAGACAAACAAATTACAACAGCTCGGACTATTTAATTCTGAATTCAAAACACCGATAATTCAATACAACTTGCCGCAGTAACCTAAGATGACAGCTGAACAGCTGATTCAGCTGATGTCTGGAGCAAAAAGCACGGTTTGCAGACGAAACATTATAAATTACAAAAAAAACTGTCATACAGTATCTGGAACCTTCCGAAACTATCCTCTTAATTCATTATTATTTTATAATATAATAAGTGTAGGGATTGAAAAAGGTTAAAGTTTGAATTAAAATTACATGTGCTGGGCGTCAAGATAAGTATAAGTGTTATATAACACTTTCCATTTTAACCAATCAATTATTTAAAAAATATTACAAATCAAAAATTGGTGTGTTTTGAAAACGTGAATATTAAGCGACTAAGCCGCTCAAGTTGAACGCTTGGAAGGGATTCTTCGAGAAACTTGAGTGGGTGTGAAATTTCATTTGAGCATCTGGCTCTAACGATGTATTTTTGTCATGAAGATTTAACCTACTTGGGGAGCCACCAATTGACCGAATTGATAATTTGCTCGCCATGACACTTGCCCACTTTTTAACAATAAAATAAAATAAATAAATAAAAGCCTGAATCTACTTAGTCGAATTGATAGTTGGTCGTTATGACAGTTGCCCAACTTTTTAAATATTAATATTAATAATTGAATAAAATACTGAAACCACTTGTTCGAATTGATAGTTGGTTGCTGTGACAGTTGCCCAACTTAATAAAAATATTAGGTATTAATTGATTGACAGTTTACTGAATTGATAGTTTCTCGTCGTGTCTCTTGCCCACTTTTTAAAGTTATATTCAAATAAATAAATGAAAGCATGAATACACTTAGTCGTATTGATAGTTGGTCGATGTGACAGTTGCTCAACCTTATTAAATTAAATAATATTAATATAGAATTTGTGTCAGTTGACCGAATTGATACTTGCTCGCAGTGACAGTTGGCAGAAGAGTGGAGGGGCAGCAAGGAGAAGGAGTGGGCGGGGCGCTCAGCTCCTATTCCAATAGCAGAGAATAGGAGCGTTACGCCCCGCCCACTCCCTCTCCACGCTGCCCCCTCCTCTCTTCTACCAACTGTCACTGAGAGCAAGTATCAGTTCGGTCAACTGACACAAACTCTAAATTATTATTATTTTATTTCAAGAAGTCGGGCAGCTGTCACATCGACCAACTATTAATTCGAACACATCGATTCAGGCTCTTATTCATTTATTTGAATTTAATTTTTTAAAGTGGGCAAGTGTCACAGCGACCAACTATCGATTCGAACAAGTGGTTTCAGTATTTTATTTAATTATTAATATTAATTTTTAAAAAGTTGGGCAACTGTCACAACGACCAATCAACAATTCGACCAAGTGGATTCTGGCTTTTATTTATTTATTTTATTTTTAAAAAAGTGGGCAAGTGTCGCGGCGAGCAACTATCAATTCGGCCAACTGACAGGCAACAGATCAAAGCTGATAAAGAGACGCATTGAATCTGCATTATAAAGGTAGCCATAAGGAAGCACCAAGTCAGAAAATTTTAATGCTGCCAACAAACATCTTTTAGCTACTTCATATCGCAGTGTTAAAAGATTCAGCCACTTTTTCACATTTTAATAGATGAAAAACTATAAAATTATTACATTTATGTATATGGGCAAGCTTTAATTATTTAACATTCGAACAAATTATGCATATTACTCCCGTAATCGAATATGGTTTTCATAACAAACTCAAATAAAACAGTTTGCTTAACGGAAACGGGATTACAGTAACATTTAGTTTTGAGTTAGTTTGATTTACTGTATGAAATATAATATTGTCACTCGCTTTCTACTTTAGAAATGTTTGACTATCTAATAACGCACCTACTAAAATTCTATTGTTACTAAGGTAAAAATGAAGTTCGGCCCACCTTTACATATCCTTTCTACTGCAGGAACGAAGTACTTGTCGCACACTATGGCGAGGGCCAAAAATAAATATAATGAAGTAGCTATGTGAAACACTAATGCACCATGCTGTCTCTGTTCTTCTGTGAATAAATCGTGGGGGAAGTCATCCATAGCGGGCGGTGTACAGTTCATGTTGTTGAAGGATTCTCCTATAAAGAAAAAATATGATTAACAATAATTCTTTTAATGTTTATTTTTACGTGGCCAATTCAAAAGTGTGTTGGTAATGTTTAGATAAACAATTAGGTCAACTTGTCAAATCATTATATACCATATCAGTCGTAGTGATTCATAGGGATTAAATTGAGTTTAATTATACCACATGATTACAAGCTTTTTTAATTAAGAAAGTGAACGTTTATCAATTATTTGTACAAGCTAATAAATGTGAGTCACGGTTTGTTTTCTTCGTTTTAGTTTTGTATGATGAAGGGAAATTGTGAAATTTCAGAATATTTATATTAATCAATTGTAGAATTTCAAGTGTATTAATCTATGAAGAGTTTCATTATTGTTAAAACGATTCAACTCTTCAACTTTTACTACTTTTTTTCTTTAACTTTACTAGTAAGACTTTTGTTGTGAGTGTAGGCACAGAGAAGAAATAAGACAGAGGACGCATCTAATGTTTCGCTAAATGTGTGTCGAACAGTTTCGTAGAGTGGGCGCGGGGGGTAGGAGGGTACCCGGAAGTCTATTGTCTCCCTATTGTTTGACTTCCTGTGTTTCGAGCAGTTACCCGAAACACTACTGCCATATGAATGCGTACTCTGCTTATTTCTTCTCTGTGGTGTAGGCTTGGTAAAATGACTATTCTCGTGTTATTTTCTGAAATTTCAGTTGTATCTTTTACTTAAAATTCGTAGATAGGAAGCATTTTCTAATTAATTCACAGAAATATTAAAATTAAATATTACGGGAGCAGCTTCTAATGGTGTATCCGTATGCAGAAAAGAATAAAATAAGAGTGGAACAGGAAACGTTGGAATATAATCCAATTTGATATAGTTCAGTTGTAAAAATAAAACGTAAATCCATGATAGTCCTAGTCCTCTATTTTTTATTACTTCACAAACATCCACATTGTTCTAAAATCAATTTTCTCCAGGACTCCTGCATCAACTCCATTGTTGACACCACAATAAAAAAATACCATCCATACTCATTACCTACACTCATTATTCATTAAACTAAAAACTAAATAAAATAACATATTCAGTGATTGTACGCTTCCCTAACTATTTTAAGAATAATTGTTAACCTACACAATAAAGCAATAAAAAATGCTTTTACATTCCACCCAACGATGGAAACGGTAACCACCGTTAAGTAACCGTTACCGTTACCATACTTACTAGTATGACCATACTTACTAGCGAAATCGTATTTGTTTGTTGTTTTCAGCAGTTCATACATTAAAATATAGTTCATAAATTAAAATTGCATGTTTAATTCCATGCATCTTTTTTATAAACTTTGATAAATAAATGAAAAGGTCAGATTTGTATACACAGTCAGAGTTTTGTTTGCTTATGTACTGTAAATGTTTTGAAACCAAATTTAGAAAATATTAATCGATTTAAAACATTGCAGTTATTGTTCATCTATGCATCCAATTTAGGTTTTGTTTTGTTTTTACCGTCATTAAATAAACTCCTGTTCCCTCTCTTCCGTTAATATTTCACAAATATTCTTAAGATATACAATGAAGTCGATGTTGAGGTTCATAATAGTAACATGGAAACAAAAAAAGAACAAATAAAACAGTAAATTACAGCAATAGTTTACCAAACAGCTTTGTTTTAAAAAATAGTACCGTATGAGCCACAGAGGGCCTGGGGCTTGAGTTGTCTTAAACCCTAAATAGACAAAATAGGGGATCATAATTGAATGCGAATAAAAAAGATAACGCCAGCTTAAAATTTTTAACTAACAAAGACTATCGAAAAAATACCCCGCTCTCTTCCATTACTTTATGCTCTTATAGATATTAACATAAATAATATCGTATTATATGTTAGACTGAGACGGTGACGTGTACTGTAATCCTACTTGGAGGTCACGAATTGTGGATAGCTATAAACGGTGGCTTGTGGATGAGATGTTCCCTATTGGGGATTAACGTCCGCACTATTGAATGTATAGTACGTACATCCTGTTAGGGCACAACGTACGTAACGTACGTAATAACGTTACGCAACGTACGCAACGTACGTAAAACGTACAAGTTAGGGCTATCAATGATGCCCTTACTTGTGAGTTCTGAATGTAAATGTGTAATTTGTGTGCTTAATTCGGTCACAGCATCTTTTAAGATGCAACAGCGATCCGAAAGCGTCCGACGCTCTTATATGAACGTCCATCCTGATTATAAAAAACAGGATGGACGTTATTCATAAGAGCGTCCTCATAATTAGACCCGTTCGTAAATTGTAAACCATGCAAAATTGTGATTCGGATCTCACGTTAAAATGTAGGTCCCTTAATTGACATTGGCTGTTGAGATATTAATTAACAGTCCTGTCTAAGGAACATGCGACCTTAGTCAGTAACAAGATTACAAGATCATGCCACAATCATCCTGCTTAACTCAACTGTTATTCATTCTTGGCTTAAATTACCTTCCTGAGAAGTTCGCCATTTCAAGCAATGCAATTATGTACAATATATAAAGAACCCTTTGTGAAAGTACCTATGTATGTATGTATCTTCATTTCAAATTAATTGTTGGTGAGAGTTTGTGATCTAAATTAAGATTTATTTATACGGTCATGATCGCCAAAACTATCAGTGATGGCAAATGTACGCAAAATCAACATTAAAAACTGATATCTTTATTAACATAATTTACGAAAAATCTATTAGTGTGTCGTTGTATTTATTGCCGTTACGTATGTGGTAACAACCGAAAGTGTCAATATTAAGCCAGCTGGAGTACGCGAGGACAAAGGGTTCTCTCCGATTCTAATGGTCAATTTCCTGCAGGGTTGGCAGCATTGAGTCGCGACAAAGCCTCGTAATTAGGGAAACGCATGGTCCAAACACGACACACCCTGTAGCGCAGTAGTAAACAGACCGAGTACAATCCGGACACAACGGTGCCGGTGCAGCGATGATTGATAAAGATCCTTTGGGATCGTGCTCGACAACGGAAGTACAGTATCATACTTCACTGACTTCCAACCTAGCAAAATTGCTTTAATCCTTTCGAAGTCTTTCACAATGACATTGCGGGTTACTGTGCAAGTTTTCTATGACAAACACTGCCTTATAGACTGTATTACGAATCCAAATAGCATTTTGTACACAGGGCCGGCCCTAGCAGTTGCGGGGCCCTGGGCCGATCTGAGTGGTGGGGACTTTCAAAGCCGTTGCTTAGGCGAGTGCGTAATAGACCTACAGCACTTAGCGCTTCAGCCTAATACTTTCTAATGGATTGTTTTATTGTGTTAAAGCTAATTTTTAATTTTTTAAAATCAATAATACAAATACTTGGTAAGGTAATGAATTTGAAAGTAGACGACTGGGTACCATGGGTTGGTACCCAGTTAATCAAGGTAAGGTGGGGTACTTGGTACCCAGTTAATCACTGGGTACCATGGGTTGCTTTGTTTGTGTCGAAAAGAAGCAAGAAACAAAAGTACTTTTAATTTAATCTCGAACATTTTTCGCGCGGGGTTTAAAGCGCGGGGCCCTGGGCAGCTGCCCCGCCCGCCCCTGCCTGGGGCCGGCCCTGTTTGTACACTTTCCCAATGCACTGGAAATAACAGCTTCCATTTTCTCCAGACCGAGTGTACTTTTACGAACACTCAGGGAATATAGGGCCTATATTACTTTTATCCTGTATCTTATAACAAAGATCTCGAACTTGAAGGTCAATCCCAATAACAATCTTCAAACAGTATATATAGACAGTTTGCGTAGGCCTACAGTTATACATTTTCTTTATACGTGTACCTTCATACGTGTACGTGTACCTTCATTTTCAAATTTTATCCAAGCAAGTTAGTTATGGCAAAAACGGAACGCCGAACGCGATGAGTCGGCCTACCGATTACATGACACACAACGATTCGTATGTAGCGTCTTGTCAACATGAATGAGCCATTCATTTTGAGATACTGACCGTGCATGGATGATGAAGTACAGTGGCGCACCCAGGAATGTCATTACTTAATAACCTTTTTTCCCCACCTGCTATTTTTAGAGGCTTTTACTCCTTGTAATGGGTGAGTAAAATAACAATTTGCCTCCCAGCTGGAGTAGAGTAAACCAATCTGAATAACATTGAAATCAATAATTTAAAAATTAGAGCTCCTTCAAATTTCCACGCACACATGCAAATATGTTGCAGCTTAATGAATGCAGGGGCTAACAGCTAATTTAGTGGCAGGAATAATAAGAACGTTTCAACAATCAGCTGATCGCTGGTTCATGAATGGTTGCAACTACCCGGATGCAGGCGCTAATACAGGGTGTTTTTTTAAAACGAAACACATTTTTAAGATTGAATAATGTACATATAAATATGAAATTAGTATATTTTTGTGTATATTTATCTATTATACAACATATTATTTAAGTTTGGTCACATTTACCTTACATTACGTGTTCAAACAATCCGCCATTGGCATTCTTATAAAGTTGCGCTCTCTCCATCAAATTCACGAACCCATGTTGCAAGGTATTTCTTTGAATTTCTTGCATTAAATTTGTCATATTTGTGTTGAGGTGCTGGATATCCTGTGAATTGTTTCAGTAGGCCTTACTTTTTATGTATCCCCAAAGAAAACAAAATAGTGGGGTAACATCCGGGAATCTTGGGGGAGAATAATCATTCACTGATAAAATAAAGTTTTGTGTTGCGATAAAAAACACCCTGTAGCAAAACGAACTAAATGGATATTTTTCATTGCCTACTTAGTTACTTATATAAATGTTTATGGCCAGGATATTTACTTATTGCAGGCAAGGGGGAAAATGTATGTATTTCGGGAGTGAAGCACTTTGTCTCCCTCGTGAAAATTGTTGCCCTCACAAGCTCGGGTGCCAACATTTTCGTATTATTATTACATATTTTTTAAGAATTTGTGGAGATATCTAATATTTTATGAACTACTCTTATTATTTATTTCGAACTTCCGTCTCATGAGTCTAATCACCGACCGGTATCGTACGTGGTAAATGTAGTTTTTATTATCGTTATATGTAAAGTGTGTAAATGTATGTGTCCCCTGTTGAGGTTTAATATTTTGACAAAATTATTCCTAAGATTAATTTGCTGAAGACATCAAGTACCCGACCTGATGATAGAATGTTAATTCTGAAAATTGTACTCAACATCGACAAGCAAAAACTGTTCGACGGATAAGGCACGTAACCTGGTTTTTAATTCTTAGAACAGTTTTGGAGGCATATCGATATAAATAAAGTAAAAGCGAGCCTCTTGTTAGCTGAAGCCCGAAGCAAAAGCACTTTTGTCTTTTACTACATTGTAATGCTTTGTGCCACTTATGCTGTCGAAGTGCTGTACGTCATTACAAACAGTATCTGCAAACGGCAAGAGTAACTTGAAATTAACTGGCGAATGGACGCAAACGGCCGTAAAAAACGTCTGTGCAGATGTGCCGATCGCTGGTTGACAACAGGAGTGTCTTATTTTTATCCGACGAAATCAATTATTTACGAACTCGCGAATTTACCGGCCGCGGAAACACGACGAATGTGCAACTGCATGCAAAAGGCCAGAATTCATCAAAAGCCGGACATCTAATAAATGTTTTGGAAACCGGGAGGACAGGAGGACAATCGTTGAAAAGGAGGACATGTCATCCTAAAAACGGTCGTCTGGTCACCCTGCTTGTGTACGGCTATTCCAGTCTCTGGTCTCCTGTCTCTCAGAGAAATCCACGGCGGGGGCGATTGAAATACCCCCGTCGCAGCAGACCTGCGTACTCAACGAATTTCCATAGGATTTATTTTGTATATGTGAGCATTCAACTTGTTATCATTTGAATACGTTAAGTAAATAATATACTAAAAACGCATATTTAATCATTCATGAGCTTTAAACATGAGGAAAATTAACAAAGAGACCATATTGGTTTTCATTAGTAATACATACACTTTTGTATTTTATATAATTCTTAGTCTTTTAATTTTTAATAACTGTAATCTTGTTATAGAATATAAATGTCAACAAACATATAACCAATGAACTCAAAACACCCAAAACAAACAAATAATTCAATCTCACGAAAAAATTAAATTCAATCATATGGTCAGTTTTATAGTAATTAATAAAACATCCCTGTTACAACAGATTTACATGTTTACATCTCCCGCCAATTTCAATAAAACATATTATCAATCCTCATAATTAAACATATCATATATTATGCTACATTTTCAGGCAGTTTAGACCGAGACATCCCCCCCCCTCCAAATGCTCTTACTTCCTTTATTAAATTTAAAAATAATTCATATTTTTTGATATAGTATATATTTTCTGCAAAATCTTGATCAATGAACTCTAACTATTCAAAATAAACATGAATAAAATATTCAACACCTGCAAATTTAATCATATGTTCAGAGTTGTATTTTTAAAAACATCTCAAATCAGGGTGACTATACTTTTTGGAGGGAAAAATTAAAAACAAAATATTGGACAACGTACTGTGTTTAGCACATCCAATATTATCCAATATCTAAGCAACGGATTGACATAGAATAATAATTCAAAATGCTAAATTGTTTGTTTTTTTAAGCTGAATTCAATTTTGACAATTAAGTTTAAAAATAATTAGTAAAAAGGTGTTAAATCTTGAAAATAAATTTTATTTTGTGAAAAAACCTTCTTAGAGTAAATCAATCTTGCTGGTTTGCGAACTCGAAGTCATGAATGACGCTTTACACGTTTGTTCCAAATTTCACCAAGATTGGATCTTTTTTTACAAAAGTTATCGTGCCTACGGACAGGTATATATATATATATATATATATATATATATATATATATATATATATATATATATGAAAATGAACGAACGGTGTTTTTGGGGTCTAGGGACCCAAAATGAAAAAATATCATGGTCCCGGGCTTAAGTCTCACCGTGCCGCCTACGGTAATAGCTACTTCCCTATAGCGGAAATTCGCTAAAAGGTGTTTTTGAAGCCTACCTGCCATAAGATCCCAGATAATTTCACCAAAAGACATAACGAACCACACCGACCTACTTTAAACAGGGCGAAACAGTATTTGTAAGAGTACTGAATATTTCAAAATTAATCGGCAGTACCAATAATGTCAATGAAACATACCCTACAATACTCATGTATTTAGAGTAAAGATAATTTTGATAGTTTTTGTCTGTGTGTACCACTCTCACCATACGGCGATACCATTAGTGTTGATAACAGAAGGACTGCATCTTTCAATTAATACAAAGCGATTCAATACCAATGATAAGACCGATATTGCACCTCTCGAACTAAAAACGGCGTGGCGCGCGGCGGCAAAGTATTCTCATCTTATAAGAGAATAACAATACTGTTTCAAAAGAGTTTTTTTCTTATCCGCACTTCAGCATAATGATAGTTTTATACACTTCGTAGATAAATTGGTCAACTATCCACTTTCAGCTACGTTTATGATACCGTACTGGTCCTTACAACGATGACTTTATAGTAGCAGGTAAAATCCTCAAGTCAACATAACAACGAATAATCGTGCATAAAACAATTATAAATAAGGTCATAGTATAATATCATCTATTGATTTATTCCTATCGTATTTTGATTCCCCAAAAAAGCGTTGGAAAATAGTTTTCTATTCTGGCATTACATGAGTTTCGTAGTTTTAAGAACGCCAATTAGTTTATGTTCTTAGATGATAAAGAAGGAGCTCAGCCTCTCGTAAAATCGCCGCTTTGGGACCAGCGCAATCGTGGAGATGATTTTTGTACAATGATATCAATGGGCATTAATCCACGTTACCCCGGCAAACGTATTTCAGTAGATGAATTAAGTCATGTACTGCGGCCTACTGCCTTTCACGTAAGCACTGCACAGCCCGAGTCGAATAACTTGTCACAGTCCATCTTGGGTGAATCCGGGTGGAATTTACTCGGTTTTCGGGTATTTCGGAGGACGTGCGGGGATTTGGCGGGGCTTAGGAAAACCCGAGTAAAACCGGGGATTTTAGACTTAAGCTGCGGGGATTTACCCGGCAGCCTGAATACTTAAAAAACTGATAGAGCCAGGGAATTTTGACGAGTTGTAAGGATTTTTTAAACTCCAGATATTTTATTCTTGAATGAAAGTTGGTATTATGTATTTTTATTAGCTGCAGTGATGTCAAAAACCGGGAATTTGCCCCGTATTTAATTTAGGGCCGTTTTGGGTATTTTGAAGGCCGTTTAGGGATTTTGGGAGGATTATGAAAAAGTCGGGTAAAGCCGGGGATTTTAGACTTGAGTCGCGGGGATTTACCCGGCGGTATCCTAAATACTTGAAAACGGGTGAACCGGGGATTTTTGTAGTATGGTTTGTTTGGTAAAAATATATTCATGCAAGATTAGAAAAATAATTTTTTTCATGATAAAAGAACAATACCGAAGAAATCAGAAATCCTTTGATGTAAATGTGCAGGTTATTAATGTAAAATTTTCCCCTTGCACATACAGGAAACTACCCGGTTTTGGGTATTTTGACAGTCATGAGGTAGATTTACAAGTAATTACCTGGAATTTTGCGGGGATTATTGCCAAAAAAAGGGTAAAAGCGGGGATTTTTTATGAAGTTGGCGGATAAAATGTCACAATCTCCCTGGTAACACTGCAGTACATCCGCATGTCCAATTAAAAAATTAACATTGGCTGGGCCACGCTGGGCCATGTGATTTGACTATACAGGATTGCATGAGATGAATCTGTCATAGAACTGCAGCACAGCACAGCGACTGTGACAGGGTTTATTAAGGCTTAGTAATTTAACGTATTACTCGTAGGATATACTGTCACTAATGTTTTTATGTTTATTTTATCGCCGGTTATTAATATTCATTCAATGGCGCTAATAGTTACTTGAAAATCTGTAGTTGTTCGAAATTTTGATATACAAAATTCAGAATGACGCTCATTCAACCGTCCAAAACGTCGAAAAGTGAGAATAAATAATACAATTTGAATACGGATAAGGATTTATACTTTTGTTGATATGTATAGAGGCGGAAAATTACTCAAGGAGATTCGCTTGACTCGTGCTAAAAGGAAAAGTTTATAATAACAGTTTTTCAACATCCCAGCTTGCAGTAGAACATAGAACGATTGAAGAAAAACATCTTAAGCTTCTAAAAGGTACCAAAAAGCCTTCGCCGAGCTCTACCAGAGAAACTGAAGAATAAGTTATTTAAGTTTATTCTTAACGCTTTTTATGGCATATTATCAAAACACCTTTTGAATGAAAAACAATGTCTAATTGGTTGAGACTTTAATATGGGCTGGCTGAAAGATGAAAGAAATGTTAACAACAACTCATTAAGTTGTTGTCAATGGATTTAATGAATGGATTCAATTTAGCTCAATTTGCTCACCGACACAAGTAATTAGCACCAGCACATCTTTCATTCTTAATAAACCGCGTTGTCTAATACTGTCGCTGAAATGTTGCAAGTTGATGTAGTCGGAGCAGGTTTTTCTAACCACTTCGCACAAACTTCAGAATTCACTTTTTTCGACAAACTTTTACTCAAGTCAAATCAGACGGAAAAGGCAACTATAGAATACTTTCGTAACCACTCAAGATACTGTACATGTTCTAATAACTTAACACTTATCCACATAACTTCCTTTTATCCACAGGAAATTGGGAATTGTTAGACGAAGCCTTGATTGAGTTTCAATGCTTTGCAATTATATTTTAATAAAGAATGTTCGTTAAAAATTAAAAAAGCATCCTACGGAATTTAATAAATATGATTGGCTTACAAAAGATATAAAAGTATCATCAATGAAGCTCTAAGAGCTGGATTTCCAAAAGGTATTTAATAAATGAATACAATTAATAGACTGTTACAAAACCAAAAAATATATACCTTAAACTTACAGAAACCCCGCAATGGATACAAACAGCTGCCTGAGCATGACAACCTAGTTGAAGATGCCTGGAAGATTATAGATAATGATAGGAAAAATAAGCATATCCCATTCACCCCTTATGTCAAAGCCGGAAGCGGTCAGTGTTTACTTTGCAAATAAATCTTGATAAACAAAAACAGACACTGATTACGGAACCCATCATTTCACCATCATTTTTCAAATAATAATGATTCTTTCCAACTAGGCGCAGATAGTCATAATAACGCTACAAGAAATGGGTTTCTAGTCTACATAGATGAAATTCCCATCGATGACCTAAATAAGGCTGCATACCCCTCCAACTAAATACTAGACCTAAGTTTTATGATATACAAGCCTCCATACAAAATAAACTGGATGTCTTATAGAAATTCACTAAATAATTCTAGAGATTATTTAGGGGCTTTTTACCCTGTTGATAAGTTTTTGGCTAGGTTTTTTTAACGCGTTATTACTTGTAATAATATATGACGTTACTAAACTGGTAAGTACTGTTTTACCGGACGAGCGTGCATGATAGTCCCCGTGCGAACCAGAGGCGAGTGTGGGATTTTCATGCGAGTAAGGTAAAACACTATAGGCGTGTAACGTACGATACTTTACATCATACTACTCAGAGGAAACATATTCCTTGCACAAACTTCTATACGTTCTTCAACTCTTCAAACCCAGCCTATAGTAAACTAACATTTACTACTGATACCATACTGCCACTAAAATATACATTCCTCTGAAGTAACCAATAAAAATACATTAAACGGTTTGCTGCAATCAACTTATTGTTTTGATTGTTTACTTCCATTATTTTCGTTTCCTAGTGCACGATAAATTTACCGTGCAGTTATCGGCAAAAAGTAAGGAACAGAAAACAGACTTTTCTGTATATAGTATGATGTAAAATAATTAACAATGATCGACATTTGTGATACAGTTTTATAAATTGTCAATTGTAAATTCAATTTGAATTTGAAACTTTCTCGAAGAGATTGTTAACATATTACTGTTCTCCATCGGCGGGTCATGCATTACACCCACGGTAACTAGAAAAAAGACTTGGTAACTTTTTTCTAGTTGCCGTGCATTATTGCACCAGCGACATTGCCAGTCCGAAAGGCCGCGGCCTCATTACTGTAGTTGACTTCGATTGCACCAACATTTAAATCACCGTTCATAATTTACCTATTTAGTTCCAGCCAGAAAGACATACATCATTGTTTTGTTATATACAGTAAAATTTTCTCTTTCCACGAAAAATTGCAGGTATTTTGTGCTCGCCGTGGCTAGTGACGGCACGGCGGCAGCGGCAGCGGCGGTGGCGCTTGGACAATTTGCTCAATTGCAGCAGCGTGGGTAGAAGAGAGCGGCCGCTCATGAGCGGGTCGTGAATTACAAAGGCACTCGGAGAGTCAAGGTGTCCCCGGTATTACTTCATCGTGCGATGTCTTTTAACCAATCATCCCCCCCCCCGTCAGGAGGGGGTCGCTCGTTGAGAAACGTTCTTAAACTAGCTGACCAGACAGACGTTAAACTGTGTATCTTTTGAAATTTAATTGATGAGACAGGACGGCAGCACAACATGTATTCGTATTAATCTCGTTATTATACTATAAAAATAATCGGGCCAAAAAATTCATTGTTTTGTTCCTGTTTGATGCAGTCGACACCAGAACGAACAGTAGCCTAGTTGTTATTGTTAAGTTTCGTCTGTATTTTTTTAATGTTATGTATGCTCTCATAAAAATGTATCAATATCTTTTGTCTCTATTCTGGATTTCAACGTTCCGCTGTAAACGGGGATCAAAACAATCGGTCAAAGCAATAAAAATAAATATTAACATGAAAGTACTGTAGGGTTGAACGCCAGATCTGGAGAAGCTTTCCCTAAAGCGATTGCTTGACATTAGTGATAGCATTGATTATATAAGTGTAATAACAAAATCAATCCCTGCTGCCATATTGTCAGCAGAGGCGGATTTGGAAATTTGCCGCCCCTCCTTTTTTTTTACTCGCGCGTGTGCTTTTTCAACCCGTTGTGGTCGTTTTGGCCCGATTTTACCTGTTCCGGGCCCTACGCAAGGCTATTTCTAGGGGGGGTTGTGACTTCTCTCTCTAATTTGCCGCCCCCCCGCCCTGGGCTATAGTCCTTTAAGTCCATATGTAAATCCACCCCTGATTGTCAGGGCACATTGCAGTCACTCCTGCCAATGTTTGTAACTTTGCATAATCAAATAATGAACATATTGAGATGATGTTCGAGCAGCATCATTTTTTCTAGTGCATGGATTTCATTTTTCAACTTGAATTTTTAACTTGAAATATGTTATTATGTATATGGACATAACCAACATTTTTTAATCCACTAGAAATGGTCATGTAAATTTTAATCAGTTTTACACGAATGGAGCTCGATGACGATTAAACGCAACATTCAGATGTTGTTAACTTCGTCAACTTGTATATAACTATATATACAACTTGTAAGTTGTTGTTATAACTTGTGGTTGTTTGTTGTTATAACTTGTTCAACTTGTATATAACTTGTATATAATTTCGTTGTAGATAACTCTTTTTAAAGAGAATAAAAAAATTATGTCGCGGTATTCATTTGTATTCAGTAGCGTGATGCTCCCTAATAGAATTAGTTTTACCCTATTACGATAGTATAATTTCCTAAATTCATTTAGAATTGCGAATTATATTCAACAAGACGATTGGTTTATGCGAATAAAATTCAAGCTGATCAGGATTTTGAGTGAAGCATCATTTGTCTACATTCTACATCATAAATAACGAGTATTGAAAGTTGACTTCAAAACACACATAACACACATTTACTGACGGCTTAAATTAGTCATATTTACTTGTCATGCTCTATTTGAAAAATTAACAATCTCATCTCCTATGCATAAGCATAACAATAATTGCGCGGGAAAGCACGCGCGGGAAACGGCTGCACGCGACGTGTTGCTAATGCGAAACAAAACGAGCAACCAATAGTAAACCATGGTAAACTGTTTTGCCATGAATAATTTCACCCAAGCAGTCTCAATAGCTTTTTAATCAAACTTTTGACATGGTTTATTAGCGTTTTCTTTAAATTGTAAGAATTTTAATGCAGTGACACACTCAGTCTTACTGCATAAAATTAAGAGCTCAATATGACAAGAATACAACAATATACATACAACAATCTTCTCATAATGAATTGGGGTTAGATTATAATAACTTAGTACACACATTATTTATCGTAGAATTCTTTCAACATAGATACAATCTGGAACTGTAGGTACTTGTATTTGAGCTTCGGTCTCACTCAGTATTCTATTCTATAATATTAAAAAAATTTCTGGGATTTTGTACAGAGCAAATCGACCTCTAGAAATTAATTTTTCTACACATATTTCGTATCAAATTAAAGCTGTTACTCTCTAGATGCTCCTTTTGCGGGTTTGGAAAATATTCCATGAAAAGCCTTCACACAGGAGGCGTTTGAAATTTCAGTGAAAGTGAAACTACCTATGGTTGAACCTGTGAACTTTTTCCAATTCACATTTGTTTATAATAAAACAATGATCAAGATTTGAAATAGTTCCACAGAATGCAGGGCTAGCAAAAGTCAGACAACAGAAAATAAGGAAGAGTATTTGCCCTTTTGAAACTAAGACAAACAGTCTGTAATATATAATTTACTATATTTATTTTCTTAAAAAGGAACATAATTAACACAGGAAGTGCTCTGGAGATGGAATTTTCTAACAAATATTGACAGTAAATACACATTAATACATTGACATGTTTCGATGTTTCAACACACTGATGCATGATTCAACGCTTAGAGTTTTAAAATATCTACATTAGTTGAATATTATCATAAAAAAGCATTAAAACGCATTGTAAATTTAAAACCTGTATTTTATAAATGTACTTGGAATGCGAAGGTTATTGAAGTGTTAACGTTTAGCTTGCCTATTTTACTTGATTTTTAAGTGTACCAATAACAATATGCCTATTTTATGAAGGCATTTCATAAAAAGTCATGTTATTAGCTGTGGTAAAAATTTGCAAAAATGTACTCAAGATGCGAAACAAAAAAGCGGGTCAATTTGAAAATTTGATTCCTTTGTGTTATGAGCGTTGAATAATTTGTTTTAAGGCGAACGGATGCGTCAAGCGATGCAGATGATGCATGTAAACTAATCCCTATTTTATGCAAAATTATTTTTGTTGCATATGGGGAATACTCATATTGAAATTTAAAGTTTGAAGTAATAAGCTGTTTCTAAAAGTTTGCCCCGGCCGATGAGAAGTTCAATTAGCCTACAGGCAATTTATTCCAGTGCTATGACACAAAGATTTAGTCTAGAAAATTAAAAATAATCACAACAATTCGTACAATTTCTCATTTAAAGGTATTTTATGCTGCAAAAATCCATACATAATCAACATGAAACTAAAGCCTATTTTACTAATTTGTTTTTAAGTCATGAAGTGACGCGGGCTGCTAGTTTTAAATTAATTAATTTGTTATATGATAAATTTAGCAAAAAGGATTAGCTTGGCGTATTTGATTGTAAAGGACCATTTATCATTTCATTCAAAAAACCTAAAACTTACCATAACTGTCGTCCAGTATGGATTCTGGCGCCAATGTAACAGAAACGTCACTTGACATGACTGAACCGTAATAAGGCCGAACCCCGTTAAATAAGACATTCTTGAATGAATTCCATATCACAACTATCACAACCAAATGTTTTCAACATTATATCACCACTCCAGTAAGGGCCGAAAACTAGTAACGGTGTTCGATAAAAACACATGTTCGTTTCCAGTATAGTTTTCACACACCACGCTTACTCATTGCTCCCCATCTGGTCTTATCTGATCGGCAATTATAAAGTGTTGTCATCAACTTCCTCGTTCATCGAACTATGTAGAATATTTGTTTGGAAAATTTACAGTCGCATGGGTATTAATAATTAATTATAAAGCCTCACAACAATAGTGGTATTGGTTCTGGTTAATTGAATAACCTTAAGAGCAACAACCTCAATCCACTTCATGATTTTTGCTATGTAACGCACAAAGCGTATACATGTGAATGGGAGTGTGATGACTTGGTCACTTTCATTACAGTAATTTATTTCAAGGTAGGATAAGGATACATATGACAAACCCAATTTATAAAGTAAAGTTGGTTTGTTTGTGTAATCAATGAAAGTTATTAAGGGACTTCAGCGTTTTTATATTACACTTTTTAATATATAAAAACTATTATACTATATTGATATTACATTAAATATTATTTGATTAAAAAATCAAAAGGCCAATTAGTTTTTTTCAATCACACAAGATCTAATTGCCATAAAATATTGGGTATATATATTTTCTGCGTTTTAAACTGAAGTCGCACAGCGTTTGCTTCACTAAGTCATATCGCATAGAACAACTCAGCACCAAAAGAGTATATTATAAATAAAATATATTACAGAATAATCAATAATAACAAATATAATATAAAACAATTCAGAATGGGCCTATATTTTTCAGTGTTTGTAGTTTTAAAAATTGTTTTATTTACGTTGAATAGTCATAAACACAGCTCATTGAAGACACCACGAATTTGATTATTTAAATTCCTCTAGAAAATAATTTACGTATAAAGTACTATAAAGTAAATTAACTATCATAATTACACCACTGAATCTTTGAACCATTGAACCATAACATCATTTAATCTTTGTGGCTGAAACCTCTTTATGCCATTAATTGGCGTTGTTAAAAAATAAACGGTGAAGGAGATTCCTTTATAAATAAATGCCATACTGGAACATACGCAATCTGCTTGCAAAGCAGTCATAGGAATCTTCATTACTCCTTGTAAGCGTGTAGTTTGAGAAATTAACAGTAATAACAAGATCGTCGTGTCGATTAAAAGATAACGAAGACGTCCCTGTTACAAAAACTGAATCATAATCATAGTTAAAATGATCGTACATTTTTCATAAAATGACATTACTAATTTTTATTGTTCAGTTTACTGTGAGATTGTATCATAATTCAATTTGCATTTCGGAATAAAATTAATCTCAATATAAATTAATACTTGATGACAGAATATAAATTTGACTAAATAAACCCGTTACAGCTTTTCGAAAATGCTTTAGAATTTTCATCACCAATAAAACGTGATTCAAATTTTGAAAACGCTTCCGATGACTAACTCGTACAAAAGGGCGCAAACACAGTGAGCAAATCTTTACTATTAGTTGAGTATAAATAACGGATTTAATTTGTAGCAGATAAAAATAGAAGGGTAGTGAAGTCTATACTCCAATTTTGTGTTCCATTGTTCGTCTTCAAAGGTTAAACACTTAAATAGGCCCTGATTTAAATTCAAATTTTACTCAAAACACAGTTACCAAATCGAAATGTCCTGACAAACCTTTTGTTTAACATGGTCAATAATTTCAATCATCTCATAAGATATAACGAGCTTTTCTGCTCCTCACGTCCGCGTCCGTCGCACAGAGTCATAGGATCAGGTCAGGTTATCAGGAGTGTACTGCTGTCTTTGTTCAATCCAACTTTCAATGAATTTTAGCTATTATTATTCATGACGACGCCACATCAGAAACATTACAAGAAAACCGTTAAACATTGACAGTAGTTGTAACATTAAATATGAAAAATGGTAGTAGTTTTAATAACTAAGAAAATAAAATATCTTTCCAATTAACGATGTCAATTTGCCTCACTTTTATCTACATTAACTCAGTTTGATAATTACTCCATATAAGATTCAATAATATCACAAAATCAAACTTTTGCTAACGTCTACAAACGTCAAAGTTATCACAATTATCATAATTTGCCACTTACGAAAAATTCACCCATTATTCCAATAGTAAATAGCAAAATATTATACTTTCCTCGCTAAAATTTAGGAATTATAATATTTAGGAAAGTTTCATAATTTAGGAAAGTATAATATTTAATATTTTATATAATACGCCATATTTTCTCGAAATTTTAAAGAACAGTAGATGATTTAAAAGATTTTTTGCGGTATGTATTTTTGACGATGGAAGTTTCTGGTCAAAAATTATCTAGACTACACATTTTAATGGGGTTTACCGTATTACTAATTTTCATTCAATAATAGAAAAAATATACGTAAATTAAATAAGTTGATAAAAATAAAATTTTCAATTAATCTGAAGTTTGATCAACGATCTCTTTGACACCTCACTAACATCTATTATATACCGGTTTAAATTTTAATTAAAAATTTCAAAGAGAAAGTTGTCATATTTTCAAAAATAATTCCACAATCATTAAAAATTAAATAAAATAAACCACACAACCTGAACTGCTCCACAAAACCGAGTCGCCCATCACATTTCCGCATAAAACCATCACCACTCCCCCAGTAACGAACAAAACCCCTCAAAATTCCCACACCGCACGCAAATACCTCAATACAACACGTGTACATAACAATTACATCGACAAGTGGTTAATTAATCATAAATACCTCCTTCGTTTTCGTAATCCATTGTGGGGACGGCAGCGGCTCACGGAAAGCATTGGCTACTGAATTAGGCCGCCGGTGGCCGTCCCATGCTATTATACTATTTAGATTGGAGTCACGCCCTGCTGCTATTCAGTGGCCGCGCTGCTGGCCGTCTTCGCCGCTCCTCGCCCGCGCCGCTGCGCCACGTTTTAGGGGTAGATCGGGGTAACGGATTTGAACCACCCGGATTTTTACCCCCCAGAAAAACGGCTACGTTATTTTGTCGTCACAGGAGGCGGGGCCTAAACCCGCTCGAGACACAGCCCGCGACCGGAAATGTGCCCCCAATTAAATTATCAACACGTAAAATTTAAAGAAATTTATTTTTTACGTCTGAACCCGGAATGTACCCCCAGATATGTACCCCCGTGGTCAAATCCTTAAGTCCTACCCCGGAAATATACCCCCGTGGTCAAATTCTTAAATCGGACATAAGAATTTAGGTCGACTTAGGAATTTGACTACGGGCGGTCCAACAATTTAAAATTTTAATTAAATTAAACATGTAATATTCAATTTAATTTGTACGATTTCGTACAAATAAATTGTACAGCCACAGTATAGCAATGGTGGAGAGGGTATTGTAGGTTATCATTTTGAAATTTATTCTCCGCCCTCATTTTTTACTAAACCATTTACCTAACACCCCTACAAAATGAGTCCACAGCTTCTGTGTGCGCGCCGGACCCACCTGATCAAAGTTGAACGGGAGAGGGTGCTCTTTCCAAAACATCGTCACTGAGCTAATTGAATACTGATAACAAATACTAAACCTGATAACTAATTGGCTGAGTTGTTTTATTAATAACAGAGCCGCTTTTCCTCACTGCGGGACTGAAATAAGAAAAGAACTGCTTGCTAGTATTGCTAGTACTTAAAAACTTTATATTTTCAAGCAACTATTTGTTTTTCCGACAGTCTTAATATGTTTATGTTTCCCCTTGTCCTTTCTCTCTTATGCTTCCAGAAACTTTGACCAGTGTAAGTTATCTACCGCTTGGAAATACTGCGCAGTCGTTGTAACACTACTTCCATGTAAAGATTAAGCAATCACATACATGTTCTATCACTGTAGCAGTGCAGACTGCGTCGTCTTAAATGGTACATTCCAATATGAACGTTGTAATTGGAATGATGAATGCTGGACGTTCTTGATGGGGCCTTGGGTCTTTTCTACTCTGAGGGGAAAGGTTTTAAACTAGTACCCTATACTTAAATTTAACTTGGTAACATACCAGGAAAACGTTTGGATAAATGAAAACGCTTTCAGGCTGAGTCAAAATCAAATTTATTTCCACGAATTACGATATTTTATAAAGCAGGTTAGTAAGAAAAATAATTCCGTATGGACCAAAAAGAAGGTCATAAATGAGTTATTATCTAATTTATGGACCTATGTAAAAAGGCCTATCTAGTTAATATATATAAAGAGAAGGAAGTGAAGTCATCTTACGATTTTCATTTGACGGCTTGTCTATGGAATGAAGGCTTGTCCAAAGACCCTCACGCAAAGTTATATCAATTTATAATGATGATTTTTTATATAAATAATTGAACTCCTCCTCCGCGTGTATTAGTACCCCTTTAAAAAAAAACAGCTTTCACCATTATACTTGATTATGAAATGCATATTTATGTTCCAATCGTCCGTGGTCCCTTGCCACGAAGGATTGGACAGTACCTTCGGTACAGCGTACATACGCAGATATATCCCCCAAAACTTTAGGGGATTTGGGAAATTTTCGGGAAGATTAATATCCCGTTCATTTGGTGGTGGTGGTATCATTTAAACTGCCGTAAAACAGAGAACACTATACATAAATTATTCACTGTAGTTATACAGGGTGTCCGGAAATTATAGTAAAATATTTTAGTATATGATAGTACAGGTAAAAATAAGAAAAAAAAGCTCATATAAACATAGATCCAAAAGTGCTTCGTTTTCCGTCTGTGTCTGTTTGTGATTTTTACATATTTAATCATATCTCACGAACCTCTTAACGTATAAACTTCAAACTTGGTATATGGATTACCACTATTAAGAACTAGTAAGAAGTATCAAATTTCTACTTTGTACCATTTCAAAATGGCGACTGTTTTTCGTTTTCAATGCTAAATGTCTTAAAAACCGTAAATTTTGAAAAATTATACGAGACAAAAAAGCTGTAAAATCTAATCCAATTAACGCTGATATTAAGATTATGATGATCGGACTACTAGTAACGGAGAAATTTTAACTTTTCTGAATTAAAACATGGTCCTTTAGGGCATACTGTCAGAAATTTGCACGTTTTTATTCGGAAAAGTTAAAATTTCTCCGTTATTATAGTTGTCCGATCATCGTAATCTTAATATCAGCGTTAATTGGATTAAATTTCACAGTTTTTTTCTCTCGTATAATTTTTTTAAAATTTACGGTTTTTAAGACATTTAGCATTGAAAACGAAAAACAGTCGCCATTTTGAAATGGTACAAAGTAGAAATTTGATACTTCTTACTAGTTCTTAATAGTGGTAATCCATATACCAAGTTCCATATCCATATACATATTTAATCATATCTCACGAACCTCTTAACGTATAAACTTCAAACTTGGTATATGGATTACCACTATTAAGAACTAGTAAGAAGTATCAAATTTCTACTTTGTACCATTTCAAAATGGCGACTGTTTTTCGTTTTCAATGCTAAATGTCTTAAAAACCGTAAATTTTAAAAAAATTATACGAGAGAAAAAAACTGTGAAATTTAATCCAATTAACGCTGATATTAAGATTACGATGATCGGACAACTATAATAACGGAGAAATTTTAACTTTTCCGAATAAAAACGTGCAAATTTCTGACAGTATGCCCTAAAGGACCATGTTTTAATTCAGAAAAGTTAAAATTTCTCCGTTACTAGTAGTCCGATCATCATAATCTTAATATCAGCGTTAATTGGATTAGATTTTACAGCTTTTTTGTCTCGTATAATTTTTCAAAATTTACGGTTTTTAAGATATTTAGTTTTGAAAACAAAAAACAGTCGCCATTTTGAAATAGTACAAAGTAGAAATTTGATACTTCTTACTAATATAGTTCTTAATAGTGGTAATCCATATGCCAAGTTTGAAGTTTATACGTTAAGAGGTTCGTGAGATATGATTAAATATGTAAAAATCATAAACAGACACACAGACGGAAAACGAAGCACTTTTGGACCTATGTTTATATGAACTTTTTTCTTATTTTTACCTGTACTATCATATTATACTAAAATATTTTACCATAATTTCCGGACACCCTGTATATTTTAATGGTTAAATTCTATAATAATAATTTTAAAGATAATAGATTGGGGGATTATCCAGACAGGGTATTTTTAACTATTGCGGCAATCGTGAGTAGCCTAACTGGTCGGAGTAGGCAAACATAACATTTTAAGAGACAAATTCTCTTATTTACCGATCGAGGGTTAAACTAGGCTGGTGAGAAATTTTGCAAAATTACAGTGGAACAGCCTGGCCGATTTGTCAAGACAAAATTCCAAATGCATTTTAACCAACTACTTCCATTTCTTAAATTATCAGGTACCTATTCAAAACAGTGATTAATCTCACAAATTAATACAAGAACTTTATTGTATAAATGATGGTTAATATCTAATACTATCATTGAGTTATCATAAGAGTACACCTCGGATTATCCCGTTAGTGTGGTAGGGACCCAATCCGGATGGCACAAACTCATAAAAACTATATTTTTTAATATTTATGATTTATTTATATATTTATTTAAATATAAATTCGCCATTTTATAAAGGTTAAAAACGTAAAATTCTTTAATTACTTCCTACACCTGTTCTTCTGTGTTAGGTGTAGGCTATCAATAAAAATGCTATTTAATGTATTGCAAAAAAATACGTTTTGCTGAAATTTCAATGAAATCTAAATTTTTCAGATATATAAATTTTTCATTATAAATTATACAGAATATATACATAAGTAGGCAGCCATAAATTTGTTCAAATTTCAAAAGTAAAACTCTTTGTTTTTATGCCTCTGATTGATGCATAAAACGCAAATTTACAGTTGTAACTAACAAAAATGTCCCGGGGAGGGCCCCCCCGTGGTGTATCCCCCAAAATAAATCCTGCGTACGCCAATGTCGGACAAGTCAAGGCTGTGCCAGTGTATATTGACCGACTGCGGTTGTGCTTAGCAAAGAATGACATGACCTAACAATGCTAATTTACATTACCAAAAAAGGTAGGCCTAACTGTATCAATATCGTAAAATACTTTTCGTTATACTGCTTCAAAAACAGATGTTTTAATGCATGTTTTCCGGACCTAAATACACTCTTTTTATTCTTAGGAATTAAAAGCTGATGTACTCGATACCAGCTGACTCTTTATAGTCCTAGGACTAGAAAAATCAAAAAGTGCCGAGTACGTCGTAATAATCGAACAATATTCATTCGATTACAAATATAAACATTCATCGTTATTATCGAAACATTCATTGTTGTCAGTTTAATCAATTTGTGAAACTCGCTCATTTCACCAATCGATTATTACATGCGTTCGATACGTCGACAGTTGTTCATTGTTGTCAGTCTGCCCTAACACAAATTAAACAGACAATCAGCTGATTGCTTAAAATAGCAAGAACAAGACGGTGGCATCTTTTGAAGGCATCTTTAAAGGTAAAAAAGCTGTAACATTTTGTTTTCTTAAGTAGTTTACGTATTGTATTGAGCAATATAACGAAAAATATAGTTCATCACACGGACCTAAAGCTGCTTTTCGTTACTCGGTCATTTTTCAACCTCGGCTTACAGCCTCGGTTGTAAAACTTGACCTTGTACGAAAAGCGTCACTTTAGGTCCTTGTAATGAAATATACTATAAGTTTCTTCCGTGTCTATGATAAAAGTGACCACTCAAGCTGTGCTCCACATGTTGTGCATTTCACGTCATGCAAAGTCATTGGTCTTATGATCAATAGCACAGTGGTGCACACTTAACAGCACAGCGTGTTTTTGGTCCAATGGTAATGATGAAGACTAAATATTACGTGCAATGCTTGGCGTGCGGGGCAGGAGCGTGAATGCCACCAAAGAAAAATGACCAAAAGAAACTGACAACGTCCTTAGATACAAATTAACCACTAATTTAAACAACTTTTCATTCCGCTGAGAAATCAGCAGTTTTCATTACATGTGTTGCGGGCCTAAAGAAGCTCTTTTTCGTCCTAGGGAGAAAAAGAATCAGCTGATGTTGAGGACGTCAGCTTTTCGTTTATAACGTACTAAAATTACAAACTTGTGTACGTCAGCGTTGATGGAGAGCTATCGATTGCACCGAGAGTGGTTATCGTTTTTTATCAATCGTAATTCATTGTTGCATTTGTCGGTTTAGTCGATTTATGAAACTCGCCCATTTCACCAATCGATTGTTCAATGCATTCGATACATTGTCAGTTCATTGTTGTCAGACTGTAAGACAGACAATCAGCAGATTGTTTTAAATAGCCAGAACAAGACAAAAGTATCTTTCGGAGATATCTTTAAAGATAATATTTTGGTTTTATTGAGACGTTAGACTGTTGTATTGAGCGGTATAACAAAAACTATAGTTTATCACACGGGCTTAAATAAGCTGCTATTCGTTTCTCGGTCATTTTTTGACCTCGACATACAGTCTCGGTCGTAAAACTCGACCTCGAACGGAAAACGTCACTTTAGTCCCTAGTAATGAAATATACTATTTCTTCCCCTGGATTTCAACGGTGTTACGGTTACGTAACGCAGTGAGGTGAAGCAGCGGCCGCGGCAGCGTCCCCTGGCGGCCGAGATTGGTCGAGGGCCGCGCTCAACAAGGTAATTGACGACGAAGACGTGTCCTGCCTCTTGATAAGGCCATATCACCGGAGGCGAAAACATCAACTGCACCTTCCTTAAGTCTCGGTGAAAAACATAAAAAGAGTGTTGGCTTCGATTTAGTATTTTTTTCAGGTTTTTCAGTTGATTTAAAAGTTGCTCTTTAGTCCAGGCAACGGAAAGGTTTTGAGGGAAATTTTTGGAACACAATTTTTGACTTGCAGCTTTGTTTGGACTAGTTAGGAGGTGAACATATCAAAAGTCCCCGTCCGTAGCCATAGCAGGAGGGAGGGGGGTCTAAAGGTACAATATTTTGGTTTTTTTTTCTAAATATCTTGAAAATTATTAACTTGTATTCACCAACAGTTAGACAATTGAAGAAAATTAAATTTCCTGTAAGAAAAGTATATAATATGTCAACTTTGGTCCAAACATTTACAAAGTAAGCACTAATTTCATTAATTTTTTAACAAATATCCTTTCCATAAGAAATACATGTAAATTCATGTGTAACATACATGCCTAGTGGGCCAACGCTTTTTCACCTAATGGAAAATAAACAACTTTTAGGAAATATTGACAAAATTTCCAGTAATTTGACACCACAGTCATAAAGATTAGTCTAAAATAAAGGTGTGGAAAAGCTCACAAAAAGGGCGTAGTAACCAGATATTTGTAAAAAGTCCTCTAAAAATAACTTTTTCATAAGCTCACCAAGCCCTTAACTTTGGACCAATCTTCATGATTGAGGTGTCAAATTACTGAAAATTTTGTCAATATTTCCTGAAAGCTGTTCATTTTCCATTAGGTCAAAAAGCTTTGCCCCAAGGGGCATGTATGATACACAGAAATCCACATATATTTCTATAAAAAAAAAAAATGGGCATGGGCATTGAAATGGGCATGTATGTATGCTATCGAGCAACAAGCTTATAAAGCTTGGGCCCAGGAATTATCATTGACACCTTAAGGCTACCATCAAAGGTAACAAAAACCATAATTAAGAAATGCTACAGTTGCAGAAGGCCTGCATACTCGTTGACTCCTCATTGAATCTACTCTTATAATAATTCAGTTTAGTCCAACCTTCAGCCAACTAAATCTCCAGTTCTAGCGGGCCGTTTTATTAATTAATGGGTCATTGGAAAGCTATCTCCCTGTATATTGTCAAATAATTATGAAAGTTTGTTTTTATTGAAATTTATGTTGAAAAAGTAAAAAACACATGTTTTCCATAAGAAATACATTGAAAACGGGTTTTTTCACATTTTTTATTTCGAGGCAAATTTTGGTTGGCTTTACTGAGTATTTTCAAGACATGCACAATAGTCATTTGTCAGAAATTTAATTCTCTTTCAGAATATCACCTTCCACTTTAGCCGATTTCTGCACCATTTAAAAGTTATTTGCAAAAATCCTAAGCAACCTCCAAATTTATAGTGGTGAGAAAATACTGAATTAGAGTAATTTTTGTTAAACTTTGTACAACTAAATCTAGAGTTCTACCGGACAGATTTTAATAATTAACAGGTCGTTGGAAAGCTCCATCCATGTATATTTGCAAATAATTATGAAAGTTAGATTTTTTAAGATTTATGGTGGAAACGTAACAACACAAATTTTCTATAAGAAATAGATTAAACAAACAGCTTTTTACAGTTTCATTTTGTAGCCAGATTTTGGCTGTCCATTATCAGTATTTTCAAGAAATGCATAGTACCAAATTTTAGGAAATTTTATTCTCTTTCAGAATATTAACTTCCACTTTGGTCGATTTCTTCAGCATTTTAAAGTTATTTGCAAAAACGCTAAACAACTTCCAAGTTTATATAGTGGCGAGAAAATACTGAGCTAGAGATTTTTTGCAAAACTTTGTACAACTGAATCTACAGTTCTACCAGAGAGATTTTAATATGCGGTCGTTAAAAAGCTTTCTCCCTGTAGATTTACAAATAATTGTGATAGTTTAACTTTTATAAGATTTAAGGTGGAAAAGTTTAAAAACATGTTTTCTATAGGAAATACATTAACAGCTGATCATCTGATCATGTTTTTTTAAAAACAATTTTATTTTTGAAAAATCAAATTTTTATTCAGGCATTTCACAAGAAAACCCCATTACCATGTACTATTTTTCTAGAGACCGTTGTATTTAACCACAACGGGCATTGAAGCTAGTTTATACCTATAAGAGAAAAAAATCTATTGTGAGATCCTAAAGTTCATCAAAGAGTCTATTATAAGATCCTGTGATAACTTGACATGCCAAATAAAACAGGTGACATGGAAATTCCATCGCAGACAGAGATGTCCCTTATCCATGACAAGGGACACCGATACCCGCCCCATCGCAGACATGCAGCAACGGCAACTTTGAAAGTGGGACATTTTCAGACAAACACTAATCCTTATCTTGCTCGAAGTGATTACCTTCTTTTCCAAAGTTAAGGGAATTTTCTGGCGAAAAAGTGTTTGTAAATTGTAAGAAACTGAAAAAAAGAAATAACATTGACAGGTCAAACCCACAATGACAGGATTTTTAATGGACATCAACATTTTGAAACACTGAAATAATGAAATGCGTTATTGGTCGGCAACTTAGCTCAAATTGAGATCAGGAGTGGAGGCTTCGGCCGCACTATCAGTTGCGGAGTTGGGACAACAGGGCTGGTTGCAATGAAAAAACATTCTTTACTTTCTGGGCATCCCTTTTATATAGATAAAAATTTAAAAAATAGGTGTTTTTGCTGGGTTCCCACAGGTTTTCCAAAACAAAATTCAAGGACAATTCCAGGACAAAATCGTGATTTTCCATGACCCTTGCATTGCTCTAAAAACACAATTAAGATAAATAAATCATGACTTCCCAGGGCACTCAATCTATCCAAGTGTGAAATAAAGGGTTTTAACAAATCAATGTTTCTTTAATCAAAGGGATTTGATTGAATTTCTCTGAAATTTATTGATATATAACATATTACAGTAAACTCACGACTGTCCCGGGTCATTGGGACCGAGACTGACTCATACACCGAGAATCTAGTATAATAAGGAGGTTGCATGTATTTTGAAGTTAAGAGGGCTCCCCCCGCCCCATAATTAAATGTAATGATAGTAAAATATTTTTAACCAATAAATAGAGTATGCAGGCCAGTGTAAAAGAATTTCCAATTGAAACTATTTCCTAAATACAGTATCTTTATTTAAACACTAGCAGTTGCCCGTGGCTTCGCTCACGATAAAAATTACAGCTGATCGTACTTCTGCTATTTGAATTGTCAAATTGTAGTATTCTCAGCTGTTTACATTTCGGTATTTGAATGTTTACATCCTTATAAAATATAAACATTGAAGCTAAGGACGTTCACGGGGCATAGCCCAAGGGGATTTTAAGGAAATGAATAGGCCTAGGTATATGTTTTCCAGGTTCAAGATCTACCTCTGTGTGAAATTTCAACCCAGTCGGTTCAGTATTTTTCGAGTTCACTTATCCCATACATACATACATACAGAAACCACCTCTTCTTTATAATAGTATAGATAGATAGATAGATAGACAGATAGATAGATAGAAGATAGATAGATAACAATCAGTTACAAAATACATCATCAAATCAAGCAAGGGTGAATCTAAGTCAATATAAACGTCCTGGTGTACTGATGCGATTGGCATAACTCGTTTCTACATCACTCATTTGGCTTAGGCGGCAAATAGTTCCCCGAATATTTGGGCAAGTAAAAAGCGCCACTGTTCGACAATAGTGAACTCCTTCCTATTCGCCTATCCAGCAGACTACTCGGTCAGTTTGTCTCTTGTGATTTAGATTCAAACGCAAAACTACGTTATCATGGAGTATTAGAATCACAAAATAACACTCTGAATGTTTAATTAAATTATTAACTTGAACAATGAATAAACTAACAATTTACCAACTGATATTTTATATTTATTTTATACAAAATACATATTAATCATGTTATTATAAGAAAATATATACATATCGATTTAAAAAAATTAGACATCCAATTTATTTTTAAGATACTTATCTATATATTTTCCAAAGCACTACCATTGACTTTTTAACTGATTGAAACAAAATGTAAAATGGCTTGTTGAAAAGTAACTATATAAAATTAATTATTTAAAAAAGTAACAAATACTAAATTTAAATTTTATGATCAAAGCTACATTACATAACTGAAAATAACTGAAAGCCACAATCAATGAGAAGACTATTAAGAAACTAAAACCTTTTCTAAGTCAAAATGGTAAAATGTATGGCTAATAGGAAAAATCAACTTTTTAAAACTTAAATGAACATAAAAATTATAGTTCTGGACAGCCTTACTGGCGGGTGGCGAAAATTGTAATCTCCCAAAATGTCTGCTAAATAAACACATGTTTTGGTAGAACTGTCAAAACTTTGTTTACGTTTCACCTCATTTACACTACAAAAGAATGCCCTGTAATATTTCACCATGAGATTTCTTACGCAATTAAAATTTCTGGAAAGTATTTGCGCAATGCATCAGCTGGTCTTTGTTTTGACAACCTTTCATCTTAAATGATTTGTTTACATTTAAGAATGTGTTTCCACACTTTTGTCGTCGTAATTCATGAATTGTGTTGAGCTTCAAGCATTTAACATTAGTTGCACTTGCGGTTGCAGCAAAATATTTTCTTGTGTAGAGTACCTTTACATAAACAGATGACCATGTGATTTATTACCAAAACAATGCAGATATTAAACACTAATTACGACAACAGCACACTCACTCACCCGCCAGTAAGGCTGTCCAGAGCTATAGATGAAGCAATACTGCAATCTTGATCCTGGATATATTATGGTCCAGGTAAAATGTATTAACAAAAAAACAAGGTCATAATAGTATATTTCATTACGAGGACCTAAAGCGACGCTTTTCGTACAAGGTCAAGTTTTACAACCGAGGCTGTAAGCCGAGGTTGTAAAATGACCGAGTAACAAAAAGCAGCTTTAGGTCCGTGTGATGAACTATATTTTTTGTTATATTGCTCAATACAATATGTAAACTACTTAAGAAAACCAAAATGTTACAGCTTTTTTACCTTTAAAGATGCCTTCAAAAGATGCCACCGTCTTTTTCTTGCTATTTGAAGCAATCAGCTGATTGTCTGTTTCATTTGTGTTAGGGTAGACTGACAACAATGAACAACTATCAACGTATCGAACGCATGTAATAATCAATTGGTGAAATGAGCGAGTTTCACAAATTGATTAAACTGACAACAATGAATGTTTCGATAATAACGATGAATGTTTCGATTATTTGTAATCGAATGAATATTGTTAGATTAAAACGACGTACTCGGCACTTTTTGACTTTTATAGTCCTAGGACTATAAAGAGTCAGCTGGTATCGAGTACATCAGCTTTTAATTCCTAGGAATAAAAAGAGTGTATTTAGGTCCGGATAACATGCATTAAAACACCTGTTTTGAAGCAGTATAACGAAAACAAATTATTTAAAACAAACAATCACAATATCAGGTGAAGTAACAAAGTATGAACATTTGTCTTAAAATTACAATTGAAAACTGGAGAAGTTAAAAAAAAACCTAAAAACAAAATTCCAGGACAGATGATGATATTCCAGAACAAATATTAAAATTCAAGGACAGTAAGGTAAATTCAAGGACAGTTCCAGGTTTTCCAGGACACACCCTGAAATTCCAGGTTTTCCAGGACGCGTGGGAACCCTGTTTGCCAAAAATGAAAAGTTCATGGTCTTGGACTTAGATCTTATTACGAGATCTAAGGTAATAGCTTCTTCCTCATAAGGAAAATTTGCTAAAACAAAAAATTTAAGAAAAATATTGAGTAAATCTAGAAAAAACAAAAGTAAACTGGAATGTTATGATTCATTAGTTAACTATTAGAATGTAGTTTTAAGATTCCAATTTAACATTTCTGAGATAGGATGAAAAAATACAATAAATCTTGCATGGTATACCTTTAATGTGGATCAATATTGAAAATTACATATAAAAAAATATTTGACCCTTTATTTTTATTAATAAATTTTAACATTCTGATAAATCTAACAACTTGACTGTGTTTCAATTTCACCCTAACCTTTATTTTTGTGTCACAGAGTTCTTTGTGCATTTGTTATCCATATGCATCTCGAGTACTGTAACTGGTTCCTCACTGGGCATCTGACAGTTTTTTACAAACCATATCTCAATTGTAAGCAGAGCACTCTAGAAGCCATTGCAGAAACTACAATAATTTTTTTATCATGTGGCAGCTCAAATTCAGTCAAGTTCAGTTGATAGTACCTATCATCATGAAGAACCCATTCCTCATGGCGCATACAGAGTTGGATGGTGTTTTTATTACTAAGAAAGTTAAACGTTATGACTATTTCCATTAGTATTTTTTGTGCAGATAAGTTACTTTTGTACTTAAAAACTTCAAAATCAAAAGTATATTCTGCTCTATAATGGGAAAAACTTAATTACGTAATGTTTACTCATGTCGCTTATAAACAAGGAACTTTTTACTAATGTTGTAGGATAAACAGCAGAGTGGCAGGAGTAACCAAATTTTATAATCATACTGATCACGTCACAAAATAATCAAGATTCATACGAAACGCACCTGAAGCATGAGCTACTGCACACATGAAATAAGTGCCGCGTTAACCATTTACTCGTTATGCATTGAACATTATAATATAACTATTATTACTACCAAAAGTATAATATTTGTATTTTATCACTCCCAATATACTCTTCTACCAGTTTTGTGCAACCTTTATTTACTTCTTTGAGTCCAAATAACTCTACATCTGTTTTAAAAAAACCGAATCTGTTAATTCCCCAGACTTCATAGCTTGGAATAACTTGAACAAGTCGGTCCCCAATGACTTCAAAACTTTCGACATCGAAATCTGTAACATCCTTAACAAAATCACCAGAGGAGCAAAAAACTGAACACAGCCTCCCTTGAACTTGTCCGTCTACTAAGAGTGCTCTCCCTTCTGAAGATTTCTCATCTAAAAATATAAAAGCATCTACTATTACCTGTACACGTGAATTTATTGATACATCGATATCAAAATTTCCTTCTAACATATATATCAATTGGTCAGTTCGGTAATTAAAAATTCTTACGGTTTTAACATCATACGTAAAATTAGTAAATGCCACGTAATTGTTGGTTATGGCACATTGTCGAGGAATAAAAGATGGGACAGACATAAATTCAGACAAAACTGAGCAAGTTAGTGTAAAATGTGAAAAACTCAGATTTTGTACATCATATACTCGACATTGTAAGTTAAGAATAGATTGTTCTGAGGGCTGGGAACCCATAGAGTAAGGAACAAGTACCAGCACATCATCACATGTTTTAGAACCAACAACAGCCAATCCACTTTCTAAAAGATTTGTCGACAGAGATTCTTGTTTAAGTTTAATTCCACTTTCCAAATCCCAGACATGAAATGAGTTACGGTGTGCCCTAAACAAAAAATGTCCGATACAAAACTTTCCTTTTACAATGGTTACCTCGAGCCCACTCGAAAAAGCTGTTCTACTGGACCCTGGGGTATTGGCACAAACCAATTCTAGAGTTCCAGTGGTCTCATTGAAAACAAAGTGGTATTTCAGCAAGATAGTATTTTTAGTTACATCTACCTTACAAATTCTGATATTTTTATAGTTAGAACTTTTCAGAACCATGTAACCATTTTCAAACACAGTGAAATTAAAATAAAACGAAGTGTCAATTTTAAGACTGCCCACTTTGACTGCAGGTACTGGCCTTACATCCCACAGGTCGATTGAATTTGAACCTAAATTCACTAGAAAGTCATTCGTTATAAATTTCACTCTTCCTTTCATTTTCTCCTCAAAGGTTTTGAAGTTCCCTTTCCGCCAGTTGCTCCACAGATGTTGTTCCCTCAGGAAGGCCAGTCTCCATCGACTGAGGGGGGTGAGGGCAGAATCTTCTTCAGAGTAAACTGAGAAAACAGGTTCGACAATGCTAGGAGTTGTTCTCAGGTGCTCCTCTACTTCCAGATCACACAGCCGTTTCCATATCTGAAACCAAATTAGACTTCAGTTTTGTTTCTTTTTTAGAACCACTCCACAACTTCTGATAGGCACATAAAATTTTTTCCATTACAGACAGACAGAGATTATAAATGAGATAATTTGCAAATATCCCCTCACAATGATAAAAGCCCGTAGCAGTGCCAAAATGGCACAAACTAAGCTATTTCATAAGGGTTGGAACTAAATCCAAATCACCTATAAATATTGCAATTGTGTTAGAGTAAAAAACGTGTAATTTAATTGAAGGGTAAAATATTTTTAGTAATTTAAGACATTATATACAAATTTCTTTGCTTTTCAGGGAAAGACATACTGTTCAAAGCTTAAAAATACCAAATTTATATAATCCTACTCTTCCTGGGCCCCCTCAAAGCCTGGGCTCTGTTTCAGATTTGGCTGACATGGCCTCTTGGCAGTCCTGATTGGCATGGAATGTGCCCTCACTAAAAATATTTTATGTGCTAATTTATACTTTTACTTGAAACGGGGACCTACCCAGGTAGGTTTTTTGAGCCAATTATGAATGAGAGATGAGCGAAGATGATTATGGAACGATCTTGTAGTCTTGTTACTGACTAAGGCCGACATGTTCCTTAGACAGGACTGTTAATTAACAGCCCAACAGCCAGTGGAATAGATTAAATTATACTGAAATATTAGTCAAATTAATAATTTATATAAGTACCTGATCGCTGCCGAAGACGTCTCGCCAGTGAACGGACACACCAGTGCAGGCGGCCAAGTCTCGTGGTGTGAGATAACGAGCCACCCTCGCTGCCAACTCTGGGAACAGGCTCTCCATTTCCAACTAAAGATAACATGGAATGACAAGTTTAAGATTTGAAGAGTACTCTCTGTTGACAAAAAAAGAAAAGATGAAATTAACTTAAAGTCAATTGACTTTAATTTACATGAAAACTATTTATAACATTATTACCGTATATCTTTTAATGTGAATCTGTTTATCCGGACATCGGTTCAACCGGACCACTTTTGGGAGAAGTAACATATTCAAACTGAAAACTTTTATCAAAACATCGGTTTAACCCGACGTAAATGGAAAGAAATGGACAGTACTATATCGATGATTCTTGTGAAAAAATATTTGGGACCAGTAATAACGTTTATAAACACTACGTTCTCTTCAATTCAAGTAACTGAAGTTAGTTTCTGAGTGGTTGTGGAACGATAGCGACAACTCCTGTGGGAAATATCATGGACAAGTCATCATAAAATATCTAATTTTTTATTTGGGTTTGATAATTAATTTTAGGAAATGTCGTATTAACAAAAAAAAGTTATGTAGACAGGACTCGGTCCCGAGGGGTCTACTGCAATGTGCATAAAATTTGGTTAGAATAAGTAAGGGATCAGAAAAAAACTAATACTGGTTCATAAATCTGTGGCACCCTTGTTCATGGCGAGAAACACTGATACGGCTCTACAATCATGCTTGGATTATCGCTGGCCAGGGCCGGCGACAGGGGGGGGCAGGGGGGGCAAATGCATTGGGGCCTGGGCTCGCAGGGGGCCCAGAAACACCAAAAAAGGGCCCGAAACGGCTAAACAAGGGCCCAAAAGCACGCAAAACAAGTAAAAAAAAGGTAGTCAGGGCCCGGGATTGTCGATTGCACAGGGGCCCGAAAATCCTGTCGCTGGCCTCTTAAATTAGCCAGTGGCTGAAAATGTAACCGGGGATCAAGAGGGAAACAACCTGCAACCTGGTTTTAGGTTGCAAAGAAATAAGGAATTAGAAATCTCTCACTTAACTACAAGTAAGAAGGCAAAAAAATCAATATTTGCAACTAATATGACACTAGAAATAGTAGTTTTCATCACTAGGAGCGAAAGTGGCTCTTTTTGGTACGAGATCGTAATTTACAGGCGAGACACAGCCGAGCTTGGAAATGCGATCGAGTACAAAGGAGACACTTTTTTGCTCTGTGTGATGAACAACTATTTTCATCATTATGTATTAATAATCATTTAATCGTTAAAAAATTAGACTACATAATTTTTAGGTTATCCAAAATAGTCATCGTCATTTACACATCTGTTAATATCTAACTTATAACAGTATTGACTTGAAAGTTAATTTTTTTTTGTAAAACTAATTGATTTGATTATAACTAGCACTGACGATTAAAAATTACACAGCTAAAATTTAACAATAGCAATAACAATTTAACATTTTGAATTCTAACTGTTTTTTAATTATAAACTTGATACTACGAATTAAAAATGTCATGTAAGACGCTATACACTCTTTGAAGTCAATACCTCTAATGCATGGTTAAAAAGTTAAGTGCAAAGCTTTAAAAACTCACAGATAATGGAAAACCCATAATCCCTATGTAAAAATTTTTCATCTTGACCCAAGGAATACCGCTATAAATATATATTTTTGTCCACAGAGTTTGGAAACACCCCATATATATTTACTGTTTATTACTGTGAAAGTACATATTAAACCACCAGTAAGAGGTATTTTAAGGCAAATGTGAGTTAAAGATGGGTGTAGGATGATTGTGGCGCGATCTGGTAGTCTTGTTACTAAATAAGGGTGACATGTTCCTTAGACAGAACTGTAAATTAATAGCCCAACAGCCAGTGGCAACTCAAGACCTACATTTTAACATGGGATTCAAACCACAATTTCACCTGGTTTAACAAACTAGTCTAATAAGGAGTCCAATGAACACAGTACTCAATAGTGTGAATGTTAATGCCCACTAAGGAACCAGCATCCACAAGCCATTGCTCATCACAACTATCCACAATTAGTGACCTCCAAGTAGCTGGTGTGAAATTTGACAAAAACACTGATATTTTTCATCCAATTTGCTCAAGACAAGACTACTGCAGCATCTCTCACAACATCAACTACTGGTAGAAGAACAGCATGGCTTCACAGCAAGTAAATCAACAAATACCGCCATCATAACCATAATAGAAAACATCATAACAGCCATTGAAGAAGGCGACACAACCACCGCAGTTTTCCTAGATTATAGCAAAGCTTTTGACTGTATTAGTCATGACTTGCTTCTTAAAATACTAAAGAACATGAGAGTAAGGGGCACTGCAGCAGAATGGTTTAAAAGCTACTTAACTAACAGATCCCAAGCAGTAGAGGTCAAGAACTTAAAAACAGATGTCCATGTGGAAACCACCTCCAAACCAACAATAATCAAATCGGGAGTTCCCCAAGGCTCAGTCCTGGGGCCTGTTTTGTACATAATCTTCACAAGTGATCTTCCTCGCTACCTCGAAGACCACTGCAGTACAATCATGTATGCTGACGATACCGCACTGTTGCTCAAAAATAAAAATCCCATTGATCTGGAAGTACAATCTTATATTGCTTCGGGAATGGCACAACAGTACTGTCATGCTAACAGTCTGGTACTGAATGAGAAAAAGAGCCAACAAATTATCATCGGGAAAAAAAGAGAAGTAGCAGGACTGCCAGATGTGATGCAAGTGTCACAAGTAAGATATTTAGGAGTAGTAATAGCTGATAAACTTTCCTGGTCTGAACACCTAGACAAGTTGTGCAGTAAACTCAGCTCAGCTCTGTATGTGCTTCGGAGGCTAAGACACATATCTAACGATGAAACTACAAAAGTAGCGTACTTTGCTCTCTTTGCTCGATATGGGATAGCGGTGTGGGGAAATTCCACTAGAACAAACACAAAAAGTTCTACAAATAAAGGCAGTTCGAATTCTAGCCTGCCTTGGATCTAGAGAATCATGCCGCACTGCCTTTAAATAACTAAAGGTGTTAACTGTAGTGAGCCTTTTCATCCTAGAAACTGCCTTATATGCTAAAAGACAAAACCTGCAGAGAGGAACTAATTATAACACACATAATTATAACACTAGAAGAGCCAACAACATGGTACTTCCGATCCATCATCTCACACTCTATGAAAAACAACCGTCATATCTGGGAGCAAAATTCCTCAACATCCTGCCAGAAGAAGTGAAAAATGTCCAATGTGAGAAGAAGTTAAGAAAAAACCTTATCGCATGGTTACATCAGCGCCCCTTCTACTCAGTGGATGAGTTTGAAAACTGGAGGCAGAACTTTTAAAAACACAGACCTTTGTATCTTTTGTATTAGTCTTAGTGACACATTTACTGTTCTAAATGAATAATGTAAATAAAGAATTATTGTCTATTGTCTCACCAAGACCTTTCACTGAAGTGTTCGGTTGATGGGTGTCACACTTATGGTTTTTTCAAAGGTACCTATGGGTGAATAAGGCCTTATACAGGAACACGTGCGGTACCCTGGAGCTGTTCAGTAAACAAATTGTAAATAAAAACAAATGCATCAGCAGCTGATCAGACCCTTTCTCTTATGTATTTATGACCTTACTTAAAATTTCATAAAAAACTAATATTTTTCCTCAAATTTTCTCACCGAGACCTTTCATGCACATTCATGTATGGGGTTGATGGATGTCGGACTTATGGTTTTCTCAAACAATTTTTTTCAAGGTTGATCCATGTTAAATGCTGATCGTAGAAGTGGCAGGCAACCAAAGAGTTCCCCCCTAACATTCAATAAAGAGTACGATAAAGTATAAATTACAACAGATTGATCTTTGATCCAAAGCCTCCATAAATCACTTTGTCGCTAAGTGGTGGCGCCTGCTCCCACCTCGACATGCCTTTTTACTTACTTATGTTTACTTACTAATAATAAAGATAGCAGATTTCACTAAACTTAATCAATAGGCCTATTTTCTTATTATTCTCTTGATGTTGTATCAAGTTTTGGACTAAAGTTTAGAAAATATTTTAAAAATCTTTTTAGATTATTAACTATGAAAATGAAATGAATCTTTTCTATGGGGAATATCTCATTTAATAAACAATTATCAGACTCAATTAACAGAGGGTCCGGCTAGGTCAGCTGGTCGGCGATTGCCGAGGGCCCCAGGGGCCTCCTCGACGAAATGGGGCCTCCAGCAGGGGCCCTCCAAGCTGCTAAATTTGTATTGTACTAAAAAAAAGTCAAAATAAATTTTGTTCGAGTAACATACAATTTTTTGTGTAAAAATGTTTTTGGGTTTTTTTTCAAACGCAACCATAACAAATTTATTTAAGGAATTTTAACACAATACATTGAATCTTTAAGTACTTTTGTCTAATTTTTAATAACAAAGAGGCAGAAATAGAATTATATCAATTAGTTATAAAAAAATATCGACAACAACTTGGCTAGAGAAAAATCCAGGGATGAAGCTGCAGTTTTAATTGCAGTAGCCAAAAACAATATCATTATGCTGATGCTGAAACATATTCGTTGTTAATGCACAACCAATGATGTTTACAGTCAAAGGTGTAATTAATAATAATTAATAAGTTGCAGCAATTGCAGTTATTATACGTAGTTTTTTAACGACCCCCTGAAGAAAATAAAACTAACATTTTACAGTATACTCTTGATTACCCGAGCCCCGGTTATCCGAAGACTCCGAGTTATCTGAGGCAGCTCTAAGCTTAAATATATGTTTTTATTTTCTTACTAGCCGCTACAATAATGAGTGTTACAAGTGTCTACTTAAAAATCTATTATTTGCAACTCGAAAGGACTTTCATTGTCGTATCTATTGGTAAATACAATATCAAATAAAATATTTTGAAGTGGTCTTATTACAGCCCAACCTCAGAACACACATAAATTCCGTATTATCCGAGGTTCGTGTTATCCGAGGTAGCCTTGGTCCCGAAGACCTTGGATAATCGGGAGTGTACTTACTGTAGTTATTAGGAAATGGTATTTAACGTGAAGTTTTGAAATCTAATGTATGATTTGAAATCTTCCGCTGAATTCTCCTTCACTAGCATATAAATTTTGAAAATGGTTTGTAAGTACATTATATGAAACACGATTTTTGTAATCGGTAGGAGGGGGCAATCAGACTTAAAACTGAGGGCCTTAGTGCCACCAGACCACCCCTGTCAATCAACCATAATTTTGAGTGACAAATAGAATGAATCACCCCCGTAGCTTTGGAATTTCTTTATGCCAGCATTCCTAGTTATGCTTTGTAAGGTCTGTTCAATATAATAGACTTAAAAAAACCTGGACCCAACTGTGATTTTCATATCATTTTAAAATATCTATACAGGATGAGGCTGCTAAGCCGTCCACAACAGATTGTAGGCAAACGGCTTAACATACAAGGGCAAAACAAAACTTTCCCCCACTAAATCTTGCCCAAAGTTCAAATTTTATTGGCTTCCAACATAATTGTCAAATGTAGTGTTTACGCTGCCCCATGAGACTGATATAAAATACCCCCGTCGTAGCAAACCTGCCTACTCACCGAATTTCCAATTACAAAATATCCAGTAATTAATCTATTATTACAAAAAAAATAAAAATAAACAAGTGATATATTTATATATTAAAATAATATATTATAGCTTGTTTTACAAAGACTTTAAAAACAATTTGTAAATGACTTAGATGAAAAAACACAAAGATTTCATACAATGAAGTAGGCAAGAATGTTTATTTTTTAAATGATATTAACATAAAACTTTTTAAAACCAAAATTCTATTAAATACATTAATGAACTGAGAAATTACTCTAAGCGATTCCTTGAAAACATCAGTAGAGAGTAAATAGGAAATTGGGTAAGCCAACATTCTGCTGCCCTGATACTAAAAACGCAGAGAAAGAAATGCGAGAAAGAAATGCGAAGTGACAATATCTCGGAGACCAAGTGACAATATCTCAGAGACCAATGGACTTAGAGAAATCATTCAAAATACCAAATTGTTCGGTTTTTTTAGCTAAATCCAATGGTGCAAACAATAATTGGATAAATATAATTTTTAAATTTGAAAAACTCAAAAAACCCATTTTTGGGGGGTAAAATGGGGCCTTATCCCCACTTTAGATATGTCGATTTGGCTGGTTTACGAACTCGTCCAAGGGAATCTAGTTTTACATACATGTCTGTACCAAATTTTGTTACGATCGGAGGATATTTACGAGAGTTATCGTACTCACAAAACTCAAAAAATGAAAATTCTATTTCCCATATAAGCCCATATTAAATTTTGAAACAAATCGTGATTTTTGTAGGTAAAAATGTGTTTTCACAATAAACTCACTTCATATCCAGAAAGTACACATAAAAAGCTGTCAATTAATATAAATATTAATATGATTGCTGAGGTTACCCTGAACGGATATTTTTTGTCCATTCTGTTCTGTTAAAACGACGGTAATAGCTTATTTCTAAGGAAATTCGCTAATAACTTAGAGACCAATGGACCTAGAGCAATGATTGAAGCTACCAAATTGTTTGTTTTTTCGAGATAAATCCAAAGGTAAAAGCTATAATTTGATAACTTTGATTTTTCAATTTAAAAATCTCAAAAAACCAATTATTTGGTTGGCAAAAAGGGGCCTTCCAGAGGTATTTTCGCTTATATCTCGGAGACCAATGGACTTAGAGAAATGATTCAAAATACAAAATTGTTTGTTTTTCGAGCTAAATCTAATGGTGCTAAATCTAAATAATAATTGGATAAATATAATTTTTAAATTTCAAAAACTCAAAAAACCCCATTTTTGGGGGGTAAAATGGGGCCTTTTCCCCACTTTGGATGTGTCGATCTGGCTGGTTTACAAACTCGTCCAAGAGAATCTAGTTTTACATGTCCGTACCAAACGAAACGAACGTACCGAACGACGGTAATAGCTGATTTCTAGAAGGAAATTCGCTAAAAAGACTTTGTGTAGTAGTTTGATCTTTATATTTGGAGGTTAACTCATTAATTAACAATTAGTTAATTTAAAATTACCTACCTATGTTTAGTTAATATACAAAGTTATGCTAAAGTGTGGATACCCCTAACCTAACGTTTTAACGTGTCACAGTAGGAAATCCTAACTCGGCATACTTTCTCAACATGAAAAACTGCACTTTTTAATGAGTCCCATTTTTGCCCCCCCCCCAAAACGGGGTATTTTGGAAAATTCCCATATTTTTAGGCAAACACCCCAAATTTTTAAACGTAAACACCTATTAAGTTACCCCTCATTTTAAAGGGTTTGCAAAAGCAATACAATTTGGCTAAAACCGAGAGTTAATATCACACCCCTAAACAAAATGGCGACCATTTCAAAATTAGAGATTTTAATAAACAAGCTAAGTGTAGATTACCCCCCTCACCTTTAACTATTATGTGGGTTACAGTAGATAAACTAAACTCAGCACAACTTTATGTGTTATAAAACTGCACTTTAATGTCACATAAAGTACTTTGCCCCTGCCCCCAAAAAGAGGCAATTTGGGGGCAGCCCCAAATTTTTAAAAGTGAACCCCTATCGAATGATCCCTCATTTTAAAGGGTTAATCAAAAGAAATACAATGGTGCAAACCCAACCAATATTACACCCCTAACCAAAGTGGCAGCCATAAAGTCAATCCATTTCAAATCAACCAATTTAAAAATAAAAAGTTGCTAACATTTATCAATATTTTTTATATTTTTACCCATGGTTATGCTATGTTTGAGGAGTTAAAAACAACTATTAATTTATTTTTTAGGTGCACAGATTTTTTACGAGCAGCCATTTTGTATCGGTGCGACAGATTGATTTTGCATTTTGCAGAGGTTTATGTTAACCTCTGTAGCTTTGTTATTCTTGAAGATATTCAGATGAAACAATAACCATTTGAAAGAGAATAAAATGACCAATAACTTTGTCCAGTACAAATTTGGCTTAGGTGATTGCAAATATGCATAAAAAATAAGTAAAAGTAAAATTTCTACAAACGTAAACCTACTCTTTCAGTGCCTAAATTCAATGTGTGAAAATTAAGACTCACCTTCAATTTTTTTTTTCTATAGACAGTATTCACAGTATAATTTTTCTGACTGTCACAAGCTTGAGATATGTATCCCTTTTAAAAAATTTATTTTTAAAGTTAGTAGTTTATCGAAAATCATGTATTTTGAACTTGGCGTATCTCAGAAGGGACACATTTAAAAAATCTGAAATTTTCAGAAAACATTCTTTTGTTGGGTTGAAACAAGTGGTTAAAATTTCATTACTGAGACTTTCTTATATTTTAAGTTATGATTATCTTTTTAGTGGCAATAAATTGTATACAAAACAAAATGTAAGAACATATCAATTTTTTTGTAATGTTGTAGGGCGATTCTCTAAGTGACGTCCGGGGCATTCAGACACTTTATACCCTTGTAAACATTATAAATTAATAACTAATATTTTTTTCTTCATCCAGGTTAGTGTATTTCATAATGCAGATTCTATCCACCTAAAGAAAATTTAGTTTTTGTGTAATAAATTTAAGTTATCACTAGAAAAGTGACCGTGATGCACGGGACTTAGACAAAGTGCAGAGTTTTCTAAATAAAATGAATGCTTTTTTCTGTGATTTATATAGTAAATTATTCATTAAAAAATTTTCATTTTATTGTTTAAAATGTTTTCAGTTTGAAAATTTTTTTGTCTTGAGAAAATAAATATTTTGATATACTGTATTAAAAAATGTATTAAAATTTGAATACATCGTGATGCACGGGACAAAAGTTTCTGATTGCTTTTTTTGCCAATTCTTTCAATTACTTTTCAGATGTTACCTAGATTTAGTAAATATACATTGTAATGAATATGTCAGAACGTTTTTAAAGGGTTTTCTCAAATAAATTAAACAAATAAATGACAGACGAATCTTTACATGACGCACGGGACATTCAGACACTCTACAGGCTTTGTACACATTACAAAATAATACCCCCGTTGCAGCAGACCTGCATACTCAGCGAATTTCAAATGCAAAACAATATATTTTAATCTAACATAGCGAGATTTGACATGTTTTTGTAAGCTCTATAAGATTAACATGGGGAATGAGTATGCAGGTTTGCTGCTACAGGTATGTTTAAACTTGTTGGTTTTAATTCAATATTTAGTAGATCTGAACTAGAAGAAGCCATTTACCAAGTTTTATCAAGATATGTTGAGAAATAAACAAGATATAGAATTTTACTTATTTCCCATAAGGTTAACATTGGGACAACGTACTGTGTTTACAACTTTCAATATCTCGGTAACCAATGGACATCAATGTATACAGAACCCTCTAAGTAGGGACATCCAATGTTAATTTATTTAGTTACGCCGCCGAAAAGCAGAGCAAAAATTAGCGCTGATGCATGGAATAGTTCAAGATGGCCCCATAAAGGCGGTGCTTCTATTTACTATCCAAAATGTCAAAATGAGAATGTTTGAAAACAAAAACAGGTAAACATTATGGTAAAAGACACAAAAATTCAAAACAATAACATTTAACTGTCAAAATATTACAACCAGCTGCTTGACGTTGGAAAGTCAGCTTGATCCGTAAACTCCTACAACAATTCCAATCGGACTAAAAAGCGCCATCACTTTTTCGGCGGCGGGAACTACATTTTTCCATAAGGTGTCCCTACTTAGAGGGTTCATACATTGTGGACATAGAGCAGTGATTCAAAATACTAAATTGTTTGTTTTTTTGAGCTGAATTCAATGGTGCCAACAAAAATTTGATAAATTTTATTTTTCTATGTACTAAGCTCAAAAAACCCATTTTTGAGGGGGTTTATCCCCCTTTACCCCCCCTTCCGGTGGTCCGATCGGGCTGGTTCACGAACTCGTCCAATCGATTACCAATTTATATGTCTCTACCAAATTTTATCAAGATCGGACCATTTTTACGGCCGCTATCGTGCTAACAGACACACACACACACACACATATATATATATATATATATATATATATATATATAGATATATATCTAAAAATTCGAACGAATTGTGTTTTTTGCTTCTGGGGGTTGCAAAACGAAAAGTTATCATGGTCTGGGGCTTAGGTCTTACCATGAGACCTACGGTAATAGCTTCTTCCCTAAAGGGGAAATTCGCTAAAAATTATTTCTTTTTCTTCTTGCAGGTGAAGTTTATTTCATCAAGCAAATTCTATTCATTTGAAAAAAAAAATTTTTTAATATACATCAGTTATCACTAAAAATGTGAATTTCTTAAGGAAAATGAGCTTAGTGATATATTTAATTATTATTTATTAATTATTAATTAATTGAATAAAGTTAATTGTTTATTAACATTTTTTGGAGGGCCTAGATGAAATAATGTTCTAACTGTATATTTTTCAAATAAAATGCATTATTTATTGATATTTTACATTTGTAATAAACATAATGTATTCTAAGTACACTTTGAGGATTGATAAATAAGTTAAGATCCATATTAACTCTGTGTATTTGCAGTTATCAATCTTTTTAATTATGTCCTGTGCATCACGTGATACGGGACAGATTTTAAAAGTTTAATAAAACAAAATATATTTGAAATAAAAATACAGTCCCACTTTATTTTGATGAAGCTTAACAAAGTACCTCTGTACAGTAAATGTTGCAATGATAATGCTATTTTTTAAGTCAACAGAAAGAAAATTGGATGTTTTTTGTGACACACGGGGCACAGTGAGGTGTGTTTGGAAAATTGTCGTTTTAAGTGGCTTCAATAACTTTAAAACATCAATTTTATATTATTGGCATGTTGCTCAAAGACAAAGCAATAATGTAAATATATCATTTTATGAAAATATTCTAATTTGACCAAAAAAATTACATTTCAATCTGAGTAATTTTTTTGAATGATTGGTGGTTACAAGATTGGCTAACTTTGCAAGGTATGTTTACACAGAATGGTGGAAAAGTAATATTTTTTACCATAATCATTAAATTTATAAATTTTACCAACAAAACACACCCATTAAAAGTTCTACAAAATTACTTTCAAAAACATGAAGTCAGTTTCACTTTCCAGAGAATCACCCTTAATAATTTTTCGTAAAACAATAAGCTGGTTGAAAAACATCAAATTACACTATGAAAAACACTGTTAAAAAGGTTCAATGTGATGTACAAGTTGTGACGAATGTGATAAAGAAATTTTGATGAAAAGTTGGCTGATTGACATGCTCAATTTTTCAAATGAATTACTTCCACTGTATGATGGGTCCTTTAAGTGAATAAAAAAACACAGAGAAGATATGATTTTTTGTTGAGGGGAATCTAATTGTGGTTCCTGCAAGTACACACAAACACCAAAGATAAGATATATTAGTTGAGGGGAGTCTGTCAATTCTTGTTGTTAGTAGTAGTAGCATATTTTGGGCTAGATATATCCAATATTTTAATTTTTAATTTTTGTCACAGCTTCAATAGTAATATATAAGAGTTTAAACCCAAATATATAACAATATGACTTAACATGTAGGCCCTATGCTTAATATGCATTATGTTTATATTATGTGTTTTTTTAACTTTAGGTAAAATTTACATTAGAAACAAATTTTTAACTATAAATGCAATAAAGTCTCAGTGATACAATTTTAATCACTGGTGTCAACACAAAAAAAGAATATTTTCTGAAAGTTTCAGATTTTTTTAATGTGTCCCTTCTGAGATACGCCAATCTCCAAATGCCCGATTTTGGATAGATTGCTAATTTTAAAAAGCTGTTTAAGGGATACATCTATCTCATGCTTCTGACTTGGTCAGGGGAGAGTATACTGTGAAGACTAATTATAGAAAAAATTTGGAGGTGAGTCTTAATTTTCATTCATTTAATTCAGGCACTGAATGTGTAGATTTACGTTTGTAGACATTTTACTTTTACTTAATTCTTATGCATATTGGCAATCACCTAAGGCAAAATATGTACTAGACAAAGATTATTGGTCATTTTATTCTCTCTCAAATGGATTTTATTTCATCTGAATTATCTTCAATAATAAAAAGCAACAGAGTTTAACGCTAACCTCAGCAAAATGTAAGATAAGCTGACGCACCAATACAAAATAGCCACTCAAAAAAAACTGTGCATCTAAAAAATAAATGGATAGCTTTTTTGAACCCTTCAAACATAGCATGATCGTAATAAAATTAAAAATAAAATAACATTACCAGCAATCACCTTTGATTGATTTGAAATGGATTGACTCCCGGATATAACCTATGTACAATGAGTAACTTAACCAAACTAGCTAGGTAAGTTAAACTTTACAGAATTAATTCTAAACATCATCAATCTAACCCATTGATTAAATATATTAGGTTGGTCTTCAGAAGTGTGCCCGCCCCACACTTCATCATTCAGCACACTTCTGGACAGGGGAGATTAGGTTATTTAACTAAAAAAACAACATAAAATAGGTAATATAAGCATATTTATTAACCTGTGATTAAATAATTATTTAGGCCTAAAAATATATTAATATAGGCTAAACCTTCCTTCCTAACCAGACACGAGAACACATTCTTTACTTAATCATGGTGCAGATGATGCTGTGCCATCTGCAATTTTGTTTGAGGATGGTTCACCAGTCTCAGCTACTGTCTCATTATTATTTCCAATTTCACATTCTTTTTCACTGTCATTGCTATTATCTGAACTACTTTCGCTTTCTTCAGCATCAATCCATAGGGTTTTCTTTTTCTTTTTAGCAACTGTTCTACTTTTACACTCCTTACTTTTGCGTTTTAGGTTAGTAGTCGTTCCACTTGTGCTTGCTTTAAACCCTTGTTCAACTGAACTACTCATTACTTCCGTCATATTAGATCTACATTCCTCATATTGGTTATCTTCGAAATCATGCTTGGGTTCTTGACACAAACGCTCTAGTTTTTTCTTCTTGCGTTCTGCTGCCTCTCTCTCTCTATCGGCTTGCTGAGCGATCCAATTTTTAAGTCTTTGTTCCTCATTGATGTCCCGCAATCTTCGCCCACTTAAATCTCTACAAGCTTCTCTGTTGGTTGTCTTCTCTATTTGAGCACCAATAGCACGTAACATGGACCCAAAACCACCTTTACCACCCAAGATTCTTGGTGTGACATGCAATGTTGAGCAATTACTACCAAGCTTCTCCTGAGAGATATTGAACTTTTTCCCATTTGAAACAATGTAATAGCTGTCTTCAGTTAGGCCAAAGGTATCTTTCAGGTATATGTTCAGTTTTCCTAGGTCAGGAATTAAGACTGAATTTGAAAGTTTCTTGCTGTCAGTTATGGTAGGCAATGAAATGCAAGACAGATTTACAATATACATAGTTGTGCAATTATACAGAATAGGCTAGAGACAAATCCGATCAATACAATAATTGAATATGCCTGTGTTTAGTTTGATATATGACAGTACATGAAACCATCAAAACTACCTAACAAGAACAAATTGATTAATCAGTTAATCATTTTTTCATTTAAAAGACATGGGAAAGTACTGATTTGGTCTAACTACTAACCTCAATTCTTAATGACACTTTGAAATGTTTGTTTTGATGTGTTGTTATCCAAACAAAAACACAACAACATGAGAAAACGTAAACAAACTAGTAAAAAAAGAATAACGATTGACAATCTTAATATTGAGTTTAGAATTTCAATAGGCTATTTCCGAATTCAAACGCTTGATTGTTCTCAATTCATTCTTCTTCCCTTCTGTCATGCATCGATTCGATGATTCGTTGACGGATGACGATTGACGAATTCAGTAATGTATCCACTTCTTCCTGCCCACTTCCTGCCAATCCTGCCAAAATGCCATAGCTTCGCGGCATCGGATCGCTCAAAATTCCCCCCCCCCCTCGTCAAAATTTCCCTATTTCCTTCATTGTCCTAGAATTGCTCACTGTGGCCCTTAGCCCTTGATTTACAATATGTTCAGAAATAACCCAATTGTATTACTAAATAGAAAATGTTGGAAACTGAGGGATGATTCGTGAAGAATATAAAGCTTTAAGTTGTGCATTTCTATAATACTAGAAATAGAAATATTAGTACTTCTGTAATGCACAACCATAGATAAAAATTTTTTATCTATGGCACAACTTAAATCTTTTTGAGTCAAAACCTGAATATGCAGGGGCAAAATTTTTCCAAAAGCTTCCGAATGAAATTAAGCAAATTGAAAATAAAAATAGATTTAAGCTCAAACTTAAGGACTATCTTGTTGAAAGGTGTTTATATACTCTTGAAGAATTGTGAGGCCCCGGAGTATTTATTGGGAAATCCTATTAATTTCCTTTTTGACTGGTCTCATGCCACTACGTGGTCAATCGGGACGACTCTTCAGAAGTAAGAAGTAAGTAAGAAATGTGTGAGGTAGACGTGTAAAGTTCCTTCATGATTTCATAATCATTGCTTATTGTTTTGTATATATATGTGTGTGTGTGTGTGTGTGTGTGTGTGTGTGTGTGTGTGTGTGTGTTTGTGTGTAGATAATTTATAATTTTACATAATAATACAGTGGCAATGCCTATTTCATGTATCTTAATCAATGGCAAATTAAATATAGAATTTGTTTTGATTTGTGATTTTTCGTTGCTCTTCGTGGGATATTATTTCCTGTTAGGTTTGACCACTTTGCTCAGGTTGTTGTTTGTTTTTATTCGCTGTTCTGTTTTCTGTTTGTTGAGTTGACTTGTTGACTTGTTTACTGTGAAGAAAGTGTAGGAGGGAGGTTAAAATAGTGTTGGCCTTTGAATTATGAGAAACGTGATTTATTTTTAAATGAATTCAGAATAATTTGTTTATTTTTAGACTTTTTTCATTTTTAAAATAGGCTGTGATTGATGAAAGATCGTATCTGGATTGAAAGTGATAATACTCTTAGTAGTTGTATTTGAAAAAATAGTAAACATCATAAAGAAAAGTAAGTCTCCTGTTAGTGCAATAGCCTATTTAATCATGGTTCCAGTTTGATTTTGGTCATTTGGTCAATCATATATTGCTTATTGTAATCCATAGCTATAACTAAGTCATTAGCAAGGTTTGACCTTGCCATTATAGCCGTATGCCATTAGAGCAACCAGGTGCAACTTCGTTTCGCGAAACATTCGTGAAACCATGTTAAGTATATCCATCGATATACACTACTGGATCGGCAGGTAGGCTCCGCAGCCCGAGCCGGCGGCCGTGGTTGCGTTTCTGACTTCGCAGGCGAAATAGGGGCACAAGCGCCTCGCTGCACTATATCCTATCATTGTTGCGGCACTTTAACGATACCGGTACGCTTCACAGAGCACCGTAAGACATTTCTGAAGTATTAATCATTCTCGACCACATATTCAATTTGCAGAAACATTATAAATTAAAAAGAAAAACATAAATAGGTTTTGCTACCACACTCTACCACACCGACTCTCGGCAGGTATTCCATATCCACGGATGTTCCTCTAAATTATAATTTTGATTTCAAATTTTAATTAATGTGAAAAGGTGTAATAAGCATAATGAAAGCTCACAATCAAACATTTTTGTTACTTCGTTCTTAACTTACAATTTTAATGAAACAAGTTTACATGTTGTAAAACAAAATGTTTTGCCAGCTGTCGTCTAATGCATGGATTTGTTTTTGTACACTGTCTGTCGTCTTTTTCTTACCTAGGTGGTGAGATAAGATCTTGAAAACCATGTACAAATAAATATACTTCATTAAAATACTTTACGATCACCCTGCAATTCATAAATTGTTTTGTGACCTTTGAAAACATCACCCTTAAAATGATTACAAACTTGCAATGTAAGTTTGTGGTCGTTAACTTTGGCACCTAACTCATGAGTTTTATTATTTTAGACATACTAGCAGTTGCCCGTGGCTTCGATAACCGTAAAAATTACAGCTGATCTTACTTAAGCTATTTGAACTGTCAAATTTTAGTATTCACAGCTGTTTACAATTCAGTATTTGAATGTTTACATCCTTATAAAGTGAATAAAATTAAGCTAAGTACGTTCACGGGGTGTAGCCCGAGAAGATTTTAAGGAAGTGAATAGACCTATGTCCTTTTCTGATATAGTGGCTCTATTCCTGCAAAATTTTAGCTCAGCTAGGCCAGTATTTTTCACGTGGTTGAAAGATAGATATTCACACAAACACCCATACTTTCACATTTATAATATTAGTAGGATTTATAATATGAGTAGGATTTAACTACTCTAAATACATTATAATGAGACCTGATGAGACCTTTTAAGTTTTCCTTTAGTCTTAAAATCTGTGAAATGCGTGTGTCACCTTAAATAAGATTCGTTAGCACGAAGTATTGCGCTACACTCTTCACATGTTACTTTCTTATCAATTTTTCTAACGATAACTCCGCAAATGTAATACAAAACATTTTCCTTGTAGTTGGAAATCTCGTTGTTTGTCATCATCTCCGCTGCATCGTCCATTTCACTTTCATCTTGATCTTCATCTACATTAGCATGAATTATATCATATTGAGGGGCGGGCTCAATTTTTCCTAGGCCTATACCAAACCCATTATTCCACCTCAAAAGTCTTTAAAGGGAAAAAGCTACCTTAAAAATGGGAAAAACATAATAGTGAGCTCAGCAAATTTAAAATGCAATAAACATATTTCAATCCAACTTAGCGAGCGAGACAAGATATGTTTTTGTAAACTCCTTAAGAATAACACGGGATATGAGTATGCAGGTTTGCTGCAACAGGTATTTTAAAACTGGGTGGTTTTAATTCAATATTAAGTAGATCTAAGCTAGAAGAAGCCATATACCAAGTTTTATCAAGATATGTTAAGAAATAAGGAAAATATAGATTTGTTTGATTTCTCAAAAGGGAATGAGTATGCAGGTTTGCTGCCATGAAAATAGAAATATTGGGGATTTTAGACTATTATACAATATATGTCATCTAGATTACATGACTCAGCTAATATACATCTTTTTATAGCACGCTTTAACCGCGAACTTACGCCCAAGGCCACGTAGTTTCAGTACGGCCAACAATACGGTTTCGCGTTTGTGCCCCTATTTCGCCTGCGAGTCGCCAGGCTGCAACCTCAACACACCGCTGTGTAGGCTCGGGAATTTCTACACGTGCCTTACGGGCGGCGCGCAATCCAGTAGTGTATATCGATGAGTATATCTAAGTTATATAAAAAATGTTGCGAAATGTCTCGGCAAGTAAGGCGAAATTTTAGCCCCATTGAAATACATTGTTTCACTCAAAATGTTTCAGACGATTTTGTGTTTCGTGTGAAATATTTCTCGAAAAAGTTGCAATAGTGGCATATGTCCTTTAGCATACTACTCTAGAAATAGGCCAAATAAAATTCTCTGAAAAAAGCCGAAGTTGAGGGGGACTATAATTAGACAATCTTCAAGTGAATTCCTATTGAATTATTCTCCATTTGAGAACCAATGGTTATTCCTGATACCATTACCTACCATAACCTAAGTAACTTGGCACGTAACAAGCCTAAGAACAAATAAGTTATTTTGTCTAGTAACTTTATCGATACGAGTTGCATATCTGATCTTCTAGGTTATGTTTACCGTCGATTGTTTACCTTTAATGCTTATGTTTAATAACTGAACTTTTCAATAGGATTTATCATGGACGAAGATCAGTTTTGTTTTCGGTATTCAGTTCAGATTTCGGTTATACGACTGACGAAGTCCATGTATTTTTATAATATCTATGACTAATAAAATCTATTGTCTATTGTCTATTGTCTATTGGATCGTGGATCAACTATAAACCTGTCGTATTTAACTCAACCGATGTGCTTTTTCAACAACCGTCAGTAATGAAGAAACTTCGATAACAAACAATAACCAAAACCATTGTCAATTATATTATTTGATTCTCTCACGAACAATAAAACATACCAAACGTTAATATAATCAAACAAAAATAAAATTAAACATTAATTTAAACGTTCCAACTAACTAAACACAGCTTAACTTATTTCTCATCACCCGCCATCTTCCACTAAAATACTATCGAAGAATATATTTTCATAGAGTAGGCCCCTAACAAAACAATCGATATAAAATACAATGGCATCGGATGTCAAAAGTTCTGTCCAACAAACAGTACATCGAACTTCGACTATTGGTAGATCGTTCGATAAGCCTATTGTTTTCTTAGAAAATCAGATGTTGAATCGACTGATATAGGAACAAACGGCAGAAGTTCAGATACGAAACTCTCACTTCATCCACCCTACTCATAATACAAAAGAACTTTAAACTACATAGGCTAATTTAAACCTCTAGTGACTGATATCAATGAGATAGTCATAAAAAGCTAGGCTAAATTATGAGAGTCAAAACCTTTAAAAACATGAATATAATTTAGGCTAATTTTATCTTTAATTCAAAACTGCAATAGGCCTAACTCTTGTTGTTTACAATTATTTTAAGAAGATTAGTGGTTGAAATATCTATAGTAAAACAATATTAAACATAGCCTGCAATCAATCACAATACAGAAGCTGTTATGATGACAATACCTATTAAGTCTTACTCAATACAAAAAGACCAAAACTGTAGACGAAGGGGAGTAGGCTAACTAAGATACCAGCAATATCGGACTGGTGTGAGTTCAAAGAGTAAGTTAGCCATACTTTATATTATTTGTGCTTCAAGCTACAGTAGATCAAGCTCACGATCAAGACCAAACTACAGTAGATGTTGGCAATGTGATTGAGGGTGATCGGTCTAGGAAGTTTCAGGTAGGTGCATTGATGTGAAGAGACAAAAGTGAACGGCTGTGATGTACTTCGAAGGCATATTGGTGGTATAATGTGGTTTGGAAGTGGGTGGCGTGGGTCAGTGTAAACAAGGAGTCTGACAACTGCTAAAAAAATTTGAACTGTTTCAAATTTAAATGTGACTTAGTGTAGAGAGCACGAAATACGGCGGGCGTCAAAAACTGTAAACTCATAAGATCCTGTTTTTCCTGTTTTTCCTGCTAAACCTCAGCTAAAATGACTGAATGAAATGTTTTTGTTGAACTGTCAAAGTATTGTTTACGTTTTTCAGGGTCTTTTGCGTGTAAATTTGTGTTTACTTTACCATATGATGATATATTTGATTAACTACCCAAACAAATAATAAACAATAATTTTGTTGACAGCACACTCACTCTCCCGCTGTATTTGCTGCCCACGATTGTAATTATGTTTTATTATGTAGTTATTTTATATTTGATTACGGTAGGCCTACAATTTGAACTGTTTTAAATTTAAATGTGACTTAATTATGTTTTATTATGTAGTTATTTTATATTTATTTGATTAGGTCTACAATGTGTTTTTAACTATTAATCAGTATGCAATTTAAAGCTTTTCTCGGTTTTTATTCATTCCTGAAAATGTATTCTGGGAAAGACAACAATCCTCAAAGTCGGCAGTATCAAAGTCCATGTTGTATTGAGTTTTTCAGACTTCTTTACCTAATTCATATTTAAATTAATAATTATAAATTCCATCAAATGTTTAAAGTTTTGGTAATTCTTTTCTCAAAATGACCTTTTTAATGGGAGGGAATTCAAATACTAATAACTTCGGCAAAGAATTAGCCTACCGGTATGTCAAATAATGTGTCAACATGTCAAATTGTTAAAGTTTAACCATTTAAAGCTTAATTCCAGAATGCAAAAACCTCGACCTGGGAAATTCTGATAAGAGGTCCCCCTTTTCAAGTTCCACATCACAAATCATGTAGGCCAAGGCCTGCTGAAATAATTAGGGCCTAACTTTAGAGTGTCAATACATTTTTGCTGAGATGAATCTACAGAGGTCCTCATTTTGGGATTGTTTTTGTTTTAAAAACAACTAGGCGTACAGTGGATACTTTCGCTAATCCGAAACAATTAGAGCTGGACCCATTTGGAGTAACGAATATTTTGGATTTAGCGATATTTGTACTTAGGCCTATGACATTAAACATAAATGTTAATCTCAGTGTGTAAATTACAAAGGCTAACTAAGTTTCTGCCGTAGTTAACCGATTGAATTTTACAGCTGTTTGCTTAATTTTCAGAGTTACCTTTCACTGTCCATAATCATAGTCAGTAAACGATAAAAACTAGGGATCTTCTTTAGCAGAGTTACTATTTATGTTTGTGTGGGATCAAGTTGTAGCGTGATTAAAATTATGTTTTATGTATTTTGCAAACCTACAGTCCCACCTTTTGCCCTTGATGCAATAAGCTCAATCGCTTTTCAGAAGATTCGGACTTTAGAATATTGAAATTTGGATTATTCAGACTCCTAGTGAGTTAATTCTTTTTATTTGTAGATGTTTTGCCTCCAAAGACTTCAAGCAACAACTCAGATAATAGCAAAACCCACCGTCATAAACACAGTTCCCAAAAATAATTTGTGGTATTGGTTGACATATGTGTGGAACAGGTAAGTCAAAAAATAATTTCAGTAACATACTTATTTAAAAATCAAAAACTCAAACATTGTTCTTCAGAGTCCAAACAAAACTTTATAGGATAAGCAACCAGTCAATTTTTTTATTCAGTGTCTAGGCCCTTTACAGGTTACTTTTTTTTATTAAAAACCTAGGTAAAATAAGTGTTGAGTGAGGGCCCAGAAGATACTGGACCAGTTAACCTTAGTTGCTGCCTTATTTTGAACTAAGTCACAATAATGAATCTGAGAACGGAATGACTTGAGACTTAATCTGACTAGTAGGCTATAGATCTGAGGATCGATCTTGGAGCCACAATTTTGACTCCTTAATTCGACCTTTCAATGCTCCTGTAGATCTTATTTAATATGTGGGCGTCAAGGTCATCCCAGTGCTTTAACTTCTTAACATGGTTCTTTTGTCCCTTTCCTTCTATTTTGATTTTATTTTAGCCTACTGTATGCATGGTTTCATGGTATAGCGGTTATGCAATGATTGATACTGATAAATGAATAAGTTGACTAGCCAGAAAGTGTGTGCAACGTACAAATTCAGTTTTAATAATCATTTATTTTCAGTGGATGGCCACTAAAACATTGGCTGCTGGCAGTAGAATTTGAGCAGATTGTTTATTCTACTCCCACAGGGCTTACCACATGAATGACTTTTCCTCGCAAAGATTTAATTTAATCCACTCTAAAACAAGACTAATGATTTGCTCAGAATGAAGAATATACCTTTCATGCATGCCATGTGCTTTTTTCATGTATATGGGAATACATGCTTTGTAAAGTTAAATTTTAATAGTGAAGATTGTTAATTGTTTCCCAAGGTTTAGGTTAATTTAGTGTTCCTGAATTTTGTTTTGGTAGGTTAACTGAAAATGCAGTTTTGATGCTAAGTATATGTATCTTGTAATACATTTAATTGTATGCTCTGAAGTTTTTTATCAACACAGTCAAGTTCCATTTAAAAACTGGTGTTTTGGAGGTAAATTAAAATTATTATTTAGCATATTTCAATGATATCTGAACATGTGGAATTACCAATTTCTATGACATGTCAGTTAACGTGTTAATTAATCCACACATTAATTAAAAATCATGTAGATCCATAATGGATTAGGGCTAACTCAATCAGACGCCCCCTGGGCTAACTTTTGATCTGTGTTTTTTAAACGATATTTCTTAAATGTATAGAGTGCTTATTCATTAGTAAAATATTGAATTGTTTATTTTCTAATAAAACGTTGTATCAGGTACATTTTAAAATTTTCCTCTCTGAAAAAATTATTTCTTTTGCTACAACACACTTAACGAAACCAGTTTTGCAACGTGTTTGAAACATTTAATTGTTGTGAAAGATAGATCTTCTATTAAATTTATCATTGCATTGCAATTAATTGCTATGCAAGTGAAAAGTTTGATCATTTTGCATGGCACATGAGCGCCCAGTGCACCAATTCATTCACTGAACAAAACATATGTTCAATCTAACTATATAAGTTTACTAGGGGCCCCATGCGCAAATTGCGCATTTTGATATTATTTCCGTTTGTTTAGAAACTCACCTACGATTAGAAGAAATTGCATGGCTTTAAACTCGCCGTTATTAATCAAGTAAACCTTTCAAGTGAAATTTAAAGGTCTCACCTAAGTAAATAAAAGCTTAGCTGAACAAAACACACACATTGTTCATCACACTATGTATTTTAATTTGTCTTCTGGCACAACAGTAGTATACCGAAAATTTTTCTTCGCGTATTCATACCCTAATATCATCCCAAGTCTCTGCAAGTAGATAGGTGATCCGGTGTCCCTCGTCTCTCGGTTTCCCGTCGGAGGTGTATGTTTTTCCCTAATCTCATCGACTCGGCTTTCTCTTTGCCTCTCTCATCAATTAGGGTGCAATTTTGAAAAAAAATGTTTATTTAAGAATTATCTTCCATCAAATGTATCAAATCGTGTTTAAAGTTAGTTGCAGATTACAGTAGAGTCCCACAAACCCGGACTAATGTGGACCGAACGGTGTCCGGGTTTGTGAAAATTCCGAGTTATCGGGAAATGAGTAAAAATAAGAAAATATAAGAATAGTTTCTGTTATTTCTATAAGAAATCATTTATTTATTGCATAGTAAAAAATATAAAAACTATATTAGTTACAAAAAAAACTTAAAGAAAAACTAAAACTGTTTTAAATGTGTCACACCGTGCTCTGGCCTTGAATCTCAATGCACTTTATTGCTCTGGCAGGCTTTCCAAGTTATCCAGTATTCCGGGTTATCGAAGTCCGGGTTTGTGGGACTCTACTGTATTTATTTTTGTTTACAATCTGACTTATAGAGGTTAAAAATCTATCTGAAGGTAATCAGCTGTTAAATTACAATCACATTTTAAAACCGTTATAACGCAAGTTGGTCAGCGCTGGAGCGTTGGAAGCGCCCTCTAGAAATAAATCAAAGCATTGGGGGTCGAAGCCGTTAAAAATATGCCCATTTTAACTATCAGTCGCAGGTGCGCTACATTATAAGCTTTAAAATGACACCTCAATCGTAAAAATCGGTTAAGTAGGACGGCTGAAAAAGGGATCTAACAGAAAAAAACCTTATTGTATTAAGTATATAGATTATATTCCTGCTGACTACTGCCTATCTGTGATCTGATACAATGTACTCAACTGTCTCTGCTCCTGGTCTGAGAGGACGGTTCTGTAAACAATATTTTTTTATATTGAGTGTTTGTTGAAGATTGAATTGATGTTTCGTTTGGAGTGTTAAACCATTGAATTTATATAATCTGTTGATCAGTAACTCAATTTATGTATTTAGTTGGGGCTGCAATTCAAAGATTGATGCTATGGTAATTCAATTAATGTAGCATGTATCCTGTGTATTGCAGCTACCGATAAAAGTTAATGGTTGGTAGATATGGGACTTAAGTTTTTAACTAGCCGGTTGATTGACACGATTAAGAATTGAAACCAGTATCTAATATCTAAACTGACATGTTAAATCATTTGCTGTGAGCATAATACCTAATCTGATATAAACTGAAACAGAGGTAGTTTACGTAAGTAAAAATGTTCTACGTAGGTATTGTGAAACCTATACGGTAGGTGAAACATGAGTTACTTAGCAATTTAAATATTTTTGTTTTACAAAACTTCATGGATGTGTAGGACGGTTACCCAAAGAAAAATAGGACAACCTCTTAAAGTCCGAGTGATTTGGTACCCCTTTTAACCCCCAGATTGGATTATTCGATCCGCCGACCAGCTGTCAACAAAGCAACTCATAGAGTTATAGTGGTGCAGTCAGCTAAGACGCAAAACAAAATATCCCAGGACAATTTCTGACAATTCCTGAACGTAACCGGAGTAAAACAAAGCATTCCGACTTCCCCCGTGGCGGAAAAAGCGCTGAGTTTCCATTACGACCACGCCCTCGCATTTACGCAACCGTGGCCCGGGGGTGGGGCGTGGACAGCATCGCGGACACGTGACCGTGGACTTCAAGAGGTTAAATAGTAGGGGCAATTACCCTTTTTGGAGTAAATGTTTAGTAAGCATAACATTTTCAAACAATACTAGATAGTTATGTATCTCAAGTGAAATGTTAAGCCAGGGGCATGGAGTGATAGATGCATAAGGACTAAAAAAATAATAGATTTGAAAGAACAAAAAAGATTAAATCTATGATATACTGGATCTCAATTATTAATTGCCCATAGAATATAATGGAATCATTAGTGAACCAAAAGAAATCTAAATTCAACCATTATCCAATTTAAATCACCACAATTGAATTTCAAAGTAGAATTATAGGGCCTATAATAAGATTTCTTAGCTCTGTAAGGATTAATATGATCAGTGTGTTTTGTGTTACGACAAAAAAGGAAGCTTAGTATTAATATGAAATAAGTTATAACCATGTTTTTTAAGTTTAAAAAGACTATTCTCAAAAACTAGGTCATTGAAAAATTGTTCCCTATTTTTATAACAAGAAAGAGCTTATTATCGACGGGAATAGAATTGTGAAAATAATTTGAAAACTACATTCACACCGATTGAAACATGGCTTAAAAAATCCAGTAAGGGTTTCCACCTTAATATATATAAATATTTCATGCTAGCTGTTTTTGCACATAATTTTTTTAGATCAAAAGCTAAAAGTTGTTGATTGTTCTCTAATATTAATTACATTTTTTTTAATGTCAGAGAAAGTAGTAAATATATTGAATAGTCAGTGCTCTACTATAGGATGCAAGTTTTATCTTAATTGAACTTGGTTTCATTTTTTCCAGTAGGTTTGCTCACACCGCGCCTCAGAGGTAAGTTTTAGTTATAAAATAGTAATGTATAAGAATGAGTACATTACAGCAAGTAAAACTGCTAAGATCAGATTTTCAGTTGATACAGTCAATGTTGCTGGGTTCAAAAAAAAAACTCGAAGGACATAAAGTGCTGCTTTAGAAGCAGTCAATTTCAAAATTTATTTCAGTGACAGGTTTGTTTGTGGCATTTAATAGACTTTCACAACCATCTGTATATTTATGATTGTAAAAAGTACATTTGTAGGCCTAATTTGTTTTTAATTACTAACATGTTTTTTAAGTTTTAGAACTGTAGGTTTAGTGAATAAATAATGAGACAGTTTTGAGCACACATGAGATTAGAATTTCTAGCCTTTCAGATGAATAGTTAATGCCTCTCATTAATATTATAATAATTTTTTGAACACTGAAATATTTGTTTGCCTTTAACTGTGTTTGAATATGCGCTTGGCCTGTTTACTTAAATACTCATTGTTCCTGTGACATTATTATTTGACATATCTTGTGTATTTTTATATCTTTTCATAGTTCAATGGCTCATTTATTGTTTGAAATTAATAATAACTGTTACAGATCATAGCTCAGTTATTTTAAGAACTATATCACAGTTACTGATAAAAATGAAATTAAAAAATTTTATTTCTTCGGCCTTTAAATCAAATTTGGGATTACCTTCTTATCAGTTTAATTTAATGAGGAAATACCAAATAAACTCCATAATAACACTGTTTATTATCAGAAGCAAGAAATTAGACGGGAAGCAAAAACCGTAAACTCACCGAATTGGATGGTAAAACTCAGCTGAGAGTAAATGAAATGTTTTTGTTGAACTGCCAAAACTTTGTGTTCGTTTGGACCTTTTACATGAAAACACGAGATCAATCAAACATATTGTTGATTAACTTCCCAAACAAATAATTTTGCCAGCGGCGCACTCACCCACTCACCCAATTTGGTGATCTGATTACAGTAGAAACACGATCAACCGTCACTCTCTCTTATCCGACACCGCTACTGTACTTTTAATGTGTCGTAATTGACACCTTAAAAACATTGTACAAGTACTACTTACAGTTTAGCAGTTCTTGTATATATGTAATTTAATTAGAAATATGTATTATCCACTTATACGGGTATAATGTTTCCCAAAACCTTTTAAATCTACACACTGCACAAGTTTATAATGAAATTTCTGTTATCCGTCTGTTCTTTTAACCGTCATGCACAATCGGTCCCAGGGGTGATGGTTATCAGAGGTTCTACTGTATAGTATAAAACAATTAAAGAAATAGATTTGATTCCTTCATCCTTTAAAGTGGTTTGAATGTAGGCTACATTACTACTCTTTTGGAGCCGTTTCCTCTTGGACGGAAAAATATTGTAAGCATTTAAATATTTTTTAAATAAAAAAAACATTTTTAATAATAAAAATTTCATTTTAAATAATAAAAATTAAAGCATTTTTTCCCCTAATATTTTTTATCATGTACCATAGTACACAAGGTTGGTTTAAGTATATTAAATGTATTGTATGAACGTGTATTGAAAGCGTAATAAAGACCAATAAAAAAGTTCCATCATCCTCTATAACATTTGCTATGATTATGGTAAAAAAATCTTGAATTTAAACCACACTAGAAAGAACATTTTTGGTTTTTTTTGAAGTAATTTATTTTAGATTATTCTTCAAGTTATACTTCTAAAACAAACAGTCTACTATATATATATGTCAAATACCACTGACCTGTCATCCCACAGCCCAAGACTTGACCTAGAACCTTGGAACTGCATGGACTTTCCTCTTAGGGTGTAGGCATCCACTAAGAACAATTTTTTTTAAATTTCCTTTGGGCTACGCCCTTTATGGTACTTTAAAGTTTCAATGGAAAAAACTCAGAGGCGGTAGCTCAGAGGCAAAGCTCTAGCTTAACGTTTCAATTGTCACTGGTTCGATCCCAGCAGCGGGCGGCTCCTGTTCCATCATGAGCGGTCACCTCTGGCTGGCCTATGTGACTATTGCCGCTACGGTACCTCGCTAACTTTAGATCGCCGCACAGGCTTAAACGATAAGGAAGCTTATGAAGTTATATGAGGCAATCTAATAAGTTTGACAAATTAAATTAAACATTAAATAAATAATCTAAGGAAGTTTTTCTGTTTTTCCATGTTGTAACAGGGTTAATCAGCTAGTGATTAATACAGCTGGTTTTAATAATAAACAGGTTTACATACCTTGACGTCACAATTCTATATAAGTACAACTTTATTTACTGTTGACTATAGTTTCGACTTCTTCGAAGTCATTATCAAAACTAAGAACGTTAAAATATCATTCTTCTGAATTTCGTCTTGAGTTTAAAATCACATGACCAAACTGGCAGGTCATTCAAGAAGCGTTTCTCAGAACATTTACCTAAACCCAAACTCATTGAACAAATGTCCAAATTTGCAGAGCATTTAATAAGTACAAATCATAAAATAAATAGTTTTGATGAAAACACAGAAATACTCCATATTTGTAAAAAGGGCTTCATGCTAGACACACTGGAAGAATTCGAGATTTATAAGGCCACTAAAACAAACCCTCAGAACATGCTTAATGAAAAATTGAATTATGGCTCAAAAAAGTTATTTAATACAATATTAGATAGCTTAGGCAACAGTTATGTTGGCAGCAGCAGTCCTAGAGGAACAGCTGATAAGAGGAGTGGAGTGGGCTAAGCTGCTAAGGAACCAACCAGTTCAGTGACGGGTGCCGGCCGGCGAACTGTTTTTAATGTTTAAGTGTTTGTATAGTTGTGTTCATGTGATTTTAAACTCAAGACGAAATTCAGAAGAATGATATTTTAACGTTCTTAGTTTTGATAATGACTTCGAAGAAGTCGAAACTATAGTCAACAGTAAATAAAGTTGTACTTATATAGAATTGTGACGTCAAGGTATGTAAACCTGTTTATTATTGATTAACCAATTCTGGAAGGCTTCAACATGAATAAGCTGGTTTTAGCTTCATCAATGTTAGCTGAATTGGGGTTTTCAGCATGTGGTAGTAAATTAAAATATTGTCAACATCAAATCTTCTGAATAAGTGAGTCATTGTGACCTTCCAAGTCCACAGCAATCTCAAGACCAATCTAATACATTTTTATTATAACTATGAAAAACTGTGAGAGATATCATGTGTAGATTGCATAAATGTGGCATAGCAGATTAACTATAGTTGAACATAGAGTATATCAACATAATTATGCTGAAATCATTTTTAAATAAAAAAATTAACTTAAGATAAGTTCTCAAATGTTGTCAAGTTCAGGTAAAACAGAGAACTAAAGAAATTAGATCAGTAATTTATTTTCATTTTTGACAATATTAAATTAATTTAGTAATGTTTGTTTGGCTCTTGCTTATGCAAACTAACAACAACAATAGCCTACTGCTTTGAAAATTCATTCAGACGTTTTAGGTTTCATCTCGGTTGAATTTCTCGTAATAGGAGACTGTTGGCTTTAACTTTTTCTTCACGGTTTGCATATTTTCTGGCTAGTAAACTTAAAATTTAACAATTTTTTTATCCTACGAATGTTATTCAAATTATTTTTGCATGGTTTTCAATAAAATATATTGTGTACAATTGGAAAAAGGTTGTGCTCACGACATTTAATTTAAGTGTTTAAACCAAAAATATTAATTTGTTCAGACTAATTTAGGCTTTGGCTGTAAACATTACATAATATTTTTTTCAAAGTGGCAATTAACGAATTTAGTTTTGCAAAGATTACGTTTGAAAGATTGAGCCTCTGATTTCAGACTAAGCCTCCAGTTTGAAGTTGAATTCAGTAAAGCATTCTTATTCATGTGATGAGCAATTTTAAAATTGCTTATGCATTTCAATGAATACCTTTGCTAATGTATGTTTAATGTTAATACTACTGCTTTTATGAATATTTCATTTGAATACTAACTAGCCTTGACATAACCAGCTACTTGTATGCATTTATACCAAAAAAATGAAAAAAAAATCTTTCCATGGATGGATTTTATTCCTCACAGCTAACACTTTGATGGTGAATGAATACTTGTTTCTAGTTTAAAACAACGTTTTAAATATTCTCCTCTCCATAAGTTTTTAATATTGGAGGACCAAGCTTTGCTTGGTAATTATAAATACTCTGTTTTGTATTACTTAATTGTATTAGCTTGTATCTATGTCCGTTTTTCACTCTATTTTCAGTAAGCTACTTATTTTTGAATTGCTTTGTATACAGGGTGTTTTTTTAAATGCAACCTATTTTTAAGATTGAAGAATGCACATATAAATATGAAATGAGTATTGTTTTGTTGATCTTTTCATTTTATACAACCTATTGAAGTTTGATCACAATTAGATTACATTATGTTTTTAAACAATCCCCCACTGGCATTTGTATAAAGTTGTGCTCTCTCCATCGAATGCATGAACACATGTTGCAAGGTACCTCTTTGAATTTCTTACATTAAATTTGTTATTTTGTTTTGAGGTGCTGAATATCCTGCAAATTGTTTTCATAGGGCTTACTTTTTATGTAACTCCAACGAAAATAATATAGTGGGGTCAAATCCGGGGATTTTTGGGGAAAATAATCCTTCACTAATAAATAAAGTTTTGGGTTGCGTTTAAAAAAAACACCTTATATTAGTTGTTAAATTTTTTGGTATCAATACATCATAACTAACATGGCAGTACATATGAAAATTCTGTATATTAACTTTTAAATGGACTTTTCTTGAAAAAGTACATGTCTTCAGGAAACAACTAGGTGATGTTGAAAAGCATAACTTATATATATATCTCCTAAAAAGAAAGAAAATCAAGAACTATTTATTTCAAGTAATGAGATATAAATAGTTGAGGATAAAATAGTTGTGTGACAATAATAATAAGTTTGTTCTAAAAGAAGAAATTATGGTTTTAACTAAACCATTTTTCTTCTTTGTGTAAGCATTCAACTTCCTTTATTCTTCTAAATGTTTATTTCAATACACCTTATCATGAAAAGAAATAAAAATATATATTTTCAAAGCAATTAAAAACTATGCATTAAACTTTTCCTATGAACGTTGTTACTATTGAAATTGTTTTGTATTCTTTTACACATGATCGATGTTTGTATCCTTGCTTGCACAGTTTCAAAATTTATTGATTATTTCTTGACCGAACTTAAAGCTGTAGCTGAAAAACTCTTGTTTAGTCTTTGCTTGTTAGACTAACCAGCATCTTGTGCCATGTTTTTTTAATTTTAGTCCTCCCATCAAAGTTTACCTTTTGGCTCATCAATCCCTACCCTCCTGCTTTCTTCTTTTCTCTTCATTGAGCTTCCTAATTTCACTTTGATCGTGGCAACTTCATCACAATACTTAACCCAATAAGCGTTGTATCTAACGAGAGTATTACATTTTCCCGACGCTTAGTTCCCACTTCTGGATTAATATAAATTTTGTACATATTTTAGTAATTTAGAAATGGCAACAGATGGATGGAGGATGGATTTAATGCTTCTTGTGTACAGCACCGTGATGATACCGAGTGCTATTTTCCGCAGGGTGTCTCAGTCGCGGATCGACGAGGTGGGGCCGGACCGTGCGTGTGCCGAGTGGCTGATGCGCAACGGAGCGCTCGTCAGGTGGAAAGGACACTCCAAGTTCGTCTCGCATTACGACAACTTGCCCAAAGACGAGGACTCTACCAAGTATTACCTCCAAGAAGTCGATGCCACCGAATCCTCCATCTCCCATCACGGATTCCCTTATTTCAGTAAGTCACTTGTTAACCTCAAACTGGAATTTTATTCTTAGCATAACATATTTTTGATGTTAAAAAAGATAAAATCAAAGAGAGAACTATTTGATAATTTTTGATAACTAGAAATAAACATGAACAATCTACCTAATAGACACTTCGAATTAAGTTTGCGTTGCCTACTAATCACAAAGTTGTCAATTGTTCTCAAGTTTTACATAATGAATATTTTATTGGGAAAATGTTTCCACTTTTTCCCTGATATTTATTCCTAGACTCAGAAAAATATTTGACAACAATATTTTAATTTTGCCTTACTACGTGATTTGGGTTTTAACACAAATTTTTTAGATATATTCAGTTTGAAAATTCAACACGCTTATTAGAAGTAGCCACTTGAATTGATAAAGAAGTAGGGTAATTCCTTTCAAAGAACTATATTTATCTTGTTTTGTTACTTGGTATTTTGTTAAAACTTAAAAAAATTAAAAAACTTTTGTTAAAATTATTCAAAGATAACAACAAACAATCACAGTTTATTTAATTTTTATATGCAACATTTTATGTGGGATTTAATATGCTCCTAACTGAATGGTAACAAAAAACAAAAAAATTATTGAAAATTGGTGACATTTTATAAGATTGGTAAATTCCATTTTTGAGAAACTTTAAGTTGAAAACTTTGTGGCACTATTTTACTCTTTATCTTATGTTTTATTTAACTGCCTGGTGTGCCATGGCAAAAGGAGAAAGTTAAATTGTTAGTTCACTGACAAAGAGACTTGATTGACAATTGACAGCTGCCAATCAGTGGTAGATTGTGTAGTGTGGAGTCTGCCAACCTTTGTTTATGATAAACTTAACCACTGACAACTCAAAAAGTATGTTTTGGTTATTATAACTCTTAGCCTTTATATTTTTAGTAGGAGTTTTTTAAAGCATAATATGCTATTATTATTATACGATATAGGAGTATTACCTTTTGTGTTTTACAAAATTAAAGCTTAATTTAGTTTTATATTTTAACTGAAGTTTTTTGTAAACAAAAAATTTGTTTTGAGAGAAAAACAATAATTTGAGCATCTAGTTAAAAGCAAAGACTGGATGTTACTGGTTGAGGTGGGTGAGTTTCGCAAAACCTATTCCAGTGGAATAGACGACGTGAGGAACCTTGTTATTTCTGGTTCTGTGCCAAGTTTAGTGATGCATCTAATAATAGAAAACATAAACAGAAAACATGCTTCATGGGCGGAAACTTGCCTGAGTGCTTTTTTGTTTAATCTTTCCTTGTTTATAGATGTCTTTGAGAATGTTTCCAGTGTTGTTCAATGTGAAAAATTATATATATCAAAACAGTCGGGTTTGATTTTTATAAAGTAGAAAAGTGAGTGGATGTGGAAATGTAGGATTTCAGCAGAAATTGTCAACAAGACTTAAATGAGTCAACATGTTGTGTACCCAGGCTGTGGTGCGGTCTCTAATTTATCTTCTTTATTATTATCTTCTCTACTTCAGACTAAAATTATCTTGAGGAATACGTAATGTTTTTCTTGTTTTATTAAAAGTACATGACCCAAAATTGTATATAAAAATATCATAAATGAATAAATATAGCTACAAGAATTTCACAGGACATTTTATTTTATGGGGTTATTATTTTTATCAAAAAATCCAAGTTGAAGAGGAGAAATATCTTTGATGTTCAGTTTTTTCTTGTACTCTTCACTTGTTTTTGCTGACATGCATATTTAATTTTTAAAAGATTAACCTTAAAAAGCCATATTTTTTTATAGTTTCACATATCTTCATTATGCAAAGATACATCATTAAGCTATACTTTAATCGAGGTTAAATATAAAGAAAGGAACAAGAACCTTACCCTGACAATACAGAGCCTTAACTGAGAAAGCAATATTCAAGTCAGAATATGTATTAAATAAAAACACATATTGTTCATAGATAATTGGTTAGTTTCCTTTCCTTTCCTTGGGAGACCCTCCCACTATCGACCTATATTTTCTATCTCTCCAAAGAAGTTTTCAAGCAGAAAAAATATCTGAAGCAGGGTAAAATGAAAATAGGCATTGTAATAGGTAACTCTATAAAAGCTTAAGTTGACTCGGACAAGCAAACTTGATGATCGCACCCAACTCATCCTTAGGTTTTTCTCTAATAAACTTATATAGAAAAACACTATTTTTTTTACTCACCTATTTTATTTCGCAATTTCATTCAAGATTCAACTGTAACTGAGCAAAGACTTTGTTTTGTCTATCACTAAAGGTTACGTTTAAAAATATTTTATTAAAAAGCTTTAAATTTTTTGGTAATCAAACAACTACAGTACCATCTTACAAGCATTCTTTAATCATAGTTTGGATTAATTACAGTTACTTTTCTTTGAAGACTGCCAAGAACGATTGATGGAAAGGTGAGGAGTATTTTTAATTTCTTCTTTTTTCCTTTCCCTTTTTGCATTTCATTATAAAAGCACCCCCCAAAAAATATCATGTTTGAACCCCAAACTGTAGCCTGCAAAGCTATAAATTGCACCTGACACAGTTTCAGCATGTGTCTATGTTTTTTTTTTCTTTTGTTCCATCTCATGTAACATACCACTGTTTTTAAGTATCTTACTAACCTTTGGTAATTTGTCTCAGTAAACATGGTAAATGAGCCCATAATTATGAGCTGGGTCATCATTGTCTTTGTTTTTGATAAACTTTTTGTTTGTGAGCCTGGAGATATCTCGCAAAACATAATTTGTGCCTGTGATTCTTATTAAAATTCTAGGCTCTTATTAATTGAACATTTATGGTCTTTTGCAATACGGAAATAAATTGTTGAAAATGAAAACCATTTGGACGTTTTGAGAGCTTGAAAATATAGTTTGCATGAAGTATTATAGGACATTAAGTATTACAGGACATGAGAATGAGAAGAAAACTGAGGATAACAATTTATTCGTTTAAAAATTCTGTAATTTAAAAATCAATAATAGTCTGAGAGACACAATCATTCAGTAAAAAATTATATTGGGCTATTTGAAAACTAATAACAGTTAAATTCTGCTCTCTGGTTCATGCACTTTTATTGTAGGTACCTGAATTAGTTCCAATGTTGTGACGCAGAATGTGAAAAAGGGACTTCTTTGTTGCAGAAGTAATTTTTTCAGTTTTAGCATTTTATCCTAATTAGTACAAAAATAAAGATTTTTGGGTTGTGATTAAATGTAACTCTTCAACTTGTCATAGGTTACTCCTACACAGGTTCATTCAGTTATTTTAGTGATAACAATCTTATAAATCTTTTAAAATAATTTATTAAAGCATACCAAAACAGACCTATTGTTGGTTATCTGGGAAACAACATGCCTGCCAATTTCAGGTCCCATTTGCCAAATGCACAAGCACGTATTGTCAGTCAACAACGTCACAAAATTTGTCTCTCTTGACATCTATCAGTGGGTTTGTAAACTTCTACAACAGCGATTCCTAACCTTTTTCAAGTCATGGCACACTAACTTGAATCCAAATTTAGTCATAGCACACCTACGTACCGGTATTTAAATTGGCTACATTGTTTTATTATGATATAGTATTTGTATAATTTAATATAAATAGCTCATTTTAATGGGATTTCAAGGGACCAATGAAACTGCATTTTGGTATAAATAATCATGTATTTTAATGTCGAGAAAATCAAAGTGATAATATTAGCCAAGTTTTACAACAATTTCGCGGCACACCTGCGAAAGCCTGGCACATTGGTTGGGATTTGCTGTTCTACAAGTTTATCATAATCAGAGAATATTGCTTAGGTACAAAAACAACCAGGGAATTTTCGATGTGATAAAATTATAACCAATGACTCAAAACAAAAGATCACAGAATTATATGTATTATATTAAAAAGAATTAATATATAATTCTTTGAAATATAATAATTTTATAGATAAACATATAAAGTTATTCACCGATAAAAGCTTAATTTCTGAATTCAAATACAGTAGAGCGCCGATTATCCGAACGTCGATCATCCGAACCGTCGGTTAACCGAACGCCGTAATAATTCATATTTTGAACATGATACTCAAGCAATTCAAATTCGCGCGCCAACCAAAACTCCCGTTGCGCCGGGATATCAATGTATTCTGATAGATTTCATAATAAAATTAAGTGAATAATTTTTGTTTGTTCATTTTTGAGCCTTTTTACTATTAAGAATTACGTTACATTTATAATTTTGAAATGTTGTCTTTTCAAGTTCGATTATCCGAATATTCAGTTATCCGAACACCCCTTGTCCCCAATTAGTTTGGATAATCGGCGCTCTACTGTAACTAGAGGTGTGGAAGGAGGTGTAGGCGGATAGTGAATTTTTGGATCGGATCGGATAGCTTATGTTCGGATCGGATAACAACAGGTTCGGATCGGATAATACCGGATTCGGATATTTACGGCACGGTGTAATGAGCAGATTTAAGTTTTCTCATAAGCCTAAGGTAATTGCAAGGAACTACCATATTATCCTAATGTGTAAGGTAAGGTTTGCCTTGATAGCCCTGAGTTGTTGATTGTTCAGATATATTGTTTTCAATGCAGGCCAAATGTCAATTAAGTATGCAAAGGTACAACTAATTATCTGTTAATAATTTGGAAATTTATTGATTCCCCTTAAGCATAGTTAGTATTTAATTCAATAAGGTTATTAGGCCTAAATAAATTTCAGAATGGGTTACTTAAAAATCCATTTTTCAATGCAATCTAAATTTGTTCATTTTTATGCCTCTGTATTTTTTGTTCTTTTCCGTTTCATAAATCAACTAGCGTTACCCAGCGCGCGTTGCTGCGCCCGTCTTATATAGAACAGTGTATTGGAGTTTTAAGTATAATCATGTGTTTTTTTGTAAACAAACCAAAAGCTCATTTGAATAACATGGTATCTTTAGGAGCCCGTGGGGCAGATCCCTGTGGATGGATTTACACCAAACTTGACAAAAACCATCCTGGGAACATGGTAAACAATCCCTGCAAATTTCGTAAAAATCCGTTGGGCGGTTTGGGCGTCTATAGGGACCATACCCACACACACACACACACACACACATACTTCCTCTTTTATATATATAGATAAATTATTTGATCAGTGACTAGGCCTAAGTGATAAGACAAAAGAATTAAATATAAAACTTGATTCACCAATCTCTTCACATTTGAAGAAGAAAGCTCTACATTTTTATTCATGTACTAGCGTTACCCGGCGCGCGTTGCTGCGCCCATGATAATTAAATATTTAAATAAAAAATATCATATTGATTAATGCTAGGTATGAAAATTGTTTTTTTTTATTAAATTACTGTATTAAAAATAACACAAAAATGAAACATCAAAATGAAGAATACTTAATTTACTTTAAAGCCAAAGGATATACAACGTTTTTTGTTTTACCATTTGGTGTATAGATACAGTATACAAATTTGTGGGCGTGCCAACACGTGAGCATGCAACATATAATTGCCCGTGGGAAAAACATGAATTTTCCAAATTCAATCCGGCAATTTTTAGGGATTGTCCTTGTCAGGGGTGCCCACAGCATGTTTTGATGTCGCAAGTTGCGACATCAGACTAAATTTTGGGGGGGATTTAAAAAAACTAGGGAAAATGGGGGGGATTTTTAATATATGCTCAGTTTTTATCTGAATCGAAAATTTGTAATGGTCGAATAGCAACAATGAGTTCAGGTTCAATTGTCAAAAGTTAGACGACACGACTGTTGTTGACGTGTTACCGCACTAGGTAATCGGTCGGGTCGGGCTATGCTCACACTGACACTGTTACACTGGTAAAATATCCTGTGGTCGCGTGGTGCAGTGATCGTAATTCGCCGTTTCGCCGCTACGTCACGCCGGCGCCGCACCGCTGCCGCTCAACTCCCGGCTCCCGCTTGACAACGCCAACACCAATACCTACTTGTCTTTATAAAACTTATAAACGGGTTATAAAACGGGATATGATCTTTATAGCCAAGTGCACAGTTGCGTTGCATACACAGTCGAGTCGATGTGTTTTTATTTTGAGAAGGCTCGTGTGTCGCTAGTTATTTATTGTAAACTACCTAGACTTTATTTAAGCCGTAAGGCTCCTTTTAGACTAGGACACAGTTGCCCGTAACTGTGCCCGGACACTGTTACCAGCAACTGTGTCTGCTCGGGCAACCGCAGCGGGCACTTTGTCCCAAACACTCTTCCGCGCCAATTAAGAAAGATGTTGTCAAGAGAAAAGGGGAGCGCGAAATATTCACGATCACCCGATGTCAACCAAAAAAGCAGATAAAGGACCTTATTATACCCCGCTTGATGAGTTGTGTGCCGATAAATGTAAAATTTTTAACTACTTTAGAATGTGTAAAACCTCATTTGATGAACTGTTGGACCTTTGTGATGACATCAGGAAAGCTGATGCGATGATACGGAAAAGTGTACCACCAAAGACACAACCGAAACACAGGCAGATTTAGGTCACAACATTTGGGGGTGCCAGCTCACTAACGCTTGAAGTGTTGTATGCAAAAATTCAAACATCAAACTCCTACTTAAATGGTCCGTTTAAGGCCTATTCCAAGTAGGTACTTATTTTATTTAACAACAACCATTTGTAATCCACGCAAATACCACAGTAAAAGTTGAAATTTTCCCCTGTACTTGAGAAATCGATGTATCGATACTTATGCCTAATTCGGAATTTATGTCGTTTGTCGCCTGCCGGCGACGAAGTCATGGGCGGACTTCTGGGGGTGCCAGGGGGTGCCCGGCACCCCCTGATTTTTGCTGGATTGTTCGGTAGAAGATGGAGAATCAATTTTCTACATATCTTTGAATATCCTATTACATAAATTACAACAGGGTTGTTGTCAAATAAAATGAACAGATATTTATAGGAGTGTGCTAGCTAACGGATATTTGAAAAGGAGTTTGATATTTGAATTTTAGCATACAATACTTCATAAGTGAGGTGACCTGGCACCGTGGCACCCCGCAAAATGAAGACCTAAATCTGCCCATGCGACGAAGTGGCGCTCCATCCGACGCCTTCGGCAACGGCCTTGCTCTTTTCATAAGGAATCTTTTTGACTGACCAAAAGTCAATACATCAATTAGTAGTCCGACCGATATCGGTTTATCGGAAAATCAAAAGTAAATTAAAGGAAAGAAACCCAAAAGGGCTTAATTGTAGGATCGATTACATCTATCGCAATCCTCATACTGCAATCGGATAGTTAGTTTGCTTTCCCGCTCAACAAACCCGATTCCCGCCGAACCCCCAATTTGTTGAGGTCAGGTAGATGTGGGGAAAAGAAAACTATAATATTATAAAGAATATTATATACAGCCGTATTCAGTCCCATCCTATTAGCTACTAACCAGCCAGACCTCAAGTTTTGTGCATTTCCTAATTACAAAATTGTTTATTTTGCCTTATTTTCCGTCGACAATCCAAATCTTGCATTATAATTATGCGACCACGTTGTCGAGGTTATTGTTATTATTCCATCATCATCAGGCTTTTTCCATACAAAAACGTTGTCACTCCTGGGTGGTCTTCAAATTTTTTATAAACACATTTCTACATTTATGTGGCACAAAAACGACACGAATACAAAACATAAAACTGTTTGGCCAAACTTAAAACAGAATTTACGATCCGGCGCGGGCGGAAGCGATGTCATGACTGGGGGCCGCAGGTGGACTTGATCCCCTCGTTGTTATAACTGGAACGCCGGCCGTGGTCCTGTTCTTTTTCTTTTGTTTACTTGCCACCCTATCGCCGCATCATAAATACTATTTGATTGGAATAATGATGTTTGCTCGTTTAAAACATTGCTGTGGTCCGTTTTCATAGAGTTGTACATTTCAAATTCTTGTAAGCAATTTAAGTAACTGTCCCTTTTGTTATGAACGTGTAAAATTTCCAAATTTTTGTCAAAGCTAGAATAACTGTGATTTTTATTCAATAGGTGGTTTGCAAAGGAAGATTTGGAGTTAGAGCAGGACGGGATATGTTCATTAAACCTGTTCTTGAATGAACGGACGGTTTGACCTATATAATATTTTGGGCAGTTTTTCACATTTATAATTTTGTAGACTCCGGTTTTGTCTTCGTTCTCAACTTTATTAATATTTTCGTTCCTTTAAAATTGAGCCTAATTTATTATTGGTTTGGAACGAGACTATGACATTATTTTTGGCCATTTCGTTACTCAAAGTGTGGATGAAAATCACCACATCTATTTCATCTGAGTTGGTTTAATCTCTAGGATATTATTTTATTATATAGTCTTCATGTGCAAATTACTAGTGGGGTTAGCTTTTTGCCTCACCCAACCATTCTATAAGTAAACAGCATCTAAAATTAGAAATGCTTAATTGTTCCACTTGGATACGAGGGTAACAATACCTCTCAAACCTCATACTATCCAAGAATTTAAGTAAGCCGAGGTATCGATGCCAATTAATTTTTGGGGGGGATTTCGCGACATGGACCATGGGGGGGATGGGCACCCCTGGTCCTTGTGCCTTATTAATAGTAATTGCAAAAGCAAGGCGTAAAGGAAATTGCAATCGCTTAAAATCAAATGGTAACTCAGAGGATATCAAAGGTATTCTTGGAATTAAGGCTTCTTCTCCCTTGAACTTGCCACTAATGATTTTTGCTTCAATTAAATTTGGAGACAGTTTCATCACTCTTAATCTGGTCCCATTGCCCATTGTTGGTGGATTCAGTAGAACAAAAAACAATATTTATAACACTTTTGGTGGAGTATTAAAAAAAAAAAACTAACTGTAATAGGCTTATTCATCAAATAATAGTATATTTCATTACAAGGACCTAAAGTGACGTTTTTCGTACAAGGTCAAGTTTTACAACCGAGGCTGTAAGCCGAGGTTGAAAAATTACCGAGTAACGAAAAGCAGCTTTAGGTCCGTGTGATGAACTATATTTTTCGTTATATTGCTCAATACAGTACGTAAACTACTTAAGAAAACCAAAATGTTACAGCTTGTGTACCTTTAAAGATGCCTTCAAAAGATACCACTGTCTTGTTCTTGCTATTTGAAGCAATCAGCTGATTGACTGTTTCATTTGTGTTAGGATAGACTGACAACAATGAACAACTATCGACGTATCGAACGCATGTAATAATCGATTGGTGAAATGAGCGAGTTTCAAAATTGATCAAACTGACAACAACGAATGTTTCGATAATAACGATGAATGTTTCGATTATTTGTAATCGAATGAATATTGTTCGATTATTACGACGTACTCGGCACTTTTTGACTTTTATAGTCCTAGGACTATAAAGAGTCAGCTGGTATCGAGTACATCAGCTTTTAATTCCTAGGAATAAAAAGAGTGTATTTAGGTCCGTAAAGCATGCATTAAAAACATCTGTTTTTGAAGCAGTATAACGAAAAAAAATTGTACATGATTAGAAAAGCATTTGAACATGTAAAACATAACAAATCACGTTTTTAAGCACAAAAAGGTAAACATAATTTATTTGGTTTATTGACATTTAACCATAATAACAAACTCAATATTTAACTACAGCTGTTAGTTTGACAAAGAATTATAGAAAATTAAGTGTGCTGCAGACTGTGTGAAAAAGGATCATCAAGTCAGCTGTTCATTGTAAACACACAATTTGTATCTGTGTGTGATGCAGTCTGCAGGAAAAATGAGGAACTACATCAAGTCACAGTCTTATATAGAACAGTGTATTGGAGTTTTATGTATAATCATATGTTTTTTTGTAAACAAACCAAAAGCTCATTTGAATAACATGGTATCTTTAGGAGCCCGTGGGGCAGATCCCTGTGGATGGATTTACACCAAACTTGACAAAAACCATCCTGGGAACATGGTAAACAATCCCTGCAAATTTCATAAAAGTCCGTTGGGCGGTTTGGGCGTCTATAGGGACCATACCCACACACACACACACACACACACATACTTCCTCTTTTATAGATATAGATAGATAGATTAATGCCTGACAACCAAGATTTTGATTCACTACAAAATAATACTATAAAATAATAAGTCTGAGCAGTTAACTTAACCTAAATTTCAAGATGAGTTTCAAATGTTGTAGGTTTCAGTATTAAAGCTTGGCCATTTAATTAGAACAAATAAAAGTCTATTTGTTTTAGAAAATAAACAACAAACAAACTCACTAATTATTATCATAGGCGTAGGTTGTCAATTCAGCATTTTACTGTTATCTCAGAATGTCCATTTTAATCACGTATTGGAAATACGGCTCGGCTTAATTCGTCAAAGATGAATACATATTTCAACAAAATAAAAACTTAATTTTGATCATTCAACTTTGTATTTCTAGGTAGGTAATTGCTTAGTTGATAAATAAATTAATACAATTGAAAGAAAGACATTCTTAAGTTAATTCAGCAGACGACGACTTTCAAACACGGTGTGAGATGGAGAGACAAACAATGAAATGAACAGGTTCGCCAAATCTTTGGTAGCCCAAAATTATTGTAGGCTTTTTATTTTATCGTATCAACAGGCCACTTAAGATATTTACGGCCTGAAATAGTCGTATGAAACATCAACACGACTATTTATTTATGGGATATTTACGGGATATTTCGTTTTGGCAATTTTGAAGACGACTGTGTGGACACTGTCGGTCATTGACGAACCCTGATTTGTCTTGATTGCGATTCTCTCGCGTACCAATCGATGTTTTGTCGGTAACGGATACTGATCGAGATCACGACAGTGACAGAACTAATGAAGGATGACGGATGTACTATTATTTGTTAACTGATTTAATGCTACGATACAAGAATTTATCTTAGGATGTTCGTTATCGCGTCGGGTATTGCGCAATACTCTGGTCGTATACAACGATCTCGATCTTATCACGAGTCGCAATATCAGCAACCGAAATACATCGCTTGATGCATACCACTACATAATCGCATCGTGTTGAGGCGTTGTTCAAGCCGCAATCGCGAATCGTCACATTTCAAAGTGTCATTTTTGCTCTTCGATGTTTTCTCTCACCACTGTACTCTCGTTGGCAGTGACTAGTTTTGTTTGGAAGACTTTCCAAACTTTAAAATTTGATCCTTCTTAAAAATTTACTCCAAAATATGCAGTGTATCCGGTAGAGTCGGATATCTAGTCAGTCTTACCGGACTGACTAGATATAAAAAACTGACTAGAGGGGTTATAAAACCCTCGGATCGGATTCGGATATCCGATCCGAATTTTCGGATATCCGCACACCTCTAACTGTAACTCAAAATTGAAAAATGTCGACAAGAGGTCCCCTCTCACTTTCCCCATAACATTTATAAGAGGACAACAAAAGAATAGTTGCTATATTCTTAGATTTAAAATTAATATTTTATTCATAATTGAGATTGTTTAATTTCCTTAGTCGTTTAATTTTTGGATTGTTTCCTATACGTAACACAATTGAACTGCCGCATTTCACATTTGTCTTTCACATTTCTAATAAAAAAGAAAATTATTTCAATGGTTTATTTCAACAGTTTTCTTAAATACTTTCAATTTTATTCGGTTATTTTCATTCAAAGATTTTAAATTTCACCAGATTTTACGCTTGACCTTGGTATTAGGTTTTGATTTACGATGACCAAAAGGATCTGCATAGATTTTCGATCAAATGACCATACAACCGACTTGCATGCGTAAATCCCATCTAAATGCCTTGTTAAAGTTTGTTATACCATCAGTTTTTCCGACAATTTACCCAGACAAACACACTGAATCAATAAATTTCTTTTATAATTCCAATTTACATTAAACTATGAAAAAATCAATACATTATTATTGTGAAAAGTAATTCTTGAAATGCTTAACATATTGATCTAGGTAATTTTGTGGACCAGATTATGTTGTTAAAATAACAATTAAAATTGTATTTTAAAGTTGTTATTTTAGTTTGCTATTCGTTTTTATAATGGAATAGAAACTAATTAGATATTAGTCATCGTTTGCTCCAATTAGATACTGTATTTGCTCCGAAATTTTGTTTTTACTGTAATTTTATACGATAGGCCTTATATTGAGCTGATATTGTAGAAAAAAATCTCTTTCCCCACAATATGATACCATAACCTGATTCACCAACATCGTTTGGAGGCCCAAAATAGCTCTCTTCCTATTGACCCTAGGGCCTCAAAGTCAGCTGATTGTTTATTTGCTTTAAACAAATAGTAAACATCACATAACCTTATCACAGTATTTAAGAGTTAAACAGAATAGTGGCAAATCAGATTTTATTTTAATTGTTGCACCATGTATTATTGTTCCATAGCAAGCAACCACAACCTTAAAATTGCAACATCGCTGTTAGGTCTTTTGTACTGGTAAAAAAGTAGTATTTAGTGTGGTCACAGCCTAGCCAAAAGGGTTTTGCAATCTATCGTTTCAAATCCTAGAATTTGATCCACAACCTCGAGCCCACAAATTCTCATTTTAAGCCTTAGGTACAAAATACACTGTTAATGTCACCAGTTGTTTTATTATTCATTGAAAAAATCTGTTCTACCCTTTACAAAAGAGTCCTGATTCATGTTACTCAATTAGCAATTCTGCTTGGTCTAAGTGAAGAGTTTTTGCCCAAAAATAGCTTTTCAAAAGGAAAAGACAAAATATTGAAGTAGTTTAATCAGCTGACACAATGGGCAATTTTTTAGGCACCGGTAATCCTTAGCAGGCTAAATTGGCTGTTACTGTATGGTTTATAACAAATGCTGGGATGGTTTCACCAGTAAATGACTGTTTAAGGACAATGTTTCAGGTTAACTGTACTTGCTCATTTCGTATTTTTAATGGTAATGGGAAATACTATTTATTATTTGTATATTCCAATACAGGGTCACAATAAATAGATTATTATTTATGTTACACTTTTCAAAGGTCGTTTATCCTTCGAGGTATTAGTACAAATTATTGTTCCTTGATCAAAATAGTAATTTTAATAATAATTAAATTACATCTAACTATGTCAAGGCTCCTGTAAATGACTGATATTGCAACAATGAAAGACCAGTTTTGTATCTGAAAGAACGGTCCCTAATAGATGTATTATTTTGTTGGAAAACCATGAAAAGAGAAAAAAACGTAGCATTAATTATGCACAAAAGAATTTAAACTACAAGAATCAGAGCAAATAACAATCGGAATAAAAACAGCTGAGTGACTTAGCTAAAATTGTCTCAGTGATGTTTGAGATCATAGCTACAGTAGAATCAATACCCCCACAACCATGTAGCGGGAGAGACTGAGTAATTTGTATACGTATCATTTGTCAGCGACAGGCCAACCCCTCGATGGGAGACGAAAACACACGGGAAATCCTGAAATCTCCGAAAATTCTTAAAGTTAAATGTCACTATCTAGCAGACAATCAATCAACTTTTAGAAGATAAAACAACAATATACCAATTGATTGATCCAATAGGAAACAACATCATGACAAAAAAAAGTGCTCCAGCCAATAACTTACTTAGTAGGATCTTGTGAACTATACTCGTTGGTTTTCATTTGTTAGCTCAGGGACATGCCTGTTGCTGGTGAACAATAAGTGAAATTTCCCTTCCTCTCCCGCTTCATAGTTATATTAAATGTACCATAGTAAAGACCAATCTTGGTCCAGTGAGTGACCTTGAATGTTTCTTCTTTGTAATTCGCCAGATGAGTTAACATTTCTAGCTACTTTCCTATTTATGACTGCCTTCAATATTAAGGATAGCGTAGATTAAAATTGCAGAACAATATAATATGAACTAATTACTATAATTACACTACATTGTGCAAATATTCATCAGTTACAGGATGAATTCAAGGTCAATTTACCATTGTAAGACAAGTCATTATTGCAGGCAAAATCCCAATCGAAAATCGTTGGATACTCAATATGAAATTTAAGAATAAGAATATAAGAATAAATTTATTTTTTCAAAATATAACATGCCATTACATTAACAACATTGTTAAACTTAAATACTAACATTACATATTTCCAAAACAAAATCTGTTTTTAAAATTATGGAATAAATAAAAAAATCCTCTTTTAAATGAAGCAATCTTATAAGAATAAGGCAAACAGTAAACTTAAGTTAAATAAACAAATCAATGTTTTTAAAAAATTTAGGGCCTCTGAGGCAAAGCCTGTTTAGAGGTTCCGTTCACGCTCTTCAGATAAGTTATCATCTCTTTGGACAGCTAGGCTTACTTACACCTGATAATGTTCCCTTACATTTCTGCAGAGTGTTCAAATGAAAATAAAAAACTTTTATTCTTCCAGTGTACTACTGCACTTTTAAGACATTTAAGGTACTAAATAAAAAATATATAAGGTACTATCCGCGTGAATTTTTTATTTCTAAAGGTAATTTATTGTATATTCTCGGAGCCAAAAATTGGAAGTTCATCGTGAAAAAAGTATTATTAGGACGCGGAATAGGCTGGTGTTCAGCATTTCTTAATCGGTTTCTGTAATTATTTCTGTTTTGATATGTTAAAGAAGGATTTCTGATCCTGTAAATTTGAACAAATAAAAATGAATTTTAAATAATATTCCAAATTGCTTCAAACTTATTTATAAACTGCTAGCCAAAGGATATGCTTGAAGCAAGAGTTTTTGTTAAGCAAAACAGTCTTGCATTGTTGCACTCACCTCTTAACCCTCGAGCGGGCGCACGCGGAGTTTTCCTCCGCACGTGTTTTTTATGTTAAAATAAACAGACGTAATGGGTGTCGGCGGTCGTGTCCGGCTCCGTACTTTATGCCCCTCATTCCAGGAATTTCCTAAAGCTATTTATACCCCCCACCCCCCCCCCCCTTGGTACCTCGTTATATGCAATCCAGAGATGCTGTCTCAGTTTGCGGAGCGCCCTCTCCTGTTACACAGATACTGATAACTATTTTACAAATTCATAATAGCAATGGATTTGTAATTATTATTTATTTTTTGGACTTTTCCTTTTGCTTTCGAAAAAAAGAAGCGAAAGGAAAAGTCCAAAAATGTAAATAATAATTAATACATAGTATTTTATACTAGCAAATAACCTACTATGTTTAATTGAAATATTACACCTATTAAGTTGAACAATTAATTGAATCGACGATGAAATGTGATTCCTAATGAAGTTTGTCAACATTTAAATACAATATTTCGTTATAAGACAAGTAAAATGGGTTAAATTTGTGCAATCTAGTGTAGCGGAGTGAAACTCTGCATGCGCCCGCTCGCGTTTTGCCGGTGAAGCGCCCGCTCAAGGGTTAAGGGTTGCCAAATATTTTGTCAGATGGCCTCACATAAGCTAATAGTGAAGGAAGGAAAAACAAGGACACCTAATTAAAAAATGTTCTTTTCATTATAAATGTTATATTTTACATTTTTAAATTTCTATTTAAAACAAACATATCTGGCATTGTATCATTGCAAGCTTGAATTTCTCTCCTATGTTTTTATTTTATATCTTTCACTATAGTGAAATATGATCAATTGCTAGGCGGGAGTGAACAGGTGGTTAACATCTAAGCTTGCAATTATATATACGACACTGTTTATAATAGCGACTACTAACCTAAAGAGCATTTTATTCAAATAGTAAATGTATTTATCTTAAAAACTAGAACACCTAGGAAATCCCCCCACCCTGCCCCCCCCCCCCCCCACCATAATAGGGCCCTTAGTCAATATTTTTAATAACAAAATTGTCTGCGTTTAGAGTTACGTATTTAACAAACTGCATGTACTTCAAAGGAAATCAATTTCTCTGGATTCGCGGAAAGTTTTTATATACTTCTTCATGTGAAGAAAAGTTATTTAACAAATAAAAGTCTGAGGTTTTGCATTGTTATAGTATTATTTTGAATTTTTAGAGAACTGCAACTACGTGGAGGGGATCAAGTTTGACCGGTGCAGTTACCTGGAGGACGCGGCGCTACACCAGCTGGAGTATCTGAAGAGTTCACTGGAGTCGCTGCTGATTCTGCGATGTGGCAATCTGACAGATAAAGGCATTACATCACTCGCTAACCTGCTGTGAGTAAACTGACTTACGTCTTTTTTCTGTACAAAAAGTGGTTAAAATAGCTGTAGTCTGTTAAATGAACCTGAATTCGTCCTTAAAGGATTTTTGTACATTTCAGTATATTTATCCCATTTTCAAATCCTGCAGCATAACAACTTTCTTCCTTGAATAGGTGTGTCAAAAGTTTTTTGTTTTTTTTTGTAGTGGGGATTTGGTATTTTGGGTTTCCTCACCCTGCAAGAAAATCCTGTGAGGGTACTTCAGCCATTATTATGTCTTTTTGTATGGCTGCGGAAAGGAAGGGAAGCTTCTCTTCAATTATCTCTTTTGATTTCTGAATTTCACTATTGAATACAACAAATGCAATGTTAATCATATTAATTTGTTATTTTCTAAAAAAAAAATTATTTCAGGAAACTGAGGACGCTCGAGATGGCAGACTTGATACAAGTTCGGGACATGAAGAAGTGTGTGAAAACACTGCAAGCCGCTCTGCCCAACTGCGATATTCGATACTCCCTGCCAAAGTAGAAAGCTTCCATTGAATACCAGTATTAATCCAGTATTAGAGACTTGCATATAGTGCCATAACAGTTTTGTAATAGATTAGCTTTACTAGATCTGCTTGTAAATAAGAGTTGAATAAAATGTTAAAGTGAAAATCTGTCTTTTTTTCCTTATACAACAAATTATTTTTCTCTAACTTCATGTGAAAAGATCTAATCTCCTTTCCTTTTCAGCTAAAACTGCAGTCAGATAATATTCAGGGTATGTTAAAACACTGATGTCACTCTGTGAAAGATTGCTTCTTACCTAAGGGGTCCAGCAGGACTGGCCAATAATGCCAAAAACATATGATTTTGTTTTTTTTCCTAAATTTTGCATGATTCCTGTAGATTTCTGCAACATAGTGAGGATTTATTTAAACTAAGTGATTAGCAGGCTTCCAACAATGAATCATAAAAATCCTCTATGATAACATTGCAGGTTGTCAATTAAAACAATTCCGAACTGCCCCGCGTGAAAACAACTCCGAGCTGACGGGAATGAGCTGGCATGATGAATGCTGAGCTGACGTGGAGTGGGGTTTGGCCACTAGAGCTGGTCGTCTGACTGTCGGAACCAAGCCATACGGAAATTAATTCCGACTGGCTGCTGACTGTGTTGTGACACCTGCTGGTCTTCCGATCGCAAAGAGTTAAATATCTCATATTGATTTTTAAGACGGGATACAAGAATCACCGAGTTAAATTCATAGACCTAGGAAATAAATATGTCAACCTTTGATAAAGATACCAAAGTGAAAGGTTTATTTTTTACCAAGGTGAATGAAAATAAAATATGGGAGTGTAGTGGAGGGAGACATGGGTAACAGTGTTCTCCCTCTGGTTTATAATAGTAAAAAAATTCGTGCTAAAAATAGTGTAAGTACTATATTTTTTTTATAACTTGGCATTAATTTTAATCTAGTGTTGTCGCTCTGGTAAATCAGCCACTGCACTATAGGTGGTGATAAACCAAAGATCACCAGCATTGGTCAGCTGAACCCAGAGAAAACCTTTTTCCTTAACTTCACAAAGGTAACCTGATTTTAGGAAATGAATAATAAGTACAAACACTCTATGCTGACCCTGGTGACAAGAAGTTATTATGGGTAAAAAAATATTTATTTATGTATCAAGTGCTTAAAAGAATATTTCTCACTTGAGCTTAAAAGTTATTGGTAATTTTAGCGAAAGCGAGGAAGACGCGAAATATATACATTTTCCCTACAACAGCTGATGTGAATTCCTTTACAACAAATACAAATACAATTACAATTACATCCATTGCGGCTGAATGTGACAATAATGCTTTTGTTTTGAGGTTATTAAACAATTCAAGCTCAGTCAATCAAACTGTATTTAATCAGCTTTAGCAAGTAGAGTAATAAAGTAATCAGCTGGCGAGCGTACTTTACCGCTCGCTCCTCAGTAATTTAACCAGCTGGTCAGCGTAATCACTCGCTCTCCAGTAAACAGATGTTTTACGGTTATTTTTCAGTTTATAAATTGACACTAGGCGCAGTTGTAAGAAAAATTTATCATGCACAAATATAGAACTCAAGACCACACTTTTTTTCGCTTAACTTTGATGTCAAAGTTGCCTGGACACTATATTTGTCCATATTAAAAAAACCCTAATACATGAACCCCATAGGGTTGAAGAACTTCCAAATTCACTCAGTCTGAGATTGATCGTACCGTGTCAACCCACCTTTACCAGAGCTTGCCTACTGGTCGAAATTAATCCAAAAAATATTTTGGTTTTGTTTTCACTCCTTGCTGCAACAAAATATGTAACTGAATTGTTGTACATTTTGTTATTATTCTGTAACCAACATGGTATCTCATAAAGCTCATGTTAATGATTTTCTATTTTCAAAGTCATTTTTCTAAAATCCCCAAAAAATATACTAAATTATAATGGGATTATGCACATCTACTATAGGAATATTTAATTCCAATTGTGTGCTTAGATGTTTCCTTCGACGCACACAGGCTGAGATAAGTATTATAAAAATCATGCTCGCCTAATACAGTAGAGCGCCGATTATCCGAACTAATTGGGGACAAGGGGTGTTCGGATAACTGAATAATCAGATAATCGAAGATGAAAAGACAAAATTTAAAAATTATATGGCTAAAAAGTGATCAAACAAAAATTATTCTTGTAATTTTATTATGAAATTGATCAAAATATATGGGTATAAATTTTTAAAGAACAATTTATCATACATAGTTACAGTACACTGCATGCTTTTTATTTAGAGAAAAAGTCCAAAATTTATTTTTGCTTTAGCCCTGACACTTTTTTTTGCGCGCGAATTTGAATTGCTTGAGAATCATGTTCAAAATATGAATTATTACGGCGTTCGGTTAACCGATGGTTCGGATGAATTGTTTCCCAATTAGTTCGGATAATCGGCACTCTACTGTATATATATCAGAGAAATCACATTAGACACGCAACGCAAGCTTAAGAGAAACTACTTGAGCAACCCACAACAGTGATCTGATGAGAATTTCAGCATTGCCGCATATTAGCTTATTATCAAAAAATTAAAACAGAAAAATCTTTGAAAAAATTGGCATCTAACAAGTGAGAGAATAGTCACTCTAACTTTTATTTAGGTTAACTCTCTCTTTGTCTAATGTCAGTTGTCTGACTTTTGAAAAAGTATTTAAAACCTCTCCTGATGTAAATAAGGGAGGTTACTCCAAACCTAAAATTGACAGGCTGACTGGGTTATGTATGTCAAAGTATATCAATTGATTTCATCTGTAAATAGTCAATTGATTACAACTGTGATTTAAATCATGATAGTCCATTCTGTGATATTGAATTTTCTTTTTCAGAGGAATGTAACCATGTGGAGAAGATAAAACTGGAGGAATGCATGTACTTGGAAGACCCTGCTTTGAGACAGCTGGTTTATTTAAAATCATCCCTTAATTCGCTTGCAATCATCAAATGCTACGGCATTTCTAATAAAGGTCTTCTCTCGCTCGAAAAGTTGAAGTAAGTATTCTCTCATTCTCTACCTTAGCAATTCCATCAGTTTTCATAAATTATTACAGTACTGTACATTTCAAGTGGAAGATGGCTGAAAGATGATTGTACAGTAGAATGAATCAAGTGACAGTTTTGTTACTAGCAAAGATCAGCAGAATTATTTGCTAGGATTGTTAATCAAAAGCCCAATGAGCGTTGACGGCTGGTTCCTGAAACAAATTGTAAATTACCGGCTTTAACTGTGTATAAAGTCAATGCTACCAATAAGCAGTTTTGGCACTGATATAGGAACGCTAAATCTATGGTCTCAAGGACGAATTTTTGTAATTCCAATTTCAGTCTCTTGGCACTATTTTGATAGGCTGTTTTATGAGTGCAATTTTTATGTTGAAGACTACATTTTAAACTCAATGCCCAGATTTCTTAGTTAGTTATTTTTTAATTAGGACAGGACTAAATTGAACTCATCAGTTGAAAAATAAAAAAACTGGATTGTGGTAGATGTAAGTGACAAAAAAACTTCTTTTCGTCCTAGGTTTTTAAAGAAACAGACTAAACCTTATGGTCTTGATTTGGAATTCCTTTTGTTTTTTGTAAGACAACAAAAAATGAAAAAATCCATAAAACGGGAAATAGGTTGAATTATTTATATTAAAAAAAGTTTAGTAAGTGGGTAAGCATCCTTTGACACCCACATATAAGTTTGGTGGCTGGTTCTTTCATTGTCAGGCACTCTGATAGTTTTGTCCATGACAATAATGGATAAGATTCGCTGCCATTTGTACGCCCTTGCCACCCCTCGGCACGTGCCTAGTGGGAAATCCGTCCCTGTATGTTGTACAGTATACTCCCTCTTACCCGGACATCGGTTTGGACTACACTCCATGGAAGTGACATCTTTTTAAGGATGATTTTTATCAACATATCAGTTCTAGTGGACGTGATGGGTAGGAAATGGACAATATTGTACCGATGATTCTTTTGGGAAATACTATAGACCAGTAAGCAAAAGTCTAAATAAGATTATTGGCTTTTACAGTATGCATTATAGTTATGATTTATCGTGTTTTAGGGAATGTCGGGTTTACCGGAAAAACCTTATCCAGACACCTCAGTCCCGAGGTGTCCGAATAAGAGCAGGGAGTCTACTGAATAACTAAAATGTCTTCAAGTGCAGTAAATTTTGAATCAATAGAAGCTTCATGGTCACATTATTTTCAGGTCATACGGTTTAATTATAATAAGAACAATCAGCAAACACTATATGTAATGGGGAAAGTGAAAAGGGACCTCAAGTCGGAATTTTCAGGTTTTGAGTTATTAACATCCTGAAATTCTGTATTTGCGAATAATTTGACATATAAATTATAGTGCTATGATTTTTTGTCTTTGAATTATTGGTGTTTGAATTTTAATTAGTCAAAACGGGCATTTTAGGAAATCAAGGCCTAAAACTTCAAAGGTTCACAGAAAACTTATTATTGATATTTAAGAAATGAATTCGGTATCAAAATAAAGCTGAAAACTAGATCTTTAAATCTAAACTGAAACAGACGAGATATACTCACAATTTCATTGTTTTAAAAAATGAGAAAGTGAGAAGTTTGAAAAGGGACCTCAAGTCGGAGGCCAGAATACTGAGGAATAAAAGAGAAATACACTGTCAATACGGTGATTTTTGGACTCAGTCAATGTTCTTCTACAGCGAAAAACTCAAAGTAGTTCATTTTTCCGCCAATAGATGTCAGGAGAGACTAGTTTTGTAATGCCCCTAACGACACTGTAAGTACGAACCTGCACATTTGAGAAATGGGACCAGTAGTCGCCCGCCATGTTATTTCCCATATAAGCGACTTGTGGTTCCTTTTCGTTTGCATGACATTGGTTACTAAATCGATTATTTTTTAATATTTATCGGATTAATATCGCTAAAATAACCGAGTGAATATGTACAGGAAAGATTAAGGAATCGTATCTAATTGAAACCTAAAAATCGATATTTTTGATCCGATTAGACCAAAATGCCCGTACTGTAAAATTTACTCCAGCGACTTGAGGTCCCTTTTCACTTTCCGCATCACATATGTATTTGAATTTTGAATGAAACTGGTGAGGAAGCTTTTGATCCTAGTGATATTAGTGGGATCAGTGGTCCAGTAATGCCGCATAGTGTGTGTTAATGATTCACCTAATGATATTGAACTAAACTGTATTTTTCAGATAGTATCAGTGAAAAAAATTACATCTTTCAAAGTGAGTTAAGCAAAAAAAAATCTCATTGGCTCGCTGCCATGTGCCAATAATAAGCCTTCGCATCTAGAAACAGCAAGTTTTGGGTCATACAAGCCAGAGGTACCACATAATGAGGTGGCTCATGATGGAATGGAAGTGGCCCATTTCCCATTATGTTTACTGGTGTTGTCCCTGTTTTACTTTACTAGTATTTTTCTTCCACAGATAAAACTATATATACATCACAGCTAATTTTTTAATTGTCAATCATAATTTAATTTTATTGAATTTGGGTTCTAAACTTGAAAATATTCCAGTTTCTAACTGGCTTGTGGTATATGTATAAAATTAATCATAAGCAATGATGATGATAAATCTGACATGCAACCTTATCGGACATTCGGATAACAAAAATGATTGCTCGATGGTGTGGAGAGCCAGTAGTCCAATGGAAGGCAAAATTAGGGGTCTCTCCCCACTTCCCAAGGGCAGGAGACCTGGCTTTCAGGGATTGACTTAGCTGGTTGTTAAAAAACTAACTGCAGTCAGTCAAAAACTCAATCTGATGGCTGGCAGAAATTTTGTAGTACAGTTTGTTGACTGCTAACATTACCGCTCGTAAATCTTAACTCAAGAATCTTCAATGCTTTAATTTCAATTTGTTTTCAGCAATCTGAAAGAACTGCAACTATCAGGATTGAAAAGCATAGAAAGAGAAGATTTGGATGCTTGCGTCGCAGAGTTGAGCAAAAAGTTGCCTTCCTGCGAGATTAAGATAATTGAACGAGTCAAAGAAGAAAAAATTGAGAATAAACAATAGGATGATTAACATAATCATCTTCTATTAAAATAAAGTAATTAACCCTAAGTCTTTTATTTTTATTTTGTGTGTACCATTTAAAAGATGTTGAGTCATGTCCTCTAATTTTACACATAACTACCTAGCTGCATCTAGAAATTCTTTGTATCAATTTTAGTTGTTGTTTTACTGGTCACTTAGCACATCAAGGGTCACTACTGAGTGGTGGCCCACAAGAATGTGGGCAGTTTTAAATATCAAATATGTCAACATCAGTTATTTGATTAGATTTTGTTGGTAGATACTTCAAGTTGAAAATATTACTGTATGCTTCATAACAAATGGTTTGATAATTTCCCTTATACCTTTTTTGATCAACAATCATAGAGGTGGTGAGGCACATAATGAAGCTTGGGTAATTACAAACAAACCCAGATGAATTTTGATTTTTCACGGAGGGGAAACCAAAAACATGGCCCATGTTTATTGATTGTTATTCAAAGAGCAAAACATTGGTTCTAATATCAACCTACATTTTGTTTTGAATTAGTATTTTTAAACTACTAAGAAAAATACTGATCGAGGTACTAATAATCTCAATAAAGGGCCACCATGGTTTAAAAAATTAAATTTAGTGTATAAGTGCATCTATAAATTATTATCAACAAAATTTAAATATACTCCCCCACCCCTTTAAAAAATCTTAATTATTTTGCAGAAAAATAAAAATATTAGTTTTAGAAAATTTTTCCCTCTTAAATTTTGGTTGGAACGGGACGAGATGTTTTCTTCCGTAAAGCTTCAGGAAAGGTTCGATCATGAATTTAATTTATTTTATCAAGATAATAACAATAGGTTAAAGACGATGTCAAATATAACTATTTGTACCTACAAAGTAAAGTATTGACCGAGTTCTGGGTCTATCTATTTTGCTGACCAGCTGACTGAGAAGAAAATTCGATTGACTGAGTTTTTCTGGTTGACCAACCGACTTAAAAATTTGTAAGTTTATGCTACCAATAATACACAATGGTAAAAAAAGAACCATCCCCCTAAATCAACCCCGAGGAGTAGTTCATAGAAAACACCCAACTGACTGGGGAGAAAAATTGACTGACTGGTTCCTTATCAATGTGTGGGATAGTTAAATTGTAACATCAAACTACAAAATTTATTTGATGTCAGTCGGTCAACCAGAAGTACCCAGTCAGTCAACTACAACTGAGGAATAGCAGATATTAAAAATATTCAACTACTGTATCAACAAAGAAACACCCAATGGTAAGTGAATTATTAAAATTTTAATTACAAATAAAAATATTAACTTATTTTAGCGAATTTCCCCTATAGGGAAGAAGCTATTACCATAGGTCTCATGGTGAGACCTAAGCTCGGGACCACTACAACTTTTTGTTTTGGGGCCCCCAGAAGCAAAAAACACTATTCGTTGGAATTTTTATATATATCTATATATATATTTATATGTGTGTCTGTAAGCACCATAGCGACCGCAAAAATGGTCCGATCTTTATGAAATTTGGTACGGACATGTAAAGTGGTAATCAATTGGACGAGTTCATGAACCAGCCTGATCGGACTACCGGAAGAGGGGGTAAAGGGGAATAAACCCCCCCAAAAATGGGTTTTTCGTGTTTTTTACATAGAAAAATAAAATGTATCGAATTTTTGTGGGCACCATTGAATTCAGCTCAAAAAAACAAACAATTTAGTATTTTGAATCACTGCTCTATGTCCATTGGTTACTGAGATATTGAAAGTGGTAAACACAGTACGTTGTCCCAATGTTAACCTTATGTGAAATAAGTAAAATTCTATATCTCGGTTATTTCTCAACATATCTTGTTAAAACTTGGTAAATAGCTTCTTCTAGTTCAGATCTACTAAATATTGAATTAAAACCACCCAGTTTTAATATACCTGTAGCAGCAAACCTGCATACTCATTCCCCATGTTATTCTTATGGAGCTTACCAAAACATGTCAAATCTTGCTATGTTTGATTGAAATATGTTGTTTTGCATTTGAAATTCGCTGAGTATGCAGGTCTGCTGCAACGGGGGTATTTATTTTCAAAATTGCTAATAAAGTTATTATTGATTTATCATCACTGTTATTTTATTTTTTTGTTTTAAAAATTAGATATTATCAACTTTTTTTAATAATTGTATTTTCGGTTGTGAATAAATAACAGGTGAATTAGTTTATAAATGGAATCAATAAGGGAAACCCTAATTTCTAGCCGACCAAATTTCACTATATACAAACTATATCTTCGTCTGTCCGTCATGCTTTCTGACTAACTTATTTCCGTCGATTAACTTTTAACCTACAACTGTTTTTCACAACCGTTCACGAGTTTTGCAATGTTACTTTAGTTGCTGTCTGCAAGTGATCAGCACGATCGTTTTCCTCGGCCGATCGCGAATTTCACATAGCTACATCTGCCGTTCATATGCGATCGACAAATACGCGCTATCGTTTTTCGCCAAGCAACATTTTGCCGTTCATCCGCGCCCGTAAAATACATGCGATCGTTTTTTGCCGATCCCGAGTTTTGCACGTCTGCACTATTTAAGTTACGATCGCTGAACGACCAATTTAAATTGGACGCTTTGAAAAAATTACGACGACAAACTTCTATTTTTTATAACGAATCTGGATCAAAGAAATCAACTATAGCATAACCATCTATAGAGATTGCTATGATTATAGTGATAACGTCTCCTAAAACGGTATGTATGAAAGTTTCACTAGGATTTATATAAGAAATCCTTCAAATTTCTCTAAGTTGTTTGTTGGTGGTTGGTTAGTACAGTTTTTTTTATTATGATTTGGTTTGTTTACTTTTTTTTGTTCGAGTTGTTTGAAGTGAAGCCGATAACCTAAAACTGTTTTTGAAAGCAATGACAACATAGGGTAGAAATTTCAGAAACAGAAGAAGCTTCTAGATTTGAGACATAATAGGTGGTAAGTTATGTTGTTACAACTTATTTTTATTTATGATTTGAATTTTTATATCAAACGGCATTAATTTTATCTTTCAATGTTGGTTGGATTAGTACTGTACTACAAATTCAATCTCTTTAATTTAGCCTAATTGCTGGATCCAGATTGGTGCTTAATTATTACAAGTGCATTTTTGGTCTTGGTGGAATTAGTAAGGTGTGCTACTGCGCATCCAGCGTCAGCTGATTGTCGGGCCAGCTGTTGTCATGACGTCAAGTGGGGGCTAACGGCTACGACAAAAACATGGCGAGAGATTGGGCGAACTCGACGCGCGCTGCTTTGAATTTAAATTATGACCAAACCACAACTTCCATCTCGTCCACCGAGTGCATTTTTCAAAGAAAATAAAATTCTTTATCGATTGGTATGATTTGTTTTTACACATAGTCTTTTTTATTAATTATTATAGACGACCAAAGGTAGAAGAGTTATCATTGATTATGAAAATACCACCACTCCATTACGTTATTTTTGGAAAAATAGAAAGTGTTTCCTTAAAAAACTATTTATTCTTGTTTCTTAAGAAGTTCCCGTAATATCAATGCTAAATTTAGCCATTTTTATTAAATAATACATAAAATACAAATTTAAAAAATTCTTTTTAAATGCAATTAAATACTGTATTAGTTTACTAAAATTAGGCCAACTGCAAAAATGCAATAAGAGTATGGCAAAATAAATATATGTTGTTCTTGTATCTTAAGGTACAATCGGACTTTCAATGCATTTTTTTCTCTATAGCTTTAAAATATTTATGTGTAAGGCAAACGATTATGATAGGAAAGTTTTCAAAGAATATACCAAGATGCGCAAACTTAATTACATTTGCGTCCGTTATACTCGAATGAAAACAATATAAAGTAAAGGACTGCGTAGCCGATTAAATACTTGAATTTTTAATAAGTTTAGCGAATTTTGAAGTGTGTGATGGCTGATTTGTGTTGGCTGTGTTGGTTCAATCAGTTAAGTTTGGGGGGGGGGAGATATCGGAATAATATACCCCTCTTCTTCACCGAAACCCTAAAATGTGTTGAATATAATGTCAAAATAGGTGAAATGTGGACGTAAATCAATGATTTCCCCCCCTACCGAAAACATCCTGGGCACTATACTGGTAAAGTTCACACTACTAAGCTAAATAAGCTTACTTGTTCTTAAATCATAAATGATTTGACTTTAAAGAGTCATACACAATTTGATAGTTTACCCAATGAAATATGTGAAAGATTGAAACCCAGGTCCGGCAAAATTTCAATTAGTATAACGCTACCGACCAAGCTAAATTTATTACTAAATCGAAATTAGACAATGGTACGTACTTATAAATAGTCTATATTGCCCCTAATCAAATGACAACCAATGAAATCAGTAGATGTTTTTAAATTGGACAAAATTGACCTATTTTTAATGGAAATATTTAGTTATTACATGCTTTCATCTCGATGAATTTTGAAACTTGGACTTAAACTTTTGTGTTAGGGCTATTTTCTTGCAGTATGTTATAAAAATACACAAAAGTGAAATCACATTACTCGTTATACAAATAACCAGGACATTCCTAAAAAGCGTTGCTGGCTATGCATATTCGGATTCTGTGCGAAAAAATAACTAAAATACCCCCGTTGCAGCAGACCTGCATACTCAGCGAATTTCAAATGCAAAACAACAGATTTCGATCCCACGTAGCGAGATTTGGCATGTTTTTGCAAGCCCCATAAGAATAACATGGGGAATGAGTATGCAGGTTTGCTGCTACGGGTATATTAAAACTGGGTGGTTTTAAATCAATATTTAGTAGATCTGACCTAGAAGAAGCCATTTACCACGTTTTACCAAGATATGTTGAAAAATAAGCGAGATATCGAATTTTTATTATTTTCCCATAAGGTTAACATTAGGACAACGTACTGTGTTTACCACTTTCAATATATCGGTAACCAATGGACATAGAGCAGTGATTCAAAATACTAAATTGTTTGTTTTTTTGAGCTGAATTCAATGGTGCTAACAAAAATTTGATAATTTTTATTTTGATATGTAAAAAACTCAAAAAACCCATTTTTGGGGGGGTTTACCCCCTTTACCCCCTCTTCCGGTAGTCCGATCGGGCTGGTTTACGAACTCGTCCGAATAATTACTACTTTACACGTCCATGCCAAATTTCATTAAGGTCGGACCATTTTTACGCGAGTTATCGTGCTTAAAGACACATATACAGGGTGTCTGTAAAGTCCGTCACCAAACGCCATAACTTTGTTTATTGGGTCAAAATAAGCAAAAAAGTTCCTGTGAAGGTATGTCCTAAAATACATATTTACCCCGATATCCGCCATTTTGTATTTTTCACAAAATATTTTTTATCTCCGAAGTTTGTGAATTGATTTTTTTGAAACTTGGTATGTACCTATAACTAGTCAAGGTTAGTTTATGAAAAAATAATCAGCATGATCGAATAGTAAATTTCAAAATGGCGGCCGTTTTAAACCTTTAATTTGAAATATCGGAAAAACGTTACGTAGTACAAAAAAATATGAATTTTTAAAACTTTTAGAAAATTTAATTTCCTGTCTATTGACACCAGAATTATGAAAATCGGTTAATAAATAACTGAGTTATGGTCAAATTTATCTACTGAGGCAGCGTAATTGACCTATGTCAGCGCATGACCCAATGCAACAATGGGCCATTCTCCTTCCAATTTATGCTGCCTCGTTGGATAAATTCAACCATAACTCAGTTATTTATTGACCGATTTTCATAATTCTGGTGTCATTAGACTGGAAATTAAATTTTCTAAAAATTTTAATTCTTCATATTTTTTGTACTACGTAACGTTTTTCTGGTATTTCAAATTAAAAATTTTAAGCGGCCGCCATTTTGAAATTTACCATTCGATCATTCTGATTATTTTTTCATTAACTGACCTTGACTAGTTATAGGTACATACTAAGTTTCAAAAAAATCGATTCACAAACTTTGGAGATAAAAAATATTTTGTGAAAAATACAAAATGGTGGATATCTGGGTAAATATGCAATTTAGCACATACCTGCACAGGAACTTTTTTGCTTATTTTGACCCAATAAACCAATTTATGGAGTTTGGTGGCGGACTTGACAGACACCCTGTATATATATATATATATATATATATATATATATATATATATATATATATATATATATATAGATATATATATAGATATATATATATAGATATATATATATATATATATATTTATGAAAATGGACGAATAGTGTTTTTGGCATCTGGGGACCTCAAAAAGAAAAGTTATGATGGTCTCGGGCTTAGGTCTTACTATGAGACCTACGGTAACAGCTTCTTCCCTATGGGAAAATTCGCTAAAAGCAGAATTATATTTTATATTTTTGGTTTATTTTTGCCGTAATCCACCATTTTGTATTTTTAGCGAATTTCGCATAGGGAGCGGATAACCCCCTCTTCAATACGGGTTATTTTAGTTTTTACAAAGAAAAATGAAAATTACCCAATTTTGTTTGCACAAAAAAAACTTTTTCGAATTCAGTTCGAAATAACAAACAATTCAGTATTTTGAACCACTATATCCATTGGTTACCGAGACATTTAAAGTAGTTTACACAGTATGTTGCCCCAAACCTTATGGGAAATAAGTAAAATTCTATATCTCGGTTATTTCTCAACATATCCTGTTAAAACTTGGTAAATAGCTTCTTCTAGTTCAGATCTACTAAATATTGAATTAAAACCACCCAGTTTTAATGGACCTGTAGCAGCAAACCTGTATACTCATTCCCCATAGAGCTCACCAAAACAAGTCAAATCTTGCTATGTTTGATTAAAATATGATGTTTTGCATTTGAAATTCGCTGAGAATGCAGGTCTGCTGCAACGGGAGTATTTTATTTACTTTAATTTTATAAATTTATTTCTAGAATAGTTGATTAATTTTTGTACCGTACATAAACTTGGAAAATATTCTGGATTATTTACTGGTTATGTATTATTTAACTGATTATGTAGGCCTACTAGTTATTTTTAATATCTTAAATCCAAATCAAAATACTGCAGGGTAAAAAATCATTTCTTTGAAGACTGTAAATTATGTGAAAGATTTTGTATATTAATAAACTTAATATATTATATGAATTTAAAAATAGGCATTTGTTATGATCAAGCCTCCTCCTATATTTTTGGAGAGATTTTAATAATGTCAGTGTTCCAAATAATTACTTTAAGGTTTTTTTAGATTTTAGATGTGATAGGCAAGAGTCTGGAGTGGGAATGTTGTAAGATTTAACATTTTTCAAGGTAAGAAGGGGGAAAAGCCTTCATCCCGGCCCCTAAAGTTTAGTATTTCTCCATATTTGTCATTAAAAAAAATAAAAAAATAAAATTAAAATAAAACTAAAACAGTTGATTACAGCATTATCATTTTCATCAGCAAAACAATTAACATACATCCATTCATACATATACACAGTTCATAAACATTTATGTTATTTATGTTTATAACCATTCATACATATACACTGTTCAATTATGTAACTGATACAACCATTGTGGGGGTCCCAGAATAATGGGAGAAGGCTCAAATTAAAGGTCTTGATCCCAGAGACACAACAAAATAGAGACAGCTCTAAAAATTACAATTTGTGCATTACATCTGCGCTATGGCTCCTGCACTACTAACCGGATCATAACACCCAAACGGTTAGCATAATTTTGATATTGGTAAATACAACATAAGACATGCATCTGGAATGTAGAACAATGTTTGTAGAAAAGTGTAACACCTCTCCTCCCTGTGTCTTGCTATCAGCTAATTTGGCCATAGCCGCAGATATAATGTGCAAATTATTCAATATCTATCTGATGTACATTACAGTAGAACTCTGACGATACGAATCACCGATAATCCAAATCGGTATAAGGAGTAATACTGGGAGGCACCACCTTTACTTCAGGGTGTTTTTTTACGCAACCCAAGTTTAAAATTGAATGGTGCACATATGCAGTTGAAATAATTGTTTTGTTAATTTTTACACTTTATGCAACCAACTATTTCAGGTTGTATCACATTTAGGTTACACTAGGTGCCCAAACAATCCGCATGGACGAACAAAGTTGTGCCCTCTTCACTAAATACTTGAACACATTTTGCCAAGTATGTCCTTCAGTATCTTGTATTAAATTTGTTATGTTTATTTTCAGCTCCTGAATATCCTGTGGGTTGTTTTCATAGGCCTTACATTTTATGTATCCCCAAAGAAATTAATCTAGTGGGGTCAAATCCGGGGACCTTGGGGGGTGTAATCCCTTTACTGATAAATAAAATTAGGGTTGTGCTAAAAAAAATCTTTGTATGTAGGTACCAGGTGGAATTTATTTTAATAAAGTGGAATTTATTATATTCCTTGTTTTTATGAGGGTGCCAGCCACTGAAATACTTTATTTAAATATTGAAGTGGATTGACTTTCTATAGCCGTTTAATTGATGTACTACCTGATTAGTTTTGCTTTTCTTTTGCAAACAAGATAAAAAGAGGCAACAGAGCATTCTGCCCTCTCCCCCCAACCTTGAATTATGCTCTAAAGAGGGGATATTACAAGGGGTGGAGGGTATTTTGGTGAGAGTTTAGTAGCCCTATTATTGGCATAGCAAACCTTTATAAATAACACAATGAAATAGTTTACAATAGCAAACTCTGTTAGTGCCATAAGTCAAACCACATATATTTTAAATATATTCACCCCACCATGAAATAAGCATGGCTAAAATAAGGTTGATACAATATGAGTCTTCTTCAGTATAGTCATGCTACAATACAACATATTAAGGTTTGGTTTGATTGTGGTTATCTTTATAAACGGTGTTCTAAAGTAAGTGGGTTAACTAGTATGTAAATAATTGTGTGAACAGTATATACAAATTGTATGTGTTAAATGAAAAAAAGTTATTTCTCTGCACAACTTAAAGTTTTGAGAAATTGTGGACCACCACCTTTTGCATCAGACCTAAACACACCTATGTGTCCAAGTATGGTGTTCAGACCTAAACATACACATCAGACCTATACTTATATCAGGCCTGTTAAGTAGGCTACATCACACCTAAACAGCATTTACAGAATCTCCTTAAAAAAGTGAGGATGGAATGAATTACATTTAATTCATAAAACCCAGTAGGGATGCTTTAAGGTGAATATGCATACAGTAGACCCTCTCTTAACCGACCTCGTTTTAACCGACGATCGAATTATCCGCCCTTGTTGGTAAATATTAAAGATCGTTTTAACCGACCCTGTTTTGAGAATAGTTCGGTTTAATCGCCCTTTTCTAGGAATTTTAGCATTTCCGTTCCCATACAATGGGAACGGAAACAGTGATAGAAACGTTACGCTCGACTATACAGTTTGTGGCGGGTTAAAATATTTTGAATAGTTATCTTATATTTACTTAATTGAAATGTTTTGTTTGGACCGTGTTTTGGAGTTATTCATAAGATTTATACATAATTATTTAGGTAATAGGCTGAAAATTGTAGTACATTTTCCAAAATATCCACGAACGGCTTTAGAATAATGTTAATAGAACCCTAAAACAATAGAGCTTTTATATTTAAGTGTTTAGAGGATTACCCGTTTTATCCGACCTTTTAAGTTATCCGACCTAGGTCCGGTCCCGTTAGGGTCGGTTAAGAGGGGGTCTACTGTATAAGAGATTATGATAGAATGTATGATAAACCAGCTGATTCGATCATTTGCAGGGTTATTAATTAAGAGCCTATTAATCGATGGTAGCTGTGTCCAGATTTGAACTTTTGCAACATTTTCTCAGGATATCTAAATTGCTTGGGTTTTATCTAGCAATCAATTATGATGCATGAGTGGAGTAACTGGAATCTTGACTAATTAGGTAAGTTTTTGTGTAAATTATAACTTATCCACAACATGATAAAGCCTTAATCAAGCTAGCTTTTGTAGGCCCCAAATCAAGTATTAACAAATAGGCTGGCAAGCAATATAAATTTATAATGTATTCTCTTTAATAATAAACAAGGAAAGTAAAAAAAATAATTAAAAATAACCTTATAAAATTTGAATTTTGGATATAATTTAAAAAGCTTCTCTTGAGAAAATTTGGACAACAAACGGATGCATTTGTTATCTAGTTACTTCTAAGCGAACTTCTAAGCTAAATGTGCTACCTTACAATTTGGAGACACTGATATGTTCAATCAGAGAAATCACATTTGTTTTAATGATAGGGCCTATCACAACAAATCAAATGAGTTGATGTTTTAAAATTGAACCTGTATTTTATTGTAAATCCAAACAGGTATTTTGGTAATATTTCAATACTGCTATTTTACATTTTAATTCATAGTGAATTTAGAAATTTACTTAAACTAAGGCCTATTGACTTTGAATAGGCGTATTCATTTATAGGCCTAAGCAAAAATTCAAGTGCTTTCTTCTAGTAATAACTTATTCAGAAAAGGTTATGTTGAAATATTTTTGGCAAAAAAAGGTTGTCCTGCAAAAAGGGATATGTTTGTTTTCAAGCACCCTATACAAAAGTTGGTTTAAAACTCATTTGTTAAAGGAACTAGGTTCTTTAATTTGTCATTGCTTAGCTCTAGTGAGTTTATTTATTTGGAGATATTAATTATTTAAATATTTGCAAACGTAGTATTAAAAGTTTGAGCATAATGGGAGAGACAATCCTTTACTTTTATTGTTTAATTAGATTATAATGGACGCAAATGTAATGAAGTATGCGCGACTTGCTATAGGCCTATTTTTCGAAAATTGTCCTATAATAATGGTTTCCTTCACTCACAAACATCTTAAAAACAAGCGAAAAATGTATTGAGAGTCCAAGTGTAACATAAGATACAAACAAATATTCATATCGCCAGACTTTTAATTTACTATTAGCCTAATTTTAGTAAACTAGTATTTAACTGCATTCAAAACAAATTGTTTTTAAAATTGCGTTTGATGTATTTTTCAATAAAAATGGTAAATTTTTGCATTGATATTACGAGCAACTCTTAAGAAACAAGAATAAATAGTTTCTTTTTAAGGAAAAACTTCCTATTTTTCAAAAAAAACGTAAATCGAGTGGTGGCATTTTCGTACCTAAGGATAACTCTTCTACCTTTGGTCGTCTATAATGATGAATAAAAAAGACTATTACTAAAAACAAATAACACTAATCGATAGAGAACTTTATTTAATTTGAAAAATGAACTCGGTAAACGAGATGGAGGTTTTAATTAGGTCACAATTTCATTTCGAAGCAGCGCACGTCGCGTTTGTCCAATATCTCGCCATGTTTTTGACATCGCCGTTAGCCCCCATATGACGTCACGACGCAACAGCTGATCGACATGCGCAGAACGGTTCAAAACTCGTTCAGCTGAGTATCACACCTTATTCAATAGTATATTGATATTCCTTCCACCATGATTTTTGGTTACCCTTCAATCAAACTTTGACCAAACATCTGCAGCGAGCTAACGAGCTTATTACTTACAGTGTGGGCAGACCCTTGATGTGTAAATTGGCAAAAATTGGCACATCACACCAGGTAAATTGTTTAAAATGTTTCAACAAACTTCATGATTCTGCCCGATATTCATTACTTCAAAGCTTTAAAAACTCTATAACTAATTGGCTTCTAGACAACCTGTTTTACAATATTTCAGAATTTTTAGAATGTTCCTCCATAAATGAGTTAAAATTCAAACTTGGCGTGTAAGTTCCTTCATGATTTTATAATCATAGCTGACTTTTTTATGTAAAAAATTTATATTGTTACATAATTGTATGACAATGCCTATTTTATACCATGTGATCAATAGCAAATAAAGAATTTGATTTGATTTAAAAATCCTAGGGGGAGAATTCAGATTTCTTTTCATCTCACCACCTAATATCTGTGCAATTGTGCTGATTCGATTGTCGATAATTGAAATTAATCGATAATATTTTATATTACCTGAGAAACCAATATATCGATATGTGGTAGGCTTATTATGTGGTGGTTGTTGCTTGTCGATGACAAAGTGGCCGATGCCTTTGGCGACATGGCCATGCTCTTTCGATAAGGTAAGTTGTTGTCTGGGAAGTCGAGTCACATACAATCAATAGGCCTACCTACATTGATCAAACACAATCAATACATTTATCAGAATCCTCAAATCACAATCGGATAGGCCTAGTTGTTGAGGTTAGGTGGTGTAGGATGGAAAGGAAACTGCAGCCGGGGGGATAGGCATGGTCTATAGATTTGAAGTGAATAGTAATATTATAGTCAGGTTACCTAACTCCTTTAAGGCCTGTGGAACCAGAGCTTGTGACATCAATCGTAAGCTCAATTCCAGGTTCCCGCAATCTAGCAGGTGCGAAATCGGTTGACATTATTGCCTTGTGAAAAGACCGTCATCGAAATGGATTTTCGAGTGTGATTTTTTTAGATTTTTTTAATGAATTTTATAGACTAGGCTGTGTAATTTCATTCTCGGAAAATTTTAGCCTAAAATCATGTTACAGACACAATCTTGTAATTTTTATGTGAAAACTCGAATCATCCAACTTTTTATTTGAATTTTCCACAATTCAATTCCAGTGCTAATAAAAAAGTCTTGATTTACTGTTCACTATTGTTTTACTGTATACCAAACCCAATTCTTTAATGGTCCAATAAACCATATATTATCCACTTTAAGCATTAAGCAGTACCTATGGTATCAAAAAATCATGACATACTGCCTCGACACAACGTGACGCTGCGAGTCAGTAACGTGTGGGAAACACTGAGCTTAGTGATAAGGACCGCTGAGATAGTTAGTGGTACAAGACAAAACTAAACTCAAAAAATTATTCCCCCCCCCCCAATAACCCAATCACGAATAATCCAATCACTGAAGGCTAGCCCGGGAAGATCTGAGCACTTGAATATTTTTAAAAGTATTGATTTTTTAAAATTTTTGTTTCTTTAATGTGATTAGGCCTATGCATTTTATTCACAAATTTTTCATTTGCCCACTGCAGCGGTATTCCAGTATTTACAACATGTAACCACAACAAACATGTATGATTTCCACGGGGCTGGTACCTCTGGGGGTCGGGGTCCTGGGGCAAACTGCCATCCTGAGTAATACACTCTGTCTTCAACTAACGTAATTGTTTTTTCTTGGTTTCAGATTTTTATCAAGATTTATCCTCTAGAACATACTTGACTTGAAAAAAATTGCTATTTCTTTAAGAAATTTGCTAGACTTCTTATTCTGAGGCGAACTTAATGTAGGAATGGTGGTAAGTAATATCGTGTATCTACTAATTCCCTATTTTGTTGTTTTGTCTTCATGCCTTTCTGCAGTGAAAACTCAAACATTATTGATAAGGCCCTAATGACTTGACCAGGTCCTAATATAAATTTAGGACCCTTATTAAGCCTAAATTTATATTAGGACTAAATCCTCTAAGAAGAGGTATAAATCTATAAATAATCAATCTGAGAAGAAATCAATATAGGTTGTAAATATATGAGGAGTATTCCGTGTGGGATAAAGTTTTTGCATTCTGTGAAAACTTTAAAGATGAGTATTTTTATTAAAGGAAGATAATAAAAATATGTATTGTTTTTGGACTTAAGTTTCTGTATAGTATTTGTTAATTGATCCTTAGAATCTAAATTCATATAATAATTGCCGCACTTAGATATTTCTTTTTTCTTTTTTTATGAAATGACTGAGTACTCTTTTGTTAGTTCTTTGAATTAGAAAAGGTAAAGGAACCTTCTAATTATCCCTAATTCCTGTAAGTTGTTGCCCTTTTTTATTTACCATATATAACGAACTTAAAGTTATGACGAAAAACATTCAATGGGCAAAAGCAGCTGAATGCTTAAGTATGTTGTTTTGTAATCTGTGGCTTTAGTAGTCACCAGGCTTTTTTGAGTTAAACAACTTTCATATCTCAAACATACCCAGCAAAATTGGAATACAAGTTGATTAAAAAAAAAAATACTTATAGTGGTATAAAGTAGCAACAGTGGCCACATGTCACAGCAGAAAAAAAAGCCTTAGTACATGTAGCCATTAATAAGTCATTAAGCTAAACTCACAACAGAAATATTTTTTCAGCTGATCACTCTCCTTGTAAAATGCAATTTAGAGGGAATTCAAACCCTCTACACACCTGATGATTTCACTTGGCTTCTTAAGGTGAGTTTCAGTCACCATCAGGGTAAATTATTACACATTCCTGGGTTTCACATATTTCCGTCCGGTTTATGTATTTTCTATTTAAATTATTGTACATATATATATTTTTTTTATTTTCATTATAAATTTAGTTTTATGGTGTTAAGCTATTATTATATAAGCTTTGCAACAAACTATATAATGAAAGAAGCTAAGTTCTGTTCTTCGACATATTTGTTCTCAAGCAGCTGTAACTAGTAGATTGATTCAAAATTGAGTTATTGATTTAATTAAGACCATTAAATTTAAACATTAAATTTTGTGTATGTTTTCTCTTCTTTTAAGTTGTCTCTAAATAATAAAAAGGGAGTAAAATAAATTGAACAAGTCCACAAATTCAGCAAGACATAAGACACAAATGTGATAAAGATGATTATATGAGATGTAAAAAGGTAGCTGTCAATAACAACATTAACATTGAACTCCTCTTTTCTGAAAAGAGGAGTTTGGAATTAAAAAAAAATTGTTTTTATGACAATTTCTGATGCAAAAATCTGGTGTAATTTGTTATCAGACTGTGTAAGTGATGATTTCAAAACATATCGGGGGTATTTGATGATCACACTGTGAAATCACGGCTGCAAGTGATAATTGCAAAGCACTTCGGGTTTAGTAACGATCCACTGTGTAGTCACGGACGCATGTGAAAATTGTCATCCTTTGTCTTAGCCAGAAAAAGACTAGAGGTATGCTGTGAGCCAATTTCTACTGGCTGTGAACAACAATTGCCAAACTTTATCTTGGATTTTCATGAAAATTCCCCCTTCAGTATCATGTTGAAAATTACAATCATGATGCTTTACCTCACTAATGATAATTGCTCTAGTATATTACGTTACTAGGTCAGGAATTACTGGACGAGCATGATAGTTCCCACGCGAGTGAAAGCGAGTGCAGGAAAGCGAGTACGTTAAAACTTACCGGCCGTTTAAAATACAATATTTTTCATCATACTACTCAGAAAAAAACATACTTTCAATCATAACGTAGTCCTTGCATTAACCAATACGTTTCTCAATCCTTCAAACCTAACCCATAACAAACAGAACAAACATTTGCTGCTGTGCTACCACAACATTCCTCTAAAAAGTAACCAATAAACAAACATTAAATGTCGGTTTGCTGCAAATCAGCTGATTGTTTACTTCCGTTTTTCCACCCTAGTACGGCAAAAAGTTTTTGTCGGACTAGGACGGCAGTGGGTAACTTTCGCGCCAACAAAAAGGAACAGAAAACAGATGTTTCTGAGTAAGTATGATGAAAAGCTAGATATCAGCGGCAAATAGCAATCAGTATATACATCTTGCCCTCTTTGGTATAAAAATAGGGCTCGCTCTGTTAAGTCGGAACACTCTACCACAACTCACTGTCATCACTCTTGTTTTGCAGGTGAAGTGCACAGCTTGTGGGGAGGAGTCGCCCAATTGGCACACAGTTGATGCTCAGTCTTCAGTTGAAGGCAAGGGTGGAAGAGGAACTTTTAATTTTCTATACAAATGTAAACTGTGTAGCAGAGAAAACAGCTTAGGTGGGATGTTTTTGATTGTTACTATTGCAGTTGGAATATTATTTTGATGAGAATAATTGATTGTAAAGCATTCCTTCATTATGCTAGCGGAATCTTTAGGCCAAATTATTGGATTTTGGGGACGAGACACTTCGGACGCAGATCTGCGTTCCAGTCAACTGAGTCCAGCTCGCGGGACACTCCCATTTTTTGATCAGTGCTAAACGAGTGTCCTGAGTGTCCGTGTATTAAACAGGTCCTGATTTTAACAGGTTTCAAGTACAATAAAGAATAAAATTATTACAAAATATCTTGACCCAAGTAAAAAAATCTTAAGAAATTGCATTGTTTATACAATTACTCAAACATATAATTTCTTTGATAATAGCACTAGTGAGTAAGAAATCAGCTTTTTAGTTACAACACCTTCGTATGACAGACCAAGCAGCAAGTAAAGAGTTGGGCTTATTTAAATGGAATCATTTCAGTAAAATTGGAATTCCTTCCAATTACAGATATCATTCCTGCCTCAGTGAAAAAGTTGGAAGCAGAAAAGTGTGGAAACTACACTCCCCTCGTAACCTTCGACTGCAGGGGCCTGGAGCCTGTCGAATTCACCCCAGGGGTTAGTATGGGTTTGGTTTCATTCTAAGGGAAATAATGTACGGTAACTACGAAAATGACATTAGTTATTTAAATAAAAGTGTTTAACTGTGATTGCCAAACTGAAACTTTGAGTGACAAGTGGGATTGTATAGTAACATGAAGATGATAAAAATGGTTAGAAAAGTGTACAAGATAATCACAACTCAAAATACTACTAAAAAAAATCATGCTTGGTATGAAAATCATAATTAATCATAAAAAATATGCTTGACATAAAAATTATTGCTATACAGGTGACATACCTGGTGAGCAAGATATTGATGCTTGAGTTTGAGGTCTTGGCAAATGAAAGGAGGACATACATCATTGATAACATGGAAGTTAAAAGAACCACGTGATTACGATAGTCTTGTATCTAAAAATTACTAAACCAAAACTATGTGTGGGTTGATATTGGAAACAATGTTTTGCTCTTTGAATAACAATCAATAAACAGATGAAATATTTTTGGTTTAGCATATAACATATAACATATTTTTGGTTTAGCATATAGCATATAACAGATGAATAACGCAAGAAATTCATGGTTGAATCAATTGATCATCTGTTATTGTTTCTTTCCCCACCTCTAAAAATCCAAATTCATCCAGTTTTGTTTGTAAACACTAGGGGTGTGCGAATAGTAATATTTGAACTCGAGCCAAGCCGAGCCGAGCTTTTGCAAAAGTTTTCGAGCTCGAGCTTTTTGCAACCACCAAATTATGAAGCTTGATTTCAATTTTAAAAGATACAATAGACTATTGTTTGCATACCTTAAGTGAACGCCAGCTCAAATCTAGAAAGCTTATCTCCAAAATATAATGATCTGATACATCAATATTTTGTATTATTGATCAAACTGGCTCAAAAAATAATTTATGTAGAAAAATAACAAATTTGAAATCACCATTTATAATTTGACTTCCCAATTTCACAATACTTTCACTTTAAAATAAATAGTTAAACTTACATAATCATTCTAGTTGCATTCAAAATTAATTTCAAGAGTTGAAAGGAGTTAATGGAAAGGTTTTGAAATGGTTATATCGTTTAAAAAAATAACATATTTACACTTAGTCAAACACAAGATTGATTAATGTTCACAAAGTAAAGATTATTAAAATTAGCAGTCCCAAACTGGCATAATATTGATGGTTCAACTGATTACTTCAGAATATGAATGAAATAATATTTAATAACAAAAATCATTTATTGTCATCCTAAAATTAATTGCATTTCAAAGCTTTTGTGAATAAAATAATGTACGTTTAAGAAAATTAGAAACAAGAAAGATAAGAAATTAAGACGGAACAGAGAGAAAGAAAGAAACAGCTCTCTCACTCTCCTTATCAGTGGCCAGGGAGTGGGAGGGTGGAGTTTGTGTACTCCAAGCCCCTGTCCCGGTTTTTTGTCATTGTCTGACTCAGTGCAAGCGTGCGTGAGTTAATTAGGAGATAAGGAATCCTTATTACAAAATGCAAAAATACAAACTACTTGTCATACAACTATAAATGATGGCTTATATTTGTTGCGTTATTTTTATAAATCAAATGAGACCAAAATGAAACTTGTACGATATACCGTTAAAGAGATAAACCATGATAAAACAATAGACTTTATTGCTGTATTTTGCAGTTCTCCAAGGTCAACTAAATATAGCTCCGATTTCCGTCTAAATGGAGATAATATTTCTTGTTACCTGTCAATGTCCTTTCCTTATCGCTAGGGAATATTTTTTGTTTATGTTTTTCTTGGGAGGGAAACGCTCTTCCGGTTTACCGTGTCCAAAAATAGATGCAATAATTATCTTTCCGATAAGAACTCCAAAAGCTCGGCTCGAGTGTCGAGCTTTTTTGAAAAAAGTTGAGCCGAGTCGAATAATGAAAAGCTCGACCTAAAAAGCTCGACCGGTCGAATACTCGCACACCCCTAGTAAACACCCAAGATGGCAACTCATAAGGAACACAACCTTTATCTCTGTGAACCTGAACTTCCACCATTTCCTAAACACATTCGCTGTGGCACATTAAATGGCACACAAGTTTCTACAGGGTGAAGTCAAGACAGAATGTGTGGTAAAGCTCTTTATTGCCAGCCTAAAGAAAAGCATATCGTTGAATGGTGCTGTACTAGTTCGTGATTATATGTACCGTAGTTCTTTATGAGTAATTTTTAATTCCTAGACAACCTCTTTAGTCTCTTAGTCTTCCTAAACTGTATTCAGGGGGAAAATAATTTGCATACAGTTACTACAAAATGTTTGTTTTGCCTTTCAGAAAGGGTGGATAGCAAAGGCAGAGGAGAGTGGGACATGTTTTCAAGACATTGACTTGACTGAGAAGGAATGGGCGGATTACGATGAAAAAGGCCAGCAGTCAGTGGGCATTTATGAATTTGAGTCTCAGTTTAAACCTGAGAAAAGCAAATAAGCCACCTTTGCAATAATTCTGACTGATGAATATTTTCGTTAATATATGCTTTTACAAATTTATTAGTTGCTTATAATTTATCTACCTCTGTTAGTTATTTTCAATCACCCTTTGTTTAGGGATAAAAACTTTCTAGTGTGCTGAACGCATATATGTAAAATGTATAGCCTCTAATACACAGCAGTAACTAGTGGCTTTTAGGGGTGAAAACCCCCGTATAAAGAGAAATCATGAGAATTCCTTGTTTATTGGAGTACACAACACTGACAATATTACCTACAAAATTTGTTTTTTAATTAGCTGACTTTTAGAAACCCCAGATTTATTTTTTTTTTTTAGTCCCTGATGGTATGAAATTTGAGCCCTCTCTCAAGATCCTGTGATCTGCAAAACACCCACAGTATCACTGTCAGTTACAATATTATAAGTGTAGATACCGTGGGGAAGTAAAGATCAAACCTGTGAAAATGTATATTTCACACCAAGGGCCGAAAAGGAGGCCATAGATGTGTGTTATTCATGTGAATGTTTCAAGTAAATAAACAGTTGACCACAGCAACAGGAAAGAAACTTTCGACTCTTGTAGAGAACTTTTACACTACTTTCATACTACTGCCATGTGACATTCTGGAAATGGTGATTACATCAGAGTGAGATGAAAAGGTTATATTTTAATCCTCTTAACTCTTAAGTATTTTTATTTTATTATTGTACCTTAAGCATTATACAAATAAACAAATCAAAATTTTACTTTTTAGTAGGACTTTCTTTTCTGCCATGTAGTTGTCAGTCACTTCATTTGTTGTTACAACTATCTAGAATATTACCAAGTGGTCTTGCACTTTTTATACTTTTAAGATTTACAAGTGAAAAATTTTATTTTACAGATAAGACTAATCAAAATTTATATCACAAGTTTTTATCTAATATAAGAAAAAACTTTCCTTGGATTTAAGCACTTAACAGAGTATACTGAGTTTTGGAATAGTTAAAAGGTGTAGAACACCCTACCATGAAAACCACTTTTTACAACAGAGGTGTGATCTTGCATTAATTTCACACACTGAACATCTTTCTTCAGTCACATCGATGACCTAAGACTTGAGTGAAGGATCACTCGATGATCGAGGGCTCGTCGGTGATGTAGGTCAGGTCTTGTTTGTGCCAGCCGCTCAGTTCCTGCTCCAAGTTGAGGACACTCGGAGCGTTTGCCAGCACATTTCCCCCGTTGAGAATGATGTTGCGGATCCAGTCCACATAGCATGAGACCTAGACACGGATGGAGTTTTATTGCACAAATGGTTTTAATCTGTGTGATTATGTACAAATTAGGCACATTGTTAATAGTCCAGGCAATGAATGCTCAAAAAAAGGTATCGAGGGAATGCATAGAAAACCATTTTTGTCTTTGTAGCTTTGTATGGACTAGGTGGGAGGTGAACATATCAAAAGCCCCTCTCCAAAGCCCTTGAGCGGGGGGAGGGAGAGGGATCGGAAGGTACCATTTTTAGGTTTTTGTTAAATCTGGAAAACTATAAACATTTAGTATTTCTTATTGAATTGGAAAATTAAATTTCCTGATATGATATATTAACATGACAGGTGTATAAGACTTTGCGCATCAGCTGAACTCATCATTTTCACTCCACCCTGACAGATTCAGGTGCAAACAGTTCCCTTACCTCAAAACTGTTGGAGAAACTTCTGGGCGGAATTAACACATAATGGGGATTTTTTTAACCCACAGACAAGTTTTGTCCCCATCAAATCCAAAAACTGTACATAACTTAGACAAATCGTACTAAGAATTTAAATAGAAACACATTTCCTGAGAAGAAGCGCTGGGTTTCAGGGGTGTCGCTGTTGTCAACATAAAGTAGGGAGCCTTACTCCTTTTATAATTTGAAAATCGAAAAAGTTAGGAATTTCCAGTCTGCTAGATGGAAAAATTCAACTGAAATTGAGCATACATTTGAAAAACTTAATGAGTTGAAACCAAAACTTCCTTTGTATATTTTGCTGTAATTTTACAATTAAATTGAAATTAAAGTACTATAATACACTAATCTTGCTTTAAAAATAATCAAATTTCCCAACTCTTAGCTCTTGAATCCCATCTTTTTTGTAAATCAACCTGCAGTAAAACTGGTCAAAGTAAATCTAATTTTAGCATTTGGTAACACTAAAGTATTGAAATATTGTCAACTATTCAATTTGTGGCTGTTAGGCTTAAGTTCTAAAGTATGAGGACCGAGCACAGACGTATTGGTCCATGACACTTACTGCATCCAGTGATATTCAATTTTGAAATATCAGATTTCTAAGGATGTGCCCTCACGGCTTTAGGGGTGTGTGATCAAAAATAATTTTTCCGAATCATTTGCATGTTTAAACTGAATGATTTCAGTTGTGATATTAAGATTCAAGGGTTGGGAAATTCGAGGTCGAGAGTTAGGAATATCAAGTGATCTCCCGCCTCAAATCCTATGTTGCGCAGCTGTGTGTATTGTCATGGTATTGTGGACTGACCTCGGTGTAGACGCCCGGCAGTTTGGGCCGAGCGCAGCCAACGCCCCAGCTGACGATGCCGCAGAGGTAGTAGCGACCGTCACTGCGCTTGCAGGCCAGCGGGCCCCCCGAGTCTCCCTATCACACGGGATTGATGTGATTATCATCGGAAGTACTGGATGATTTCGAAGTGAGTTGTTTTGGTTGGATCAAATATATTAAAAACAGTCTAGTTTTTGCTATCCTGACATTGTTAAAGTTTTAATAACCAACCAAATTATATATAAATTTATGATATTTTACAAGGTTTGTGCCACATTGAAAATCTCGTAAAAGGTGATAAAAGAGATTTTGCTAGTAATTAGCTACTTCATTACAAATGATAATTACACTGCCTACTTTCCCCTCTAAAGAATAAAAAAATAAAAACTCATTAATAAAACTCATGAGCATTTAAAAACCATAAATCAACCATTTTTATGGTTAGATAAACCATAAAAAACTAGATTGTATTACATTACATACAAAGTGTGTTTATAATGAATTTAGATTTTGCAAAACAAAAAAGATGAAAAGATTTTATTTAAAAGTCATTACTGAAGAAAACAAAAAAAACTTCAACATTTCAGTGGAAAATTAAGTGATATATTAAAAGTGAGTGTTGCCTGCTCTCACACCAATGGCAGCCAACCCAAGATCAAAAAATAAATTGTAAAAGCTGTTGATAGCAATCAAAACTCACTAAAGATAAATTGGGGTTTTGAGTTTATTTTTGACAGTTATGTTATAAAATATGGTTACATGAGTATTAACCTGGCACGAGTCGTAGCCGCCCTCGTCGTAGCCACTGCACAGCTGGCAGGTGTGGGTGAACTTGCCGTAGCCGGCGCGGCGGTACAGCGAGTGACAGTGGCGAGTGTTGAGGAGCGGCAGGCTCACGTACTGCAGGATGTGGGGCAGGGACCCGCTCTCACTGAGCCGCCCCCACCCGGCCACCCAGCTGTCTCCTGTACAGCCAGGGATTGGTTAATGTGGTAGCACAGTACAGTACAGTACAGCGAGTGGCAGTGGCGAGTGTTGAGGAGCGGCATGCTCACGTACTCCAGGACGTGGGGCAGGGACCCGCTCTCACTGAGTCGGCCCCACCCGGCCACCCAGCTGTCTCCTGTACAGCCAGGGATTGGTTAATGTGGTAGCACAGTACAGTACAGTACAGCGAGTGGCAGTGGCGAGTGTTGAGGAGCGGCAGGCTCACGTACTGCAGGACGTGGGGCAGGGACCCGCTCTCACTGAGCCGCCCCACCCTGCCACCCAGCTGTCTCCTGTACAGCCAGGAATTGGTTAATGTGGTAGCACAGTACAGTACAGTACAGCGAGTGGCAGTGGCGAGTGTTGAGGAGCGGCAGGCTGACATACTGCAGGACGTGGGGCAGGGACCCGCTCTCACTGAGCCGCCCCCACCCTGCCACCCAGCTGTTTCCTGTACAGCCAGGAATTGGTTAATGTGGTAGCACAGTACAGTACAGTACAGCGAGTGGCAGTGGCGAGTGTTGAGGAGCGGCAGGCTGACATACTGCAGGACGTGGGGCAGGGACCCGCTCTCACTGAGCCGCCCCCTCCCTGCAACCCAGCTGTCTCCTGTACAGCCAGGGATTGGTTAATGTGGTAGCACAGTACAGTACAGTACAGTACAGCGAGTGGCAGTGGCGAGTGTTGAGGAGCGGCAGGCTCACGTACTGCAGGACGTGGGGCAGGGACCCGCTCTCACTGAGCCGCCCCCACCCTGCCATCCAGCTGTCTCCTGTACAGCCAGGGATTGGTTAATGTGGTAGCACAGTACAGTACAGTACAGCGAGTGGCAGTAGCGAGTGTTGAGGAGCGGCAGGCTCACGTACTGCAGGACGTGGGGCAGGGACCCGCTCTCACTGAGCCGCCCCCACCCTGCCACCCAGCTGTCTCCTGTTCAGCCAGGGATTGGTTAATGTGGTAGCACAGTACAGTACAGTACAGCGAGTGGCAGTGGCGAGTGTTGAGGAGCGGCAGGCTGACATACTGCAGGACGTGGGGCAGGGACCCGCTCTCACTGAGCCGCCCCCACCCTGCCACCCAGCTGTCTCCTGTACAGCCAGGGATTGGTTAATGTGGTAGCACAGTACAGTACAGTACAGCGAGTGGCAGTGGCGAGTGTTGAGGAGCGGCAGACTCACGTACTGCAGGACGTGGGGCAGGGACCCGCTCTCACTGAGCTGGCCCCACCCTGCCACCCAGCTGTCTCCTGTACAGCCAGGGATTGGTTAATGTGGTAGCACAGTACAGTACACTACCGCGAGTGGCAGTGGCAAGTGTTGAGGAGCGGCAGGCTCATGTACTGCAGGACGTGGGGCAGGGACCCGCTCTCACTGAGCCGGCCCCACCCCGCCACCCAGCTGTCTCCTGTACAGCCAGGGATTGGTTAATGTGGTAGCACAGTACAGTACAGTACAGCGAGTGGCAGTGGCGAGTGTTGAGGAGCGGCAGGCTCACGTACTGCAGGACGTGGGGCAGGGACCCGCTCTCACTGAGCCGCCCCCACCCTGCCACCCAGCTGTCTCCTGTACAGCCAGGGATTGGTTAATGTGGTAGCACAGTACAGTACAGTACAGCGAGTGGCAGTGGCGAGTGTTGAGGAGCGGCAGACTCACGTACTGCAGGACGTGGGGCAGGGACCCGCTCTCACTGAGCTGGCCCCACCCTGCCACCCAGCTGTCTCCTGTACAGCCAGGGATTGGTTAATGTGGTAGCACAGTACAGTACACTACCGCGAGTGGCAGTGGCAAGTGTTGAGGAGCGGCAGGCTCATGTACTGCAGGACGTGGGGCAGGGACCCGCTCTCACTGAGCCGGCCCCACCCCGCCACCCAGCTGTCTCCTGTACAGCCAGGGATTGGTTAATGTGGTAGCACAGTACAGTACAGTACAGCGAGTGGCAGTGGCGAGTGTTGAGGAGCGGCAGACTCACGTACTGCAGGACGTGGGGCAGGGACCCGCTCTCACTGAGCCGCCCCCACCCTGCCACCCAGCTGTCTCCTGTACAGCCAGGGATTGGTTAATGTGGTAGCACAGTACAGTACAGTACAGCGAGTGGCAGTGGCGAGTGTTGAGGAGCGGCAGACTCACGTACTGCAGGACGTGGGGCAGGGACCCGCTCTCACTGAGCCGCCCCCACCCTGCCACCCAGCTGTCTCCTGTACAGCCAGGGATTGGTTAATGTGGTAGCACAGTACAGTACAGTACAGCGAGTGGCAGTGGCGAGTGTTGAGGAGCGGCAGGCTCACGTACTGCAGGACGTGGGGCAGGGACCCGCTCTCACTGAGCCGGCCCCACCCCGCCACCCAGCTGTCTCCTGTACAGCCAGGGATTGGTTAATGTGGTAGCACAGTACAGTACAGTACAGCGAGTGGCAGTAGCGAGTGTTGAGGAGCGGCAGGCTCACGTACTGCAGGACATGGGGCAGGGACCCGCTCTCACTGAGCCGGCCCCACCCTGCCATCCAGCTGTCTCCTGTACAGCCAGGGATTGGTTAATGTGGTAGCACAGTACAGTACAGTACAGTGAGTGGCAGTAGCGAGTGTTGAGGAGCGGCAGGCTCACGTACTGCAGGACGTGGGGCAGGGACCCGCTCTCACTGAGCCGCCCCCACCCTGCCACCCAGCTGTCTCCTGTTCAGCCAGGGATTGGTTAATGTGGTAGCACAGTACAGTACAGTACAGCGAGTGGCAGTGGCGAGTGTTGAGGAGCGGCAGGCTCACGTACTGCAGGACGTGGGGCAGGGACCCGCTCTCACTGAGCCGCCCCCACCCTGCCACCCAGCTGTCTCCTGTACAGACAGGGATTGGTTAATGCGGCAGTACAGTACAGCAAGTGGCAGTGGCGAATGTTGAGGAGCGGCAGGCTCACGTACTGCAGGATGTGGGGCAGGGACCCGCTCTCACTGAGCCGCCCCCCACCCTGCCACCCAGCTGTCTCCTGTACAGCCAGGGATTGGTTAATGTGGTAGCACAGTACAGTACAGTACAGCGAGTGGCAGTGGCGAGTGTTGAGGAGCGGCAGGCTCACGTACTGCAGGACGTGGGGCAGGGACCCGCTCTCACTGAGCCGCCCCCACCCTGCCACCCAGCTGTCTCCTGTACAGCCAGGGATTGGTTAATGTGTTAGCACAGTACAGTACAGTACAGCGAGTGGCAGTGGCGAGTGTTGAGGAGCGGCAGGCTCACGTACTGCAGGACGTGGGGCAGGGACCCGCTCTCACTGAGCCGCCCCCACCCTGCCACCCAGCTGTCTCCTGTACAGCCAGGGATTGGTTAATGTGGTAGCACAGTACAGTACAGTACAGCGAGTGGCAGTAGCGAGTGTTGAGGAGCGGCAGGCTCACGTACTGCAGGACATGGGGCAGGGACCCGCTCTCACTGAGCCGCCCCCACCCTGCCACCCAGCTGTCTCCTGTACAGCCAGGGATTGGTTAATGTGGCAGTACAGTACAGCGAGTGGCAGTGGCGAGTGTTGAGGAGCGGCAGGCTCACGTACTGCAGGACGTGGGGCAGGGACCCGCTCTCACTGAGCCGCCCCCACCCTGCCACCCAGCTGTCTCCTGTACAGCCAGGGATTGGTTAATGTGGTAGCACAGTACAGTACAGTACAGCGAGTGGCAGTGGCGAGTGTTGAGGAGCGGCAGGCTCACGTACTGCAGGACGTGGGGCAGGGACCCGCTCTCACTGAGCCGGCCCCACCCTGCCACGCGGCTGTCTCCTGTACAGCCAGGGATTGGTTAATTTGGTAGCACAGTACAGTACAGTACAGCGAGTGGCAGTGGCGAGTGTTGAGGAGTGGCAGGCTCATGTACTGCAGGATGTGGGGCAGGGACCCGCTCTCACTGAGCCGCCCCCACCCTGCCACGCAGCTGTCTCCTGTACAGCCAGGGATTGGTTAATGTGGTAGCACAGTACAGTACAGTACAAGCGAGTGGCAGTGGCGAGTGTTGAGGAGCGGCAGGCTCACGTACTGCAGGATGTGGGGCAGGGACCCGCTCTCACTGAGCCGGCCCCACCCGGCCACCCAGCTGTCTCCTGTGCAGCCAGGGATTGGTTAATGTGGTAGCACAGTACAGTACAGTACAAGCGAGTGGCAGTGGCGAGTGTTGAGGAGCGGCAGGCTCACGTACTGCAGGATGTGGGGCAGGGACCCGCTCTCACTGAGCCGGCCCCACCCGGCCACCCAGCTGTCTCCTGTACAGCCAGGGATTGGTTAATGTGGTAGCACAGTACAGTACAGTACAGCGAGTGGCAGTGGCGAGTGTTGAGGAGTGGCAGGCTCACGTACTGCAGGATGTGGGGCAGGGACCCGCTCTCACTGAGCCGTCCCCACCCTGCCACGCAGCTGTCTCCTGTACAGCCAGGGATTGGTTAATGTGGTAGCACAGTACAGTACAGTACAAGCGAGTGGCAGTGGCGAGTGTTGAGGAGTGGCAGGCTCATGTACTGCAGGATGTGGGGCAGGGACCCGCTCTCACTGAGCCGCCCCCACCCTGCCACGCAGCTGTCTCCTGTACAGCCAGGGATTGGTTAATGTGGTAGCACAGTACAGTACAGTACAGCGAGTGGCAGTGGCGAGTGTTGAGGAGCGGCAGACTCACGTACTGCAGGACGTGGGGCAGGGACCCGCTCTCACTGAGCCGGCCCCACCCTGCCACCCAGCTGTCTCCTGTACAGCCAGGGATTGGTTAATGTGGTAGCACAGTACAGTACACTACCGCGAGTGGCAGTGGCGAGTGTTGAGGAGCGGCAGGCTCACGTACTGCAGGATGTGGGGCAGGGACCCGCTCTCACTGAGCCGGCCCCACCCTGCCACGCAGCTGTCTCCTGTTAATTGTTAATCCAAGCCTGTCGGTACATATTGAATGCCTTATAATTTTGTGATGTTCACACGTTGTTTCAAGCAAGTAAACGATCAGCTGACTTTTGGCCCCAGGGCTGAAAATTTGGCCTGTTGGGGGAAAAGATCTGGTTTCGGCCACCATATGACATCTGTAAAACAGGTGATTACGTCATAGTGTGGTGAAAACAATTTTTTGTCATGTTCCAGTAACCAAAGCAGCTGTAAAAATAAAAAACAATATTTTTGAATATGATTTGCAATCTATGGTTTACCTGAACAACTATTTCAAAGCAAAGCAAAGAATGGCCATATGGTTCAGATGTAAACAAAGTGATCTAAGCTTGGTCAATATCAGGGTTAGCGCCACTGTTCCGAAACTTCAGCCCTTTACTGTACTTTAGTGACGCCCTTTTCTAAAATTCTGAGACGTATTGACAAATCTACATAAAAATCCCTTTGACACCTCAAACTTTAAAATCTGTCCACCCATTATTGAGGTTGGACTGTGAAAAGAAAACCGCATGCGAATATATATATTGATTGCCCAATAATCAATGGAGAAACACTATTCCCATTATTGCTACGGTTCAAATCAGGTGAATGGTAAATGACAATATACAGTGTTTTGTTACCTCTAAGTTAAAATACAATTTTTTACTCAGTTTTGATAGACTCAAATTCACAAAAAAAGTTCTGCCCAGGTCATTGAACAAATGGGAATCTTTTTGTTTTTTGTCATTGCAACAAAAAGAGGTCTTTCTTTTAGACTGAATAATTATTTTAAATTCGGTTTTTCTTCTAAATTAAATAATCAATTTCTTCTTCATTATTTTTCAAATACTTTACCACTATTGTGGTTGTGGTACCACCAAAGTGGTGGTTAGGTTTTTTATTGGTAGATACTAAAAGTATGTACAAAATTAACCCTAGAGAGCTCGCGCAGGGTAAATTTTCTCCAGGCACGTTTTTAACATAAGAAAAAGTATGCGAAGACGCACCCCAGTGCTTTCTCCCCCTCAGTACCTCCAGTCGACTCGTCTAGTGGCTGACCTGTAAGTCTAGGTTGATGTAACGCCAAATTTGTGACGCCAAATTTGTGAAGGAATACCGCATCGAGAACCAATGCAACAACTAACTCAAAAAAAATGCCAGATGTGATTTCTGATCAAGAAATTTAGAAATTTGGACCGAAAACTACCATCTGTTAAGAATGTAATTAAACACTTTAAAATGTAGACTGCAGGAGTAATACATAATCAAAATCAATCAGTCCATTTGGTAATTTGTAAAAAGTTAATATTACAATCAAAGCATAATTTAATTTTAAAAAATTTGTCATTTCAGCCGGGGAAGCTGCGGGTATCTGCTAGTATACATATAATTCTAAACATATCGTTTACCTTTAAGGAATTTGTAGTTTTGTTCTGGCAGACAAATAGGTATGATCCACTTGCTGTCTAATTTAAGAGGCACAGCTAACTGAAGCATGGCGATGTCGTGAGTAAAAGAATCCCTTTCGTAACCATTAACGATTACTCTTGCCACCTGGGCTCTCTGTTCATGACCTGAAATACCACCATGTTTTAGACACCGCTTGAATACCAAGGCAGTGGTTGCTTCCGCTAGCAGTTACTATAAACCTAAAGTCAAATGGAACTGTTGGTACATGGTGGAGCAACTTGTCTCGTGCAGTCAGAGATGCCAACTCGAGATTAAAATTTACGTCTAGTTTGTCTCTATACTGTCTACAAACTACAGTAATTGACTTCCTCCTTTTGTTACTGCTTCCGTGTCCGCTGTGTTTAGATGGGCCCTTATTTACAGATGCAGAGAAGGAATGCTAATGATATAACACCAAAACAGCTAATGCCATAAACTATCCATAGTTGCTCCAACTAATGAGCAGCATTAAATAACTTTTCAACTTGTAATGACTAAACAATAAATAAAAGTTATGAAGAAATTTAATATTTTTCCTAGGTTTCTAATTAGAATAATTTTTTTTAAATATGTTAATATTTGATGTTTTAGTTTATTTTATATGCTTTTGTTGTCATAAACTAATGTTTTGAGATTTTGATTTCATGTTGGGAATAATCAAGGATTGGCAATTGTTTTTGTTCTCTCTGGACCTGGTGCAAAACTCAGGTAAATTATAATGGAGGATGGCTTATTAATAGCTTAACCAAGATGCCCATCTTTTTCATTCTAAGCCTCTGCAACTCCTTTTGACTCTCAACTTTACTCTTTGAAAACCAGGTTTTTGACGATAAATAAATAATATCTACATAAAGTTATCTCCTTTTTAAATAAACAAAACTTATAGAGCACAAACCGACTTATACTACTTTAAGTAGATTGAACCCTAGATTAATTTGATCCCACTCAATTACCGGTACCAATTTTTTTTCATTTTTTGAGAGAGAGAGAGAATCGGTAATTTTAAGGCACAGATCACTTCAGGGTAATCAGATACTTGCTAGTTGCTTCTTTTTGAACTGATACGTAAGAGGACAGATAGATAGAATCGACCAATTTGACCTAAATTACCAGCGTGAGGCACCTTCGGGTAAGTAGAGGTCGTGGTCGCCAGCCACGATGGAGAGCTTGGACGGTTTAAGCTCCCAGATACAATGAGCCGCAGTGACGACCCAGTAAGGTGCCACTACCGCGCCTCCGCAGATGTGACGGTTGTTGTTGCCGACCTGCAGTTGCAGTGATACCTGCCACGGGAACTCACCTGTAATCGTAGAAAGTATTTATTTGAGACAATAAAAGTTAAAAGTTGACAATGTGGAAATGAGTTTTCCCAATGATTGGATTGGTAACAGGAACCAATTGGAGGGTATCCTCAGGAACCTGTGCTGTGGGTATTCTGTAAAGCAGTTTCTTATAGTGAGCAGCTACAACCTAAAAATAAATAAATATTAAATACATGATTTCAAAGCTATAGATCTTACTGTTTTGGAAACAGAGTAAAGTCCCACAAACCCTGCACTCAAGTCATGAAAATCTTTTAAAACCTTTGAAACCACATATCTCTACTTCTTGGCTCCTCTTAATCCAGAAGTAGCCTATGATGCCTATGGGGTTTTTTAGTTGAAAAAAATCTGAAGTTGCCAGAGGGTGTTAACTAACAGTAATGGAAAGGCGTTACACATGATGACCACGATTTTATATATGAACTTCCACCTTCCAGTCATATACAGGCAGAAGGGTATATTTAGAGCTGTTGACTCATCAGTTCTGCTCAATTAATCTTTTCCATATCTCTAGTTAACTTACCTTTTGTAATGTTAACTAACAATTGTTTAAATCTTACATCTAAAAGTGATTAAACATAGTAAAAATAAAGTATAAATTAAAACATGATGAAATTTGTACTCATCTGTAATGCGCTTTCGAACAAATGCAGAGCTTGGAATGCTCAGCGAAGAAAATATTTAAAACTTTACTCTTTTTTCATTGGCTAATTAAATTTACGATAAAAGAATCAAAATAACAAACCAGGCTGAGCATCAGATCCGCCCACAATTCGAAAGTCGTTTTGGGTCCCTCTGATGCCACAAATACCACTGTAACAATGAAAATCCAAAATTAAACTTTTATTTTCACAATTACTATGACAAAATTGTGGATTTTTATCCAAACAGGTTTAAGAATTGAGAATGTAAAGGAGATCAATCAAAAGTGATTAAACTTGGTGAACGAAAAAAGAAATGTTTGAGTATTTTTTTATATAAACACTGTTGAACATATGTCAATCAAAATCCTTCTTTTTGTAAACTTAAACCAAAATTCTGAGGGAGCAATTTATCTACACCTATAAAATACTTATTGTCAACCTATTCTGCATCACCGAATCAAGTGCATCGACACAAAAATACAAGCATTTGGATGTTACCAAACATACCTGGAAGTAGTGGAGGTCCTACCTATAAAATACTTATTGACAACCTATTCTGCATCACCGAATCAAGTGCATCGACACAAAAATACAAGCAGATGGATGTTACCAAACATACCTGGAAGTAGTGGAGGTAATGTTGCCACTCGAAGACATGCCAGGCTTACGTGGGGTCTGAGATTGACCACTGGAATGGTGCGTCTGAGACACAGGATGCGTTGAGAGATGAGGAGGCAGCTGTGAAGGCTGACTAGGCGGTGGCGGTTGAGGAGGTTTCTGTGGTCGTGGTGGTGGTGTCGGTGGTTCCGTTGTTGGCGGTGGAGGTGGTTGCGGTGGTTTCTGTGGAGGTGGTCGAGGTGGTTGCTGAGGGATCGTTATCACCGGGATAACGGGTTGTTGCACCAGCACTGGCTGGGGTACTGGCAACTGTGGCTGACCGAGCGGGATGCTGTAATAATCATTTGTTTGACAGACACTGATTTAAAAAACTCTGAAGTTATCAGATCTTGTTAACTAACATTAATGGAAAGGCGTTAACATTCTCTTATCCATGCTTAACACATGCTTAATGCTCCAACTTAAGGTGTATTTTAAGGGGAATTGGAAAGAAGGCTGAGTGTGTAGAATGGATGATGTGATAGTCTCTTACTGGTCAAGACCAGTGGTTAATTTACCAGGATCACATATTAAAAGCGCAATGATACCTAGTGAGCTGTTTCCAAAAGTTATAATTGGTACAAATTTATTACAAACGGAGTCAATTCTTTAGCTCTGTTTATTCTGCAAGCAAATCACTGGTGAGTTGAAACTTCAGCAATATAGGTATAGAACATGAAATAAAACTTTCAAAGGGTGCATTTTAGGGACTTATTCCCTAAATCTTGTATTACTCATTTACATTCATTTATGTAGCATGAAATTATTGAAAATATGCTCAATGTTTTCTAGAGAAGTGATTATATGAATCTATATATATATAAAAGCCAAAACGGTTGACTGACTGACTGACTTACTGACTCACTGATCACAGTTTCTCAAAAACTATAAGGCTTTGGGCCATGAAACTTGGCACAATTAATCATTATAGGCTCTAGATACGTACTAATAACGGATTTTAAAATATACTCTCTCAAAAGGCTAAAATAGGGTAGACTATAAAATTCAAAATGGCAGCCATTTTTAGTTTTCAAAGCTTATTTTCTGAAACAATGTAGGGCTTTGGGCCATTAATCTTGGCTCAAATATTCTTTATAGGCTTTACAAGCATACAAATAAAGGATTTTATAATGTTTTCTCTGAAAAAGCTACAATAAGGTAAATTGAAAAATTCAAAATGGTGGCCTTTTCAGTTTTTAAAACCATGATTAAAAATAATGGATGGAAGGTCTCTAGAATATTTTCAAGAGACATATAAATAAAAATTCCATCTACCAAAAGAATAAACACAAAACTATTACGGTTACCTTCTATTATCTATTTGTCAGATACCACATAGGCTACTCGCGTTCGCGGATCACCCGAAGTAATCAAACTCTGCATAGACATTCTAAACCACCATTCCGTTATCTTTATAGAATCGGGATTGTCAGAATTACAAACTTAAGGAGGGTTTTGAGAAATGAATTTTTGAGACCAAATTGAAAAATTACAATGTGCTATTACGTGGTAGCCAACTCATACCATTTGAGGGGAAAAGGAAAATTCATCGAGGCATCGTTTCATCTTCTCATTTAAATCTGGGGCGGATCAATATTTGCAACCTTAAGGGTTTAATTAAGCGCTTAAAACAGGAAAGTTCAGATAAATTATTGAAATCATCAGTCAATTTGCAAAATTGTTATATTTGCACATCTCAAAGGATAACCAAACATTTGTTATCGTTTCAGCGAGCGAAGCCGCGGGTATAATTACTAGTAAGCTATATCTTTGTTCATGTAACATATATCTACGGTAGGCCCTATCATATCCAGGCGCTGTAAAATGTAACATATATCTACGGTATCATATGTAGCTTGAAGTAAAAAAAAAAACAAAAAAACAGTAACTTACAACTGAGATGGCTGCTGAGGGAACAAAGCTGATAGGTCACCGAGCTCACTGAGGTTCTGGACCAAGATGAACGTGAAATCATCGAGGTATTCGGGGGAGGAGTGCGTGGCTTGCCCCCTCGCACTGCTACCTGTCGGGGAAAATGGTAAAATTGCACTTAAACAATATTTTAAGAAAAAATTCATAGTTCGTAGTCAAAACATGAGCCTCGCATGACATTAGTGCAACTTGGTTTCACAAAACATTTCACGCAAAACACAAAAACATCTTAAACATTTCTGCAAGTTACCAGGAAACCACTAGTGGGGCCATGATTTCATCTTCCTTGCCGAAACATTTCGCAACATTTTTTGTATACCAAGGCCACACTACATTAGTGTGTAGAGGTAGACAACAAATGTAAAGCAGTGTTTTAAAAGTATCTTTTACTAATGTTTAGATTTTCTTAAGAGATTATATGCACCGCTTCATTGACAAATGTTATTTTTAAACGATTTGATAAAAAAGTTATACAAAAAGGAATACTACATGTATGTAAAATAAAATTGCAGCTCTTGAAAATTGGGGTGTAAAACCTGCAAGATAATGTGATATACACATTAATCTAATTATTTTTTAAAATCATAAATCACTCTAAATCAATTATATTCTAAGTGTATAAATAGAACGCCTTGATGCGTCGAGTAAGAAAAGTGAATCATAACAGTTGCAGAGATTAATAATCGTATTTTTGAATATAAATCCTCAAGATATCTCGTCATTTTCCTAGTGATGCGACAATTTACAAAATGCCGTGGACAATGGAAAGCACCTTGTATGACCGACAAATATAGTTGTTCCCGCCAGAGACAAAGTCAAGTGCGGGATTACCATGCGAGTCTGGCAAACATATTTCGGATGAGCAATGAACGATATTCTATGCCAACCGTAACATTACCTAATAAACTGTCTAAAACCATTATCTGTACTCAAAATTAGAACGTAACATGTAAACCAGGCAAAATTGTGGTTCGGATCTCACGTTAAAATGAAGGTCCCGTAGTTGCCATTGGCTGTTGGGCTATTAATTAACTGGCCTTTGTCATTAACAAGACTACAAGATCGCGCCACAATCATCCTTCACTCATCTGTCATTCATACTTGGCTTAAAATACTTACCTGGGTAGGTCACCATTTCAAAGTAATGTATCTAATGTACTCATTGCTTAAAATAAGTAAAGAAGTAGTAATGTTGAGAGAATAAATCGGATTTCGAATTAAATAATAAAGATACAAACTATAGTTAAGTCAAAATTATTTATGATTTACAAAATTAAACAATCATTATCTTATCAACATACCCTAACCTAACCTTTAACACTTATCAGTCCGCTCGGGAGCGTTCGGTACCGTTCAGCTTCGTCCTATAGGCCGGAAAGTTTTTCCGGACTGCGAATACAGGAAACGGAAGTAAACAATCAACTGATTTGCAACTAATCAACGTTTAATTACGTTGTAAGTATCGTGCGTTACACGGCCGGTAAGTTTCACCGCACTCGCATGAAAATCCCGCACTCGCTTCCGCTCGCGCGGATACAATCATGCTCGTCCGGTAAAACAGTACTTTCCGGCCTCGTAACGTAATATACTATTTCCGTTCGGTTAACAGTCCGGCAAATATATTGCCGGACAATTCCGGTAAACAGCTGTTTCCATGACTAAATACACGCACAGGTAGTTCGTTAAAAGAGAGTGAGTAAGGCGTAAAATTAATTGCAGTATTGTTTTTGCTGCGGGTATCATTATGAATAAAATAAAATAAAGGATTAGAGTTTAGAAATTCCGAAATTTGATGATGTAAATAGCATGGTCATATCTATCTATACAAGCACAAACAAGCGTTTTTTAATTTAATTTTTGTAAACCCTTTTTCGTCCGCTGGCGTTTTAGTGTCAGAGCAGTTATGAAAGATTGGCAGTTTGCAGTTATTTTGTCGAATATATTTTCTTTCAGAATTATAACGATGGCATTAGTGTATTTTCCTTTATTCGGATGTATATTTAAAACGGATTATATAATCACTGCAACTGTTACAAAGGAGGAAAACACACCGCACAACAACGGAATCCGTCGGACGTTAGACGTCGCGGCGGCGTCGCGTCGCGTCGCGTCGGGGTTTTCTGTCATCCGCGACGATACATCGTCACTAGGAAACGCGCTTCTAGGGTTAGGGTTAAGCCCCGTCGCTTCTTTAGTTTTAGTGTTAAATAAGAATGTAAATAAGTAGAATACATAGAACAGTGGGCTTTAAGGCCCCACTGTAGTGTAAAATGTAGTGTAACCATTGTTAACAATTTATTAAAGGAGGACGTAGCATAAAGCATTTTGAATAAATTAGATTTTATAATATAGACGTTTAAATTTCAATTAGTTAAAACACACAGCATAACAGGTGTTTCAGGTAAACTTGCACCTGCATTGTAATTTACTAGATAACACATAGCTCGAAATCGAGCAAAAATCATATAGTAAAAAAATGAAGAATAATTAGTCTACTTATATACGGTACTTTTAAAGTTTTCATTAACAAAGTTATAGCTTAACTACTGAGACTTTCAAAGTTAATTTTATCTACCGCAGGAGTTTCCGGTATCGTTAACGATTGGGAACACCTTCATTTCCCCATGCTCGATTTCGAGCTATGTGTTATCTAATAAATTACAATGCAGGTGCAAGTTTACCTGAAACACCTGTTATGCTGTGTGTTTTAACTTTAGTGACGCCCTTTTTTAAAATTCTGAGACTTGTTGACAAATCTACATAAAATTCCCTTTAATTTGACACCTCAAACGTTAAAATCCGCCCAGCCGTTACTGCGGTTGGACTGTGAAAAGAAAACCTCTTGCGTATTAATATATAGAAGAAGATACGACAAAAGTACAATTTTAGTTCCAAATAGTTATATTTTGAAGGTGAGAAAACTTCTCAAAGCAATAATTAAATTAATGATTCCAACATTTTTGAGGCGTACTTTTGACGTAAAAAGTAAATTTATCTGCTAAAACTTCTGCCATATGCGAAAGAGAGAAGATATTGATAAGGCATACAAATTGCAATTATAATTGCCATTACCAAATTCAAACTATGTAACACTTCAGGAAATGTATGACCTCATCCTAAACTCTATATTAAACCAAAGGTCAAGTATTATTCAAAATTTTTTTTTATCTAAATATGGTCGACCTTGAAATAAAATTAGCTTAAAAAATTAACCCTACAACTTTATTAAGATTAATTTTTTTGTAAGAATTATCACGAAATTGCTAAATAGAACAATAACTAGCCACACTTACTTAAAAGAACGAGCACACACAAGACACACAACATTGCGACCACAACTGCAAGTCAACAACTAATGTGTTGGGACGATGGCACCTTCACCCCCCTGCTCAGTGATAACAATCCTGCTTCTACGACTTATAATGGGATCTCGAATGTGTTATAAAACAATTTTCCAAGAACAAGATTGTTTTAACTTCAGGGCCGTTAAAATCAGAAACTGATTCATTCCGAAAATTCTGTTCGTATAACATACTGACGAACGTGTGGCATAATTTATTAAATGTTTGGTGAGTACAATTAATCCCACAAAATAGTTTGCCATCAAGTTTCAACATTGTTAAAAACCACTAATATCATTAATTTATGTTCTAATCGATTATATTTTAGCAACCAATGAACACACTAACACACTCTGTTTTCGTCAAATTCACTCGTCAAATTATTGACTCCTTGAAATTAACAGACTAGGGGATTCATTTTTGCTTGACAATTTGTTTACGGTTGATTGATATTGATGAAATTCTTGATAATTATTTATGCTTGGTTTGCTGAGTTTTTTTGACATGTTAGTCTTAGAGGATTATATAATTTTATCGCCTGAATAACAATTGTATTGTACAGTTGACTGGTAAAATACTCATTGTACCATTAAATTTCATCTTAAAATTCAACGAAGCCCCGGAGCTGTAATGCAAATATAGGATACATTACCTTTTCTATAAGCAATTAAATTTTCACAATTTAAAATTGGACTTTGGACAAGTACTGTCTATATTTTCAGTTTCACAGCGATTTAACAGGTTTATTTCTTGAATATGAAGGATCAATCTTTCAACAAATGACATAAATTGTAGCCTCTTATGTAAAAATTTATTTGTATAGAAATTAATTAAGATAAAAAATGTTGAATGTTTTCCATGATTAACCAATTTCAATTATTTCCATGAGTGTTTTCCAGGATAAGATTTAATTCATGGTTTCTCATGTAAAAATGAACAGTCGAATTACTGAGAATCTAAATTTTACGACCAGTAACACAAATATTACTCAAAATGTTTGGGGGCATTCATGCATTTTAAGATAATTTAATTTCTAAATTTGATTTTACACGTTCAATTGTTAAAAACTCAATTTCCGTTCGCTTTCCAAGGTTAAATTTCTATTCGTTTATAAGTTAATCTGTCCTCCCTCGCAGCTCATTATTTATCAGTTAAGCTGCGTGCTGATATCCTGGCGACTGTTTGGTCAACAGACGGTCAACGAGTTGAACGAACTTTAGTATTTGTTTCCTCCCTAAGTCTTTTTCGCAAAAAATCATTAAGATCGTAAGAAATTTTTGTTTTCTTCCTAGGCTAGTGTAATATTGCTGTTATTTTAATATTTAAACGTCTATATTTTTCTCTACATCCCCTTGTGTTGAGATGGCGTTTTTAAAATCCCAAACCGTTTTGTCCCAAACAAGTTTTTATGATATAATGAAGTCTTTAGGAAGTGTGTGCGTGGAGATTGACGACTTGTTGTTCAGGGTACTCATGTACCGTTTATAGTTTGTAGTTGAATGCTGATATAAGTATAATAAGAAGCCTTAACAAAACCTTCTATCTTTCATACTCACTCGCGCAGCAACAATAAGCAATTGTTAAATAATAACCTTAATGAATAATTACCTCCCTAATCAAGGGTTGCCCAGTGAACAAAGTAAAACAGTTCAATTTATTGTAAAATACTTATTAATTTCGCTGGCTTTTGAGGCCGAATGAATGGTTTATTAAATGTAAACACTATAATTTAGAGTCACGATTACTATTTCTTGAATTTCTGAATTAGTTATTTTAAATGGTTTGAAATATTTGCTGACAGTTTTGGAATGGTTCCTCTAGCGCCAATCAATTGAATTTTGCTAGCTTGACACGTTTGACTGCTGCTAGGTAGCCAATTGAATTTTTGTTAATTGAATTTGTTGAATTTTTGTTGAATTTTTTCTGATATTGGGTATTTAAGCTTCGCGCTTATTTAACTAATTTAACTTATTTAGGTGATTGGCGACGTAGATCATTGGCAACATTGGCAAAAACAATCTTATAGTGTTCTAACTAAAAATGTAATGTCACAACTATAAAATACGATAACCACGAAGACGCTCACCTCATGGAATGGTTTTTGTTCGACTGCATTGAGATGGTAAAAAATACCCCCGTTGCAGCAGACCTGCATACTCAGCGAATTTCAAAATCAAAACAACATATTTCAATCCAACATAGCGAGTTTTGACATGTTTTGGTAAGCTCCATAAGAATAACATGGGGAATGAGTATGCAGGTTTGCTGCTACAGGTATATTAAGAATGGGGGGTTTTAGTGTCGCGAGCACGAAATACGGCGGGTGAGTGAGGGCGCTGCTGGCGAAAGCAGCGTTATTTTGGTTGTCAATTAGTCATATGATTGTAAAGTTTACAAGCACGTTTACATATGAAAGTTTTGCTGCAAGCTCTTATGCAAGATTCTTCTATTTTCGTGCAAGATTCAGACTAGCAGGAATCAATAATAACTATCAGCTGTAGACAAAAATAAAAATGTAACGATACGTAATATTTTCATTTGTTTGTGTTTGTTTTCGAAGATTTCGTAGGTTAATTCATTGAATTACGAAATTATATAATACTAGAGGCTTGAAGGGGCTAATAGCCCCTAAGCATAATCCTTCTTTACTATAGTACAAAATTCCTTCTTAGAAAGTAGGTTTTTGGATCCACAAAATTATGATTATATCTAGCATTTGGTTTTAAGTAAACAAAGCCTGCCTTTTTACATCCCAATGGTTTTTTAAATGACAGCTATTTTACGCCATTTCTCATTTTATAAAGAGCTTAAAGCAATTTCTGTATTTTCCCCGAGCCCCTGGGATGGAGACCTTCAATTTCAGCCCCCTCCCATCATCCTGCGACCTTCCAAACGCCCATAATTTCGGCGCAAAAATTTCCCTTACGTAATTATATATAGATCATTTGGTATTAAATCTGCATCGTTATAACATAAACTAATCAAACGTACTTAACTTTTTATAATTTTAAATTATGAAAAACTCAAACCCTTAATTATTATAAAATCCGAAAATCTTAAATTTAAAATATTTTTTGTTATAGTGCATTGAACGTGCATAGTTAGCTGCATTTTGAAAAAAATCAACATCTAACATATGGCTTTGAATCAAGCATTAGCACCACATGTTTAATGTGAACAAAGCAGACGTTTTTCAATCCCAATGCATTTTAAGTGGAAGATATTTTTCGTTATTTCTCATTTTCTGGTATATTTGGACATAATCTGATATTTTTCCCGACACCCAGGGACCGAGACCTTTCATTTGAGCCATCTCCCATCGTCCTGCGAGCTGTCAAACTCTCACAATTTTGATTGAAAAAAATCGCTTACAGAATTAATAATATAGATTTTTCGGTGATAAATTGTTTAACACTTAATTTACATAATCAGCCAATTTTAACATATAACGGTTTTTGTTTAATCAGTGTGCAATCTGTGTTCACAGATTGTTTAGCCTATTTTTTGTGCATTCTCGTATTATTTTGCCGGGCTTGTTTTGTTTTCATCATGGAGTCAGGGGAAATCCAGTTTGAGCCGTCCAAGAAACGACGGTTACGGGGCATTTTTAAAAGTGACCTTAAGTAACAAGTCAAAAATGTGGTTGCAAACAGTTTCGAAAAAAAGTTCAGCCGACGAAAATATTCGTGAAACTATTGACTTCAATAAAAGCCAAGAACTGACATAAAAAATGTCTGGAATTAGTCTCCGGCCTGTTAAAAGGTGTGCCCAAGAAGTAAAAAGAGAAAGTAGTGTACCTCCTAGAAAACTATATTCCCGACTCCCGAGAGAAGCGATTCGCACATTGTTAAATGACTGATTGTGGCGTAATCAGGGGAGCAGTTTTGGGATTTTATGACAGGGGAGATTTACCAACTGCTCAAAATGTCCGCAAGGAACTTCAAGCTAGAGAGAACTAATTGGCTGCACTGGTAGTGTCTGCTCCGTTCGACGGCTTTTACGTGCCCTAGGATTCAGGTACAAAAAAGCCAACGACGCGACGGACGCAAATTTCTGATGGAGTGTAGTCAATGCTCGTGCGCGGTTCTTGCGCAAAATGCACTCGCTAAAGCAGGAACCTATGGGACTTGGGTGAATCAAAATCACTTCAGTAAGTTTATCTGGCAACACTCGAACAAGAGAGGAGGATTGAAAGTACCGACAGGGAAAGGAGGGCGATTAATAGTGTGTCACCATAGTCAATTGTGTCACGCGGGAGCGCAAAAGGGATCATCCAGGGCCGGCTCTACCATATAGGCGAACTAGGCGACCGCCTAGGGCGCCAGGGCCTGAGGGGCGCCAAAGGGGACGCTGAGCAGCCCCGTTTGTCAAAAAAGCTAGGCGGATATAATAAAAATTGTTATTTTGGAAAGGCAAGTTATGAATATAGCCTAATGCCAATTTATATTTACATTTTATTAAATAAGGCCTACAATTTTATAATGTTAGATTAGCTCGGAAACACGCTCTGCTTGTTACTTTTCTAAACACTTTAAAACTATAAACTTATTTTCAATGAGAAAACCCTACCCTTCCAAACTTATGACTACAAACCAATACCAAGCATGCGATATTCTCTGCTCTCTAGGCGCCCTTGTCGCTATAAAGAAGTTTAGACTTATTTTTATCATGACAACCAAATTCAAGACTGGTCCACTGTAGTCCACTACCTTCCCGATGCGCTAGCAAGTAATATGTTTTTTTTATCCACGCTGGAAAGGAGGTTAAAATAGCTCTTACCCTCACCGAAATGCGGGCCCTCTAAGCCGCTCGCTCAAGTGAGCAAATCGACGAGCAGGGGTCTCTAGCCTCTGACCGTCAGCACTGGTGTCGAGGCCCCCCTCGAGGCTCTAGGTGACTTGGAGCGTACAGAGTTGCCTGTACGTCTCCTTGGGCATACCTGCTAAAAAAAACCCTCGCGTGCTGTCACCACATAATTGCGATCGACCCGAGCGTCTTCTCATTGCGACATCGCAATGCGAGGCCTCAGTCCCTTTCAGGACTCCGCGCTGCTGTCCCTATCGGGACTCCTCAGTTGGTGATCAACCGTTCTGCTGTCCTCGGTTCTGGGGTCACTCCAGACACCCGTCTGTCCTCTTCTGGCGCAGGACGGACATGACAAAGTCAGCCACTGCGTTCCAGCTGACACTGCCCTGCAGAATCTTCTCCACGATGTTGTCCGGGGTCAGATGACCACCGACCGAGTCGGCGAGGGCAGTCCGTTCTTCGTCATGTTTTTGTTTCATACTATTATTACAATTATTACTATTATTACAGTGTAAATTATTGTTCTTAATAACTTGCCAAAGCGTTAATTAATTTTAATTTTAATTATTTTAGTTGTACACATTGCCGGATTTATCATTAGGCCCGGAAAGTCTGGAATTAAGGCCGCGCGCCGATAAGGGACCGCACACGGTAGAAAATAAAGTATTTAGAGTGAATTTTTGGAGATGATTAAGATACGTAATTGAACTAAAGAAAGGTCAACGCTTTTCACGCGTTGGGGCCTCAGGGGGGCCGCACAGAAAACAGGGCTTACGGCAGCGACACCGTATATCCGGCTACGGTTGTACATTAATTATATTATTTTTATTAGACAAATTGTTGAAATCATATCTTATTTAAATCTTTTATCTCATTTAAGTACCTATACTCATTAAAATATTATTTTTATATTTTTTCTAAGAAATCAACTCCATCTCAATTTTATAAAGCCTCATTTTATGGGCAAACTTTTTCAGGGGTATCATGTATATTGAATACTCGATGTGCAGTCTTCAATTGAATGTAGTACACAGAAATAACATGCAGTTTAATATATCACTCAAAAAAGCGTACACGTATGACTCTTGACAGTGGATGTAAAGTGTGATTTGTCTTCAAATTCACAGGTTTTAATATTGTTGCTGGCTATCAGGAATTGCTTCTTAATTAATAAAAAAAAATTGATTTTAACCAAATTTGGATAGCCCTGATGATGCCCCTTAATAAATAAGGGCGAATCAATTGTTCACATAGATTGCTTTAGACAGACGATGAGGGTTTTTATTAATCTCTGGTTTAAAACCTGAACAAAATTTTCCATTTCAAAGTTTGAGGGTTTCAAGTGTTGCCTTGGGAATACCAAAATTAGACAGACTGAGTTTCCTTTCATTACAAAAAAATATTTCAACAAGAAACTTCGTGAACAACGAAAAACAACTGACAAGTTTCAAAAAGCATCTTCTATTATACTAATTTGCTAAGGAATTTCTTGTGTACAGCAAAACTCATTTATTTATGAACCGATTTTGATGATTGAGGTGTCAAATTAAAGGGAATTTTCTGTAGAGGTTATGGAATAATTTCTGTAATCCTAAGTTCAATGTGCTTTGCCCCACTGGACTTTAAAGTTCCCATGTATTTTAAATGGAAGTATATTTTACCAAACATATGGTTTATATAAACTCTTTTTATTATAATTAACAGCTGTCTTGAGAAAAACCTTAATGTCTGTCTACCTTCTGTCAATTTGATATTTATTTACATTTTTTGATTATTTTTTTAGTTTACAACAACTACTTTGTGAAAGCATTCATATCTTGGTGGATAATTAATATTGAAATATAATATTCAAATAAAATTTAAATCTGTTGTAGAAAATAAATCTGTTGTATAGAATCACTCACATAAAATAATTTGTTAAAGCAGGTGTAAAAAACGTAATAAAGTAAACCAATAAATTTCATTTCACCAATACCAAACAAATATATTCTCTTCAAACTGTCTGTCTAAAAAAAATCCTGATCAGTTCTTTAAAGACGGAGACAAACGAATAAGAAGTTCTAATTAAAAAAACTGTTCCAACTTCCAAGTGGTACTTCAAGAAGGGTTTTACACTCCAACAAGAAATATGAAGGACTAGAAGAACCCGTGGCTTCGCTCACGATAAAAATTAAACATACTCTAGATCTATCACCCATCAATTATATCGTTTTGCTTTCCCATTTATGTTTCTTGTTGTAAAATCTACTTCTTTATATCAAATGTACTTCCATAAAACAAAAAGGTTTTATAAATTTGCTCTTAGTACGCATATGCTATGACGGGGGTATTCTATTCCTACCTAAAGTGCCTGTCTATATATAAAAAATGTGACCATATCCAGTGCCCCACCGACAAAGCCCCAAATGGTGTTGCTGCCCTGGGTAGGCTCATGCCCAATATCGGCGGTCCTTCCTCTTGCAAGTGCTGCTTGCTTGTATCGGCTGTCCAGTCGATCTTGCTATCAGGTGAAGAGGATTGCGCTCACACACTCAAGAAGCGAATTTACAGAGACTGGCTCACCCAAGACAAACGCCGAGAAGAATTTATGGTCGTTTCTGCTTAACGCACGGTATCTGAGCTTGCCCTGATGATGATCATGGGGCACGATATAAGGAGTGGCTCCCTTTGCTTTTTCGACGGCTTTGAATCTGCTCGCATATGTAGCATAAAAGGCCACACTGTGGGGCCTTGAGCATAGTTATCCTTAATTTGAAATTTATTGCACCCCCGTCGCAGCAGACCTGCGTATCAGAAATCCTATTTCTTTCCTTCATGTATTCCTTCATACGTGTTAGAGGAACCATAGAACATGACTTGAAATTTCATTCACTGTAAAAGATCATTTTCTTAAGGTTTTGGGGTCTACCTTGAACAAAAAATTACAATTCCACTCCAGCAATTATTAAAAAGTGCTGTCTTACGTTTTTAGACTCTATATTGAACAAAAAGATTGAATGAGCTGTCCCGGCAATTTTTTTAAAGTACTGTAGATAAAATTAATACTTTACAGTAGCACACTCTTCCTCTTTAAACAGCAGTTGTTGTCATAAAAAAGAAGTCCTTCAAGTATAAGTGATCAGTGATCACAGAAGTCCTTCAGTAATATCAATTATTTATTTTATTTTATACTACATACCAGCATTTTATATAGTGTATTGCAGTTAAAATATATTAAAAGTCTTAATTCATTAACCATCTGGCACCAAGTAATAAATCTTCATGTAAACAAATACAGTTAAATAGCAGAAAGAAATACCAATAATTTACATCACCTGTTTTAAATTTTACTTTCACATGTTTTGTTAGTAAACAAATCTAACTGAAATTCTTTCAAAATCCCTGACATGGGTACCTTTAAGACAGTCCCAGGGCTAAGCCCTGAAAGTTATCACGAAATTGAAGGTGTATAAACCTATTCCATGAAATTCTACATGTATCTACCAAGTTTCGTGGCCATCGGTCCAGCGGTGTCTGAGTTTATCAATGTTATATATATATATATATATATATATATATATACCAACATCCTCTTTTATACTTATAGATTAGGAATAAGGAGGATAGCTTGGGAGATATGATTACTGGTTCGCTTGAAAAGGAAATATACCTTAGGATAGAATTAATTAGTTATACATAATCAATTATTCAAGATTCGAAGGAGACAGATGGGCCTCCCAGCCACAAAAAGAGAAAACAATAGTTTTATGTACAAGCAAGTCCTACATGTCAAGTGTTGAAGAAGTATGGACTAAATCCAGGGAATGGCGGGATGGCATGAAGACGACCTGTAACGGTGAAGGTTGCCAGAGGGCCTAATAAAATTGTTGCAGACATTAGAATGCGTATGTGAACAAATTAAAGAAAAAAAACTGTGAACCATATGGAGATGAGAAGTATGCATTTAGGATATTGGGAGTTCGAGGAAAAGATGATGATAAAGCGAAAATCAAAAGGAACAAATAAAGGCTTAATACGAGTAGTTAATCTCACATTCAGGTTCGAGACCACTTCTATACAGCCTGAAGAAATTCACACATGGAAAATCTATACACAACAACTATGCTGTACCTCAGTGGAGAGCAAATATTGATTGTTATACTTCTAGAAGTCATCAGAAAAAATATGAAAATTAAAGAGAAAACCAAACTGCTAAGATAACATAAACTTATAAGAATTAAACTAATAATGATATCCAATATTTTGCAAACTATATAATATATGCCTGCTCAAAGTTGACAAAATTTTCTCTCATCATTTAAATAGTTAATTTCATTAACTGGAAACGACTAGTTATCTTAAAACCTAAATTGTTTCATTACATTGTGTATTAAAAAAAGTCTGCTGTTGGCTGTTTGATATTTTATCTTTAAAGTAAGTAAAACTGACTGGGGAAAATGCACTGATCGGCCCGTTGACACTAATGACCCCAAGCCCCAAGCAAAACCTACTAACAAATATACCATCTGCGGTTTTACCGTGGTACATAGATATAATCAAATCAAACAATTTAAGTTTCCATAAGTATGCGTATAATGTCATAGGCCTATGTAATTAAGCAAAAAATAAATTTCATCTTAAAATATATTAATTAAAAAATCCTACAAATCTCATAATACAGTAGAACGATTCGATTTATATCTTTATTCAAACTTAACAACAATATTATGCTTATACCTCCTAAAAAACTTGACAAAAAAGAGGTGAAGAATCGTAATTTATTTAAGATTCTACAAGTCTCTTATAGTTTAGTTTGTACACAAGAGTACTCATAAAACGTTAACCACACAAGGAAGTAATTAAAACTAATAAAAGCATTAAAACTTAAAAGTTTTAGTAATTGGATTTTTAATACGGTAGGCCTATATAAGTTTTTTCTCTGGTCCTGATACTAATGTACCCTTTTACTAAACTGTCAAGAATTCGGGGGGGGGGGGGGGGGGCGTCAAGCAGTACTTTCGCCTAGGGCGCCTAAAACTCTTGAGCCGGCCCTGGGATCATCCCTCATTGCAAGGGTGTTTTTCGTTCTAAGAATAGCAGAATAGCAGTGACTTAGAAATGAACTATCCCTATTTTAAATAATATTCAGAAATGAACTAACTATTCGTTGATCTGTCCCAAGTTTTGAGCCTAAATTGAGTTACTTTTAGGAGTATAATTTTTGTACATAATGTGAGTATATTGAATAAAACTTTAACAAAAATAACTTAATTTCTTAATTTGGTATTAATGAAATAACAATGCCAACATGTTATGACATAAAAATTACTTGATTTGAAACCTCCATTCAACTAGTCCGGAACCGTACAAATATCCCATACAGAACCAGAAAACGTCAATATCATTCTAAAGTAGACTGATAAACATCAAAAATTAGCATTAATTGGTTAAGAAATATATCTTTCATTGCTCTGTATATTTTAAAATCCTCTTTTACAAATAGAATAAACGATTTTTTCAAAACTATGATGACGTGGAATTATGTTGAGTCCCGTATGGGACTAGCCCACTGTTACTTTTTCCAAGAAAAATAAAGTGTTTTAAATGTTTTCAAAACATATAACATTTTACTGTAATTTACAAATCGAAACACAATCAGAAGTATATCCTGGGAAACCAGATTAAATATTCTTTAAAGTCCATAAACTAGTTGTAAACATGGCCTTACCATTGATTATCCACACCGACAATCGATGTCAATGTCGATGTCGATAATCAATGGCCTAATTGACCCGTGTGAAACTTGGAATGGCTGAAATAATTGTGCATCCAAGCAAACATGTAAACATACAAGCTTGAAAAATTGTTCGTATAAGAGGATAACATAATTGTTTTTGTTTTAGGTAAATTTTGTACAACTATCTTTTTACAAGATTTTATAAGAGTTTTTTTATATGTAGGTCTATTTAGTAGCCAATTAGAAAATTTAGGTATTGGGCTCGGGTTTCCGGGTAAAAGACTCACTTGCGGTTGGCAATGCTGTTTTGGATCGCAGACTTACAAAGAAAACTTTTAATGAAATATTGCATCAAAAACTTGCATAGTGTAAAGTCTACGAAAAACACAAACAAATGTTGACAGGTCAACATAAACATTTAATTTTCTCTTTTCAGCTGACTTTTATCAGAAGATTTTGTGTGTTTCCAGTTTTTGCCGCCCGCCGTATTTCGTGCTTGCGACATTAGAAGAAGCTATTTGCCAAGTTTTATCAAGATAATATGTTGAGAAATAACCGATATATAGAATTTTACTTATTTCCCATAAGGTTAACATTGGATCAACGTACTGTGTTTACCACTTTCAATATCTCGGTAACCAATGGACATAGAGCTTTAATTCAAAATATTAAATTGTTTATTTTTTGAGCTGAATTCAATGGTGCCAACAAAAATTCGATAAATTTTATTTTTCTATGTAAAAAACTCAAAAAAAAACATTTTTGGGGGGTTTATCCCCATTTGGGTAAAAGGGGATTAACACCCCCGGTGGTCCGATCGGGCTGGTTCACGAACTCGTCCGAATAATTACTACTTTACACGTCTGTGCCAAATTTCATTCCAATCGGACCTTTTTTGCGAGCGCTTTTTTACGACCTTTTTTTATATATAAAAATTTGAACGAATGGTTTTTTGGCTTCTGGGGGCCCCAAAACGAAAAGTTATAGTGGTCCTGGGCTTAGGTCTTACCATGAGACCTACGGTAATAGCTTCTTCCCTATAGGGGAAATTAGCTAAAAACAAATTGAAATTGGCAAATTTAAAACTAGATCTAACTATAACTAATGCTGATTAAGTACATGCTTATGTTAAGCAATCTTCATGAACGCTGAATACAATCTTTATTTGTCTATATTTACAGCATTTTTCATCTAGAAGACAAGTGACAGATAGACAGACATCATCTCTCCTTGAGATATGAGGCGTGAGGCGTTGAGACATGAAGTCTTATGCTGGCAGTCGTCGTACAATAATGCTTGTTACTCCCATCGAGTTACTCCACGGTTGCTCCCATAGTTAGTTCAAGACATGTTTTCAAGTTTAAAAATTGATGACATCAGCGCTTATATTATATTAAGCGTAATTTACTTCACGAACACATGAATGGTCTAAATAAGACCCTTAGCAAGATGGGATCATAATAGATCTTTCAGTTATTAGAGCAAGATATTCAAGAAAGTTGTAATTTGTTTCATTGCTTGGCTTTTTGAAAAAATAGATAGATATAATTAAAGTATGCAAAGTAAAATTTCTTAAAAAATAATTTATTTAGGAAATCAAAATTAACATTCAACAAACTATTTTTTCGGCAAGTTGCTTCTTTGTGTACACAGCAATCCAGTCTTCCCTACTTAAAAAGGAATTACGTTGCTCTATTGAATGAAATCAGCATATGACGTAAACTGACCATAGTACAGAAATTATCAATACCAAAAATGGTATAATATTTCATCCAATTAATTGTTATCATTATCTTAAAACCGTTACACAGTTCAGTTAGAACTTGTTATAGTGCCTGCAAATCCTAAAATCGTTTAAGGAATGACTATTGGAATAAAACATTATTTTAGGACTTTTACGAGTTACGATTTAGAACTTTTACGAGTTTTAGATTTACCAGAAACTCAGATAATAAGTTTGGTAATACATACAAATAATATAGGTTTTAGTTTATTTAGTCAATCCTTCAGTGTAAACCTACAACGGGCACCGATTAAACCGTTAATAGATATCAAATTTGTTACATTTAAAAAAATCAACTTCATTGTTAAGTTGAAAATTGGTAGGCCTAAATAAAGCCTTTTAATACGATTTGAACTTTCTAAATATGTTTCATTTTTACAAATTCTGGAACCCAAGTTCTCAGAGTCTGAAGGATAAGAATCCTCGATCTCAAGACTGAGAAATTTTTAGTCTGATCTTTGGACCTGTTTTACCAAGTTATAGGCACAATAAAAGCAGATTTTCTGCCTCTATTTTGAAAGCTTTGACATTTTATATAATCAGTCATGTATTCTAATTAAATCCGAATCTTTTACTGACTTAATATTCCGCCCTCTGTAGCGTCCACATTATAATGTACGAAGTTACATAGGGAATTCGTTATACATATAGGGAAGTATGCGAACGAACCACTTTAAGTTGGAAAACAAGAGTTAGGAATTATATAGCATAGTAATGAGAAGTATACACTATTATGTTATTGGCCACATATTTATTGATTTGTTTGTATTTATTTATATTTTTCGGTATCTATATTTTTTGACGTTCTGTCAAGGACAAGGACTTGTCGATCTCACAATAAGCTTTGTAACCAGGAAGCGCTCAGGATAAGATAGGACCAACATCCCGCGCTTGTGTCATCCTAAAATATGCGTTAGTTCAATTATTACGGTAGTGGCTATGAAAACTACGTTTTACAATAGCTGGAGGGTGCTATACTCATCTTTCACCTGTGTTCTCTTTAAAACACCATGGGTAGTCACACCTGGACGGATTTGAAATTAATATCAAACTTATAAAGTTTTAGCTATAGATGAACCTAATATTTCTGGTTTGAAGTGGTAAATGGTATTACAGGCTAAGTGTTATTATTGTGTGAGTTTTTTCGGTAAATAAGTTCAACATTGAACAAACAACTGAGAAGTTTATTATAATAGCAGATTTATAATATCACTGAATGAACAACCGGGTCTAAACTGAAATATTTTAAGATACTAAAACTATAAATTTAATATCTCATCACAATTAATACAAAATTGAATTATTTTTAGTAAAAATATAAGTGAAATGTTTAATGGTGATGACGTAATGACCTCTGTTTAGATAAATGTTCGAAAAAATCAGTTAAACGTTCTGCCTCAGTGAATGACCGCTTCAACCAAGGTCAGTACAAAAGTTATCAGCGAAAATAGATTAATTTGTTCATTGATTATTTTACTTGAACAAATCTTTAAGCCGTCAAGTATTCTTCCTTCGGGGGAGTAGTATCAGTGGCACATGAATTAAAACATGTCTGATAACATCTGAAGAGCGCCTAAAAATAGAGAACACCCTTCAAAAACTTCAGTCGAGTCTGATCCAAAAATGGTCAGAGAGAGAGAGGAAGGGGGATTCAAAACACGGAGCGCTACACGAGGAAGTGTCAGATAACAGCTGGCGGCTATCAGAGAGATAACAGAGAGTTCAGAAGGCAAGGCGATCAGTCAGTCTGTGGCAGCCATGTGGCACGGGACGAGCGTGCGCGTGTGTGTGTGGACGCTGGCGTGCGTGTGCGCGGTCAGGACTACAGCCCTAGACTACGATAGTTCGGAGGTGTCAGAGATAACTTTCAACGGCAGTGACTACAGCGATGACGACTACACTGTTTTAAACACCACGAACAACAGCCCTTGGAATTACTTGATGGAACTTTTCTTCGGAAACGGCACTGAAGAGGTGGCTCAGAAGGATTTGAGCGATTTTGAAAAAGATGGGGAAGTGTTCAAAAACCTCTCGTCGGATTCCCTCAAGGGGTTGAGTGACAGTGAGATTTGGGATGCGGTGACAAATAACGAGGTGAAAACAGAAGGGAATGACGATATGATTATGATGAATGATCAAGAAAATCCGTCTGAAGTAGCAGGGGGCAGTGAACACTCAGGTGAAATCATCAACCCAGACGATTCACAAGACAAACAAACCCTTTCCGTGGAGGATAATCAAGACATGTTACTGACAAAAAAATCGTCATCTGTAAATTTCCTGGAGGCCAAGCTTCTAGACCCTGCAGAAAAGATGGCCGACAAACTTGCCCAGGAGAAGGTCCTGAACGGCTTGCTGAACGGGGATGAACCAGGAGTGCAGAGCGACTCCGCCCAAGGTCCCAGGGATGCCAAAGGCTCCTCCACCCTGGCTTTTGTGTTCGACACTACGGGCTCCATGTGGGACGACCTGGTCCAGGTCCGTCACGGCGCGGCCAAGATCATGGAAACCATGCTGGAGCGACCTGACAAACCTATCGCGGACTATGTCTTGGTTCCCTTCCACGACCCTTGTAAGTACTGTAAAAGGGTTTCTAATGTTGAATTTTGTGTTAGCATGTAGCTTTCATAAAGTGGTCGAATGAAAGCTGGAGCTGGAGCAGTTTAAAAACGATCATAAATTAACAAAAATCAAAGCACTTACGAGAAAACTATTGAAGTGCAGTGACCTACCTTAGGTAGAACCTTAGATACCTATCATAGGTAGAACATAAAAATAACGAATTTAGAGTTTTGTTTACTTCTTTAATCACGCATAAACGTTAAAACTGAAAAACACTAGGCCCACAATTTGTTCAAAATTAACTTTCACGGTCGGCTTTTAAAAATGTATTTACAAACAGCAAAGGTCAAATATAGATAAAAAGTGCACGCGATGTGATTGTACAGTAGATGACTTCATCTTTCATCCGCCAAATTCTTTCCAGTCCATTTCAAATTATTCATAATGAAACCTAATTACGATTAGGTTTAATAAAATTTGTGATTTGAAACTTTCGGAAATACCTTAGCATTTTCCACGTTAAAGGTTATTTCACAAACTAACGCATCCGACAAATGAACGCTTTAATAACTTAGGCCATCATCGTCCGAGTAAGGTTTCACTATTTTTGTTTAGAAAAATATTTAGTGATTGAATTAAAAGCTTTATCTGAAAAAGTTAGTTGTCTACCAGTTTATTCTACTTCGTTTGGTGTTGTAGTCATTGTCGTTCAGGAAGCAGTATTTTCATTGCATTCAAATTACTTGTGGTATTTATTAGTTTGTTTAGAGGCTGATCGCCCTATCCCCAGCTTAGAGGCATCGTACTCTTATAATCCGTTGTTGATAAAACAGTGACTTTATTTTGAAAGGCTGAATAAAATACATTCTTCAAAGCACGCACTGGTTAGTGAAATTCCTATCAATTGAGTTCATAAAAAACATTTTACTATGAATTACGAGTTAGATCGCGGTAGGACATAAACCTGTGATAAGATTACAGTTAACACAACACAGTTTTTCAACACTTTCAGTCAAAATGTGGTTTGAATTATCTTTCGCAATCGTTTTAGCGGCACTAAGGCCACACTGACACAATTTACCTTCACGAAGGTCATAGATTTAAACATGGTAGATTTAGTAAAAAGTGTATATCAGTCCCATTAGAGGGTTTTAATTTTTGTACCTTTAATTGAATTTTTCAATATTGGATCAACATTTGTTAGGGTGAGACAAAGGTTCTTGAAATATAATGCTCAAAATAATAGTTTTTAAATTTTATTTAGAACTGTAGCCTATTTAGTGATACGGGCCGGCCCCAGGCAGGGGCAACCGGGGCAGCTGCCCAGGGCCCCGCGCTTTTGGGGGCCCCGCGCTTTCGAAAGCTCCGCGTGAAAAATATTCCAAAAGAAATGAAAATTATGAGTGATATTTTAATTAGTTTCAAAATGTGATTAAAACATTGATAAACACGACAAGAGCGAATTCAGAAATACGATTAAAATTGCATTGACTAAGGCGAGACCTTTCTTACATTAGCACTACAGTAGACGAAGAACTGTGAAAATCCGGCAAAAAACTCCATTCGTCTGCAGCGGCCTAGTACTGAAGACGGACACATATCAAAGGACATCGAAAACTCAGAACTTCTTATTGAAGTAAAAGTGTTTAGGGAAATGATACCGATTGATGTTAACAATCCCGTGAAAGTGTTAAAATACTTAAGCAAAATTGGGAACCCTTTACCCAACATTCAAATAGCGTACAGAACTTTACTAACTATCCCCATAACTGTTGCTAGTGCGGAACGAAGTTTTTCGCGATTGTAACTAATCAAAACATATTTGAGAACAACCATGTCTCAAGATAGACTATCGTCTTTGGCAACCCTGTCTATTGAACGTGAGATTGTAAATTAAATGAACTTTGATGACCTTGTACACGAATTTGCCGAAAGGAAGGTAAGGAGGGTTAGCTTTTATCAGTTGGATTTAAATAAATAAACATATTCTTATTAAATTTGTCTTGTTATTCAAGTTTTGGCTACTCATCACTTTAATTACAAATAAAAAACAAGAAATTGTTTTAAATTGGAATATATTTCGGCTTCTTTTTATCTGAAGCCATCTTCAGCCATAGTAAATAAACAAACGTTTGACAATCATTTAGTCAAAAATCACATGTTTCAAAAAATAAATTTAAAATTCTTACCACTAATTTAATATTAAATAATAGTTATATATATAAATGTGCTTAAATTACTAAAATTTTGTTAAGTTGTAAATTTAACCTAGATATTGATTATTTTTGACTTTTTGAAATTATCTGCAACTATTTGAAATTATCTGCAACTAATTGTAGATAATTTCAAAAAAGTAACTATTTGAAATTATCTGCAACTATTTGTAGATAATTTCAAAAAAGTCAAAAATAATCAATATCTAGGTTAAATTTACAACTTAACAAAATTTCAGTAATTTAAGCACATTTACATATATAACTATTATTTAATATTAAATTAGTGGTAAGAATTTTAAATTTATTTTTTGAAACATGTGATTTTTGACTAAATGATTGTCAAACGTTTGTTTATTTACTATGGCTGAAGATGGCTTCAGATAAAAAGAAGCCGAAATATATTCCAATTTAAAACAATTTCTTGTTTTTTATTTGTAATTAAAGTGATGAGTGGCCAAAACTTGAATAACATTGAAACAACCATCACAAAAAACACATACCGTCAAGAATAAATTTGTCTTCTTTGCAGTCCTCTACGTTTCCCAATCAAAAATCATAACTGTACTACTATGGGCTGATTATCATAATCAAAATCTTAAAAAAAGAAGTTAATGTTTGGCAATTATAGTTATTTTAATAGTAATAATAATTAGTAATCTATTTCTTTATATGAGTAACTGGTGAAATAAGCATTGTTACTCTATGGCAAGACTCGTTAGGTAATATTGTATTTTCACTGGTTTTTCTCATAAGTACTACTTTCTTCACCCACCAGCTTCAATAAAATATTTGACTGATTGTAAGTGACTCTGACATACTTTTGTCTGTGTTTTTTCGCCGCAAACAAGGTTACCCATATTAATCAATGATCTTTGTCACTACTTTTAAATTCACAATTCATATTGTAGGCCATTTAGGCCTAATACCAAGTAATTAGTGATTAAAAAATAAAAAGTAGCGCTAACTGAAAGACAAAATCCATTGCAATTAGGGTTCTCAATCCCGGGATTCGGGATCCCGGCCGCTTTTTAGTACCTGATAATCCCGGAATTAGAGTCTCTGAATCCCGGGATTGACGGGATTACAATCGAATCATTGGTTTTCAATTTTTGCGTGATCTGAATGTATTAACTACTGCAAAAGTCGTGTTTACAAACATATAAAAATATGTAAAATGTTTTAGGAAATTAGTATTTAAATATCCATAATTAATAGCAAAGTAGTTTTTCTTTTAATTTATGCACCTTTAGTTGGCTGTTAACACCATTCCCAAAGTTTACTTTATCCACACCAAAATTCAATTCAACAATATCAATTTATTTCTGAAATGTAATGGGACAGTACTCAATAGTTTCCTTATCGTTCTTTAGTTTTTTCGTCTTAGATAAAAGGACGGGAAAACGGTGCAATGTAAGATTCGCAAATTTGTTTTAAAACCATTAGGCGGTTTTACGAATGGGCTGTACACTAATCTGTCAAGCGCACACAGCATAAAAGTCATTAAAAAATTTGGAACATGTAATTAGACGTCAACAAGCACGATTTAACGATTTTATAAAATAAAATTATAGTTAGTTTTAATAAAAAATTCTATAAGCGTTGTTCTCACGCAACAATTTAATATTCTACGTAGGCCTGTATAGAAATCGGGAATCCCGAGATCAATCCCGGGATCCCGGGATCGGCTTTTGTCATTCCGGAAATCCCGTGATCGGAATTAAGGTTCGGGATTGAGACCCCTAATTGCAATGTATGCTGAAGAGCTAAGCACTGAAGGCCTATACCGTTATTTTAACACTCGTCTACGCAGCGACTTGGAAGGGCCCCGCAACTCAGATCGGCCCAGGGCCCCGCAATTGCTAGGGCCGGCCCTGTAGTGATATTCTCTTATTTATAATCAAGCTCAGCAAGAAGCTACCGCAAGTCCATTACAGCTTATTTATGACGATGTAATAGGACTGAAAATCCATCATTTAATGAAAAATTTATTTTTCAATTACTAGGCCAGTAGGCTGAAAAATCATGATCCTTCTCAAAGTTGGAGAATAATTTACAAACTGTTTAAAAATTGCTACGAAGAACCGTATCCTATATCCAAATACAAGTCGAAGTTGTAGATATTTTTATTGAAATTTTGCTCCGTTTAGTGGCTACCTGACACGCCAGGAGATACCAGAACTATGGAGTAACCGCCATGGAGATAATATGTTGTTGTATTTATAACATAATTTAACACAACTTTCAAACATTCCAGCTATCAAATTTAAAACATTTGTCACATGATAATGATTAATAAAGTCAGTATTTACCTATACAGTTTATTTTTTAACTGCTGCATCGGGCGAAATTATACGAGTCGGGATCTCACGTAACTTCTTTTTTTAGGAGCTTCCCAAAAAGAAGTATCAAGCTTTAAAAAAATTCTTGAATGAAATAGTTATATAGAATATTAAAATTGTGACTTAGAATTAAAAAACACTATTTAACTATTTTATTCGTTCGTAGTAGGAGAAAATGCTAACTATTCCGCCAGAATGTAAGAGGACACGTGTAAAAAGGATCCATTTGGGTTGACAAACATATGCAATTTTGCTGTCAACCTTCTGAGGAAAATTAATTCCACGGTGAAATTTTCTACCCGTGGTATAAAATACACATTACAAACGTACAAAAATCTTAGTAAAATATATTTGAGTTTAAAAAGTTACGTACACCTAGAACTTAAATATCATTCTCATGGAAGAAAAAACGTATGTGCAAAAACCAACAAACAATAGTTAAGCTAAAAAGTGAGAATCACTGTATAGAACATTAAAAAACTTTTGAATTTGAAGAGTTGATTTGATGTTCTAAGTGTGGGTCTGCTGCAGCATCAGTAAAATCGTTTTAAAGTCAATGGTAAAATTTAAAAAAATAAAAAAATAAACCAGAGTACTATAGCAACCTCTTTCGCCATTGTAAAAGTTTACATATTAAATTTATTTATATCGATACATTTTTATTTGAGAGGAGAAGATAATACTGTATTTTTCTTTGTGTAATCTCATGTATATAAACACTGTATATATATAAAGATCCACCGTATATAATGATATTAAACTACTTTAGTATTTGAGTTTTAATGTTATTTTGGCGATCTGTGGCAAATAATTGAAGTTTAATGCATTGGGAAATTTTTGCGGTGCCGGTGGCAACGCTGCAATCAGCTGTTAGACAATAATAGACTGACATGAGTGACATGGTACTCGTATCCTGTGATTTCCGCTAGCTCCACTGGCCACTTATCCGCTTCCGCTTTTACTTCAATAAATTAGTTGATTTTTCATCTATAATGGGATAATTAACCATGAAATCAATCGTAAAAACATTACCCTGATGTAAAGTGTATTTAGTGTTGTTACCGGTTAGATCATACCGTAACTAAAATGCTTGCCAGACATGTATCCCTTAAAATCCCTTTATCACCAAACCAAATTTTCTTAGGGATTGTTTTAGAATGAGGTAAGCATTTCTTTTTTAAGATATTTTTATTGATCAGTATATTTTTGAAGATGTAGGCTATTTATTTAGGAAGCTTTAATTCAGATTTAGATAGGGTTACCGAAGCACTACTTATGTTGAGGTTACCTTCTGTCTAGAGTTTTGTCTACCTCCATCAGATACTTTTTAATAATTTTCGATTTTTGTAATAACAAACTCACCATTAAGGCATAAGGTCAACAAATAATTGCATATCATTAGCTTGTGATCCTGGGTTTGAACCGTAAATAATAAGTTCTTTAATCTTAACCTAGAAAGATTTCAGACCATGTCCATTAGTTGTAAGCAGAGTGTGTATAAGTTACCTCAATCAGCGGATCATGCTGCACTGTTCCAATAGGTCACCCATTACTGCACTTAGGTGATGCCCTTTCTCAAAATACCGAGATATAGGCCTATTCGCAAACTGGTGTAACTTAATATTTCAAATTTGACATCTCAAACATTAAAATTTGCCTAGCGTATATTTGAGTAACAACTGTGAAGAAAAAATCCTAGAATGTGGTATATTCAGACATTTTTTTACATCAATGGTCAGGTCCAATGGTATTCATTACTTTTTCATTGATTTGTATGCTTTAAAAGGTATTGAAGCCAAAAATTATATATAGGTCTTTACCCTCCCTAAAAAAATGTTTTTAACACATTGACTGCTAATATTTTTTTAATATACCGCCACATAGCTGTAAAGGTTTATTGCTAATTCACATAGTTTATGGTTATGGAAGGTCAGTCATGCCGAGTAAATGTTTTTTCGGGCCACTTCCGGTTTGTAGGATGACGTCAAAGATTTGGTCGTCTTTAGACGTCTTCAGCCTCACTGGTTGGATTAAAAATATAAAAAAAGTTTTTCTCGTGGTTTATATGTATATACTATACAAATATTGGTTTGTTCAGTTTTTCTAGTCAGTTGTAAGTTCGACTATGTCACCATATACCACATAAAATCGTGAAAAAAAACAAAAAAGAAGACGTCTTTAGATGTCCTACAGTTTACAGCACATACAAAAACTCAAAATCTCAAAATTTACTCATCTTATTTACGCACTATCTAAAGGATAAACAAAACACACGCAAACTAACAAAAATCCTCACAGGAATACGTTAAAATAGAATGGGAGCACGTGCCAAACTGCTTTGATTACATGAGAAGAATCCCACATGTGCCGCTAGGAGCGCCACTAACTGGAGAGCGGAAAATGCAAGCGACGGTGATGACGTTAAACTATAGTATGTCCCCCAGTGGCTGACAGAGTTTCAATCCCCTACTACCAAAACGGAGACGACAGTAAGTCTGTTTGATAAACCTTGCATAAGGACGTCTTAGGACATCCTCCGCTATTCATCATTGAATCGAAGACGTCTAAAGACGTCCTACGCGGACAAAGTGTTAAAGGAAAAAATATTAAAAACCTTAGCTCATTGACCCTTTATCACTCTCTTGTTTGAGGTCTTGCAGGATATTAACATGAAAACACACTTTTACGGTAATTTAACACCACATTGGGTAAAGGTTCAGTTAGGTAGCACTGCTGAGTGGATATCTCGAATAAACATGGAAGTGGAAACTCATGTAGAAGGAACGAGATGGCCAGAGGAACCAATGAGATTAATTTATTTGTTCTAATGTCATTCGAACACTAGATATTCACATCTGTCTCTTATATAAATAAGTTATTTAAAATACAATAAGTCTTGATCCCAATATCATTACCATACCAGAGTGTCGACATTAAGTGTCATGTTGGTCGCAGTGATCGGCCCAGTGACAGTGACGACCGACCATAAGCTGCTGATGCAGAAGCTCAACGAGATCCAGATCTACGGCGGCGGAGACTGTCCGGAGGCCTCGGTGGAGGCTGTGCAACAGGTGCTGTAATCTAGCGACAGTCGCCTAGCTGTTATGCAGGGCTTTAATGATAACTTTGGGAGCCCTGGGTAATCCGAGATGAGGCCCTCTAAATTAAAATTGAATTGTGTACGTAGATCAAAGTATACAAGTGTTCAGACCCACCCTTATGTATAGCTTAGGCAACAGAATTCTAAAGAAACATCAATTCACTATTTATAAATATTTTTAAAATTAGAACATTAACATATATAATGATTTATGTACCTATTTATTTAAGTTGAAATATGTTTAATTGAAAGTTCAGTAAGTAAGTAAACTATTACATTGTAAACATATTGAATTATAATAACCACAATGTTGCTGCTTTGCACTTGTTTAAACCTAGATTGCAGGCCCTCTGGCCTTGGGGCCCCAGGGCACTGCCCCTGTGGTCGTTAAGGCCTTGCAGTTATCTAAGTCTAGAATGTCAGAATGCTAAACCATAATTTTATAACTCAATTCTTTATTAATTCTTCATAAGAAAAAACTTTTTATTTCATAATTTTGTTTGAATTAATTTTGATTTGGCATAGACATTCCATTTATGTAGACCACTGATTGATTTAGTGATTATGTTGGGGATAAAATTTACCCTGCAGCCTTTGATTTTGCCAAAATTTAAAAATTATATTGTTGTTAAAAAGTTACACGTTCTATGAAAAAATTACTCTATGCCTAATTGAAGTTTACATTTCTGAATAAAAATCATCAATTGTTAGATTTTGTCTTTCATTCCAACTTTTATGTGGTAAGGCAGTTGTTTTATAGTTTCTTTAATGTTCTCTTTAATGTAATTCTTTAACTTACATAAATAGAGGAGAGTTAATTTTTTTGTGGTTCTAATTATTTCTCTATCAGGCGCTGCAACTTAGCCGGCCCAACTCCTACATATACGTATTCACAGATGCGAGAGCCAAAGACTACCACCTAATCCACCAGGTGCTTCCTCTCATTCAGCGAAAGCAGTCCCAGGTATGTTTGTTTTCTAGTATAATTACTGTTTAATTCAAAACTTGCAAATACGGCTTATCACAATAGGGGCAGCATGGGAGTGATCGCTCCTGTACAGAACTCTTACGATTTTAGTAATCGTAATGGGTGTGATCACTGCCAAACTGCAACTCGTTTTAAAATGATTTATTTTTAAGACAGGATCTGAACTAAAATATGAAACTTTGCACAGCACTGCTCAATAGCTAATTGCATTTAGTGACCACCTGGGTTTTCCCTGGTCAGTGGAGCTGCTGTAGTAGGCATTGTTTTTTTAACTTTTAGAATGGCAGTGAGATAAAAGGAAACACGTGCAGTCACACAAATGTGTTAAAGGAATAGACAGTACTGGTATAGACCAGTCTAGGTCCAACACTGATTGCTAGGTAATTTTTTTTTCTTCATGTGCCCTTAACACTTCCTTCAACTCTTTGTATCATACTACATCATGTTACATCCCTGTAATAATTATATTTTGAAATTTTGTAGGTTGTGTTTGTGATGACAGGGGACTGCGGGGACCAGACGCACCCCGGCTACCAGGTGTACCACAAGATAGCGGCGACCAGCTCGGGCCAGGTGTTCCACCTCAACAAAACTGACGTGGACGAGGTGACTGATCCTGCTAGGCTAGCTAACGAAATAGCATCAGGCGTTTCAATATTCCTTATGTAGGCCCTTGTTGAACATTCAAGTAAAATCATATACTCAAATAGAACACATTTTTATTTTTCAATATTTTTATCTCTCTAATCATGCTTGGTTTTTCTTAAACAGATAATTTGAATAAGACTGACAGAATGTTAGGAAATGGGCTTAAACGTCTACCACTTCAATCACACATATTTTGCCAGTACAATAGTTGTGAAATTGACACTTAAGCTCAGTAAAAAGTGCTGGCCCAACAGTTTTGATTTATGGATCGATCTTAGTCTTGACCAACTTTTGCTCCTAGATTTTGTTGTTGATCTTGAGTGGATCATGATTGGCTTGTAATTTGACTAATACCACAAACGTCTTTCTGTAGTTGCATGATGCATATAGGGGTGTGCGAATAGTGATTTTCGAACTCGAGCCGAGCCGAGCTGAGCTTTTTCAAAAGTTTTCGAGCTCGAGCTTTTTCGAGCCGAGCTTTTTAACAATCACCAAATTATTAAAAGAAATTAAGAAGCTTGATTTTAATTTTCAAAGATACAATAGACTAATGTTTGAATACCTTAAATGACCGCCAGCTCAAAAATAGAAAGCTTATCCCCAAAACAAGTGAATTATCTCATAGGTTCATCAGTATTTTGTTACATAAAATTAATCAAACTGGCTCAACAAATAATTTATGAAGAAAAATACCAAATTTAAAATCTACATTTATCTACATTATATTTAAGTAATAACCAATCCCAAAATACTTTACTTTAAAATAAATAGTTAAAATTACATAAGTAGACTAGTTACATATAGGTACTACAAAATTTAATTTCAATAGTTGAAAGAAGTAGTTGAAAGGTGTTAAAATAGTTATATCAAGTAAAAAAAAATCACACATATACACCTAGTCAAACACAAGATTGATTTTTTTATGTTCACTAAGTAAAGATGATAAAAAATTAAATAGCAGTCCCAATTGTGGCATAATATTCATGGCTAAACTTATTATTTCAGAATATAATATATGAATGAAATAATATTTAATAACAATAATAATTTATTGTAATCCTAAAATTAGTTACATTTGTAAACTTTTGTGAAGAAAATAATGTACAATTAAGAAGAAGAAATATCATAAATAAATAAGGACGGAATAGACAGAAAGAAAGAAACAGCTAACCCTCTCTCTTTCCTTATCAGTGGCCAGTGAGAGGGGGGGGGGGTGGAGGTTGTTTACTTCAAGCCCCTTCCCTGTTTTTTGCTCTTGTCTGAATCAGTGTGTGAGTTAATTAGGAGATAAGGAATCCTTACTACAAAATGCAAAAATACAAACTACTTGTCATACAGCTATAAATGACGGCTCATATTTTTTGTCTCATTTTTATCAATCAAATGAGATAAAAATGAAACTTGTACATACCGCTTAAGAGATAAGCCTTGATAAAACAATAGACTTAAATGCAGTATTTCAAGTTCCCCAAGGTCAACTAAATTTAGCTCCGATTTCCATCTAAATGGAGATAATATTTCTTGTTACCTGTCAATCCTTATCACTAGGGAATGTTTTTTGCTCGTTTTTCGTGGGAGGGAAACGCTCTTCCGGTTTAACGTGTCCAAAAATAGATCGCAATAATTATCTTTCCGATAAGAACTCTCTTATCAAAGGCTCGAGTGTCGAGCTTTTTAGAAAAAAGTCGAGCCGAGCCGAATACTGAAAAGCTCGACCTAAAAGCTCGACCGGTCGAATACTCGCACACCCCTAATGTATAAGCTTATTGGCTAATGGCAAAGGGCTGTTGAGATTTGTTTATAAAAAGGAATACTGTATAAAAATGGTAAACAAACGCAATTAGAAATCCTGTAAAGGATCATTAAAGAAATAAAAGTCAAAATATGACATCTATATATATGAAGCCCAAATTACCCGAAACTTTGGAGAAAACTATACGTCTGATACCCATCAATCCCATATTTAAATAAAAGGTCTCAGTGAGAAAATCTGAGAAAAATATTAGTTTTTAGCGAATTTCCCTTATAGGGAAGAAGCTATTACCGTAGGTCTCATGGTAAGACCTAAGCTCGAGACTATGATAACTTTTCGTTTTGCAACCCCCAGAAGCAAAAAATACCATTCGTTCAAATTTTTAGATATATATATATAAGTGTCGAAACTAGTAGATCGAATAAATCGATGCTAAATGAAAGGATACTCAGTTATTTATTTATTTATTATTATTCATATATATATCTATATATATATATATGTGTCTGTTAGCACGATAGCGGCCGTAAAAATGGTCCAATCTTAATGAAAATTGGTACATACGTGTAAAGTGGTAATCACTCGGACGAGTTCGTGAACCAGCCTGATCGGACCACCGGAAGGGGGGGTAAAAGGGGGATAAACCCCCCAAAAATGGGTTTTTTGAGTTTTTTACATAGAAAAATAAAATTTATCAAATTTTTGTTGGCACCATTGAGTTCAGCTCAAAAAACAAACAATTTAGAATTTGAATCACTGCTCTATGTCCATTGGTTACTGAGATATTGAAAGTGGTAAACACAGTATGTTGTTCCAATGTTAACCTTATGGGAAATAAGTAAAATTCTATATCTCGGTTATTTCTCAACATATCATGATAAAATTTGGTAAATAGCTTCTTCTAGTTCAGATCTACTAAATAATGAATTAATTAAAACCACCCAATTTTAATATACCTGTAGCAGCAAACCTGCATACTCATTCCCCATGTTATTCTTATGCAGCTTACCAAAACATGTCAAATCTCGCTATGTTGGATTGAAATATGTTGTTTTGCATTTGAAATTCGCTGAGTATGCAGGTCTGCTGCAACGGGGGTATTTTAATTTTATACTCCCTAAAGTCACAGATATAAAGAAAAGGGCTGACCAGGTGATGCAGTTGTTTGTCTTCACGATCATTTGTGTATTTAGAGCTGCTGAACAGTGTGTGGCCACTATTTTGATTAAAGATCATTGTAAAAATGTGATTTAGAGCATGTCGAATACCATAATGAATTGATTAACATTGTGGACCAATTAAAAATGTAAACCATAACATAAATTTAATCAAATAATAACATTCATATCGATTTCTCTATTACCCCTCTCTGGTTTCTAAAACCCGATTGAAATGGAAAGTGAGCAAATTAAAGCCAACTGCCATCGTGTTTTCCAGGTTCTGACATTCGTCAAGTTGTCGCTGCAGTCGAGGAAGGTGAACCTGTTATCAGTGGAGCGGCCGCCAGCCTTGCGACCTGAAGACCTGCCGCTACCCATCGACCAGTCTCTCAAGGAGTTCACAGGTAATACATAATGACAACTTGTAATAACCAGATAACTTGTAAGACCTGGTTATTGTAAGACCTCCAGACCTGCTTCTCTTTAATTGTATTAAAGTACAGTGAAACCTTTGTCATCTGTCACCCTCGGGATGAGGATTGTGATGGTTAAGCGAATAGACAGATGACAGATATTTTATTGCAAACATGTACTGTGAGTTGAAAGGTTTTGGAAGTTGTACTTGTTCGGCGTGCGTATGGCGTTAATTATGACACGCTATAAAAGTAGTAGCGGTGACAGAAAACAGAATGACAGTTAAAAGAGCGATGGTAGATCAAGGTTCTCCTGTATCTTGAACAATTTTAATTTTTTAAGACAAAGAGAATTTGAAAAGGTCTGTAACACTAGGTTATGTGCACACTAAATCACATAACCTGTCTCACTATACATCCAGTGACAGAGGGGAACATTGAATCACTTTAATTTTGAGAAAGATGAAATTTTTTTACAAAAGCTGGTACATTAAGTTTCTTATAAAACTTTTGTCATAAATGAAAAAAATGTTCTTTTAAATAATTTTTTTACTACTTTATATAAAGTAAAATAATTATACATACTCTGATGTGTGTCGTAAATTATATTCTGTTACATGTAGAAAAATATTAACTTTTTCTAATAATTTTTTTTCAATGTGAGTTGTGTGGTATGTCGGCAGTGTCGGTGTCGGGGTCGAATGCCTCCATCGGAGTGGTGGACCCCGGGGGCCAGACGGTCGTGCCGCCGCAGCTGACGCCGCTACTCAACCTGCAGAACGTCAAGGTGGTCAATGTCAAGGTGGGTGGCGGGAAACATTCCAGGTCGTGTGTGAGAAAGGACAGCTGGTGAAGCACTGTTGTGAAACACATGGAAAATAGAACAGATGAAAATTTTTACTTTTTACTACGACTGAGTTCAATAAATACACAATTCAACATTTACCTTTCAGTGCAAGCCTAATGGGACATTGTTATTCTATTACCTATGCTGGGTATATTTATTTACTAATATCCATACATTATACATTGCTTGAAATGGCGACCTACCCAGATAGGTATTTTAAGCCAAGTATATGAATGACAGATGAGTGAAGGATGATTGGGACGCGATCTTGTAGTCTTGTCACTGACTAAGGCCAACATGTTCCTTAGACAGGACTAATAGCCCAACAGCCAATAGCAACTAAGGGACCTACATTTTAAAGTTGGATCCGAACCACAATTTTGCCTGGTTTCCAATTTACAAACTGGTCTAATTATGAGGACGGTCTTACGAACGCAGTACTCAATAGTGCGGACATTGATCCCCACTAGAGAACACTTCGTCCACAAGCCATCGCTTTAAATATCCACAATTTGGGACATCCAAGTAGCTGGGTTACAGGACTTGCCACTATCCCATTCGGTTATTATAAATTTATTGTTGTGACAGGCTTGCTTGGTCTAAGTACACATGAAACGAATCCTGATTTTCAAGTGATAACCACAATGGAGAGAAGATGGAGGTCGTCGCCGATGTTTCAGACGCAGTGCAGCAGTCCATTATCAAGGTGCATTCCTCAATAGTGGACTGCACCTCCATGATGGAATTCACACCTCAATAATGGACTGCTGCATCGTGTCTGAATTGTCGGCAATGACTTTAATCTCACCAACATCATTGGTCATCACCTGAAAACCAGGATTCATCTCATATAAAATAATGAGCTGATTAATTAAAAAAATTTTCTGAGTAGTATGATGTAAAGTATTGTACGTCACACTCATAGTATGTTTTACTGTACTTGCATGAAAATCCTGTAATATCCTGTAATCACCTCTGGCTCCTGCAAGAACGATCATGCTCATCCGGTGAAACAGCGCTTACTGGTGTAATATACATAATATACTATTTCTTAGTACACGTTAAATTTACCAAATAAAGATATTTTGAATTGAATTGTATTGAATTAGCGTGTAATTATCGGCATTATGTGTAAATTTCTAGCGGAGAGTAAGGTAGGCACAGAAAACAGATGTTTCTCTATAGAATGATGTCACGTAGTTGTGTCTGTGCAGGAGCCGCCGCCGGGGATGTGGACGCTGCAGGTGGGGAGTGACTCGCAGCACACGGTCCGCTCCACGGGCCTCAGCGGCTCCGACTTTGTCCACGGCTTCAGCGTCATCCCCACCACCAGCATGGCCGAGACCTACCACCGCCCGCTCAAGTGTAAATACTTCTTAGTCATAGATTAGGCCTCGGGTACGATACGTGCGACGATTAGCGGCAAGCAACAACGCTCGCTTTTTGGGTAGTGTTTATTTGACAGCTGACAATTTCGAAGGAAGTGGGTACGATTGTTCTAAACGGCGAGTGGAACTTAGTGGTGTTGCTCAGGGTCATTTTTGTTGCCGATCAGGTTCTAAAAATTATTTTGGTTAACTTCTTGCTAACCATCTGCATTGGTGCATTGTTTGAGGTTACAATCTATACTGGAGACCGTGATAATGCTTTTGTTGATGATAAAACAGATTTCATTTTGTCAGGTGGGAAATATGAGGGGGATTAATTAGTAATTTAGTAATGAAATACCGTTTTTTGAACAACAGTTTAAATGATTAGAATCTTTACCAGAAGTAAATTATTGCCCGCTGCCTGTCGCTTGCCGCTCGTCGCTCGTATCGTACCCGAGGCCTTAAAGTTTTTTTTCAAAGCTTGCCAATTTTTGTTAGGCTGTCCTCATCAAAAATAAATTAGGATTTTTGCAGTTCTTTTGTTATCAATCATTTTGGTAATTATTTACTGAAAACCTTAAAAAAAAACAATCAAAACTGGCCGAGTCAGAGCCGAAAAAGGCATTTTTACTAAAGCAAACAATTAACTGTTTTAAGATAAAGGTCCTAAACCCTTAAATCAGTGGATTACCAACAACACCAAGTACCGTATTAATTTTTGACAAAAATCGTGTTTTGCATCCCTTCAACTACTCAACAAAACAAAATTCATGCTTTAATTAAGGAAAACTTTGGTGACAACATTTCATCGGTTCTCTTGCCCATAACAATAATGGTCTAAGTTATTTAATTTGCATTGATGGTTTTGTTCTACCCTGTAAATGATAGTTGAAAATACACAGTTATCGTAATAACCCCAAAACTCCCTTTCATGGCGGTTTTGAAAAAAAAAAAATATCTTTTGAACAAATGGACTAACTCCTATTCCCACTCAGTTGATTTGGATATCTTTTGAACAGACACAATATTTTCTTTTAAATTTTGACATAATTTAAACAAGATACAATTCGTGAGAAGTTCAGTAAAAATACCTGCCTTATTGTAAATCAAAATAAATTTTCAACTTGCCATTTTCTCCAGCCGGGTACAACTCAGTGTTGATCCGAGCCACGGAGCCGGACAACCTCTACAACCTGACGACTTTGGAAATAGTGCTGCTGAACGGGACCGTGGTCCAGACCATCCCACTGTGCGCCGTGCCGGACCGTCCGGGCCTCTACAGCGGCGGCCCCTTCGTTCCACCTAACGACTTCTTCTATCTCGGGGTATGTAACTGCTCTAGAAAAAAACTTCTTGTTGTAAAGAATTTTTCAAATGGAGATCGGTGATTTAAAATGGTTGTACAATACTTGCTGATTGTTTGGAACTTTTTGGTACTGTTTGATGGTTTGGTTGTTTGGTACTGTGTTGATTGTTTGGTACTGTTTAGTTGAGAGCTCACGAGTGTGGGACTGAGATTTAAAGGCGCTAGGCATTAGTTATATTCTCTGTCAAAAATCATTTTCTTAAGTTTTTAGAGTCTACCTTAGATAAAAAAGAATTACAATGCCGCTCCTGCAAATTTAATAAAATGCTGTCTTACGTTTTTAGGGTCTATATTGAACATAAAAATTAATAAGCTGTCCCAGCAATTTTTGAAAGTACTGTAGATAAAATTATTAGTTTACAGTAGCACACTCTACCTCTTTAAATAACAGCTGTTGTGAAATAGAAGTCCTTCAAGTATCTCTAGTCAGGGATATATTTTATGTTATATTCCTGACATCTGGTTACAAATTCTACAACATTTCTTGCTTTTTACATCTTTTACATGTGGTCCAATCTGTGGGAACTGAGTCCAACTTAAACCAATTTCACTCTAAGATCACCTGGTCAAGTAAACATGTAGGCCTAATTTCTTTTATATAAACAATATCTTTTTTTAAGGCTGATAAGGGAACACTTTTGGGCCTCTGGGGAGGAACCCATTTGATGTAGTACTAAATGGATGGCTTATCAACCTTCTTTGTGAAATTTTACATCTATATACCAAGTTTCATGGCAAATGGTCCAGCAGTTTTCGAGTCCATATACTATATACAGTAGAGCGCCGATTATCCGAACGTCGGTCATCCGAACCGTCGGTTAACCGAACGCCGTAATAATTCATATTTTGAACATGATTCTCAAGCAATTCAAATTCGTGTGCCGAAAAAAGTGCCAGGGCTAGAGCAAAAACAAATTTTGGACTTTTTCTCGAAATAAAAAGTGTACAGTATCTATGTATGATAAAATTTTCTTAAAAAATGTATACCCATGCATTCTGATTGATTTCATAATAAAATTGCTAAAATTACATAATTAAATCAATAAAACTGATTTTTTTATAAAATATTTTAATGTGCCGATAATTGTGGGAATAAAATATTATGATGTACTTTTTATGGCAATCAAACTGATTGTTTTATGTTTAGATTCATGGATTTGGTAAAGACAACTTCCCAGTCAAAAGAATCACTGCAACAGCTATTAGTGCTCAGCCTCCAGGTAAGGTCTGAGAACTAAACACAATTTTTATTTCTTTTTACAAAGTAGTTTATTGAATAAACCTAAATAGGTAAAGATGGTACTAAAACAATGAACTTACATTTTTGATTTCACATTTGAACTATTGCAGATCAAAGTGGGGTATAAACTTACACACCATATGGATCCATTTTGGGCCCTTGTTTATTCATACCTTTTCGTTAATGACATTCATCATTAACATGACAACTTTTCAGTGTGCCGGTATCACAGCTCTCATTTGCAAAGAGACCAGAAATAAACTTATACAATTCGTTGACACGAGGAACTTCAATCAGTTGATAGTAGAATGTTTTCCTATGGAAGGGCTTTCTATTTATGTGCCCATTACATAACTGATTCAATTATCAGTTCCGATTCATGTGCAGATGTTACAATAAACTGTAATTCAACTATTATTTGCCTTGAAAATTCAATAAATTATCTGGGAATAAAAAAAGGACTAAACTTAAACTGACTTTTGCAAATTGACTAATGTTGCTTAGATAATAGTATATAGCTTTAGCTATATACTAGATATTAGTACATATTAGTAGATATTAGTATGTATTACATATTAGGATTAGTGCTGCTAGATATTAGTATAGTTTTAGCTATTTTAGCGAATTTCCCCTATAGGGAAGAAGCTGTTACCGTAGGTCTCATGGTAAGACCTAAGCCTGAGACCATCATAACTTTTCTTTTTGAGGTCCCCAGATGCCAAAAACACTATTCATCCATTTTCATATATATATATATATATATATATGATTGAAATGAACATAATATTAACAAAATACCCTTTTTTTATAGTATTTTTATTTAATTTGACAACATGTTTCGGGTATTATCCCATCTTCATGGTCAGAATATAAATACTTAACCTCATAATATTTTGTAGTAAACATTTCATTCAAAATTCACCTGGTGTACTGTCATGGTTTGGTTGTTCTTATTTATTTAATTTTATATTTCTTATTTTCATAAATATCGGGTTGTTGTCGTATATATGTGTGTTTAGAAGTTCATGGGGGTTTTCTTGGTATGCATTATATATTTGAAATTCTTCTTCAGCATTCATTTTTTCTCCTTTGGGCATACAGTTTATTATTTTTAAATTTTCTTCGATGCTCTTGTAATTGTGGTTTGTGGACAAGAGGTGTTCAGCGAAGTTAGATCTCATGGATGTTTGATTATTGCTTTTAAGCGCTTGAATATGTTCCTTAAATCTTGATTGAAATGATCTTCCTGTCTGTCCAATGTAAAATTTGTTGCAATCTGAACAATTAATTCGGTAAATTCCAGATTTTTTATATTTATTACTAGCTATTGTTAACCCGCTTCGCTGGGTTAAAAAATCTTATGAAGGCCTAAATAGTAGCCCAAAAGATGTAATTTGGAAGGAAGAATTATAACGTCTAAAGTAATCTAAAATTCAATATATTATGATGTTTCTCCATACATATTATATTTGATAAAGCCGGCGGTGGCATATTTGGTGGCAGCAGTCTTATTTTCCCTTTCAAATAGCACATAATATGCGTTTTCTTTTTGAATTAATCTTTGTGCTATGCAATAACTACAAATTTTGTCCATCTTGCAAATTACATTCGGGTGTTCAATACAATCTACATTTTATTGGAATAATGAGTACTTTACAGCCAAAATCATAGTTCCTTGTCCTTTTGTAAACAGCTTTTAAACTGTTTAATTTAATTCAGCTTCTTCTGTTTAATCCCTTTTTCGAAGGTTCTCCGTTATATCTCTGTTCTGATTATTTCTTTCATCGCCTTGTGCGTCTGTCTCCCTTTCTGTTCCAAATCTGCTACGACAGTGTTTCTTGATGTCGCTGTGAATTTTCCCGTGATACCCTAAGATGTGTTTCTTTCTCTTCGTTGTTTCATTTTTTCATGCATTCGTTCATTTACGTGATAAGATACGGAATTGCAAACATGTTCTCCTACGTTTTGACTTTTTTTCGCCTTATTTACTACTATCTTTGAATTTAAAAACAAAACATATGTAACACTACAGTTTAGTGCACTTCAAGTTTTTTTAATAACATAACCTAACAGTAAAAATTTACTAAATAATTGAAAACGTAAATAAAAACACGTTTGCTAAATAAGACTGTATTCAGCACCTGTTGTACAAAAACAATTGTAGGTGCTGCATTCTGTTGGCAACCACTGTAACCATGGTTACCTTTTCAAATTAAACCATGTGTTTTGATATAAACGAATAAAACCTCAAGTACTCACAAAATCCTTGACATAGGTCCCTTTCGGACGATCCTGTGCCTACACCCAATAAGATATCGAAACCCAACCACCATAGTGCAGATCATGAGATTCCAAGCTTTAATTTTATACCAAGATCATGGGTCTACGACGTGTAGTTTTGGCTGTAGAACTAAATATACCAACACACAACTCTTCTTTTATATAAATATATTGATTTTGTTGTTCTTGTCTTGAGGGTTTTTCAATCATTTGGAATGTATTATTTCGGCTTGTGTAGCTCAATGATAATTCTTTTTTATTATGAAAAGTTTTGCGAATGGCTTTATTAATGACGGTGTTGTATGGAACTCTAATGTATTGTTTTCCTTCATTAGAAGGTGGATTATTTGAGTTCTTTAACCTCTTTTTCTTTATATTTTTAATCATTTTGTCTATGATTTCTGGTTTGTAACCATTATTTTGAGCTATGTATTTTATTATGTTTTTTTTCTTTTTTAAAGTTTGTTTAATCATAACTATAGTAGCCCTAACAAATGAATGTTTTTTAAATGATATATATATATATATATATGTGTGTCTTTAAGCACGGTAACTCGCGTAAAAATGGTCCGATCTTAATGAAATTTGGCATGGACGTGTAAAGTAGTAATTATTCGGACGAGTTCGTAAACCAGCCCAATCGGACTACCGGAAGGGGGGTAAAGGGGGATAAACCCCCCCAAAAATGGGTTTGTTGAGTTTTTACATATAAAAATAAAAAATAATTAAATTTTTGTTAGCACCATTGAATTCAGCTCAAAAAAACAAACAATTTGGTATTTTGAATCACTGCTTTATGTCCATTGGTTACCGAGATATTGAAAGTGGTAAACACAGTACGTTGTCCCAATGTTAACCTTATGGGAAAATAAGAAAAATTCTATATCTCGCTTATTTCTCAACATATCTTGGTAAAACTTGGTAAATGGCTTCTTCTAGGTCAGATCTACTAAGTATTGAATTAAAACCACCCAGTTTTAATACACCCGTAGCAGCAAACCTGCATTCTCATTCCCCATGTTATTCTTATGGGGCTTACAAAAACATGTCAAATCTCGCTACGTTGGATCGAAATATGTTGTTTTGCATTTGAAATTCGCTGAGTATGCAGGTCTGCTGCAACGGGGGTATTTTGTACTTTGGGTAATTAGAGGTACTACAAATTTTGAAACTTACACCTAACTTGTCCCTAATTTTTTTTATTCTTAAGGGGCGGTTTGGGAGCTCGGGCCCAGCTAGTACGCGCCTAGCTTTAGGCGCGCCTAACTTTAGTCCACGTAGCAAAAGTCGGGCTTGGGAGCTCGCGACCAAGTTGAAATGGTTCGGTATCATCTTTAGTCGGTACTAAGTGGCAGTGTGGCTAGATGGACAGGGAATCGCGGGGAATTTTGGTTTTGGGGCTCGCGGCGGCAACTGCGAGACACCTGATCGACGACGGCAACAAAAGCGCCCTACTGTAGTGCGTGGTGAGGGGAGTTTACAGTCCTCTTTACAGTAGACCCCCTCTTAACCGACCTCGTTTTAACCGACGACCGGATTATCCGCCCTTGCTGATAAAATACTAAAATTCGTTTTAACCGACCCTGTTTTTAGAATAGTTCTGTTTAACCGCCCTTTTCCGTTTCCACACTCGGCGATGGGAACGTTATAGGCTCAACTCTATAGGTAGTTACGGGTTAAAATATTTTGAATTCAGCATTTGTTAACTTATGAAAAGAACAGTATTTGCATTGACAATCAATACCGCATAACAAGATTTGTTAAAAATATACGAACACGTTATTAAAGGTGTTAACATAAGAACTTTTTTAAACACATCTACAATTTAGTTTATAAAAAGATTTCGTTTTAACTGTGTTTTGGGTTATTGTGACATTTCTACAGTAAATTATTTTGGAATATAGGTTGATAGTTATAGTTTATTTTCTAAATAATCAACGAACAGATTGATAATGATGTTGATGTTATCATTGTTAATATTATAATGTCGTATGGTACTATAATATAATGATGTTAATATAACCCTAAATCAATAGAGCTTTCATTTTTAGATGTTTAGAGAATTACCCGTTTTAACCGACCTTTTAAGTTATCCGACCTAGGTCCGGTCCCGTGTAGGTCGGTTAAGAGGGGGTCTACTGTATCAGTTTTCTTTGAAGTGTTCGGGTAGGTGGATGACACAGTGAGAGTACTTTTAAATTTGTAGTTTTTATTTGTTGTTTTTATGGTTTTTTTTCAGTTAAATAATTGTGCCTATTAAGAAGTGTTGTTACTTTTTTATTTGTTTTTCAAATTGTTACTGCTACTTAATGAGCATGAAAATGAGTTACAAATAATTTTAATACACTTTTAAAACATTTCTACAAGAATGTTTGAAAACAATTTCAACAAGACTAAAACCAATTTGAACTGTTTTAATACAAGTTATTTGACTTCAAACTTTACAAGTTTTGTTTTCAGTTTTAACACTTTTAAAATTGTTTTGAAATAATTTTAATATGTGTTTTCCAAAATTACATTAATACTAGTTTCAATATAAGTTTGAAAAATTTTAAAAATTGTTCTGATATAAGTTATTTAACTATCGCCATTGATACAAGATCGTAATAATTTTTAAGTTGTTTTAATACAAGTTCCAAACAATTTTAAAATTATTTAAAAAAGTTTTTAACTCGTATTGATATGAAATCGTTGCCAAGTTTCGATGTATTGATAACAGTTTTAATACGAGTATGAACTTATTTTTAGCTAATTTTTTTGCTCATTGGGATTTGAGTAAGTGCGAGAGAACATGGCTGATAAAGAGAAGAAGCGAACACCAAATTGAATGGATTGTAATTTTGATGACGAGCTGGTTGTATCCGAGGTGGATATATTCTAACATAGTCCAAATAGTCGAGGTACTCCATGTTGATGTCACCGGCACAAACTCACCCTACACTCCGCACAGTGGCAACGCGCCTGGCTTTCAGAGTAGTATAAAACGGAACTCAACTGATAACGACTGCTCAGCGCTTCTGCGCAGTTTCGTTGAAATGTTTTTTGCCTCAATATCTTCACTCTTTTGCGTAAGGGGGGAGCGGGTGTACTTTTCTAATAACGTCAGACTTAAAAGTAGAATTGAATCATGAGTTACAGGGTGTTTTTTCAAACGCAACCCAAAACTTAATTTTATCAATGACGGATTATTTCCCCCCCAAGATTCCCGGGTTTGTCCCCAATATATAATTTTCTTTGGGGATACATAAAACTTAAGGGCTACGAAAAAATTCACAGGATATTCAGCACCTCAAAACAAACAAATCAAATTTAATGCAAGAAATTCAAAGACGTACCTTGCAACACGTGTTCAGGAATTTGATGGAGAGAACACAACTTTGTACAAATGCCAATTACGGATTGTTTGAACACATATAATGTAAACTAAATGTGATCAAACTTAAATAATAAGTTGTATAAAATGTAAGGATTAATAAAACAATAATGTTTCATATTTATATGTGCAATATTCAATATTAAAAATGGGTTGCGTTAAAAAAAAACACCCTGTATTATTTGCTTAGCTTAACGATGTTAAAAGCCGCGATATTTTGTAAACCTGATAAGTATCGTAAAAAATGTTTACAATCCAAAATATGCTTTGTTGAATAGTAATTTATAATTGGAATGTTGTGAATTTTGTGTGTATTTGCTATTTTTCTCGTAGCTAAATCATACACCATATTTAGTTACAAAATTGTATTAATTTATTTATCAACGGAAAATAAATTACAATACCCGAATTTTTATGGCCAATTTGTTGATATTACCGTTGATTAGTCAAAATCTTAACTAAAGCAAAGTAATCTACGCGATCTCTAGTACAATGTGAACATCAGGAACCAAAAATTAATTATTTTAAAATATTACTTAAGGGTAATGGAATTGTTCGGAATTTAATGACGAATCCAAATAAAACAATCGTTTGGTTAAAGTGAAATTAATAAACAAGATAATTAGATAAAACCAACATGATGTTTACTTAGACCTGCCCCCTAGCAGGTCTAACTTTTGAGCCTAAAATCGACAGTTATGATGACAACAAAAATTTATTAGGCCCGAACTTGGACTCCCAAACCCAACTAGATTATCTCTTAGGTGTGAGCCCAAGGCTACTTGACTCCCAAACCCAAAAAAGTTAGGCGCGAGATTGTCCCTGCGCCAGTTAGGCTCGAGCCCAACTAATACCGAGCTCCCAAACCGATTTTTTGGACGCCAGCCTAAATACTGGATATAACCGGTTCTTAGGCTCGGACTAGCGCTAATACCGAGCTCCCAAACCGCCCCTAAATAAACTATGTTAAGCCTATCAGTGTCATTTACCATGCCAAAAAAATGTTCCTACTTTAGGAAAGAGCCATCAGGCCTATGGAAAAAGCACCAAAATTTTCTTTTTGCAAAAACTGCCCTCGTAAAGAGTAGCTTGACACTTTTAAACCCTTTACTTTTAATATGGTGCTGATATTTACCAACTTTCTATTATGGTAAAAACCTTGACATAATATTTAAAAAATATAATAAAACCAGTCGAACACAGACTACATATTCCATTTATCTCCCTCAGTTCATATGATTGAAATTTACAATAAATTGCCTGTTTATACAATAAAGCTGTTTGGGAAGATGCTACCGTCTGCTTGGTGTGAACACACGAATTGCCACTGAGTGTCTAATATTATGTTGTAAAACAGCCAGTGCTACTGGAAAAATCTACACTCTCAGTTTGAAAAGTACTTCCCTGGATGTGAGGACTATCCCTTCATAATGAATACTGATATTTGAGAAATGTAGAAAACTTTGAATTCAGAATAAAAATAAAAAACCATGGGTAGCTATGTTGGTAACAGAACGATAAGAAAATGTAAGCAAAAGAAAGTCTCTATTAACTGTCACCTGTTTTATTGCAGCAAGGAATCAAAACAATACCTGAATATTTTTTATTTCAACGACTGGGCAATCTTTAGTATTGCAATTACTTTAAACTAAAACCCCTCTCTCTAGAAGGTTTCTGTTAATAAAGTACTAGAAAAAATCAGTTTTCAACAAAACATGAACTAAAAAGGTTTTCAATCAAGTTTTAGTCAAAAACTTCACTGTTAGAAATAGGCATAGTATTGAATTGCAAGTGGCTAAGAAATTTATGTAATTGTCTACATATTCCAGAATTGCCCACGGTGAGCATCATTACGAGTTATGTAGGGCAGATCGGCAAGCCGCTAACTCTAACATGCAGAGTCGAATCACTAGTGCCGTTTGTTGTGCGATGGTACAAGGATAACTCAGTCAAAACCAAACCCATCACATACAAGTAAGTCCTTTTACAATATATGAAACTTATAGCTAAGTAACGGAAATCAAATAAAAATATTAGTGACCAATAAAGGTCTCCGTAATGGAGTTGGTTTGTTTCTTATTTTACTCTTTTTATCAGTAGACTAATCAATGATAAAAAAATTTGGTGTTTGCTGAAAATATCTTATAACTAAATTCTGAAAACAGCAATTATGAATTTAATGAACTTTTTTCTTTGAATATCAGCTACTGGAATTTTTAAACTTTATACCTCAATAAAGCCAAATAGGGGGAGCTAGAACTAGGTTGGTTTTGCGTTTTATGAAATTTTGGTTCTGTATATAGTTTATTTTGCATATTTATCAAGCTTAAAAGTTACTTTTGTATTTGAATGATAAAAACTCATCCTTAATACAGGGCACAAAAATTCAGATATTACAAAAGTACCGATACATTTTGTGATCATTGATCAATATTTTAGTTACATGTGTTTTTTCAGGAAAGGCTCTAGGCCAGGATTTTAATTTTGGGAAAAGAAGGATAGACAGCTAGTTTACCTTTGAAAGAGTTCAGGCAGGCCATAGAACACATAAAAGTCACAAATAATTACATCACAATATTTCGTCCCTCGTGGGGGGACTTCTTCAGGTGAAGGAACAATATGTGTTTTTTATATCTATCATTGTGTGTATTTTTTACCAATGGGTGAGTTATTTATCATATAAATACAAAAACTTGATGTACACCGTGATTTAAAAATTCCTGGCAAATGCCATATCTTTTAATCAAATAACCTTAAAATATATTTTCCTAGCCAAACAGCTGAAGTGGCGCTACAGATAGATTCTGTCAAGAAGACTGACGCAGGACGATATCTGTGTAAGGTTCATATTCCCAACATTCCTGGGTCTGTCATCAAGGACACCAGAGTGAAGGTGACAGGTGAGCTTGATAGTACTAAATAGATCAGTGGGGAATAAAAAAAAAACCTTAAAAATTGTAGATACAAAAACAATTAAATAAATTAAACGATCATTATCTATATACTTAATACAATAAGGTTTTTTTCTGTTAGATCCCTTTTTCAGGCATCCTACTAAACCGATTTTGACGATTGAGGTGTCATTTTAAAGCTTATAATGTAGCGCACCGGCGACTGATAATTAAAATTGGCATTTCTTTTACGGCTTCGACCCCCAAGCCTTTGATTTATTTCTAGAGGGCGCTTTCAACGCTCCAGTGCTGAGCAACTTGCGTTAAAACGGTTTTAAAATGTGATTGTAATTTAACAGCTGATTACCTTCAGATGGATTTGTAACCTATACAAGTCAGATTGTAAACAAACATAAATAGTCTGCAACTAACTTTTAACAAGATTTGATTCATTTGATGAAAAATAATTCTTAAATCAACATTAGTTTTTATCTAATTGAGGAGTGAGAGGCAATGAGAAAACCGAGTCAATTAGATTAGGGAAAAATAATATACCTTCGACGAGAACCGAGAACTGACGAGAGACGAGGGACACTGCATCACCTAACTACTTGCAGCGACTTGCGACGATGTACGCAGTTCTAATGGTATGAATACGCGAAGAAAAACTTCCGGTAAACTACTGTTGTGCCAGAAGACAAATTAAAGTACATAGTGTGATGAACAATGTGTGTGTTTAGTTCAGCTAAGCTTTTATTTATTTAGGTGAGACCTTTAAATTTCACTTGAAATGTTTACTTGATTAATAACGGCGAGTTTAAAAAGTTACAAAATTTCTTCAAATCGTAGGTGAGTTTCTCACAAACGGAAATAATATTAAAATGCGCAATTTGCGCATGGGGCCCCTAGTAGGTTTTATTAGTGTTTGATTTCTAGAAATTGAGGTACCGGATCGTCTTTAGGGCAAAGTTGCTACTGCCCATTATGCGCGATCGTCTTCAACAATAGAATGAGGTCAAGGAATGCAGTTCAGCTGCATTCTACGATAAATCAAGCACTTGGTTTTATAAAAAAGACACCGTTTAATACATTTGGTAATTTTTCCTTCTGAAGTCAGATTATTGATGTTTAGACAACTTGAGGGCTAGTTATGATTAGGTAAGAAGTGACTGTATGTGTTGATATGAATAATGTTGCCCAATTTCAACCTAGTGAATTGATGCAGTGAAATATGTACATTTGACATGAACTGATTTTTCTCCTACCAACAGTATACCATGTTTGTTAATTTAATTCAGCATGTTTCGTTAGAAAAATTTTGTTGTTGTCTTATACAAAATACTTTGTTATATATAAAATGTTATGATCAATGGTGTGCTTGGTTAATTACTTACTGTTTATGATGTTAGCATCCTGCTGTCAATCGAGCTAACTTGAATTGACTTTGTCTATTCTAATTGAGGAAGGAACTGGCAAGGATTTAATTAATTTGACTTCTCGTGAAATGTATGTTTATTGTAATTATAATTAGGAATTGATTGATTTGCCAACAAAAAAATAATAATCCTTCTTTCCAAACTCGTCAAACAATCTTCAGTCAAAGATTTATAAAGCCATTCCGTTGTTCTTTGCAGGTCCGCCACCTCAAGTTTCGACTCCGAAGGAGGTGTCAGCCCGCCCCGGGACCCCCGCAGAGTTGGCGTGCAACGTTGTCAGTGAGATGCCTTACAACGTCTCGTGGTATCGCCTCAACACCAAGGCACCCGCAGGTGACCTTCCACACTTTATAGTTTACAGTTGGTGTGTTAAATCTTGAGCTATATGAACCATTTACACCTGAAGCAGTAGGAGTGGAGCCAAAGTCATCAGAACACAACATATGGTCTCTAGGTTGTACTAGCCTGACATGTTAACTTTCTCTAACTACTGTCTATTAATATCTTTATTGTAATTTATAAACAAACAATTCATGATTTAAAATCAAGTTTTACATTATTTATTGTATCAGATCATTGATAATAAATCATTTCTGATATCTCCAGTAACAGAGTAGGCCATAGCTCAAGATATAATGCACTAAGTGTTCATTACTTAAATTTTGCCAATTACTTACTTGTGTTATCTAAAAACAAGTTTAAAATGTTATGAAACTCACATAAAAACCACTGTTTTGTGTTTTACGGTAAAATTCAAAAGTTTTCTACCATTTTAAGGAACCACTTTTAATCATCGCTTAAATACAAGTTAATACATTTTATTTGTACAAAACCTTGTGTTTCTCAAAGCTTATTGAATTAAATCTATGTCTGATTATTTTGAATACTTATATTCAGGAAATATGAAGTTTTCATTTTTGTATTTTTGATGCTGACATTTAGAAAGTTGAAAGCATAATATTAATTTTTAACTGTTAAGGTAATGTTGGTTGTTTATCCATTTATTAGGAATTAATTTAAAAATGAACGTAAACTACATTTATTACCAAACATTTTTCCTGTGCTATACAGGGGCTGGTGGTAAAGCAGCCCTGGACCAACTGTACGATTCTCCTTTGGTTGTGATATCTTCAAACAACAGTCTTGTGTTGATGTCTCCAGACTTGCCAGACGAGGGATGGTACATATGTACAGTTCAAAATCAAGGTAAATGAGTTAAGAATTCCATTCAGAATGGAAATCCTTATGGAAGGAAAATGTTTCACATCAATATGTTATCTCTTTATAAAACTTGAAAAAAAGTAGATTTAGGTTACGATAAGGTACGAAAAGACAATGTCATTGTGGTCAAGAGCAGCTATTGCAGCAATAAATCTGTTTGGCAATCAAAAATGACCTGCTTCCCTTTGATATCCAGCTGAGGTTAGCTACCTAGTAGTGTCCAAGCTCTGGGGACTTTAGCAGATCTTACAGGCTTTGCCAGCTTGAAGTAAGGACCTTCACCTGATGCAATTTGAATTCTGCTAAAATGGAAGGCAATAGGCCTGTAGTTGTTATTTTCCAAAGTGGGTGGCAGCCAGGGATGGGCAAGTACCCAAACTTCTAGTGATTACTCGACATTTTACAAATACTAAAGCATGAGTCAAGTAGTTTTTTACTACCCCAAAGTTTGAGTCTAGTAGTTGACTAACTAATTTGATTGGGAAGATCATTAGTGCGATCTATTTTTACACATGAAGAGCATTCCTTTCCATGAAAATGTACGAAAACAATATGCCATCAACTCATGAAGGATAGAACACTGACAGGTAACAAGAAATATTACCTCTCTAAAGACAGCAATGGGAGGACATCAGCTATTTTTAGTTGACCTTGAGAAGCCAAGCAGTACTGGCAGTACTTGTTTGTTTGATGGGTCATGGATAATTTCAATTCAGTGTATATTGAAATTATCCATGACCCATCAAACAAAGACCTGTATTTAAAACATTACCCAGTGACAAGCCCTGTATTTAAAACATTTATTTACCTTAGTTTGCCTGAAGGTCTTGTGAAGTTGTTTTTATACTCGATGTACATTTCGCCGCAAGTGCGGCATCTTCATGGAGTCTTCTTCACTTCTAAATTACATTACTACATTACAACACTAAATATTATATACTTGCGGCGAAATTTACATCGAGTATAAAAACAACTTCACAAGACCTTCAGGCAAACTAAGGTAAATAAATGTTTCAATTCAATGTTCATAATTTTCTGGGAAATGAATAGGGTTGTTGGTTTTCCCTTCCTTGAGAGGCGAGACTGATTGAACATATCATTTTCCAAGGATTCTCTTTCCTAAGGCTGTCTCATCTTCCTGGCTATGCCAGGACTTCCAATTCTTCAAGTTGTATGAATATAAATTAATTTAACTGACATTACACCTGCATTTCCTCATTTGCCAGGAGGGCAGTCGTCAGGCAGGGTGTACCTGTCAGTGCAGCAGACGCCTGCAGTCAGAGTGTCCCCAGCCCACCACGAGTACACCGCGGGCTCCAGTGTTCACCTGCACTGCCAGGTGCTGGCTGGCATACCCTACCCGGCTGTGGCGTGGACCAAGGACAACACCCCTGTACAGGTAAAAAACTATACAGAAAAACCTCATAACTCGACTATTTGTGGACTCAGAGGTTGTTGAATTTGAGGGTTGTCAAGTTATCATAGAACATTGGAGTTTTTAATAGGTTTTTAATATATAAACACGTAACAGTTCTGAGTTTCACACATAAATTTATTACTTAAATGAGTATTGTTATATATAGAGTAAACAATCTGTAGAAAAATGTCAAATGCTCAACATTTAAAACTAAACGTTCTGAAAAAATAATTGATTGAAGATTTCTGGTCAGCTGTTCGAGTTTCAAGTTTCACAGACTGTCAAGTTAGTGAGGTTTTACTGTACGAATTTTAAAATTTATTAACCATGCTGTGAGTCATTAGTTTAAGTGCTTTAGCCAAAATTACAGGCCGTAGACCCTTGATATTGGTGTCAAATTAAAACTTTGATCGAAACTCATAATTTGATGCACTATGAGGGATCCCCATTGGTAGATAACTTTTATGGTAAGTGACAGTTGCCGCAGTTACCCCAGATACCCACAAATCAAAATAATCAAAATTTAGCAGCAAGTAACATTAACGGTAGTTACCACAAAGCGGCGCTCTGCAGTCCAGAAGCCAATCCATGCCTCAGTCCAGCATACTTTCCAGCTTAGTGTGATAGTCTCTGTGAAATGGGCATGGACTGGAGGGGGATTCGAAGCCAGAATCTCAATAGATGCATACTATAGTAACAATAGGGCTCAGTCTTATGGCATAACAATTCCCTGGATTTACCTTAAATTACCCAAGTTTTAAAAAATGGTTTGGAGCTAAAAAAATTCATATGAATTCAATCACTATTACTTTGTTAGCTAACCTAACCTATTATAATGCTATCAGGTACACAAATATGTATTACGGTTCACTTGTGTAAATCCAGGAACCGGAAGATAATTAGCGCTGAAATAGTGTAATTGTAGGGTTGATTGTATAACCACATAATAAGGAAGCAGGATTAATTAAGTGTTAGATGATTACAACATGCAATTTAATCCACAAATTGAACCACACATTGAAATGAAAATTTATCGTGCTACTCAGATTTATCCCCAATCGGTTTTTACTTTTACTATTCACTTAGGTTGTTATAACTGTTACCTCCATACCTCCTCTTCTGCTCCAAAAAGTCTTGCCTTCGTCCCGCCCTACATGTATTAAATGCATTCACATCATTATCGAACAATAGCATGACTTGAGAGCACCATTTCGGGGTCCCTCCCATCAATGCTACCTGCCGCTAAATTTAGATTATTTAAATTTGTGGTTCCCAGGCTGTACTTGTGGTAATCGTTACAGCCTGTTGGTAACTAACCCCCAAAAATTACGTAACGTAGTGCCATTTATCTTATTCTAAAAATCGTAATATATAACAAAAGACAGCATTAAACTAAAAAAAATCATTTATCGATATAACAAATACAAATTCTCCCTTAGAGTGGTCATGAGGTCAGACATCGCCACGATTGGCACCGTGGATGACTCTGTTTTCGATTTTTTTTGTTAATTGGGAATGAATGTTAAGTTCTGTTCGAGCCGGGCATCCAACCCTGACCAACCAAGTTCATTCAAGTTCCAATTTATATATAACTAGGTGTTGGTCAAACTTCCGTTTGCATTCTTATGAGAAAATATAATACTAACATCAGACAGGTTTTAAAAATGGGAATTTTGACTAGAGAATAACTAATTTTCAATAAAATAAGACATTCATTCTTGAAGTTCAGCAGTTATGTAATGCTGGGTCTAACCCCCCCACCCTACCCAGTAACAGTTCATAACACCACCAAAACCCGCCCTCCCCCCAAGGGGCGTAACGTAATTTATGACTGGCCCCCCCAATAGGCCTCCCAAAGGGACCCACATCAAAAACTTATGGTAATAGCAATGAATGGTTTACAACAGAAGCAGTTCTAACTACTGTAATTCAAAAAGAATGAAAGACTAAAGCAAGACGTAGTTACCACTGGTCACTGATAAAACTGAAAAGTGCAGCAAGAGAACCTTTTTACCATCAGTTAATTAAAAAAAGTATAAGAATGTGTAACATTAATTTGTAAATTAAATGTAATGTTATCTGTAAAATGAATGTGATTAAAACATTTTACTACTGATTGATTGTAGGGTGACGATGAGCCCAATGATGACATTCAGTGGACGTTGAGATTGAGAAACCTGCAGAGAGAAGATGAAGGCATTTACACCTGCGAAGCAAAGAACGTTGTGGGATCAGGTCAGTATAATAATTATATTTTTGTTGAATAATTTTTTTCAATTCTGGTTGTCTTTCTTACCGTACTGAGGAATCCGCTGGATACAGCATATATACAATTTTTTTCAGTCTCCAACTTATTGGAGGTTTTTTTTTATAAAAACATGCAAAATTAATATAAAGATATCTACTGTAAAAATGCACAAAATTTTGCAATACGGTCCTTATTTTGAAGTTCATCCACATTTTATTTAAAAAAAGGCAAGTCCATTTTTGGTTTTATTTGTATTCAAATTTTTCCTGATAGAGGTAAAGTATAAGAAAAAATATTACAACAGTATTTGACTTTAATGGCATTCTCCATAACATTATTTACCACACCGTCTATATTGCTTAGCAGTTTACATAAAAGTTTATTGTCCTTTAACTTTTGTTTATGTTGCTAATTTAAACAGTACAGAAATCAAAAATACTTTAAATACTACAAGTATTTTTTAAGGGTTTCTAATTAACGTTTTAATTTACCATTGCATTGGTTTTTTTCTCACAACAGCAAAGGGAAGTGTGGAGCTGACACTGCTGGAACCCCCGGAGGCGAAGGCCGAGACCAGTTCTCAGCTTGTGAAGCTCGGGGACTCTGTGACACTGAGGTGTCTGGTGGCGGGGGCTCCCCCTCCGCAGGTGACCTGGTACAAGGACCAGGGGCTGGTCACTGGCGAGACACACCCCAGGCTGCAGGTAGGTGAAGCTCGGGGACTCTGTGACACTGAGGTGTCTGGTGGTGGGGGCTCCTCCTCCACAGGTGACCTGGTACAAGGACCAGGGGCTGGTCACTGGCGAGACACACCCCAGGCTGCAGGTAGGTGAAGCTCGGGGACTCTGTGACACTGAGGTGTCTGGTAGCGGGGGCTCCCCCTCCACAGGTGGCCTGGTACAAGGACCAGGGGCTGGTCACTGGCGAGACACACCCCAGGCTGCAGGTAGGTGAAGCTCGGGGACTCTGTGACACTGAGGTGTCTGGTGGCGGGGGCTCCTCCTCCACAGGTGACCTGGTACAAGGACCAGCGGCTGGTCACTGGCGAGACACACCCCAGGCTGTAGGTAGGTGAAGCTCGGGGACTCTGTGACACTGAGGTGTCTGGTGGCGGGGGCTCCTCCTCCACAGGTGACCTGGTACAAGGACCAGGGGCTGGTCACTGGCGAGACACACCCCAGGCTGCAGGTAGGTGAAGCTCGGGGACTCTGTGACACTGAGGTGTCTGGTGGCGGGGGCTCCTCCTCCACAGGTGACCTGGTACAAGGACCAGGGGCTGATCACTGGCGAGACACACCCCAGGCTGCAGGTAGGTGAAGCTCGGGGACTCTGTGACACTGAGGTGTCTGGTGACGGGGGCTCCTCCTCCACAGGTGACCTGGTACAAGGACCAGGGGCTGGTCACTGGTGAGACACACCCCAGGCTGCAGGTAGGTGAAGCTCGGGGACTCTGTGACAATGAGGTGTCTGGTAGCGGGGGCTCCCCCTCCACAGGTGACCTGGTACAAGGACCAGGGGCTGGTCACTGGTGAGACACACCCCAGGCTGCAGGTAGGTGAAGCTCGGGGACTCTGTGACAATGAGGTGTCTGGTAGCGGGGGCTCCCCCTCCACAGGTGACCTGGTACAAGGACCAGCGGCTGGTCACTGGCGAGACACACCCCAGGCTGCAGGTAGGTGAAGCTCGGGGACTCTGTGACACTGAGGTGTCTGGTGGCGGGGGCTCCCCCTCCGCAGGTGACCTGGTACAAGGACCAGGGGCTGGTCACTGGCGAGACACACCCCAGGCTGCAGGTAAGTGAAGCTCGGGGATTCTGTGACACTGAGGTGTCTGGTGGCGGGGGCTCCCCCTCCACAGGTGACCTGGTACAAGGACCAGGGGCTGGTCACTGGCGAGACACGCCCCAGGCTGCAGGTAGGTGAAGCTCGGGGACTCTGTGACACTGAGGTGTCTGGTGGCGGGGGCTCCTCCTCCACAGGTGACCTGGTACAAGGACCAGGGGCTGGTCACTGGCGAGACACACCCCAGGCTGCAGGTAGGTGAAGTTCGGGGACTCTGTGACACTGAGGTGTCTGGTGGCGGGGGCTCCCCCTCCGCAGGTGACCTGGTACAAGGACCAGGGGCTGGTCACTGGCGAGACACACCCCAGGCTGCAGGTAAGTGAAGCTCGGGGACTCTGTGACACTGAGGTGTCTGGTGGCAGGGGCTCCCCCTCCACAGGTGACCTGGTACAAGGACCAGGGGCTGGTCACTGGCGAGACACACCCCAGGCTGCAGGTAGGTGAAGCTCGGGGACTCTGTGACACTGAGGTGTCTGGTGGCGAGGGCTCCCCCTCCGCAGGTGACCTGGTACAAGGACCAGGGGCTGGTCACTGGCGAGACACACCCCAGGCTGCAGGTAAGTGAAGCTCGGGGACTCTGTGACACTGAGGTGTCTGGTGGCGGGGGCTCCCCCTCCGCAGGTGACCTGGTACAAGGACCAGGGGCTGGTCACTGGCGAGACACACCCCAGGCTGCAGGTAAGTGAAGCTCGGGGACTCTGTGACACTGAGGTATCTGGTGGCAGGGGCTCCCCCTCCACAGGTGACCTGGTACAAGGACCAGGGGCTGGTCACTGGCGAGACACACCCCAGGCTGCAGGTAGGTGAAGCTCGGGGACTCTGTGACACTGAGGTGTCTGGTGGCGAGGGCTCCCCCTTCACAGGTGACCTGGTACAAGGACCAGGGGCTGGTCACTGGCGAGACACGCCCCAGGCTGCAGGTAAGTGAAGCTCGGGGACTCTGTGACACTGAGGTGTCTGGTGGCGGGGGCTCCTCCTCCACAGGTGACCTGGTACAAGGACCAGGGGCTGGTCACTGGCGAGACACACCCCAGGCTGCAGGTAGGTGAAGCTCGGGGACTCTGTGACACTGAGGTGTCTGGTGGCGGGGGCTCCCCCTCCGCAGGTGACCTGGTACAAGGACCAGGGGCTGGTCACTGGCGAGACACACCCCAGGCTGCAGGTAAGTGAAGCTCGGGGACTCTGTGACACTGAGGTGTCTGGTGGCAGGGGCTCCCCCTCCACAGGTGACCTGGTACAAGGACCAGGGGCTGGTCACTGGCGAGACACACCCCAGGCTGCAGGTAAGTGAAGCTCGGGGACTCTGTGACACTGAGGTGTCTGGTGGCAGGGGCTCCCCCTCCACAGGTGACCTGGTACAAGGACCAGGGGCTGGTCACTGGCGAGACACACCCCAGGCTGCAGGTAGGTGAAGCTCGGGGACTCTGTGACACTGAGGTGTCTGGTGGCGAGGGCTCCCCCTCCGCAGGTGACCTGGTACAAGGACCAGGGGCTGGTCACTGGCGAGACACACCCCAGGCTGCAGGTAAGTGAAGCTCGGGGACTCTGTGACACTGAGGTGTCTGGTGGCAGGGGCTCCCCCTCCACAGGTGACCTGGTACAAGGACCAGGGGCTGGTCACTGGCGAGACACACCCCAGGCTGCAGGTAGGTGAAGCTCGGGGACTCTGTGACACTGAGGTGTCTGGTGGCGAGGGCTCCCCCTCCGCAGGTGACCTGGTACAAGGACCAGGGGCTGGTCACTGGCGAGACACACCCCAGGCTGCAGGTAAGTGAAGCTCGGGGACTCTGTGACACTGAGGTGTCTGGTGGCGGGGGCTCCCCCTCCACAGGTGACCTGGTACAAGGACCACGGGCTGGTCACTGGTGAGACACACCCAAGGCTGCAGGTAAGTGAAGCTCGGGGACTCTGTGACACTGAGGTGTCTGGTGGCAGGGGCTCCCCCTCCACAGGTGACCTGGTACAAGGACCAGGGGCTGGTCACTGGCGAGACACACCCCAGGCTGCAGGTAGGTGAAGCTCGGGGACTCTGTGACACTGAGGTGTCTGGTGGCGAGGGCTCCCCCTCCGCAGGTGACCTGGTACAAGGACCAGGGGCTGGTCACTGGCGAGACACACCCCAGGCTGCAGGTAAGTGAAGCTCGGGGACTCTGTGACACTGAGGTGTCTGGTGGCGGGGGCTCCCCCTCCGCAGGTGACCTGGTACAAGGACCAGGGGCTGGTCACTGGCGAGACACACCCCAGGCTGCAGGTAAGTGAAGCTCGGGGACTCTGTGACACTGAGGTGTCTGGTGGCGGGGGCTCCTCCTCCACAGGTGACCTGGTACAAGGACCAGGGGCTGGTCACTGGCGAGACACACCCCAGGCTGCAGGTAGGTGAAGTTCGGGGACTCTGTGACACTGAGGTGTCTGGTGGCGGGGGCTCCCCCTCCGCAGGTGACCTGGTACAAGGACCAGGGGCTGGTCACTGGCGAGACACACCCCAGGCTGCAGGTAAGTGAAGCTCGGGGATTCTGTGACACTGAGGTGTCTGGTGGCGAGGGCTCCCCCTCCGCAGGTGACCTGGTACAAGGACCAGGGGCTGGTCACTGGCGAGACACACCCCAGGCTGCAGGTAAGTGAAGCTCGGGGACTCTGTGACACTGAGGTGTCTGGTGGCGGGGGCTCCCCCTCCGCAGGTGACCTGGTACAAGGACCAGGGGCTGGTCACTGGCGAGACACACCCCAGGCTGCAGGTAAGTGAAGCTCGGGGACTCTGTGACACTGAGGTATCTGGTGGCAGGGGCTCCCCCTCCACAGGTGACCTGGTACAAGGACCAGGGGCTGGTCACTGGCGAGACACACCCCAGGCTGCAGGTAGGTGAAGCTCGGGGACTCTGTGACACTGAGGTGTCTGGTGGCGAGGGCTCCCCCTTCACAGGTGACCTGGTACAAGGACCAGGGGCTGGTCACTGGCGAGACACGCCCCAGGCTGCAGGTAAGTGAAGCTCGGGGACTCTGTGACACTGAGGTGTCTGGTGGCGGGGGCTCCTCCTCCACAGGTGACCTGGTACAAGGACCAGGGGCTGGTCACTGGCGAGACACACCCCAGGCTGCAGGTAGGTGAAGCTCGGGGACTCTGTGACACTGAGGTGTCTGGTGGCGGGGGCTCCCCCTCCGCAGGTGACCTGGTACAAGGACCAGGGGCTGGTCACTGGCGAGACACACCCCAGGCTGCAGGTAAGTGAAGCTCGGGGACTCTGTGACACTGAGGTGTCTGGTGGCAGGGGCTCCCCCTCCACAGGTGACCTGGTACAAGGACCAGGGGCTGGTCACTGGCGAGACACACCCCAGGCTGCAGGTAAGTGAAGCTCGGGGACTCTGTGACACTGAGGTGTCTGGTGGCAGGGGCTCCCCCTCCACAGGTGACCTGGTACAAGGACCAGGGGCTGGTCACTGGCGAGACACACCCCAGGCTGCAGGTAGGTGAAGCTCGGGGACTCTGTAACACTGAGGTGTCTGGTGGCGAGGGCTCCCCCTCCGCAGGTGACCTGGTACAAGGACCAGGGGCTGGTCACTGGCGAGACACACCCCAGGCTGCAGGTAAGTGAAGCTCGGGGACTCTGTGACACTGAGGTGTCTGGTGGCAGGGGCTCCCCCTCCACAGGTGACCTGGTACAAGGACCAGGGGCTGGTCACTGGCGAGACACACCCCAGGCTGCAGGTAGGTGAAGCTCGGGGACTCTGTGACACTGAGGTGTCTGGTGGCGAGGGCTCCCCCTCCGCAGGTGACCTGGTACAAGGACCAGGGGCTGGTCACTGGCGAGACACACCCCAGGCTGCAGGTAAGTGAAGCTCGGGGACTCTGTGACACTGAGGTGTCTGGTGGCGGGGGCTCCCCCTCCACAGGTGACCTGGTACAAGGACCACGGGCTGGTCACTGGTGAGACACACCCAAGGCTGCAGGTAAGTGAAGCTCGGGGACTCTGTGACACTGAGGTGTCTGGTGGCAGGGGCTCCCCCTCCACAGGTGACCTGGTACAAGGACCAGGGGCTGGTCACTGGCGAGACACACCCCAGGCTGCAGGTAGGTGAAGCTCGGGGACTCTGTGACACTGAGGTGTCTGGTGGCGAGGGCTCCCCCTCCGCAGGTGACCTGGTACAAGGACCAGGGGCTGGTCACTGGCGAGACACACCCCAGGCTGCAGGTAAGTGAAGCTCGGGGACTCTGTGACACTGAGGTGTCTGGTGGCGGGGGCTCCCCCTCCGCAGGTGACCTGGTACAAGGACCAGGGGCTGGTCACTGGCGAGACACACCCCAGGCTGCAGGTAAGTGAAGCTCGGGGACTCTGTGACACTGAGGTGTCTGGTGGCAGGGGCTCCCCCTCCACAGGTGACCTGGTACAAGGACCAGGGGCTGGTCACTGGCGAGACACACCCCAGGCTGCAGGTAGGTGAAGCTCGGGGACTCTGTGACACAGGTGTCTGGTGGCGAGGGCTCCCCCTCCGCAGGTGACCTGGTACAAAGACCAGGGGCTGGTCACTGGCGAGACACACCCCAGGCTGCAGGTAAGTGAAGCTCGGGGACTCTGTGACACTGAGGTGTCTGGTGGCGGGGGCTCCCCCTCCACAGGTGACCTGGTACAAGGACCACGTTCTGGTCACTGGTGAGACACACCCAAGGCTGCAGGTAGGTGAAAACCAAGGGGGAGTGAAATTAGTATGAGAAGTAGGTCTTGGATAACAGTAAACAGTACAAGTGATTCAGCAGAACAAGTGGATATAGCTGTGTAATTACAACGTTTACAATGGATGCAACAATGATACCTTTTGAAATATATATTACAATCTATATTTTTAATTTTGTGAGCAAATCGGCCCCCCATGCCCCATGTCTCAAACCAGAAAAAAGGAAGCATAGCTGGTGAGGATTAATATGATAGCTTGAGACCCAAGGATAGTAGGAAAAGTGTTGTGAGGGGATGGTATCAGACATCCTCACAAAGATGGTGTGGATGGTTAGATCTGGCCGTCAAAGATCCAGTCATTTTCTAATGGAAGTTTTTAAAATAGCTGTGTTAAATGTACCAGCTAGTGTTAAAACACTGTGGATTCATTTGTTGATTTTAGTGTTTTAATTTTTCTTTGTTAGAATAACGAAGAAGCAGCAATTGCTCCTAAGAGCAATAAGTGAAAGTTTGATATAATTTTTTCTGTTTACCTTTTTTTAAGTTTAGGAAAACACAAAATTAGATTTTCCTGTTAAACTGAAAAATATCAAATAAATATACTACCAAAGACCAAATAAGATAAAGTAAAAGGAAGCAATTTCAAAACAAATAATTCAAACGATATTTGCTTTACTAAAAATAATTCTTATTAGGCCTACCTCAAGCAAAAAAAAAAACACTTTTACCGTTTACCTTGCTTTACAGATTTTTGAAAACGGAGTGTTGGAAATCTACAACACGAGTGCAGAGGACAGCGGGCGGTTCACGTGTGTGGCCCGGAACAAGGCCGGGACAGCCAAGGACTTTGTGGACTTGGAGATCGGATCCGCTCCTCGAGTGGTCCACCTCCCCTCAGGTGTGCTGCTAATACTAAGACTACTTTGTTGATATTACTATTTTGTGTGTTTCAATGCCAGTGGCATTATTTAATATTTTGATCGGGGACGACCCAAATCCGGGTCTTGATACTATTTAAAGCGACCCTTTGATGAGCTATGACAATATGCAACAGGAATCAGTCTCGATCGTGGTCAGGATTCAAACCAGCGACCCTCAGGTTATCAGGTTTGCACTTTATGCAGTCGACTATTCAGTCTATCAATTATCATTGGTACATTAGAACTGATGTTTTTTTTCTTTTGTATTTGGCAAGCAGTTTGGTTAGATAGTAATAGCAGACGATGATGAGCAAATTTGAGACTTAGACAGTGTATCTTAAAGAAATACATTTTAATGTCATCGCAGCTTTTACAAAGGACCAATTGCTCAATGTAATACAAGCTAATAAATATATGATTTTAACTGTGATTTGATAATTTGCGTATATTATTAGCTTGGAATTAATTGTCCAAAAGGCTCCAGATACTGGTAAGCCTTGATTTTTTAGGTATCTAAACTTGACAAAAAAGTCTGGTTTCAAAGTAATACCAGATGCACTAGCTGGGAAGTATGGATTATGTAATCGTATCAAAGACAATAATTTTGAGTTTATTTTAAATTTTCAAAATTAAAAAAATAAAACAATATTTTTGTTATTAATGCAGGATTTTCATATTGATCCCAATTTCATAATTTTTTAAATGATGTCCATTTGTGAGTTGCATATTTTTTTCTGCATAATGTTGTTAGTTTTATTTTGAATTAATTCTGTCCTCTGATTCAAATTCCAGATCTCTCAGTGCCGATAGGAGGATCGGCCAGTGTTCTGTGTGCAGCCATTGGCAACCCTGTGCCTCAAGTCACATGGTCCAGGGGTGGAAAACCTCTCGAAACCTCCAGGATGTTCACTTCCGACCAGGGCGAACTCTTCATCAAAGGTATGTTTTTAACTCCGTAATGTTTAACTGATTAGCTAATGATACTGACCCAGCTGAGCTAGCTGATTGGCTATGGATCGTTACTGATCTGTTACGAAACTGGTAAGTTAAATATAGTCTTAAACCTGACGTAATAATGTTTTTCTCATGGCTTAAAGAAACGTAGTCCCCCAAAAAACATATAATCAGTTTTTATAATCTAAGATAAGAATACAGTACACCTCGGATTATCCGGACCCCACATTATCCGGATCCTGGATTATCCGGACCGGTCCATTGCGCCCACTAAAAGTAAACTGCAAATGGAAAACATTACTGTACGCATTTGGAATCACAATAATTAAAGGAGTCGCATCGCCAAAACAGTATACTACAGCATTTTCGTGAACATAGTGTTTTGGTGTGCTACTTGGGGCGCTAGTAGTAATCAACATAAGCTTAGCCCACAGAAATTTTGCGAGCTAGTTTATTGCTGTCACTTTAAGTGCTTACAGTTGTGAACTCTTTGTGTGAACTGATATTGAATTTTAAAATGGGTGGTTGTAAAAGGAAAAAAATGGTTTTAACTTTAGAAAAGAAACTAAATGCTGTCAAAAGACTTGACGCAGGAGAATCAAGTAAACAATTAGCTAAGGAACCGGGTGTTGGGACAAGTACGGTGACAGGAAGAAGAGCGCAGTTAGGAAACTGGTACTTATGCAGAACAAGCTTGAAAGAATAACATGTTGTACAGTCTTGATACTTCATTTGCAGCATCAATTTAGCAGGGGCTAAGGTACGTGATCGCTATTCAGGCGATATTGTAATGACCTCGGATTATCCGGATTTTTCGTTATCCGGATCGGTGTTCCGCCACATTAATCCGGATACTCCGATGTGTACTGTAGTTACAATGTATTAATGAAGGAGTCGGGCAAAAGGGCTTGAAATTTTGGATAGTGTATATTATAAAAAAGGACATTGGGTATTGTAGATTATAATTTTATTTGGAAAAAAGTATGGGAAAGCAGCTATTTTATTCACCCTTAATCCTGGTTTACACGATAACCAGACAGTAGGACAGTGCAAAAAACTCTATTGTGTTCTCTTTTGTTTAAAGGTGTTACTGTCCTCTGCCCTGGTCGTCATGTAAGTCAGGCTTTACTCAGAATCATACACTATAATGTAAGCTTAAACTTTAACAGCTATCTCTTCCCTTTATGGAATTATTTCAATGGAAACGACCAGCCTATTGATGTCAAAATAACCATGTTCTATGCTTCTTAGTCACTGATTCTTCTTACTTGTTTTGGGGACATTGCACTGGTCGTTGAATTTGGGCTAACTTTGTAGTATAGCTGTCAAGCAGCATATTAATTTTTGTTTGAGTGAGTAATGTAAACTTTTCCTAATTTAAAACAAATACTACTCAGTCTGCACGAGAATACCTGACTTCTGCACCACATGTTTGTATTAATTTTTAGAGATTTTCACCTATTTCCAGGTGATTATTTTGATCCGCGGGGTTGAAAAAGGGGAGAAAGAATTAATTTGGATAAAATATGAATGAAATTTTGGCTGAAATATTTATATTTATATAATGGGATAAAACTCACTAAAAAAAAACACGGATCAGCAGATCCAGGTCCGGTATTCTGGTGCAGACAGTTATTTTGCAAGTAACTGTGCAAGTTAATTGAGTTTATTGTAGACTCAGACTGTATCAATATTAGTCACTACTATTTATATAATGTGAGTTACAATTACAGATATCCAGTTTGATCATTTGTGTAAACTGTCATAACTATTTTTTTATGTTTAAGTTTTGATTCTAATGAAATAAAATACTTTTGATCTGTCAATACGTATATTAATTTATGTAGTGCATATTTTATAGTGGCTCGGTTGGTAACACTTGACGATTGCTGATATATGCTTTATAAACTTGATAATCATTATACAACCATTAGTTTTTCCTTGCCAACAGACTAGAGGAGATAACTCCAAAAGTGATTAGATAGTGAGTTTCGTTATTGCTATTATCTAATAACTGTTGGAATAAGTCCAACAAAGTCACCAACTGACAATATATGATAATCTTAGACCGTTTTGTTTCATTTTGTAGTTATGAGTCCTCTTTGTTTGTCAAGTTTTTTTCTAAGCTATATTTTTGTTTCTGTCAAGGCTGTGACTGTTTATACTGATAATGGCATTCTTAATGGTACAGTGTTTAAAACATCGAGAGGAAAAGAAGTACAAGCTTTTTTGGGTATCCCTTTTGCCAAACCACCAGTTTCGGACTTGAGATTTAAGGAGCCTCATCCTCCAGAAAAGTGGGATGGCATTCGGCCAGCACACAGTTATGGACCAAAGTGCATTCAGATGGTTTATGAAAAGACTAGTCAAATTGTAGGTGATGAAGACTGTTTGTATTTGAATGTGTTCACACCACTTGCATCAAACACATCAAAATTGGATGTGGTTGTTTACATTCATGGAGGTGCCTTTATGTTCGGTTCTGGGGACGAATACACACCAGCTTACCTTTTGGATTACCATCACCTTGTTTTTGTAACCATCAATTACAGATTGGGGCCTTTTGGATTTATGACCACTGAAGATGGAGTTATACCAGGTAACATCGGTTTAAAAGATCAAGTTTTGGCTTTGAAATGGGTTCAGAAGAACATAGAACAGTTTGGAGGAGACAAGGATAAAGTTACGATTGCCGGGCTGTCTGCTGGCGGAGCTAGTGTACATTATCATTTCTTTTCACATCTGTCCAGAGATCTGTTCCATCAAGGGATTTCACTGAGTGGAAGTGCTTTGAATCCTTGGGCATTAGCTGAAAACTCTCAAGTTAAAACAAAAATGTTAGCAACTGCAATTGGATGCCCGACAGATTCGTCCTCCAATATTCTGGGATGTTTGATGACGAAAAATGCCAAAGACATTATTCTTCCTATTCAAAAATTATTTATGCCTTGGTATTTCAATCCATTTTCCCCTTTCGGACCTGTCATCGAAAATAACAGCACTTCTGGTTTTCTGAGTGAAGATCCATATAGACTCATTTTAAAAGGCGATGTTAAAGACGCTCCATGGCTGATAAGCATGACAGCCGATGAGGGCCTCTATCCAGGCGCTATGTTTATCGGTGACAATAAGGCCCTGGAAGATTTAGACAAAGAATGGAACTCGATTGCACCCCACCTTCTTGACTACAATAATACAATAAGCAAAGGACAAATAGATAAAGTGAGCGATAAAATAAGAAAGTTTTACTTTAAAGATAGTACAATCAACGCAGATTCAAAAAAAGACATAGTGAAAATGCTCAGTGATAGACTGTTCACATCCGGTATAGAACGGTCAGCTCGGTTACAAGCTTCCGTGACCAATTCACCCGTCTTCTTCTACAATTTCGGATACAGAGGGAAATACAGTGTTTCTTCCTTGGCCAGCAAGAGTAATGAAAACCTCGGCGTCAGTCATGGTGATGACATCCAATACGTTCTCGGAACAGGATTCGGGTTTTCCCCCAACGAGACGGACAACGACCGGGCAATGACGGATGTGATGGTGCGGGTGTGGATCAGTTTCGTGGAGGGTGGTGTTCCCTCGGCCAGCGAGGACTGTGTGTGGACTCCCGTCTCCCCCGACGCAGCTGATGGTGGGAACATCTCCTACCTTCTGATCTCGTCTCCCACCAACCTCCTGTCTCGCTCCTCTGGCGATCTCGGGAACATCAACTTTTGGAAGAGTCTTCCTCTCGAAGAGCCGGGGAATGTTGTCAGTAAAAGCGAAAGACACGTTGATGAACTTTGAATTGTCACCATTGTATTTTTATGGTTGTTGTGTTTTTCTAATAAATATATAAAATATTTTTTATTTTGTTACCTTTTTTTACCTATTCTTATACTTTTATTTTTAATAGATAAGAATTAACTCTGCAAATATTGAAAATATGTTTCCTTGCAAATATTGGTTTAGCTTGAAACAATTTTCTACTTACAGGTTAATTTAATTTTAATTTATTTAATTTAAACAGTAATTTTAATCTTATTTAAATGTTAATGGATTTAAACTAAAAAAAAGTACTAATGCATTAATCAAATTTATTCTCACAAAATATTTTTAAAAGAATTTTAAAAGTAAAATAGTTTATTGGAACTAGGGGTGTGCGAATAGTGATTTTTGAACTCGAGCCGAGCCGAGCCGAGCTTTTTCAAAAGTTTTCGAGCTCGAGCTTTTTCGAGCCGAGCTTTTTAACAATCACCAAATTATTAAAAGAAATTATGAAGCTTGATTTTAATTTTTAAAGATACAATAATGTTTGCATACCTTAAGTGACCGCCAGCTCAAAAATAGAAAGCTTATCCCCAAAACAAGTGAATAATCTCATAGGTTCATCAGTATTTTGTATTTTGTTACATAAAATTAATCAAATTAGCTCAACAAATAATTTATGAAGAAAAATACCAAATTTAAAATCTACATTTATCTACATTATATTTAAGTAATAACCAATTCCAAAATACTTTACTTTAAAATAAATAGTTAAAATTACATAATTAGACTAGTTACATATAGGTACTACAAAATTTAATTTCAAGAGTAGAAAGAAGTAGTTGAAAGGTTTTAAAATAGTTATATCTAGTAAAAAAATCACACATATACACATATAGTCAAACACAAGATTGATTTTTTTATGTTCACTAAGTAAAGATGATAAAAAATTAAATAGCAGTCCCAATTGTGGCATAATATTCAAGGCTAAACTTATTATTTCATAATATAATATATGAATGAAATAATATTTAATAACAACAATAATTTATTGTAATCCTAAAATTAGTTACATTTCTAAACTCTTATGAAGAAAATAATGTACAATTAAGAAGAAGAAAGATCATAAATAAATAAGGACGGAATAGAGAGAAAGAAAGAAACAGCTAACCCTCTCTCTTTCCTTATCAGTGGCCAGGGTGAGGGGGGGGGGTGGAGGTTGTTTACTTCAAGCCCCTTCCCTGTTTTTTGCTCTTGTTAATTAGGAGATAAGGAATCCTTACTACAAAATGCAATAATACAAACTACTTGTCATACAGCTATAAATGACGGCTCATATTTTTTGTCTTATTTTTATAAATCAAATGAGACCAAAATGAAACTTGTACGATATACTGTTTAAGAGATAAGCCTTGATAAAACAATAGACTTAAATGCTGTATTTCACGTTCCCCAAGGTCAACTAAATATAGCTCCGATTTCCGTCTAAATGGAGATAATATTTCTTGTTACCTGTCAATGTCCTTTCCTTATCACTAGGGAATGTTTTTTGCTTGTTTTTCGTGGGAGGGAAACGCTCTTCCGGTTTAACGTGTCCAAAAATAGATCGCAATAATTAACTTTCCGATAAGAACTCTCTTATCAAAAGCTCGGCTCGAGTGTCGATTTTTTTAGAAAAAAGTCGAGCCGAGCCGAATACTGAAAAGCTCGACCTAAAAGCTCGACCGGTCGAATACTCGCACACCCCTAATTGGAACCAATATTGAAATCATTGGGCTTTTGATATTCAATTTTAATTTGCATATTAAATTTATTAAAATCATTTTCAAATGATTTCTAAGTCTGAAAATAATAGTTAATGAAGCCTAACAATATGTCTTTTGAAGATCTGGCTAGACTTTACCTCACTTCAAATGCTTTGTTATTGCTGCAGTTTTGGAAATCTCTAAATTAATTTTTTCCCCTTATTTTTGATTTTAGAGGCAGAAAAAGATGATGAAGGAGGCTACACATGCACAGTGGAAAATAGGTTTGGAAAATCTACATACAACGTCAATGTAAAAGTAACGGGCATCGGTAAGTCAATACAAATATAATAGAGCCATCATGTATCATTATGACATCAGGCTGTGCAAATTCTTAAATTTCCCTCCTTCTAGTTATACTTCATAGGAAATGTTTTGGGTTTCTTGCTTTCTCCACCTATCTATTGCTGATTCATATTGCTTGGGTTCAATAGATTGTTTAGTTGTCCTAGAAAAGCTGATGGATTGACAAATTCATCCAAATAACGTTATGTAATAGTAAAACCCCATTAATAACAAATCTCACGAAATGTGTTTTTACATATAATACCTTACATCTGATACATTAAAAGCAGTGAATAGAACAAAATCTCATTACAACTGCATTAAATTAAGGAAACACGGGAACCTTATACATCAGAAGATAATTGGAAAAACTCTAATAAATATTAGGTTTTTGGTCCTTGTTTTCACTTTGTTTTTGCTTGCTTGATTTGTTCAACAATAAACAATGGCTGAGAAGAAAAGCTATCTAGTTTCAATATTTATGTTGTTTTAAAAACATAAATGTCTTGATAAAAATTACAAAGAAAAACTCGTGAGTTTAAGTTCTTCAAACGTAACATTATATAGTATCATATATATTAGGTTTTCTGCTCAGGTTTTTATTGACATAGGTAGGTACTATAGGTTTCTACATTTTCATACTTCAAAAATAAATCATTTTAATTTTTTGCTATAGAATATTTTATCAAATTAAAAACAATTTCAATCCAAATTATATGAAATAAAGTTTAAAACTATGAGGGTATTTTTACATTATGCGACAGGACGTGGTTTCTCGTCACAGAGTCTTGTCGTTTTCATTGTCGACTCATCGAAGTCACGGTCACCGTTTATGGACATGCGCAATTGAAACAATTGCCCAATGGCTCTCTGTTGGGCCCTGAGTGCCGCGGCAATGGTCACCTAATGTTAAAAGTCTAACTATTATAAATTATTTGATGATAAAAACTAAGTTTTTGTTCATGTTGTGAAATTTATTCAATTTTTTTCAAGGTTTTACAATTACGGTGACTATAAGATTTTCGGATTAACATTTTAAGTATTTCCCGATGGTTGCAGTGGCTCCTCGCCTGATGCCTGGGAGCCTTCCCAACACCACCAAGGCGCTCCTGGGCCGCAGCATTCAGCTCCCTTGTCCGGTGTTGGCCGGAAACCCTCCACCGACTCGGCAGTGGTTCAAAGACGGGGTGCCACTGGATGGGAGCTTCTTTCAGATCGGTGTAAGCAAACTTCTTGAATCAGCTTTGCATAGAACAGTGTCTGTTTTCTACTCATTAGAATTAATGTATTGTTTATAATGCAAAACAGGCTACAGTAAGACCCCCTCTTAACCGACCCTTACGGGACCGGACCTAGGTCGGATAAAATGTCGGTTAAAACGGGTAATCCTTTAAACACCTAAAAATAAAAGCTCTGTTGATTTAGGATTCTATAAACATCGTTATAAAGCAGTTCTTGGATTATTTAGAAAATAAACTATAATAATTATTAACCTATTTCCCAAAAAAAATACTGTAGAAATGTCACAAATAACCTCAAAGCACGGTAAAACAAAACACTTCAATAAACTAAGTATTAGACATAACGTTCCCATCGCCGGGTATGGGAACGGAAATGCCGCAATTCCTAGAAAAGGGCGGTTAAACCCCTCAAAACAGGGCCCCTGTTAAACCCCTGTTGTTCTCAAAACAGGGCCGGTGAAAACGATCTTTAATACTTTACCAGCAAGGGCGGATAATCCGATCGTCGGTTAAAACGAGGTCGGTTAAGAGGGGGTCTACTATTTATAATGGGTGTAGATATAAGGGTAATATTTTGTAGATCCATTCAAAGTTAGAGTTAAATCATAGTTTTAATGTGGCATGGAGACAAGTAGTATAATACTTTCTGATTATTGGGCTATTACCCTTCTCCAGGCATATAGCGATAAGTTTTTCCAGTAAGCGCGTATTTTTTAATAAATTGTCTTGTAACACATTTAAAAACACAACTATTACACATGTCACAAAACATCATGAAATGCCAAAAATATCCATCCAACCTATAGTAAAAGCATAAAAAATGTTTCCCTCTTCTAGGCATTTCTTAACTAGTTACTCCTAATCCTCAACCATATTCCTGATTGTGACTTGGGCATTTCTATGATTTGTGCAGTAATTATTATTCAGAAGCTCAGCTCGGTTAGAGGTACCCAAAAATACTCAAGGACTGCCCAGATAACGGGATATGTTTTTAGTGGTTTCCTAAAACGTCGATGGATATTTTGGCGTTTTATCTTTCAAGTCTTGTTTCATGTGTTCTGTTTGTTTTTTTAAATGTGTGACAAGAGTATTCCTCCAAAAATCATCACTGAATGGACGTACAAAAAACCTAATAATTTGAAGTGGGTTGAAGCCCTATAGCTAGTATATAAAACAAGAAACCCTCCAAAACTTGTCATCTATAAAATAATTTAACTTCCAACCACCATTGAGCCTGTGATAGCTGGTAGTATAATGGTAAAATTTATTTAGAAATCATTAATATAATGTAGTTCTGTTAGATAGATTCACTTAGAAAAACGATCATATAATTAAATGTGTTGTGCACTTCTCTAAAGTATGTTTTCAGCTTATCAGATTTTTAAATGCTTTTCTAGTATAACTTTCTTATTCCTAATTGAGCTTTTTTGTTGTCAGAGTGATGGAAGCTTGTTGCTGAGGAATGTTACGTCAGTGGACAGAGGTTTTTACGAGTGTGTGGTATCCAACGTAGGTGGTCGGGACTCCTTCACTACAACTGTGGATGTCATGGGTACAAATATAACAAACAGTACAATTAGCTAATCTTTCAAAAGAATAATAATGAATTAATTAATCATTACTTAGTTTGATGGGCTAGTACAAAAGGTATTTCTTTTTTGGAATCAATTTTCATTGATAGTGAGTTAATGAAGCCTTAAAATATAAAATCAAAATCAGCTTTAAAAAAGTAAATACATTAAAACGTATTCATTGAAAATGAAAAGTGAAGATAAATTAAACAGTTATCCTAAAAGAGATGATATATTTTTGGAGTTGGACCCAATTAAAAGTTCTATACTATTAAAAATTAAGTGTGTATTGTTTTGAAAAATTTCCCAGACTAAATATTTGAGGAGATTGGAAATTTTCGATATTTTTAGTTGCAACGAGTTAAAAATAATCATCCATATCCTTTATTTTAAAGAAAATTTTAATAGTTAATTTTAACTCAATTTTAATAGTTTGCAGAAAATTCCTGTCAAGAAAAATGTATACAGAAATAAAATCAGGGTGTAGAATAGATTTTTTTTAATCGGTTTATATCCCCAAAAAAGTTTTCTTATCTGGATTTTCTGGTACAGTATGTTTCTTTATCTCGTCAAACTACAGAATGAAATCAATCTAACATTTTCTACCTCGTAGGAGACAATTTTTCATACTGCTGTAACATTTTCAACCAACAAATTATGGAAAAAACCCAGACCATGTACAAAAATCTCTCAAATGAAACTATATTACATGACTTGATGTTTTGTGCACAGTGCCGCCCAAGATAACCACCGCAGGGCAGGAGGGGGAGCTGCGAGTGGTGGAGGGGGGGCCCGTCACCCTGACGTGTCCTGTCACCGGCGACCCTCCGCCCACCGTCACATGGCTGTGGCACGGCAAGCGCATATCTGAGTGAGTCCAATTGTTGATTTTAAATGTTTTTAATAAGTTATTATTTTTGTTTCTGTTAGGAACTGACTGTGAAAAATATGAAAGTGTGACAGATTAGATAAAAAATAAAATGAAAATTATTATTTGCAGCTAAAATTTTACAGGCTCTCTGTTGGCCGGTGGCATTATCTAACTTTGTGCAAAGTTTCTGCTCGATCAGTTCAATAGTTTTTAAAGTTAAATGAGACACTAAAAATATAATGATCAGCTTCTGTTTTATAATATTAATGATAAATTATACATGTTAGAAGTATGCTATATATATAGATATTTATATTAGGATGGTATATTACCATCCTAATTTTACCACATTAATAATATCTTTCTATCTCGCTTGTACACTGTGGTAGTTTTGTGAGTGTTAGCAAATTATTTGTCAGAAGAGTTTAAGTGAATTATATTAATGAGTGTTACCATGCCCTTTCTCAGTCTTGCCTGTGAGTGTCAGCAGTATACTTTAGCATTAAGTGTTACCAAGACCTCTTTCAATCTTGCATTACACAAAACCGGCAAATTTTTTTATAATAATTAATAATGGAATGTCAACTTCTATCACAACAAGTTTGTGTGAAAGTCAGTGGTTTTCTCACAAAAAAGAACCCATTACTACGATATTCCTATGTTACATTGACTCAATGTGCCATTTTCCCTGGTGCCAGGTCGGGGCAGGACGGGACTCTGTTGCTGCCCAACATCTCCGTCCACCAGTCGGGTACCTACACATGTCTGGCCATGAGTCCCGCAGGCTCAGACTCTGCCTCCACCCTGCTGCATGTCCTGGGTTTGTGTTTTGTTTTTCAATTACAGTCAAATCTAGATAGCTCGAACCTCAATCTATATTACTAATTCTGTAAGCGATTTTTTAAAATCAAAATTGTGAGAGTTTGACAGCTCGCAGGATGATGGGAGATGGCTCAAATGAAAGGTCTCGGTCCTAGGGGGTCGGGAAAAATAGCAGATTATGTCCAAATATACCAGAAAATGAGAAATAATGAAAAATATCTTCCATTTAAAATGCATTGGGATTAAAAAACGTCTGCTTTGTTTACATTAAACATGTGGTGCTGATGCTTGATTCAAAGCCATATGGTAGATTTTGACATGTGGGATTTTTTTCAAAATGCAGCTAACTATGCACGTTCAATGTACTATAACAAACAAATTTTTAATTTAAGATTTTCTGATTTTATAATAATTAAGGGTTTGAGTTATTTCATAATTTAAAATTATAACAGTTAAGTACGTTTGTTTAGTTTATGTTATACGATGCAGATTTAATGCCAAATGATCTATATTTACATAAGGGAAATTTTTGTGCCGAAATTGTGGGCGTTTGGAAGGTCGCAGGATGATTGGAGGGGACTGAAATTAAATGTCTCCATCCCAGGGACCCGGGGAAAATACTGAAATTGCTTTAAGCTTACTATAAATTGAGAAATAACGTAAATAGCTGTCATTTAAAAACCATTGGGATGTAAAAAGGTCTGCTTTGTTTACTTAAAACCAAATGCTAGGTTAATCATAATCATAACTATAATCATAAGTTTGTGGATCCAAACGCCTATTTTCTAAGAAGGTATTTTGTACTATAGTAAAGAAGGATTATGCTTAGGGGCTATTAGCCCCTTCAAGCCTCTAGCATATTATTAATTCTGTAAGTGATTTTTTTCAATCAAAATTGTGAGAGTTTGACAGCTCGCAGGATGATGGGAGAGGGCTCAAATTAAAGGTCTTGGTCCCAGGGGGTCGGGAAAAATATCACATTATGTCCAAATCTACCAGAAAATGAGAAATAACGAAAAATATCTTCCATTTAAAATGCATTGAGATTGAAAAACGTCTGCTTTGTTTACATTAAACATGTGGTGCTAATGCTTGATTCAAAGCCATATAATGTTGACATGTGGGATTCTTTTCAAAATGCAGCTAACTATGCACGTTCAATGTACTATAACAAAAAATATTTAAAATTTAAGATTTTCTGATTTTATAATAATTAAGGGTTTGAGTTTTTTCATAATTTAAAATTATAAAAAGTTAAGTACGTTTGTTTAGTTAATGTTATAATGATGCCGATTTAATACCAAATGATCTGTATTTATATATTAATACGTAAGGGAATTTTTTGTGCCGAAATTGTGGGCGTTTGGAAGGTCGCAGGATGATGGGAGGGGCTGAAATTAAAGATCTCCATCCCAGGGACTCGGCGAAAATACTGAAATTGCTTTAAGCTTACTATAAAATGAGAATAACGTAAAATAGCTGTCATTTAAAAACCATTGGGATGTAAAAAGCTCTGCTTTGTTTTCTTAAAACCAAATGCTAGATATAATCATAATTTTGTGGATCCAAAAGCCTATTTTCTATGAAGGTATTTTGTACTATAATAAAGAATGATTATGCTTAGGGGCTATTAGCCCCTTCAAGCCTCTAGTAACTCTAAATCTTCCATAACTTGGATTGTTTTCTATCCTTTAGAAAATACCTGTCCAAGTCAAAATAAAATAATGAATAACAAAAAAAATATTTCAGTTATAAATTATTTTATCTTTGTAAGTTGAAGCAACTCAAAAATTACCTCTGTAATTCGAAATTCAGTAGATAAGTCGAATTAAAATTGTACTTTACCTCTATAAGTCAAAGTTTACCTCTATAAATTGAAGTTTTATTTCTAAGTTGAAGTTGACCTCTACATCTCGAAGTCAAAGTTTACTCACCAGACTGCTTTAGGTCGAAACCCTGCCGTGCAAGACACACCTGTCAGTGATTCAAATCCGATCCAGTGTCCCTATTATTTACCTCTGTAACTCAAATTTTCACTTGGTTAACCTCTAAATCTCAAATTTAGCCCAAATCACCTCTGTAAGTCAAAATTAAGTAAGAATTACTTCTATAACTCTAACTATGCCTAAGTCAAACCATACGTAACTCGAAGGAAAATCAAAGTCCCATAAGCAAGAATCGGCTGAATACTTATTACTAGGGGTGTGCGAATAGTGATTTTTTGGTTCGAATTGAATCGAATCAAATAGTTTATAACTATTCCGAATATAGAATATTTTCGAAACGAATATTTGTGTGAATGGTTATTCGTTCAAATGAGATCAAATTTTTAAATTGCAGCATGTAAGTGTAAATACCCTTTCGCAGCAAACCTGTATACTCAGCAAATTACGAAGCATTTTTTAGCAACTATTCAATAATCAATATAGGCTAATGTTATCAAAACAAAAGTGTTATTTCATTGTGTTTTCTTTACTCTTGTCCCTTACTTTCTCCCTCTACTCCCTGTATTTATCTTATTTAATTATTAATAGCATTATAACAAGTCAAAATAATGTAGATCAAATATCAATAACAAAGTACACAAAGGTACAACTAATCAATTGTTAAGAATTTAGAAATTTATTGATTCCTCTTAAGCATAGGTAATATTCATTTGAATGAGCATAATTAGGCCTATAGTGGCAATTTCAGGAATTGGCTACTTAACAATTCCTTTTCTACTGCAACATAAATTTGTTCACTTTTAGGCCTCTGCATCCCTTTGTTCCTTTTAAAGAACCAATAAATTATTTGATCAGGGACTAGGCTTAAGGGATTAGACCAAATAATTACATACACAACTTGGTTCACCAACTACTTCATATTTGAAGAAAGCCTTACAATTTTATTTGTGCATTAATGCCTTAGAACTAAGATTTTGATTCTCCTAAAGTAATACTATAAAATATAATAAAAAGCCAGACCAGTAAACTTAACCTAAATTTTAAGATAATTTACAATTGCCATTTACTTAGAACAAAGTTTATTTGTTTTACATTATAAATAGCAAGCAAATTCATTAATTTTTATCATAAGCTTAACTTGTCAAACCAACATTGTACCGTTATCTAAAAATGACCATTTTAATTGCGTATCGAAAATAAACACGCTCCGCCTGATTCGTCAGATTTCAACAAAATAAAACCAATTTTTGATCAACATTTCTATTTCTACGTAATTGTTTATTTGAAAAATAAATAAATCTGAGCAATTGAAACAAACACGCGATAGACGTTTTCGAGTTATTAACAACAACTAAACTTCAAAAGCAAAAGCAGACGAAGTTTAGAAAACGACGACGAAATTCGAAAACGAAAAGACAAATAATAAACAGGTCCGCCAACTCTTTGCCAGCTCAAAATTATTCTACTTCATCGTATCAAAGTTGGAAGCGATGGTGATCCCGGATTCCGTTTAAGATATTTACGGCCTGAAAAAGTCGTACGAAACACCAACACGACTATTTATTAATGGGGTATTCACGGGACATTTCGTTTTGGCAACTGAAGACGACTCTGGACCTGGACACTGTCGGTCATCGGTGAACTCTGATTGGTCTTGATTGCAATTCTCTCTTTTGCCAACTCAACTGATGTTTCGTCGGTATCTGATACTGGTCGAGCAGAACTGATGAAGGATGGACTATTATTTGTTAAATGATTTAATGCTGTGATACGAGAATTTATCTTACGAAAAAATTCGTTGTCGCGTCGTGTATTGCGCAGTATATTAACCTAAGTACTGCACGACTGATCAACACAGCAGAGGGAATTTGGTGGCAAAACTGCGATGTCAGTATTATTTTACAGCAGCTATTCATCTGTCGTCTGTCCACGTGAGGACGCAACTGTTTCTGATGTAAAAAATGGATTCGCAGTTGTTTGCAACTACAAAAAACGTACTTTTATTTTGAAAATGGGTACGTTTTCACCTACTTTTGATTTTATGCCAGTCCTTTAAATATTCGATTCGGTCATATCAAACTTCTTTGCAATCTCGAATCGAATCGAATATCGTGATATTCGATTCGAAAAAGGTTGAAGTTCGAATATTCGCACACCCCTACTTATTACACTCGTCTTTTGTTCTAATAGGTAAAATGAAATAGATTCCGTTGTATGGTCAAACATTAATGAGACTGCAAATTTGAAAAAGCTATAAATTTTACTTTTAACTAGCAGTTGGTATAAATTGATTATGGCCATGATCAGGTTGTTGCCAGTTTTTTTTTACCTGAAAATTGTCATCCACCCAAACCAATGTATGACTGTGTTTCCGTTGCACCAGAAAACAACTGAACTGCAAATATTTATTTAGTGTAGAAATATTTGAGTGATAGTCGAGGAAAAATACACCCGTTTCAGCTGTTTTTCATTTCCAGCAAATTTCAAGTGCTTGAATAAATAATTTAAACGAATCCTCATACATTCAAAGTCAATGGTAAAAGTATCAAACCATGATTTTTATGTTCGTTAACTGTGTAGTGACTTTTTACATCAAAAACCATTTGATGAATGTAGTTCTTATTATGAAGCTTGGTCAACTTGGTTTTATTACTAATCAACCGTATTACATATTTCTTGCTGAAACTCAGAAGAAATGAACCCTTTAATATGTAAATAGTCGGCCAAGAGAATTTTATTTGATATTGTTTCAGTTCCCCCAAAAATAACCCAGTGGAAAGAAAACATAACAGTCAATGAAGGCTATTATGCTCGACTGGAGTGTTATGTAATGTCTAACCCCCCGTCCAACATTTCATGGTACTTCGAGAGGACATTGCTGCCTTACCATTCCAATGTAATCAGGTGAGCCTAATGCATTTTTAATTTTTAATATTAAAAACTTCTATTAATTCCTAGATCCAGTACAGATTTTAAGTAACAAATATCAGTTGGATAGTCAGTTTATGTAGGTAGTTTAGCCCTACATTTGGTAATTAGCATGTTAGTTTTTAGTTAATGACTTACTAATTGTTAATTAAAGTTTCATGATATTATTGTAGCTGCTAAGTTGAACTAAATTTGTTTATGTCTGAACTTAGAAATGTTATTCTACTAAAAGATCCTTTGCAGATTTCCTGTGAACAAAACAGCAGAAGGACAATACAAGTGTGTGGCTGAAAATGAAGTTGGCTCAACAACCAAGCTGGTCAATCTCTTTGTTTCAGGTATAACTGTAAATTTATTCAGCTTAATTTTTTACAGTGAAACTTGGATAGTAAACCAAGTGACTGGTGACAAAAAATCTAGCCATCCAAAAATTTTAATCAGTCAAGTTTGTAAAAAAATTGATATTTATTTTAATTGTTCAAGGATTTACTATTTTACACTTAAAGAAGATTAGTGATTATAATATTAAGAAAGGAAAAAATAAAGATATTGAAAATATTATCAATATTTTCAAAGAGGCTTTGGTAATGACATTAGAATACATTAGCCCTTATGATGTATTGACTAGTGCTACACTCGGTGTTGCAGTGGTGCCGAGGATCGATCCCCTGACTCCGACCAAGCTACGAGGGGTGGCCGGGGAAGACATCCAGCTGTCATGTCCGGCCTCGGGAAACCCTAAACCCACCGTCACCTGGTCCAAACTGGGCGTCCCCTTGCCAAGGTCAATCAAACTAATTTAAACGTTTTTTTTATGGAGATTTAATTTCTTCTAAAAACAGTATCAAAGTGATTAAATGAGCTATAAATCTTAGAAATTAATTAGGTATCTCAAAATCATAATATTTTTGTAAAAGTTGGTCTTACCTCAAGTTTTGATCACACTTAGAATACTACATAAATTGCTAGGGTACTCGTGATAACTGGTGTCATGCAAATAAAATAAATTTTGTCAAAATAGGTAAAACAGAAGAAAGCAAGAAAAGTATAGATCAAATAGGTAGAAGAAAAAATAAATAAAAGAAACAGAGCCGTAAAAAATGTTTCATTTTCCCTGGTTTTTGTCTTTTCAAAATTCAGAAAATAATTAGCAAGTTTTCAGAATATATTTATCACTTTTCAAAGGTAATTATCATGACCCCCTTGAAAGAGTTGGATCGGAGAGTTTGAAGGCCGCAAACATGGTCTTTTCAAAGACGCCTCCTACGGTGGCTTCCTCTGTTGCTCCTCTCTGTATTTTGTCCTCTGTTCACTGAAACTGGTCAGTTAGCCTACTACTCGGAAGTATGTAACCTTAACCGTCATTGTTTGTCCTGAAGACAGGTGAGTGAGGAGGGATCCGTAGTCTTGGCCAACCTGACCCCGGCGGACTCGGGCACTTATGTTTGCTCAGCTACGAACGTCGCCGGCTCTGCTGTCCTTCCTGTCTCTTTGGATGTGCTCGGTAAGTTATTTTTTCTCATATTTTTGGAAACCTTAGTGTGTAAAGTAAGAGAGGTTCATGTTTATTCTTTGATTTATTTTAATAGTTCTTTATGGAAAGAACTTTTCTCTACGTATTGAATTAACCTTGGAAGTAAGCGTAGGAAAAAAAATATGAATCCTACTAACAGTCCGTTAAAAATTATAAGGAATTATAAAAATTTGTTCATTTTTAGTCACATTATCCATTGAGCGAATTAACATTTTCTTTGCATATAACAATTGATTAACGATAGTGAAATGCTTTTTATAGGGGATATATCTCAAATATTATTTTTGTTGAAGTTGTATTTATCTACCACCTTTTACTAACCAGTTATTTTTATTTGAATCCTTCTTTAGATATCTTTATTCCATTATCTATGTATTTGAAATATATTGTTCTCAATGTAAACTGGACTTGGTGTTAATTAAAAAAGGATTTTGATAATTTTTGTTTTATTTTTCAATGATTGTGAATCATTCAGTATTCCATTAAGTACTGCATTGAAAATAGTTAAATATGTATGGATACAGTAATGAATTTTGAAAATGTATAGAATGCCAGTTAAGTGTTCATATTGTACGTTCAATCCAACCTCTTACAGTTACTGCAGCTTAACAGTTATTACAATATAATGTTCAGTTAAGATAGCATTTTCAATAATGGCTATTGTTGCAGGAATAAACAGGGCAATCAATTTACTGGGGAGGAGCCGTAACCTGTAAGAGGTATGGATTGTTTCTAATTTATTAGCAAATTTCCTATGGAATTGTGAGCTATTGGTATGCTAGGGGCATTGAGGGACCAGGATAACTTTTTGTTTCAGAGCCCCTGGTTGCTAAAACTCAATCCGTTCATTCCATCACTCTAGTGAACACAAATGTTGTCCGATTTTCTTCAAATTTGTAGGGACCTTCCTTTCCATGATGTGTAAGCATTTTTGCAGACAAAAACATTGTAGCACCTCTAAACCCGCTTTTGGGGTTTTTGGGACCTGTAAGGATCATATAAGCACCAAGTGGAATTTAAATGTGTTTTTTATCATCAAAGACAATGAAAATCCAAAAGTTTTAAGCCCTGTCCCAAAATTATAGCAAAAATGTAACTGATTCATCTTGAGCGTTAAGATCATACTCAAGTTTGATTTATCTAAACAAAAATTAATTTGAATTAACCAAACACAGTACATTGTCTTAAAGGGATTTTCTGAAATCTTTTGGTCTAGAAAGTCAGTTTTTTTGCTTTGAGTTCGGTAATGTTTAAGGATGCTAATTACTTTCAAATCTAATCTTCATCTACTTCGATTAAAAAAAGATGGTTGTGGCCAATATTTTGAGAAAACTGATTTGAGTAGGAAAGCTTAAGATATTTATGAAAATTAATAACGGAATGTCTTTCACGCCATTATAGATGTTTCTGTATTATAATTGTTGAAGATGGTTTATGAAAACAATTGACATAGCATAATTCTCATCCAATAAATTAGTTTATTTTACTTAAGCGAATGATTTGAATGATTTTCTAAGCTCGTCGATGTCTTGGTCGTGTTGCAGTGAGGCCGGTGATTGTGGGGTGGGAGGGGGAGGTGAGTGTGCTGGAGGGGGAGGTGCTCAGTGTCGTGTGTGAGGCAGAGGGAGAGCCAACCCCCTCCGTGATGTGGCTCAAGAATGGGCAGCACTACGCCAACGGATCCACTCTCAGGTTAGCAACTCTATCTGTCAATGTTGTAGGTTTATTGCTGAAGAAATTCTACATTATGATCAATTATATTTCTTATTTTTCATTCTTTTAATTTAAAATAAAAAAGTTTGAAGTGTTTAGCTTCCTTTTTACCCTAATATTTTTTATTTTTAGCGAATTTCCCCTATAGGGAAGAAGCTATTACCATAGGCCTCATGGTAAGACCTAAGCCCGAGACCATGATACCTTTTCGTTTTGGGGCCACCAGAAGCAGAAAACACCATTCGTTCGAATTTATATATATATCTATATATATATATGTGTCTGTCAGCACGATAGCGGCCGTAAAAATGGTCCAATCTTGATGAAATTTGGTACAGACATGTAAAGTGGTAATCCCTCGGATGAGTTCGTAAACCAGCCCGATCAGACCACCGGAAGGGGGGGTAAAGGGGGATAAACCCCCCAAAAAATGGGTTTTAGCGAATTTCCCCTATAGGGAAGAAGCTATTACCGTAGGTCTCATGGTAAGACCTAAGCCCAAGACCATGATAACTTTTCGTTTTGGGGCCACCAGAAGCAAAAAACACCATTCGTTCGAATTTTTATATATATATCTATATATCTATCTATCTATCTATATATATATATATATGTGTCTGTCAGCACGATAGCGGCCTTAAATATGGTCCGATCTTAATGAAATTTGGTACAGACATGTAAAGTGGTAATCTCTCGGACGAGTTCGTAAACCAGCCCGATCGGACCACTGGGAGGGGGGGTAGAGGGGGATAAACCCCCCCAAAAATGGGTTTTATGAGTTTTTTACATAGAAAAATAAAATTTATCGAATTTTTATTGGCACCATTGAATTCAGCTCAAAAAAACAAACAATTTAGTATCTTGAATCACCCCTCTATGTCCATTGGTTACCGAGATATTGAAAGTGGTAAACACAGTACGTTGTCCCAATGTTAACCTTATGGGAAATAAGTAAATTTCCATATCTCGGTTATTTCTCAACAAATCTTAATAAAACTTGGTAAATAACTTCTTCTAGTTCAGATATACTAAATATTAAATTAAAACCACTCAGTTTTAATATACCTGTAGCAGCAAACCTGCATACTCATTCCCCATGTTATTTTTATGGAGCTTACCAAAACATGTCAAATCTCGCTATGTTGGATTGAAATATGTTGTTTTGCATTTGAAATTCGCTGAGTATGCAGGTCTGCTGCAACGGGGGTATTTTGAGTTTATTACATAGGAAAATAAAGTTTATCGAATTTTGGTTGGCACCATTGAATTCAGCTAAAAAAAACAAACAATTTAATATTTTGAATCACTGCTCTATGTCCATTGGTTACCGAGATATTGAAAGTGGTAAACACAGTACGTAGTCCCAATGTTAAGCTTATGGGAAATAAGATAAATTCTATATCTCGGTTATTTATCAATATATCTTGATAAAACTTGGTAAATAGCTTCTTATGGCTCAGATTTACAGAATATTGAATTAAAACCACCCAGTTTTAATATACCTGTAGCAGCAAACCTGCATACTCATTCCCCATGTTATTCTTATGGAGCTTAACAAAACATGTCACATCTCGCTATGTTGGATTGAAATATGTTGTTTTGCATTTGAAATTCGCTGAGTATGCAGGTCTGCTGCAACAGGGGTATTTTGTCTGTTTCATAAAACACTATTAGCATTGTTAAGTACAGGCTATTGACCTTGTATGACTCTATAATCATTCTATAATATTACTTTGCAGTACTTTTGTCATTGTTACTTTCAGGTTCTCAGCCAAAAGGGAACACACAGGATCATATTCTTGTGTGGCTGAAAACGAAGTGGGTGTTGATAAGCAAAATCTGTCGCTGACTGTTATTGGTACGTATTTGTAGTATGTTAAATTATAATTTAATTTTTTTGTACTAGTAGGTCAATGTTGAGTTGAATCAGATGTTAAAGATGACAATTTGCCTACCTTTTTGTATTTTAGTACTAATAATGAAATGTAAAAATTAAATTTTATATATGTGCTGTTGGGAATAAAATAAAAAAATAAGTCAAAAGATTTCATGATTGACAAACTGCACTGCTCAGTTAACAGAAAAGGGCTTTTTGAGAATCCTTGTGAATATATGTTTTGTTCTCTAATTATTTTATCTTATTTTAAGTCAAGGACTTATTTACTTTGTCATCCTTTTTTGCTAGCTTTGCTAGTTTTGAAAGGATGTTTTATGGTAATTAAGTTATTCTTATTCTTACTTGTAAATTGTATAATCTCAATAACTTCTCATTTGTGAGGTTAACTCTAGGTTTACGTCCGTCTTCCATTAGGCTTACTATGCAACTACTATGAGAGATCTGTAAGATATTGACATCTGGTGATGTCATATCAATGACATCACCAGATGTATCAAAAATAGTCAATTATTAATGTATGCTGATGATTTAAAAATTTATAAAAGTATTGAGAGTATTTCGGACTGTCACCAGCTGCAGGCTGATATTGAGGAATTAGTTGCTTGGAGCCAAAAAAATATAGCATTTAATGTCAAGAAATGTGCTGTTATGACATACACGCGGAAAACAGGACAGAGAGTCCTCCATTTTGATTACAACATGGGAGGTAAATTACTTGTTAGAACGTCGACTTTTAAGGATCTTGGTGTTATATTTGATTCCAAATCACTCTTTTCTGATCACGTGATAGCTACTTGTAAGGCAGCTTATTCAATCGTAGGTTTTATTTACAGATCATCTAGTTATTTGAAAAATATAAATTTAATTAAATTGCTCTTTTGTTCACTAGTACGACCTCGGTTAGAATATGCGTCTATTGTATGGTATCCGCATCAGCTCTACCTCAATGAAATCATCGAGGCTATTCAAAAAAGATTTTTAAGATTCCTTTTCTTTAAAATATTTGGCTACTACACATTTAATATTCCGTACAGACAGCTTTTGAATATGTTTGAACTGACAAGCCTTAGTGACAGGAGGAAGTTGAGCGCCTTATCTTATCTCCATAATCTGGTGAGCGGAGCCCTGGACGACAGTAACTTGCTAGGACAATTGGACTTTAACATTCCACGACCCAACTCTCGTAGCACTCTTGTGTTTTCCCCTCGCTTCTCTCGCACTAATCTCGCTTACAATTCTCCTCTTAATATAATGTGCAGATTATGTAATGAATATTATCCTTTGATATATTTAATTTAACTTTAAAGAATTACGTAACAAGCTTAAAGAAGGAGATTTGGAAATCATATGTTGAGCAGTAGATTTTTGTCGTTAGTAATTTATTTATTTATTGCATGAATATGTATGAGTATTTTAAGTGATGATTTGTTACTATTTCTTGCATGTCATTGTTATCTTGGATATTTATTTATATTTGAAGATGAAGATTAACTATTGTTAAGTTTGTTGTCACTAAGTGATTTCAAGATGGTGAAGAAAAAGATGGTCAAAACACAATGAACATTTTGTTATTCCAATTTTTTAGTATTCTTATTCTTAATGCTGTAATGTAATTGGCCTCGGCTGTTTTATAGCATTATCAAATAAATAAATATTTTCTATAAATAATTCACTGAGAGTGATGGTTCAATTTGTTTATTTTATAACCAGTAACAATCCACAAAGCTGACAATCTTTGCAAGTCACGTCCAAGTCTTAAGCTAATAGAAATCTTTTACACTGATCACTCCTATGTTAACTTTTGTGATGGACTGACTCTCTTGCTGCCGCCAGTCCCGGCCCAGATTCTGGGCAGTGAGGAGGAGACAGTGCGCCTCTATGGCAACCACTCCGAGACTCGGCTGGTGTGTCGGGTGGACGGAGAGCCGTCACCTCTCATCACGTGGTTCAAGGACTCTGTCAATCTGTCTAACTCCACTGATAAACGCCTTAGGTATTGCTACATTTATAGTCTATTCAAAAAAGTTTTTAAAATTTGTTAAGCAAATGGTAACAAGAGGTGTAGTGGTAGTGGGCACGGTTTGAATCACCAATGGCAAATTTTCTAAGTGTTAATTTCATAACCACAGGGGCGTCACAATAAGCTGATTTATAGCAGTGAGGAATAGTTTTTGCAATAACTTTTTTTGTACTCTATTTTTGTGTCTTCCACTGGAATTACTTTCGCTTTTATCCATGTTGGCTGTTTTGGACTTGCCAGACACACACTCTCTCTCTCTCTCTCTCAAGCTGCTTACCAAGCAATTTTAAATTCTTTAATGAGGTTTTCCTTCATTATTTACTCAGCATTGTACTATTGCTAGCTTTTAAATAACTAAATCAGCTGATAAATTACCAGTTGTTTGATGCTAAGTATAGTATTTCAGTATTCAATATAAAAACTGCGTCACAAATAATCTAAACTATTCTAAATCATTCAGTTTAGTTTACAAGTTGAGGATAAGACTTTACTAACATTAAAACTTGAAAAATTCTCATTGAAAATTGAAATCCAGAAAAATAAAAATGTTCTTGGTCGTATAATGTAGTAGCCATATCCGAGTAACATATTAAAAGTAGTTATTTATTTAGGTATAGTATAATCAATTTAACAAAGTTTTTTTTGTATCAGGATTGAAGGAAATACACTTATAATATCAAATGCAACTGAAGAATTAGCTGGAATGTACATTTGTCAGGCAGAAAATATTGCCGGAATAGCTCAAAAGATATTCGACACAGAGTTTTATGGTAAGTATCAACTTACATAGTACTAATGCATGTCAAGTCAGAAAAAATGTATTGCTTAAGGGAATTAGAGTTTAGTATTAGAATTTGTTGTGGTTAATGTTATTAGTAAAGCAAAAATATTTGTGATCATTAGGCCTACTGGTTTCAATGACAAATAATTTTCAGATGTATTCATTGTAATAGTATATGTCATAACATGAATGAGTGAGAAATGGAACTTATTCTCAATCATAAGGAGTGGTATCGAACATGCAAAACACATTCATTCGTATTTTGAATGATACGTTTCACTACTCTACATTTAAATCAGCTGCATGTCTTTATTTGTTTATGTCATAAAAATTTACAAAAATAGTTAACGTTACTTTTTCATATCTAACTTAATTTTTCTGTAGTAAACAATGAAAAGATTAAGTTTTGCAGGTGAAAAAACACAAAACAAAAACAGCTTATTTTCTTGGGAGAGGGTTGAAAACATAATTTTTTTGTGAGAAAGTGTAATTTTCATTTAATTTATTTTTCTTCTTATTTCATCAAGTTCAAAGCAAGTTTTAAGTATTATTGTTACTACCCTTTGGTAATAAAAGCCTTGCTGGATAATGTCCTGGATAAAATCACAATTTGAAATGTTGTTTCTAGAACCACCCCAAATAGTGGACCAGAGCCCCACGAACTTGACCCTGCGAGAGGGGGACGACTATACCATCCCCTGCACTGCCACCGGGATCCCCACCCCTCACACTAGCTGGCGGGTAGGCGGCGTCAAGCTACCACCGGGCTTCCAGAACGGTAGCAATTACCAGATATTCACTGTCATTCAGGAAATGAAAATGTTTAATTTTTATCAAACTAGTGGAAATACGCTGCTCAGCAGCTGTTAAGGAAAGAAATAATTGTAAATAAAATGAAATATAACTATCAGCTGTTCAGCCCTTTTCTTTACATTTATTCGCTTAAGAAAAATTTTATCAACAAATTAATTTGTACCTCAAATTTTTTCACTGAGACCTTTTGTTTAAGTATGGGGTTGGTGGGTATCAGACTTATGGTTTTCTCAAAAGTTCTTGATAATGTTTGCTTTATATATAGATTCCCTTAGGAGGTTTTTGAAGTGCTTTATGGACTGGTTTTATTGACTGAGGTGTTGAACTGGTTAGGCAAATTTAGGCAATTTCCTCTCTTATATGCTATAGTAGGGCTACAGGAGTACTCTTAATGGCGCATGGAAATTCTCTTGTTTTCCTTGTGAAAGGGATGTCCAATATATGATTTGTGTTGTTACGTTATAATCTAGTTTTATTTTCTCTAATATTAGTATTTTATCAGTCATTTAACTAATTTCATTGCACCTACTCAGATGTATTCATCAATCAGAACAATGATCTAACTCTTTAGCTTGCATAGTTTATCGAGGAAATTAGCAATAAATCACGTTAAAATTGATTGAAAGCAGCTGTAGTTCTGGACAGCCTTACTGGCGGGTGGTGAAAATTGTATTCTCCCAAAATGTCTACTAAATAAATACATGTTTTGGTAGAACTGTCAAAACTTTGTTTACGTTTCACCTCATTTACACTACAAAAGAATGCCCTGTAATATTTCACCGAGAGATTTCTTACGCAATTGAAATTTCTGGAAGATATTTGCGCAATGCATCTGCTGATCTTTTTGTTTTGGCAACCAATCATCTTAAATGATTTGATTACATTTAAGAATGTGTTTCCACACTTTTGTCATCGTACTTCATTAATTGTGTTGAGCTTGCAAGCATTTAACATTAGTTGCACTTGCGGTTGCAGCAAAATATTTTCTTTTTGTAAAGTAACTTTACATAAACAATTGACCATGTGATTTATTACCAAAACATTTGCAGATATTAAACACTAATTATGACAACAGCGCACTCACTCACCCGCCAGTAAGGCTGTCCAGAGCTATAGTCTTATTTATAATTTTTTGATAAGTAGAGAAAATTATCCTAAAACCCCTAAATTAATATTGACACAAAAATGTTTTTCCAAAGGATCTTCAAAGAACAAGCAAAGAAGGAAATCTCTTACTATAAAAAACATATATGGCAAGTAAAAAAAGACATACTATGGATTCTATTGAAGCTTTGAGCTATAGAACATTTTTATATATGCTCTATGATCAATGAAAACAAAGAATTTGGCAATAAACCAAAATTTTTTTCTCTAAAACCACTTTTGTGATTTTGAAACTTCTTTTCTTTACTACTACTCGGTTGTTGACAGAGGAGGTGGTGGTGATGAAGGACAATTTGCTGGTGCTGACCCAAGTGACGGCGGCCAGCGAGGGGACGTATCAGTGTTTCGCCCACAGCGCCGCCGGCCAGGCGAACAGGAACTACTCTGTCAGCGTCGTAGGTAACGGAAACACTACCTATCTGTTTGGACGTTTTTATATATTAGTTGTGCCATGCTAAAGTGTTATTCAATAGACTCCCTCATATCGGGACACCTTTTCACCGGACATGGGTTTAACCGAGTGATTTTTGTCCATACAAAGGTTTAACCATACGTGATGGGCAGGAAATGGACAATACAGTATCGATGATTCTCTTGAGAAATATTATGTGCTGATTAAAAAGAGCTATATTTTAAACTCACGTCTGAAATTGAAGTATTGACTTACATCTACAGTATGCATTAGAGTCATAACGCATTAAGTTCCCTAGCCGGAAAAACCATTATCCAGAAAGGCCTCTGTTTCGAGGTGCCCAGATACAAAGGATTCTACTGTCAAACTTCAAAATTTTGCAAATTGAACAATTTGTATACGCCTAGAAATCTTTGGATATCAAGTAATAGTGCATAACTCCCCCAGTGAGATCATAACTGGTTTTTGCTACTTTAGTTACCAACCCTGGGGACAGCAACAGAAGTTGTTACAATGATAGTGTTGTAGCTATCATTCAGTGATCAACTTCAGTTCCCCTCTAGGGGAGGGTGGACTTGATGACAGAGTGGGCGGGGATGTACCGGTGACCAAGATGAGGGCCAATATGAAAGCCAAGTATCCCTTGAGGTCCACATCCATTGGATAAAGGTGTATCTTTGCTCACCCGGTCTAAGCTTAGCCAAACCTATTCCAACTACCTATTCCTTTTTCCTTTTGTTTCCTCTATTTTAACCTATTAAAGGGTACCCTATAGCTTAAGGTATGTTAAAGAAAGGGGTTTCCTTTCCTTTCCAGTATCAATACAAAAAGACAAAAAAAATCAATTTTCCTGTGGGGTGGGTTAACCCAGGCTTCCTTATTTCCCGTTCAAATTCTAATGTTCAAATGAGAAGTTTAAGTCAAAGCCGAGTGGGTTTGTTACTGATCTGTGTAGCAAATGTTTATCGAGGCATGAGACATTTCAAATCTTCGACTGCCATTGTGCTTCAGAAGATACGCTAAGCCGTTTGTCTCAGCTATTGTAGTATTAGGTCACTCAGAGGCCACATCTCATATATAACTTTGCCATCCAGAAGGTTACATTGATTTTTTTATATTTTTAGAAGATTATGGAAAATACTTAAAACTTCTACTACTTGTATGAACTAATTAACCTCCACAACTTGTACTACTTTTATCTACTACTTGTACAAAAATAGTTCTACTTTTTAACAATCCCCTAAGCAATTAATTGCCAAATCTTTTTTCAACTTAAACACGATAAAAGGTGCATATATTGTATAAATACTATTTTTTAAACAAATCTCCAAACTATTGTGTTTTTTACAAGTGCAAAAAATTGACTTTTCAAGTTTTAGATCACAATGGGAAAGCAATTGGTTTATCCAATAAAAGTATTTTGTTTTCTTTATATAACAAAATAAATTTGCAAAACAAACATTCAACACCAGGGTGTTACAGTTCCACCGACTGGCATGAACAGCTCGGTGACTCGTGTGGAGATAGTCGAGTCCACCAGTGGTCTGCTCACCTGCCCTTTGCAGCAAGGCACCCCTGGCCCCTCCATCCAGTGGCTCAAGGTATCTACTTTTATCCAGTAAAGTATCTACTAATTTATTTTAAAAATATCCATTAGTAGTTATTCCTCCAGACAAGTTTCAAATTGAACAGTTAAACTGTTTTCAAGCCAAACTACTTCAAATATAGTAAACTCTTATTTTGATTAGGTACATATATATGGTACATAGGAAGGTTTAGGGTTTGGTGTTTTCTGGCTCAAGGACAGTCCATCATTAAACTTGATACACATATGTAAAATTGCATGGACAAGATTTTTAAGCTATCCATATTGCCAAACTCCTCATAGCTCTGCCCTAGCCTCGTGAAGTTTGCAAAATTTGTGAAACTTCACTTGTTAATCAAATATAAGAATTTATTAATCTTGCCACTCTTTGAGGGACCATATCAATATCCATGAAACTTCAGAGCTGCAAAGCACTTTGAAGTCTTCTCTTAAGTTATCTCTTGAGTGTTTCCTGTAGGTTATATAGTTTCCTAGATATAAGTGGAAATCTTAAAAAAATGTCAAATTTGAATTTCTGGGTTTTTTGAGTCGCATAGGAGTAGAACAGAGTCTTCAAACTTGGGCCAAATCTCTCCAAGGTGTATCAACAAAATATCAAATAATCAGAGTTGCATGCATATTTGCAAGGTGGGGTGTTTACATTGATTGGGCTATGTGGGTTCAAACTAGAAATATAAATGCCCAATTTCATAATCAAGTAAAATTCCCGTTTTTTCAAACTAGCAGGCAACTTACCACTCTTATAATACCCTTTATATTGCTGTTGTGACCTCTTTTAGACACCAACAAAAACGCCATAAAAGGATGGTTTACAATCCCTAAACATTTTGCAGGATGGTGTTCCAATTAGTTTTGTGGTGAATGAGAGAGCAGATGACACTCATTACATTTTAAAAGATGGCAGCCGTTCTCTGAAAATAGTTGAGTCGAGGCCTGAAGATAGTGGATTATATACGTGCATCGCTACAAATATAGCAGGTTAGATGTCGTTTTTATGATTATCAAGGAAAATTCTTTTATGTTGTCAATTAATTTTCATTCACTCTGCTGTAGGAACTGCAAATGTTTAGTTTGTTTGTTATTTTCCTAAATTTTCTTCATTGCTGTTGATGATTCATGATTACTGTAACAGAGACTGCAGATACAACATCCTTTTAGTCATAAATTAATGTTATACTCAATGTCATATCATTGCAGTCTTAAAAATATTATTTAAAGAGCTGGACAATCCTCTTATAATAGGAAGAAATGACAAGTGGCTTAAAATATAGTCAGAGACTGCAATAACACAGTTGTTGCCTGCCAATATTTTTTACTGTATTAAAGTTATATTTAGAATGTTACAAAGTTCCTATGAATGGTATTGAGACAGCCATTAACAAGTTTGTGAATGCAGGAATAATGTTGTCTTGTTGGTTTAAAAATAATACTTGTTACTATTATTTCTACCATAGGGAGAAGCCAAGCTGAGTTTGACGTTAATGTTCTCGTTTACCCGCACTTCCTGGATGAATTCCCTGAGACTGAGTTGACAAAAACTGAAGGTGAAAGTCTAGAACTAGATTGTAGCGTTGAGGGGAACCCTGAACCTAAGGTAAGATATTGAGCCAGTTATAAGCCAGTTTAAGTTGGTTTAAGTCACTTTGAAATGTCCTGATTTTATCATTGGTATTTTGATTTGGTTTCTTGTTTAGTAAAATAAGCTTAGTTTATCCTAAATATATCATTTTGCTATACACCAAAATTCATTCCTCTTACTGTAAAATAGTTTTAAATTGTATTCTTACCATATCTACTTGTACTATTTAAATTTAGTCACATATATTTTTTATTTCAAAATTATGAATGGCTCTATAAACTACCACTGTGGCATCAACCACAGCAGGCCAAAAGAGTGAGAGTCTAACAAATAAACTTTCAATTTCATCGATTGATTGTATGGGGGGAATGGATTTAACCCAGCGCATCTACCACATTTCACTGAAAGTTCTTTAATGGCCGGTTCTTTTATGTGAAAGTTCTTTTCAGTCTCCAGATGAGGAGAACTATCAGCCATCTTTCATTCACAAAAACAATTTGTGAATAATTTTCACAGATGGTGTGGAGGCGTGTGGAGCAGAGTCTGCCCATCAGTCAGCACACCAGCCCGGGTGTGATGCTGGAGCTGCCCCACAGATGGCGACTGCTGATCCCCTCGGTGCGGCCCCACCACGCCGGCACCTACCAGTGTACTGCGACCAACCAGCTGGGCCGCCAGAGCAGGACATTTACTGTCCGCGTCACCGGTAATCAATTGTCTACCACCTAACTGTCAAAAGAAGGAATCTCATACAGTCATCTCCCTTTTATTCGGACACCTCGGGACCAATAAGAGGTTAAAACAGATGGTCCCAAAAACTTCAAATTATAATGTATAGCATACTGTATATGCCAATATTAGAAAAAATATCAAACAGACAGTAAACATTATTTTAGGATAATTACTGTGAACACAAAACGCTAGAAAATATGTGTAGGTGTTGTATCTTCAACAAACTAACAACCATTACAATTCGTGATCGGTGCAAGATATTATTTCTCAAAATTTTCCCATGAGAATCGTCGATACTGAACTGTCAATTTCCTGTCAGTCAACTACGGTTGAACCAATGTCCAGTTAAAAGGTGTTCGGATAAGAGGGAATCTACTGTAATTGGTAAAGAGCCAGCTCTTTACCAATTACCACTTATGGTAGAGTTGTTCGGATAAGAGGGAATCTACTGTAATTGGTAAAGAGCCAGCTCTTTACCAATTACCACTTTTGGTATCTCTACAGCTTGAACAAGCCGTTATTAGAGAAAATACAGCTGTTGTATGCTATTTTAAAAAACAAATAAGTGTTTGTCCTTGAAGGAAAATCTTCCATATGTTGGGTACCATGAATCAACTTTATTCAAAATTACATCCAAAAGTTATATTGCAGATCATGAAAAAAGAACATATATATATTATGGTAATCATCCCAGAATAGATTATACCCCAAGCAGCCATGAAGTGCCAGCATGACCTATGTCCTTGCTGCTGCCTAACACTTTGAACCCTGGGTGCAAAAATCTTTTTTTACGTGCGTTACTGGCCAATTTTGGGGTTCAAATTAAAATTTGTAGCTTAATATACATAGTCTTTACCCTTATAAATTATATATCAAAATAAAGAGAAAAATAAAACCTTTCAATCAATCAATCAATCAATCAATCAATAAGCCTTTATTCATTTAAGGTACAATGTACACTTTGAATGGTGTCAGAAAAAAAAGAAGTAACACACTTCTTAAAATTAGAGTATGCATGTAATGCATAGACCAAATCAAAATTTTAAAATTATATACATTTAAACTTAATATGATATGAAGCAAAAGTAAAACTAGACCTACATATCAATTTGTAATATCAAAAAATTCATTGAGAGAATACAAAGGTGTCTTTACCAGGTACTCTTTAAGTTTTTTCTTTAAAATTTTAATATTAATTTCATTTTTTATTGTGTTTGGAAGTTGGTTCAAAAATTTAATTCCTGCATATGAAGGCTTCTTGGCAAACAGTTCTAATCTGTGACAGGGAAAAGCAAAGTTATTTCTACCTCTGGTGTTATATTGATGATGATCACCAAGAGTGGCCAGATCTGAGCCAACTTTTTTAACATGCAGCACTGTCTCATAGATATTTTGACAGAAAACGGTCATAATTCCCAATTCAGGAAATAAATTTTTGACAGAATCCAGTCGATTCAATTTTAAAATAATTCTAATTGCTTCTTTTTGTAATAGTAGGATTTCATTCAAATTTGTTTGTGATGATGCGCCATATACAACAATTCCAAAAGATATATGAGAATGAATTAATGAAAAGTAAACAGTTCGCAGTGTTTGTAAATTACTTATTCGAGACATTTGCCTGAGGGCATAAAGACCCGAACTAATTTTTTTACAGATATTGCTGATGTGTAGATTGTATGTTAAAGATTTATCTATTTTCAACCCTAAGAATTTTGTATTTTCAACTTCTTCTAAAATAAAGTCATCAATCATGACGTTAACACTGTTTGAGTTATTATTTTGAGGTGTGGAAAATTTAATAAACTTGGTTTTATCGGGATTCATTAAGAGATTTATATTGCTAAGGAACTGATTGACTTCGGCTAAACATAAGTAGGTAGAGACTTCCAAGTTATTTTTATCACTGTCAGATTTTTTAATGCTAATGTCATCAGCAAAAAGACTGATGGTGGCGGGTTCACTAACCACTCTCGGTAACCCATCAAGATAAATGACAAAAAGCAGAGGGCCTAATTGAACCTTGTGGCACTCCGTATTTAATTTTTTTTAAAGAAGAATTAATATCTATTCTATGGTTAAATTTATCTGTATGTTCTATTTCAACAAACTGTTCCCTGCCTACCAGATATGACTGAAACCAAGACTGACATCTTTCGTTTAGACCTATCCTTGCCAATAGTTTTAACAAAACATCATGTTTAACGCTATCAAAAGCTTTAGACATGTCCATGAAAATCCCAACCGTATCTTCCCCTCTATCTAATGCATCGATTATTGACTCAATATATTCTACTGCGGCTGTAGTGACTGATCTGTTTTTACGGAATCCATGCTGCTCTGAAGCTGATAAATTGTTTATTTCTAAGAATTCAGACAGTTGATTACACATTACTTTTTCATAGATTTTTGAAAAAGAGGTTAGTAAAGATATTGGACGGTAATTTTTCACATCTTTTGAATCTCCAGTTTTAAAAATTGGTTTTATTTTTGCAATTTTTAATTTATTTGGGAAAAAACCTGTGATAAGAGATGAATTTATGACATGCACTAAAGGTTTTAGTAAAAACCATCTGGCATTCTTAATAACTGGCATGGGAATATCATCATAGCCAGATGAAAATTTGTTGCTGAGGGAGGAAATAACTTTATCTAATTCAAATTCTGTTATTGTCTTGGGGGAGAAGCGTGTAGGATTCTCATAGACATTTGACATGTCAAAATTAACTGAAGTGCTACTGTCTAACTTAGGTATGATTTGTTCATCTACAATACTACAATAATAAGTATTAAACATTTCACATATTTCGTAAGGGTCTTCCACTGGACCATTCAACCCACTTAACAAAAAATCAGAGTGTTCTTAAGATTTATTTTTATTAGAAACTTCTGTGTTAATTACATTCCATGTTGCTTTGCTAATCAGATCATCATAGTAGGATTTTTTTGTTTCAATTACTTTAGATTTGAAATTTCTTTTCATTTCAGCAAGATTTATGGTATTTTTACAAGTATTTGTTGCATGTCTAGCGGTTTTACTGATATTTATTAAATTTTATTTCTCGTCTAACAGTTCTGAAGTTATCCAGTTCTTTTTTTTCATACTCTGTCTTAGTTTTCGTTTAGTGAAACAGAGATCAAAGTAATATTTGAAAATTTCAAAAAAAATATCAAATTTTTCATTTGGTTCTGAGAGGTAAACATTAATCCAGCTTTCACTCGCTAAACATTTATTGAATAGGTCCATATTTGTTTTAGAAAATTGTCTGCAAAATTTTGTTAAGTGGGTTATATTTTTAATTTTAAAACTGTCACTCTTAATTTCTATAATTTATGCATCATGATCTGATATTTCAGTTACTAATCCTTCAATGTTATAATTGTCTTTAGTTAGATTGGTAAAAAATATTATCTATAGCACTATTTTTATGTATAGAGTACCTGGTCGGGAAATTTACCGTATAGCATACTTTATGGGACCTTAGAACATTGACTAATCTATTCCTTACATCAGAATTTTCGAGTATATCAATGTTTGTATCACCAGCAACAAAAATTTTATCATATTTAGAGCAAAGGATTTTAAATAATAAACTTAATCGGTCTAGAAATATGTATTCATTGATTCGTACTTTTTTTGGAGTTCTATAAACAGCTGCAAGGCCACAAGAGAAATCACCAAATTTAAATTCACCTGTACAGCATTCAAAAAGCTTGTCTTCCGCAAGTTTTTTTATTGTAGAAATGTTAGTGCTCTTTACTTTAAATGACTGTCGCGCTAGTAACATAACACCACCCCCGGTTGTAGTGTTCCGTTCATAGAAAGATGTGACTTTATAATTTTGAATATTTAGACGTTCTATTTCTGGGGCTGTCATTTTATGCTCGGTAAGAACCAATATGTCAGGTTTGACTTCTTCCAGTGTTACCTGAAGGATATCAATACGTGATGCTAGGTGTTGTATATTTTGATGCATGATTGTTAAGTTTTTTGTGTTATCTTTTTTTAAGTATTTTTTGTTGCTGGTTCGACAGAAAACAAATGGTTTTCTATGGCTATTTACATTTATACTGGATTTACTGCTACACACTTGGGTTATATTTCTAAAAAAGGTGAATTTTGTGTTACCCCCTTGGCAATGCCCACACCCGCACCCTCACTTTGACTCATCAACGGGCTTCTGCACACACTATTAGAGGACGTTTCAGACATTGTTGCTAGAAGACCTGGTTGTATCTGTTGAGATGGTCTAGAATAAATGGATTCTTGTTTTGAAGAGACTGCAGGGTTTGACTTGTCCGATTCTTCCATATATTGAAGAAAGATTGAGTGTTTCAGCTTTTTCATAAAAGCAGAATATGAAAGACCCTGCCTCAATCTTCTTCTGGTTACACCTTCATTGCTGAGCACAACTTGTATTGAAGCTTCTGTTTCTTTTTGAAATTTTACAAGTTTTCTCACAAAATATTCCACAGGTATATTGTCTCGCACGCACCCCATCGGAGAGCAGATTAGTGCTTTGAGATTTTTCCTTTTGAAGTCCTCTTCAAGTTGTGCAAAACAAATATCATAGTCTTTAAGAACAGGTTTTTGATAATACTGGCATTTGGTTACTAGACCGTAAACAGTTACTCCTTCAGTCTCTTGATAGGTCAGGAAGGTGTTGGTGAAGTTCGCTGGCGAAGGTCTTCCAATCTTCTCTCTAAAGACGGCTGCCACCCCTTCGCCCATGTTCTTTGGGCTTTCAAGATCACCCGAAATGCAGTGGGCAAATGCTGTAGCCTTTGAGTTTTTATGTTTGTCTATCATATCAGCCATATTTTGCTCAACCACCTGAATCGGCAGATCTGTCACTTCCTTCCTGATACAATTTTGATTAAGAACTTCATCCAACACATCTGTAACAAGGTATGCCAATCGGGCCTTCCCTCTATTGTTTAGATGAAGGCCATGTTGGGTATAATGGTACCTCCTCAGTACACGATTCAAGTCAACCAAATGAACAGAGTTGAGACGAAGAACTAACTCTCTCAGGTAGTTATTGACACAACATATATCAACATGGTAAACGTGTGTAGCCGGCAAATCAAACCTCTCAGGGATTGTCGCTATGAGAACATGTTTAGTTTTACTCAACTCCACCAGCTTACTTTCAAGTGACGAATAAACTTGTGATAAATCTCCACATAGAGTGTCATTTGATCCACCCAGCAAAAATACCACACTATTAGTTTGTGTATTTTGTATTGCTGTTTCAGCCACCTGCAGCAGACGGGCATTTGGCATAACAGTGCCGGTAACTTCGAGGTTGTCTTGATTAAACTGATTAATCTCTTGTAGCTTGTTTACTAATCCCCTGCCTTGGCTGTCAGAAAATACTGTGAGATTCAACCCTTCACCAAAGATCTGCTTAGGACTGTGGGCTTTCCTCTTAGAGCATAGATCGTGTGGTTTCCTCAAATTTGGTTGGTGTTCAATACCTTCTCGCACCTGTTGTTCAGTCTGACAGTTAGATAAAGCTGAAAACCATGCTCGGTTACCATGCTCGGCTTTTTTTGCCTTTCAAATGATATAAACTTTATTACAGTTTTCAAAAACCAACAATTTTAGGATTCCACCTAAAACTGACAGAAAAAAATAAAGAACAAAAAATTGCGACAGTGGTCACACACATTTTTAGGAATTAGTTTTACACTCATATTTTACACTAAACTACTGCAGACAACAACAGAGCATCGTCAGCCGGTGACGCAAAGCATCGGCTGCAGACATTTGGATTTATTTTTTGCTGCTAAACAGATGGCTTTTTCGAGACTTTTGGATACATTAATCAATGCCAGATGATCAAGGAAGAGTTCCGTAGCAACGATTAGCGAATATACGTCAAATACATGTTGCTATGGAATTTAATTTCGAGGTCCGACCTATACTCGGGCTTTGTTCACAGTGACATACGCTATGCCCCGAGCTATACTCAAGGTTCAAAGTGTTAAACTCCAGCTGCATTTGGTGCTAAGGGTGCATCTGAAAGAGTTTGATACTGATGGTGCATTCAGCGAAAAAAACACTCAATAGCAGCCTTCAGTAAAAGTTTCACAGGGTGCTAACTAGTAAGTCTAATAATTTTTTTAACTAATTTCTGAGGAGATTTCCAGCTGTTCGTGGATTGCTGGTTGAAAGGTTGTTGAAATTACACATAGCTCTAGAAATTTTGAACAATCAAGTCTTTTTCATTTTTGTGACATCGACAAACTTCCTCTCCTTACCTCTCTCCCTTTGCTATACCCTATTCTCTCTACCATGACTGACTAGCTTAAGATTATGAAACCTGCTTGGTTAACAACTTTACGTCTCAAACTGTCTCAAAAGGATTAGCTGCTTAAAAATAAAAAATTAAAACAAAGTCGATAAATAGTAGTTTTTAATTACGAGGTTCTAATCCCATTTTTATTTCTCATACAGCCCCACCAGAGCTGGACGGCCCCAAAGAAGAGACGATCGAAGCTTTGCCTCATGAGAGGCTGGTTCTGCAGTGTCGGGTGTGGGGGACGCCGGCTCCCACCGTTACATGGGAGTACAGCGGCAAAGACACTAGGTCTGTCGATCTCAGAGTTTTCACTGTTTAACCACTGGGAATGAAGTAGGGTACAATAGACCTTGATTTCCACTGTGGTTGTTACATGGTTTGTCTTTTTTGTATCAAAGCTATAAAACTTGTGACAGACCAAAGTGAAATTTTTTTAATTTGTGACAAAAAATAGGTTAAAAAAATCAAATTTGAATTTTTAATTTGAAAAGAAATGCTTTTTAGAAAATTGTGATTGGTAAGTTTTAGGATTAAAGCAAATGGGCTTTAATGAGAGGTTTTGATTGAATTTTTAAAATGTTTACTTTGTTTAAATTAACACATTTGGTGCTGATATTTGATTCAAAACCACTTACTAGATGTGAAGATATGGTTTATTTAAAAGCCAGTTTGCAATGAAAGTCTTATGAAGAAGAATGATTGCAGATAAATGAAAGAAGAAAGAATGATTTATTCATATCTAGTTTCCTGTTTTTATTGGGGCAAGCCCCTAAAAGCCATTAATACAACACTCACCTCAATATTAATATTCTACTACTATCATTTTGTAGTAACTTTCAGTCAATAATATTCTTTGTGTTTTCAGTTTTGAAACCACTGAAAATTAATTTCCATTTCAATTTTAGCTGGAAGAAGTTACATGCATTTATTCTGTACCCTTCGAATTACAGATTTAAATTATGCTCAATTTAAATATTTTTACTTTGGAATCTTTTCAAACACTAAAGTAAAGATTCCCCATGGCTCTTTTGTTTCTGCTGGAGCTTTTTCAGTAACGGAAATATTATAAATTGGAAGGATTGCTGTGTCATAAGACTGAACTTCTGCAATACTTAATATTTTGGTAATGTTGCAATTCTGTTTATTTCCATCGAATATTATTAGCTTATCTTTGGAATAAAAAATATAGATTATTATTGTACTTCAGTGATTTCAAGAAGATTGAGAATGAAGGCAGAGATACTCGAGTGCTGGAGCGACAAGCAGAGGCAGGGCTGTTCCGCTGCACTGCTGCCAACCCTCTCGGCTCTGTGGCTAAAGTCTTCAACGTCACAGTCTCTGGTAGAATTTGTTCATTAATAACTTAGTATGATTAGGTCAATTTATTTAACACTATATCATAATATTATTTTTATGGGAAAACCATTTTAGGGAAAACTTTCATACAAGTTGTTTGCTGAAGGGAAGTTTGCTGTTTGCCCATTATCTTGAAGATACTCAGTCAATACCTATACTCTGCTACCACATGAACTCTGATAGCACATATAAGGATTTTTTTTAATGCTTCATAGTATTACTTTGAAAAATCATTGTTGAATCATCAGGTGATTGGCAGATGTTTTTCAACTTCATTCTGATATGACAATATATATTTTAGTGTACCAAATTATTCAAGACCGGAGAGAAATAATGATTGAAAAACTGTTTTTCATTGCAATTGTTTCTCTAAGGCTCCAAATTTAGTCCCTCAATAATTAGTTCTGTCCACTCTCTAATCAGGAGCACCAAAGAAGGCGGGTGCGAGAGTGCGCTTCTGGCAATTTATTATTGTTTATTATTTGTTTGGGTAGTGATCAAGCTCATGATCATATGTTTTAATTTAAATAAAATAAATACTCGTTTGTAGAAGGCCATGAAAACACGATCAGAGTTTTGACAGTTAAAAAAATATTCAGTTTACTCTTTTAATCTGAGTTTTAATAGATGATTTGCTAAGTTTTCAAATTTTGCCCCCCCTCCTAATTTTGTGCTCCTAATTGAAACTAAAAAAGCAGCCTGACTAACTATTGTTCTAAGGCAGGATTTAAAAAAATATGAATAAAGAGTAAAATAATATTATACAGTTTAATAATTAACCGCAAGCTCTTCTTCATCTTGTGAGTTGTGAGTTTTCACCATGTTCTCTCCCCTGTCACCCCAGAGCCACCGTCCATCGCCAGGTCGAACTTGACAGAAGAGTTGCGCGTCCGGCTCGGCTCCGAGTTGTCGCTGTCATGTGACATCGCCGGCCGGCCACCCCCCGCCGTGACCTGGCTACACAACGGCCACGTGCTGCCCGGCGGCCATGGCCCTCGGCTGGCCGTTACGGCCACAACACGCAGCGGGGGGAAGTACGCGTGTGTCGCATCCAACCGGGCGGGCGTCGCCGAGAAGACTTTTAAGGTTAAAGTTCTTGGTAAATCGATTTTTTAATTTTTCATTTTTAGTTTTGTTTTTGTGTAGTGAATTATTAAGTGGTCAATTGGAGATGTAAAAATGTTCTGTTGGCGTTAAATGTGATTTCAATAATAGCCATACACTTGCTCAAAGGTAAAAACTAGTAATTAAAGTTTTTGAATGCAGTTTTTAAGGTTAACACTTTTGCTTATCATGATTACTTTTGCAGTAATTGTATTGTGTGCAGTAATTGATTTTCATGATTTATTTTCAAACTTTTTAGCTGTGAAGGACAGGATTCATAAACTGGAAATAGGGAGAAATAATTATAATTATCTTACTAGGAATCAGGAAAACCTTGCTATTAGCCGCACACTTGAAAAATTAATTGTAACTATTTTAAAAACCTAAGTATGCCGGTTTGAAATTTTTTGATAGTCTCCCAAAAATAATTAAATAAGAAGTTTCAAAAAGTGTATTTAAATCAAGAGTGACAAAAATTTCTCGGCCAGAAAGCTTTATACTCTTTTGAAGAACTATTATCATTCTACTTACTTATTTTTTTGTTGTTATCTTTATAGATTTACCTTGTATTTTAATATTATAACTATATTTTCGCAATATACAATTTTTGTTCATTTTTTTACTCCATATTAAGAAAAACTAAAGTCAAATTTTTTTTGTATTAGGTCTTTTACTGTTTTTCTTTTTTTCCATGTTTTGTTCATTAGTTTGTGAAGTTATTTATGTTTTTATTTTGATAATCAGGAATTAATTTTAAATTCCAACGCATATATGATGTAATTAACAGTAATACTATGAACTGATGACATTATTTATTATATTTATGTGTATGACATGAAAAAAGTGGTTTTGAATTGAATGGAATTGGATTGACCTAAACATTGTCCACAGTGCCTCCGAGAATATCGGAGGCATACCAGTTCTCGGCGGATCCGCGGGTCGCGGTGGTCGAAGGCCTGCCGCTGACGCTGCGCTGCCCCGTCACCGGGACTCCGCCCCCCGCCATCTCCTGGGTGAAGGACGGAGCCCCTCGGCTGGAGTCGGGAGAACTGCTCACGGTCGAGTCGGCCAAACCTGAGGACTCTGGCAACTATACGTGTACGGCTACAAATCACGTCGGCAACGTCTCCAAGACTTTCATTGTTGTTGTGAATAGTGAGTTGTTTTTTTTTTTTTTTTAATTGCAGTGGGCTTCAATGAAATTTGTAATTAAATTTTGCCAATGCTAAAAGGGTTGAAGTATTCTTTGATACCAAATTAAACACTCTGGAAATGAAACACTGTTGGGAAAGTAAGTTGGGAAAGAAACAAAGTTGGGAAAACTACTCTAACTCGCAGTGTAAACCCTGTGTTATGTGGCAGGTGCTCCGCAGTTCCGAGACACGGAGCCAGTTCAGCATGTGGAGGTGGTCAGCAAGACCAGGCTCCGGCTGGACTGCTCCGTCTCTGCTCTCCCTGCTCCGGCTGTCGTGTGGCTCCGGGGCTCCGACCCTGTCGACACTTCCTATGTCAGTCTGTCCAACAACAACCAGACTCTGGTAAGGTGTAGTTGTTCACACAATGTGTTCTTTTTATTGGTATTTACATATGTTGCAAATCACTGTGTACTGACTTATATCATAGTTTATTTTTTAAGCTAAATTTCATATGATTTATTGGCATAAAGTGTGCTGTATATGCCTATGTGTAAGTTATTATGAGTTAGATAAGCTAGATGGCTAGTTGATATTTTTGGTTTTTGTGGCACAATTAAGGTGATTCATTTTTTGGTGACAGTGTATTTATGTAATTATTTGGATTGGACTGTGTTGACAGTGATGGGAAAGTTCACACAAAATCAAGCAATAACAAGGCGATTAAGTCTTCATTAATGTTAAAAAGTATAATATGTTTGATTGTATAATATTTCGGACTGTGTAGCTGGCTTATAAATAGTGAAGCCGAATCACTAGCAAACATCATAATTTTTAAGTGATTTTGAAAAAATGTAATTTTTCTCAAAACTGACAACCAATTTTATTTCGATTAAATTCTTTAATTCTTTTATATTTTAACACCTTGTTTTATACTTTATTCAGTGAGTGGGTAAAGTAAAGCCCTTACCCCTAAATAACATTTGTATAGGAAAGAACCATCAATGTAATAAATAAGTAAACTGGATTGATAACTCAGGGCCCGCAATGCGAGCCACCGGCAGTGGTTGCGTTTAAGATTTTGCAGGGGCGATGGGGAAACGCATCTTTTGCCAGCAAACTTGTACTGACCAACTAGTTAAATATTAATTGTAATTACCGTACTTAATAGTTATAGCAATACATCTATTATAGCAAGCTTAACCCGTCAAACTGCTCCCAAATCCGTGCGGTTTCAATACGAATAACAATACAGTTTCGCGCTTTTTCCCCCAACACTCCTTCAATTCGGCCCGGCTGCAACCCTAACGCACAGCTGTGTTGGCTCGGAAATCACTACATGAGCCTTATGGGAAGCGCGCTATCCAGTTGTATTTATTTACATCGATGGAAAGAACCACTCAGAGAAGAGGTAGTCCATATGATCTCAGGGATGATTCACAGCCATTCCACTTGGTGATTTGAAATGAAAAAAATACAAACCATATGACATTAACATTCATTAAAACATTTATCAATGCTTTTATTTGTCTTATGAACTATTTATTTACTTTTTGTAAAGCTCGCATGCATTTTAAGTTTACTGCAAACAAACTTTAACCATACAGTCTTTGTAAACAGTCAACCAATTCCATCTCCAGATTAAACTTAAGCTCTTTGGAGTTGTATCGCAGTAACAACAGATACTCATGCCTGTCAACATTACAGCTGATGCAGAAGATGGGGCTTTACACTCTCATTGAATGAAGTATAAAATCTTGTTTTTATTGTCACAGACAATAGACAGTGTGGGACTGGAACACTCTGGTCACTACTCTTGTATTGCTTCCAACATTGCTGGCACCGTTGAGAAAACTTTTGATGTCGATGTCCTCGGTAAGTTGATGTTTGGTAGTTTGATTTAATTAATAAATTTATTTACAGTGATTATCTGTAGAATATCAAAGTTCTGTCACATGTTAATCTGACACTTTTAGTAATCCTACAACAGCAGGCAGCATTGTATGTTTGTATACATTTTTGTTCTCTTTTTCTCTTTTTTTTAAGAGGATGGTCTCTTGCAAGGTTGTACTTGTCAGTTGACTCTGAATTCATGATTTCACTAATTTATTAAATTTATATTATTGATTAATTCCTGATATTTTATTTTATTTCAATAGATTGAACAATTTTGTTACAGATGCCTTGTAAGCTATATCATTAGTATAATAGTTTAATGTAAAATGCTAAACATTGTTTTAACGATACTATTGGTAATGCATCAATTGCATGATTGCAATAGTGTTGTTTATCAAGCGCATGTATAGTGATATTCAGTCAATATGCCGATAAACATTTTATATTACACATTCAGATAAGATTCAGGTAATTTATTCCAAGTAAGGAACAGATACTTGAAAAATACAGTAAATATAATTTTTTGATATCCCTACAAAGACTTCACGTCTGCGTGTGGGGAGATTCTTTTCTGTCATATAATTTTTCTAAATTTAAAAAAATAAAGTTTTGAACATATTGAACAAAAAAAATATTGACTTACAAAACTAAAAGAGCAGACAATCAAAATAGGGCCTAATTAATAAAATATTTGTTGTTATAAATCAACCAAAAAGCTCAAAGCCACAAAAAAGGAAATGTTTTATACATTTTTACATAATGGATAAAATAAGGGAAATTGTGAGTATAAGGAACATTTAAGATACAAATTGGCTGTCTTACGCTAACCTGTTCCCGCTGAGTCCAGAACCGCCGAGTGTGATGGGGGATGAGGCGATGGGTAACACATCAGCTCCCCCCGCCCTCCACAAAGTGATGCTGCATCGCAAGGTGGTCCTGGAGTGTCCGGTGGCCGGCACCCCCCAGCCGAACATCACCTGGTACAAGGTATACCGAGCAACCATTCAAGCAGTAAATATATTGAATACCTGTTCAAATTAAATACAGGGCCATTGAAAAATGCCAGCAAAATTTCATATTGTAATTTTGTGAATACCAAGCAAGATATCTGTATGAAATGAACACAAAAATGTGTAAAACTCTCAGAGTTTATGTTTTGCTCTGGGCAATAACCTTGTGGCTCACAAGACTCATGTGCGCATACACATTCGTTCTTCTGGCTCCGCGCTTCCTGCAACTGGGAGTCATGGCTACTGTACAACAGAAGGCATAGTTTGTGCTATGGGACACAGAATTCAAGTCCCTGTATTGTGTGCCAAAAATAAATTAATCCAAATCATTAAAAAGGTACCTAGGATCCCCATATAGGAATGAACAAAGTCAAGCTGGTGTGTGATGGGTACCGCTCAAGACTCGGAGCCAATCATTTTGCCGTCCATTATGACTTTTCTTTCACCTTACTCCCTTAATCCATTGTCAACAGGATTGTCCCTGTTTGCTTTGACTGTAGTGCCTGTGGTCCCCACATGTGGCTTTTGAACATGAATGGATTTGTCTGAAGGGCAAAGGTAGCTTAAGGGGTCAAAGGTTGCTGTTGGGGATCTGATAATGCAACTGTCCCAAAGAAACATATGATTGCTTTAAAATGGTAATGGAGGGTTTAAAAAGCAAGATGAAAGTATGTTTGCACAACATTGATACTCCTCTACAAAAACCACTGGCCAAAATCTACTGGCCAAAATTGTTTTCAAAATGACGATAGTTGTATTCAAGTGAAGTTCGCCCTCTAAAATTAAATCATTTAAAAATTAAATAATTTTATTTTTACTATAAATTAATTATTTCATTGAATATAATTAATAAATTCCTCTTTTTTATTTTTTGCAGGATGGTGAGATGTTGGCAGGCTACCAGACCAGCAGTGACGGCCGCTTCCTGCACATCATGAACGCAGTCGCCCGACAGGGCGGCAACTACAGCTGCAAGGCCGAGAACCAGGCGGGCACCACTCAGCTGCACCTCCCTGTAACTATTGTCGGTTAGAGCACTTTTTCTTTTTCAATTTATCTTTAAATTTTTGTTAGAAAAAGTGGTGGCCCTGTCCTGAAGTGCACCCACCCCACCTAGAGGCTATAAGCCTGCTTGAGGTCTTCTGCAAGATCCAACAAAACAATCAGTGTGAGAAATACTGGTACAAGTGAAAGATAACATCAACTTATCATGGGTTGAACTCACAACCCAGCCTATATTTTGAAACAAGATTCATATCAAATTTATTTTGTCACAACTTCATCACAATAACAATACTGGCTGAAAAAGTGTAATGCAATGAAATTTTCGAGCAAAAACTTAAGTTTGGGCGGATTTACATGGGTCGAGTTGGGTGATTTAGACGACCAAGTTAGCGGTCGAGTAGCAACTCTCCCGTCTATCTGGCCCGCCAGCTCTACCCATCTAAATCTGCTCTTGATTCCAAAATATATGGAACATTATTAGATCTTAGGTTATATAAAATTAGATTATTAATCTAAAATTTAATATGTTAGATCTTTAAAATTATTTTTAACCAATCAGATATTTTCTGACAACATCATTTTCATTTTTGCCTCTAGTGCCTCTCCAGTGGTCAGAGTGGACCAAGTGGACGCCTTGCAGCAAGAGTTGTGGAGGGGGGAAGGAGTCACGCGAGAGGCAGTGTGGCCACAACGCAAACACTAGTTTGCCATTTGTCGAATACGATACTTCCGATTGTGTCGGAGATCAAGTGCAGAGCAGACCTTGCAATGTTTTACCTTGCCAGGTATGTACTTTTCACAATGTGATAGTCAATTAAAATTTCTAATCATCTGCTTATGTGGATGTTAAACAATAGACAGTGATTAACAAAGATAATATTTTTAGCTGTCGATATATTTTTTGTCTCAAATAGTTGCAAATGATAAAAAAAGTTGTTTTAGAGAATGTTGGTAGGACAGGAATAAGATTTCTGACGTTTAAAAAATTACCATGATTCCAACTTCCTTACAGGCAGTCGTGAAGCTATTTTTTCACTACTTCAGTATTTAGAGGATTTTTATGCTTAAGAACTTCTTTATGAATCTCTTTAAATTTTATTAGATTAGAAGCACAATTATTGTAGACTTAAGTACCACATCAGTACATTCAGAATAAAAAAATTGTAGTAGACCTCACATGTTCAGTATTACTAAAAGTATTTCTCGGTATTTAAAGTTAATATGCCTCTGTATTTTTATTATGTATTTTTTAGCCTATATAAGTGATCTTATTTCTTATATGAAAAAACATTTTTCAGTGATGAAAGTTGCAGGTATTGTAGTACAGATGGAAAATACTGATGAATGCTAACAAATGGGATTGATGAAAAGTTTGTGGATTGTGATCCATTATTGTCAGTACGTACTGTCAGTAAATACTGGAATAATTGATCCCCGAACTTATTAAAGAGTGACAATTTTAACAAACCAAAAGATTAAAGCTCTTACAGAACTGGTCTTAACATAATTAATATTTGCAAAAAACAATCGGGCAATTTTGAGTTTAGAGGTTTGCTGGAGCCAAATTTGGAAACCAAATAATTGAACTTGATAATACATACCAGTTCCCCTGATCTCCCCCTGGACCAAGCCACAGGCATTTACTCTTTTATGAGAAGGCTGCTCAGATTCTCACGGTTTGATGTCTGGGCGCGGAGAGAGCAACTACTTTTACCTGAGGCTGCTTGTACCCCCTCCTCTACTCTTGAACTTTGCCCTGTCAAACCTTGCGAAGTTGGGCTGGGGGTGGTTTTGCAGACAAACTAGTACAGAATGTTTTGGTGGACATCACAATGTCGTGGCTTGCAGGTTCATGGCGCATGGAGTGAGTGGACGGCATGGACGTCGTGCAGTGAGTCGTGCGGCCGAGGTACGCGGCGCCGCTACCGTCGCTGTGACTCGCCCGCGCCGGCCCTCGGCGGTGACCCCTGCCTGGGCAGCGACGGCCAGCAGGAGCCCTGCGTCATGCAGCCCTGCCCGCTGCAGTCAGAGTGGTGAGTAGGCAGTGAGTCGTGTGGCCGAGGTACGTGGCGCCGCTACCGTCGCTGTGACTCGCCCGCGCCGGCCCTCGGCGGTGACCCCTGCCTGGGCAGCGATGGCCAGCAGGAGCCCTGCGTCATGCACCCCTGCCCGCTGCAGTCAGAGTGGTGAGTAGGCAGTGAGACGTGCGGCCGAGGTACGTGGCGCCGCTACCGTCGCTGTGACTCGCCCGCGCCGGCCCTCGGCGGCGACCCCTGCCTGGGCAGCGACGGCCAGCAGGAGCCCTGCGTCATGCAGCCCTGCCCGCTGCAGTCAGAGTGGTAAGTAGACGTAGGCAGTGAGTCGTGCGGCCGAGGTACGCGGCGCCGCTACCATCGCTGTGACTCGCCCGCGCCGGCCCTCGGCGGCGACCCCTGCCTGGGCAGCGACGGCCAGCAGGAGCCCTGCGTCATGCAGCCCTGCCCGCTGCAGTCAGAGTGGTAAGTAGACGTAGGCAGTGAGTCGTGCGGCCGAGGTACGCGGCGCCGCTACCATCGCTGTGACTCGCCCGCGCCGGCCCTCGGCGGCAAACCCTGCCTGGACAGCGACGGCCAGCAGGAGCCCTGCGTCATGCAGCCCTGCCCGCTGCAGTCAGAGTGGTAAGTAGACGTAGGCAGTGAGTCGTGCGGCCGAGGTATGCGGCACCGCTACCGTCGCTGTGACTCGGCCGCGCCGGCCCTCGGCGGCGACCCCTGCCTGGGCAGCGATGGCCAGCAGGAGCCCTGCGTCATGCAGCCCTGCCCGCTGCAGTCAGAGTGGTAAGTAGACGTAGGCAGTGAGTCGTGCGGCCGAGGTACGCGGCGCCGCTACCGTCGCTGTGACTCGGCGGCGAACCCTGCCTGGGCAGCGACGGCCAGCAGGAGCCCTGCGTCATGACAGACTGCCCAATTAAAGATTTTTGTCCTTGATCTAATGTATTTTTCAATTGTAGACATAAATGAAAAATGCATAATGTTTATTGTTTATTCATTGTATTTGTAAATGTCGACCAGTAACGGATTTACCACCAGGCCCTCCGAACCCGGGCTTTGGGCTGCATGATGTTGGGTAACATCAGGCTGAAAATAAGGGATTGTGACTTATAAATAGGACATAGCATGGAATTTTTGTAAAAAAAGTTCACTTCTTTTGACGAGGATGTCCAGGGAGGCTGCACAGAAATCTGGACTTAGATCCGCAGTGACCGTAAATCCAGCACTGATGTTGACTAAATAGTTTAGCTTTAAACCATTCCTCTGAAATTATAAACACCTTCAAGGGAATATTTTACTGAAAAACTGATTATTTAATTCAAAAAAAGTCCTGAAAGTTGTAAATGTTTATAAGTTTAATTTTTTATTTTCACGCGGTGGCAGGAGTGAGTGGACGGCGTGGAGCGAGTGCACGGCCAAGTGCGGGGTCGGGACCAAGTTCCGAGCGCGGCAGTGTGTGCGCGGCGACGACGTGGCGGCCGACTGTGACGGACCCAGACAGGAGGTCAGCAAGTGCAACAACCGCAAGTGCCCCGGTGAGCCTACTGGAATGTGATTGTTTTATGGTTATGATGGAATGTTGGGTATTTTTAACTTAAGTATATTTTTTAGGGTACGATGTTGGTGATTTTGAGGTTGACTCTTCGGTTTTATTTCATTTTAATTAATGCCCAGTTGATAAATACCTAGAGTGTGTTGGAGGGTAGGGAGACGAATTGGTTAAAACATTAAAACAAGTGAGGATTTATTTTAACTATCAATAAATGTTGTGAAATAACATTTAAATAACCCATTAGATTTTATTTCTTTAATCTATAATTATTTAATACCCTTATTTGTGATCAAGACTCCTTTAAGAATTCTGAAATGATTTGAATAATTTAGGTGTTGTTAGAGAGATTTCAAGTTTTGCAGGAACTTAAACTTATGAAGTTTAGACTGAGTGTTACAGCCCTAGACGCCCTTAAAGTTCAAATTTGTGCATAAAATGTGACATACAAGATGATTGGGTTGGTGGACATGCATTAGTGAGTCGGTGGCGCAGTTGGTAGCCACTCGGTCTCGAAATTGTGATGGCAGCATCACAGGTTCTAGACTTTAGATTGTCGCATACTTTCAGCCGTACTGATCACCCTTGAACTGTACTGGCTCACTCCTTGCTGTAAAAACACACAGATTCTTGCTTTTAACATCCACGCACAGATAAATAGTCTATATGGGCAGGGCAAATACAAGGTAAAAATAGACCTCCAACCTCTTAAAAAAAATTACACAGAAAGAACATAAAAATACAATTTCAAGGAACAGCTGATTATAATAAATGTTTTTTTCGTCTCGAGACCAAGCTGGTGAGCATGGTTTATTCACTAGTATAACTTTTCAGATTTCCCCAGTACACCTCAGTATGATTTTTCAGTATAATGTATAGAGAATAGGCTTGTTACTGTCACTGTTTAAACTGGGCAACTTGCCCACAACCTGAAGGAATACCATGGACCTACATGTTTATGGTTAGGTGATTTGATAATTTGAACATTTTTCTTTGTTTTGGTTTGGTTCGGTCAGTTGTTTGGTCCATGGTTTGAACATTTGTTGATCTTCTTTAATATAAAACCTTTGCTTAGTGGATGGCAAGTGGACCACCTGGGGTCCGTGGTCGTCGTGTTCCGTGACCTGCGGCCGAGGTCTGCGCCAGCGAACCAGGCTCTGCTCCCGGCGACTCTACGGCGGCAAACCTTGCTTCGGTGACAACATCCAGGTAATTAGCACCCCTACTTATTTTAAATTACTGCAGTTTTTCAAAGAACCAGAAAACTAAAACCCCACAATGATGCAGCAATTTCTTGGTTTGTACACCTTTCATTTTAAATGAAGAATTATGAACAGTGAACTGTATTTTGTATTATTTGAGTTTCTACCTCCTACGCTTGCCATAGGAGAAACTCTGAAATCTGAGTTCGATTAAGTACAGTGACAGTTGGAATCTGCTTTCTATTTTAAAACATTTTAAAATAGAAATGTTTGCGGCCAAAAATATTGCCCAAAATAACTGTTTGAAAATCATTGAAAGGAGATTTTTTTTGTATTTTAAAATGTTTTAAAATAGAAAGCAGATTCCAACTGCCACTGTACTTCATCGAACTCAGATTTCAGAGTTTCTCCTATGGCAAGCGTAGGAGATAGAAACTCAAATAATACATACAATACAGTTCACTGTTCATCTATGTTACAATCTATGTTAATGTATTTAGTAATGTATTAGTTAAACTATTTTAATACTCTACATGGAAACTTTTTAAACGATGAGGCTTTTTTGTTTTAAGGTTTACCCTTACAAAATTAAAACTTGGGTATGTGAGCAGATGTGCTAATTGGCTTTAGATTTTTATTTTAAGCAATACAACTCGAAAAAAGCATGAAAAAAGTGTGAAATGGCATGGAGGGTTAAAATAGAGATTTTTTTGACAGCAGCAAAAAAAATGTTAACAAAAAAACATCTGATCGGCTGTGCCGGATTTTGCATTGTTCTACTATTTAATTTTAATACAATCAGAATTCCCTTAGAACATTTTTTTGACATACTCATTCCAAGAAAAATATTTGTTTCTATAACTTTATCGAATCATTCTCCAATTTATTAGTTCTTCATTAAACTAACCGTAAAAGTTTGCACAGATTGAAAAATGCCACCTGGCGGAGTGCGAGTCGCCCGTCACACCCAGAGGCACGGTGGCAGCCAGAGCCGCCCCGGAGGCAGCCTTGCTGCGTATCCGCGGCCAAGTGAACGGCCGACGGGTGGACGACATGTACCTGGACGCTCACATCCAGCAGGACGGGCCCAAGCGACGGGTCACCGCCACGCTCAAGGATATACTCAAGGCTCAGGTAGACGGTAGTCATTGAATCAATCAACTGAATCGAAATGTAATCATTGTATCAATCAAATCAATGGTCAAAGGTGATTCTTTAGGAGCAGAAGGGAGGGGGGGGGGGGGGTGTAAATATTCTTTGTGTGGCATTGTGTTGCTTCATTGTTTAATGTTTGGGATTCAAGTTTGTAGACGGATCAAATGCCAATATTTTGAGAGGCTCGTGATTTTTCACTCTTCTGCAATATTAACACCAGCAGTAAGTTCCTTTCGCTGCTAATTATACAGAAAAAATGTCTATGCAAAAAATGTTCAAGCAATGTTCAATTTTGAAGCCAAAAAATGTGGTCATGTTACAAAAACTAGCACATTCTGTTAGTTTTTTATTACTAAAGAATTAAAAAATACTTTAACTGAAAAATACTTTTTCATCCTCTCTTTTGCACTCTTAGTTTTGACGTTTTAAAAAAAATCTATTTTTTCACCCTATTTCTTATTTTGGCTCGTTACAAGCAAAAATGCCCCATTGCATAGACACAAATATTTAGCGTGAAATCACAACCCTGTCTTTACTTACTTCACTTCACTTAGCGACAAATGCTGAACTAATTTCGCGACTGCTCAATTATGGCTTCAAAGCAATCCATAAGCATGAGCAGTCTCCTTTTATTTATCAACTCAACAGCTTCACATGAAATAAATGTAAGCGGACTGTCAAAAGAGCAAAAGAGTGCTTTGTTATGTTCACAAATTAAATGATGAAAGAGTCAATAAATAATGTATTGAGTATTTTGGAACCTGATGACTGTTACCATAGAACTTTAGTTTCTCAGTGCAATTATTGAGATATTTGCAATGCAATTCAAAGTGAAATTTCATATGTTTCAGGCCGGTTGGTTTCCCTACTTGACTTTTCTGATGCCTCCTCTTTCGTACAATCCAACTTCAGAGAATGGAAAACCCAACAGGGGGTATTCCCTCAACAAAGGCAACTTTACAGAGGAGTCCAGATTCCAATTCGCCACAGGTATAAAATATTTTATCTTTGCAACTTAGTAGAGTAGTGCTGGTATCGTCTTGGAGTTGCCACATCTGATATACATTAAGTCAAAGTAAAATTATCTATTGCACATAACATTCAATATTACATTTGTAATAAAATAGGTGCAATGCCAAATTATAGTTTCAGTACAGGTAAAATTGTACATGATAAATTTACAAGTAAATTAATAAAGAAAGAAAAGTCAAAACTAAATTAAAACCACTACTGAAGACTGGCATTGGAAAATTTATCTATGCTGTTAGAGCATACATAAATTTGTTGATCTAGAGAGGGACTTTAATTCCTTTGTGAATTTAATTTTAGACAGTTCCTTAAAATGTTATGGCGTTTTATTGTTAATTTTGAGACCCATATATAAAGGACTATCTTCAAATTTTGACAAACGGTGAGCTGGATATTAAATATATAGTTCCATATTCCATGTGTTGTATTATGTTTGAATGGGTAGTTGATAAAAATTGTATATGGTGATGAACAAAATTTGCTACTTCCAAAATGCAGATACATGGCAGTGAGAGAATATTTTAACGTAAAAAACTTACAGAAAAATACAAATTTACTTTACAAACAAATACAAAAATACAAACAGGTAGTTACAGATTGTAATTTTTAATTATTATATATTATTTAAATTATTTTTAATGCTGTGGAAGTGAGTTGTTGGTCCTTAAATGCATCCTTCATTAAGGATTCACTGATCCATATTTTAATGTTATGAATGTAACAGCATCTTTAAAATTGAAAATAATACAATCGACTTCTTTGAGCTTTTGCGAAACCCTCATAATTCCTTTCTGTTGTCCACTCAGGCCAGGAGCTGCTGGTGAAACACAAGAGCAAGGGGGTGGACGGCAAGGGGGCTCTGAAGGTGGACATCGAGGTGGTGGGGGAAGTGCCACTACTGCAGCCCACGTCCTCCGTCGTGGTCGACCCTTACTCGGGTAATGCTCTCGTAATGCTGCCACTAATATACAGTTTCTAAATAGTGTCACTACACAAAAAACTGCAAAATGAGCAATTATTCTCATGTTATCTTTCATGACAATTTACTTACTGTTGCTCATCATTTATTGGTTTAACATGAGCGATGAAAGGAATAACCCAAACATTAATAAAATTTAATTTGTTATTCATATCATAAAATTTGCCATTCATAGTACCCTTGTTCGCCCAGGCGATAATGTTCAAGTTCAATAAAAGTTATTATAAAGATATTTACATTGGTCGAGTAACTCAACTGAGCCAACTAGGCAAGTCACTAAATCAGGTTACTCTCACATTTTTTTAAATATAATTCGCCAGTCAATTGCCAGTGACGTGCCCATTACTTGACTCCTTCATTTATGTACACTGGTCCAGTTGATGGGCTCAATTAGTTTGGGCTCAGGTGCAATACGAGCAGCAAGCAGCGAGCAGAGTGAGCGACCGGGTAGCATTTATTTGTCTTATCTGCTTGCCGCTCGCCACATGCATTGTTGCATTGTTGAAGGTGAGAATCTGTACTGGAGATACCGCGACAATGCTTTTGTTTAAGTAAAAGCTGATTTAATTTTGTCAGGTTGGCAATATGAGGGAGATTCATTAGTAATTTAGTAATGAAATGCCGCTCTTTGAAAGACAATTTAAAATTATTCAAATCTTGATCAGAAGTCAAGGACTGCCCGCTGCCTGCTGCTTGCCACTCACCGCTCGTGTAGTAATGGAGGCCTAAATCAGCTGGTCACTTTCTAGGGGTGCTTTCAACTCATCAGTCAAACAGTGTATACTAGCCTTTACTGATAAATTTAATCCTTCAGGTATGTGCTTACTTCTAATACATTTCAAGAGGCATGTTGATACACATTTCTCAGAACTAGTTTTTAATTAGCTGAAGTCTGTGGAAATTTTAAGTAAGGATAAAATAAAATTGCCTTCCAATACAAAACACTTGGTACATATTTGCTTATTCCTTTAGCAATGAATGTTTCAGAGATTTTCTTTGTAGAATGAATGTTTCAGAGGATTATGTGAAGACCAGCCCGAACTCAATGTACACTTCGTCCCGCAGTGCAATAGAGGTAGATGGAGAGAGAGTCCCGTTCCAGTGGAACAGAACCGTGGTCTTTGATGACTCAAGGGATACTGTACCGTAAGTGGGAAATTTTGTTTTAAACAGTTTATTTATGACAACAGTCATAAACACCAGTATTACAAGTTACGAGAAGCATCATTTAGATGAACATTATAAAACCGAAAACAAACCAGTTGCATATACTTAATGGTACAGGTTCTAGACCAATCATCAGGTCAGGTTCTGACCTTTGAGAGCTCGGCAATTCACGAAAGTAGTCTCACGATAGAAATGATGCAATTTGCATATCAGCTGATTTTTTCATCCCGATTCATGTTTGAGTTGATTTATAAGTGCTTAGGTGGAATAAGTGCCTAACATAGGTGAGTTGACTTATTCCACCATAAGTGAAAGTGATGAGATTTGTTTGACTCTAGGAGAAATAGTGTGTAATATAATTGGTTGTAGATAAAGTAGTGTTTGCAACGATTGTATGCAGTCTTTAAATAACTCTTGAAATATTTAGATCTCTCACTTTCCTTATGTTCTAACTTAAATCTCAGTCGTGGCTTAATGATGTGTTCATAATAGAATCACTGCATAAACTACAATTAGCACATCACCCATTTTCAAAATTTTTGTCATAACTCTATTTATTGTTAATTATGCCTTTATACATACTTATTAGATTTTTCTACTTTGATCTACAGTTATTTTTATGAATAAAGAGATATCCTGTTTTTTGATTTTTTAGCTATCTGGTGGAAAGACTGGCAACAGATGAGGTTGCGAGTAAATACAATCCAGACAGGGATCAGTTGGACTTTGAAGTGTCGTCAGAAATATCTAACAAGAATCATCACAACAAATGTCCCATTGGTTTCAAGCTGGATCCACAGTATCATCACTGCACTGGTAAATTCACATAAATTAAACTTTTTTTTTATTTTCTTAAAATTTCTTTTGTTTTTTTTATAGTTAAATTTGCCTAACCAAGAAAAGAGAAATTTGAATGAAAACAGATTCTTCTAACCAGTAAATAAATTAAAATTGACAGAAGTATGTCTTAATGTTTAACTTCTTCATCTGTGACACAGCCATTACCTGAGATATTGTTTGTGTTTTGACTAAAATTGTTTCAGATGTTGATGAATGTAAGGAGGTGAAGAGACCTTGCCATCCAAGTCAAATGTGTGAAAACCAATTCGGATCTTACCGCTGCCAGTGCCAGACTGGTTTTAGACTATCACCAAATGGAGCAAAATGCGTTGGTAAGATTATTTTTATAATGCGTGATTGATTTGCTTTTTATTTTCCTGACTAACGTGTTTTTTTTTAATTTTAGGATTAAAGAGTGATAAGAGTCACAATACCTGAAAATTGTATCTTAAAATTTATCAATATTTCAAATAACAAAATTTAGAAAAGCACAAAGTAATAATAGGCACTGCCTGGGGGTCCTGGGTTTCTTTGAAAATAATAAGCTGCAATCTGAGGGTATCAAAACTATTTCAAATTCCGTCCACAAATCACCACCCTTAAGTGGTAAATAAAGTGGATTGAGTTTAATCCAGTTTCTAAAATTTAACAGTAATTCAATTCTTCACTGTACTTAGCACTTCACTGTTAGTACTTCACTGTTTTAGCAAGGGATGCCCTTGCTAAAATGTCAAGGCGTATTGGCAAGCCTATTTAGAAATACCTTTAATTTGACACATCAAACCGGAAATCTGTCCAGCTGTTTTTCTAATGATATTTTTAAAGATTAAACACTATAAATTAGTGTATTATAGAGTACCTATCGTAATTTTTGTAGCTAGTGTGGTAGGTTACTGTGGATGTGACAAACTTTCATAGCTATGTGAAAAATACATTCCACCGGCAATATACTAGCAATCTTCCTGAATAAAATTGTAATACCATAAAATACTTAGATAAGTAATAATTGATGTCTACTTTGAAATATTTCAGATATCAACGAGTGCCTGGAAGGCAAGCCTTGTTCCCACAGCTGCCACAACACGAGGGGCAGCTTCTACTGTTCCTGCCCTCCTCAGTTGGCGCTCAGTCACTCTGGTCTCACTTGTAAAGGTAACATAGTAGCCATTTGAATATTAGCTAACATGATTTTGATAACAATGAGGAATACTATTTCAGCATTTTAGTATGGTTGGATCCTTTTAAGCATTGAGCTTTTTAGCATCAAGTTTTTCTGAGGTGGGCGCTTGGTTCTAACTGTCCTTTAGATGATACCCTAAACATGCATAAAATTTTATATGTCCCGAAAATCGACCAAATTATTTTTACTTTCCTTAGGTCGCTTATAATAAATAGTTATTGTAAATTTGATCACAAAAATATTTGGCTGTTATTTGTAAAGATTTTATTTTTGATGTAAGTTTATCTTTTTAAGGAGTCACATTGTGTAATTGAATTTTACAATTAAAGTAAGAAAATACATTCACTAAGCTGAATTTTATACTTCCTGAAGTATAAGAAAAATATTCTATCTCAATAACATTTCAGAAGAAATGTGTTTTATAAATAAAATATACTATCGAAAATATTGAGAGCCTTGAGTGACCATTTCATATGAGCTCTAGTTACCTCTGAGATAAAAGCTGAAGTTATAAAGTGAGTAAGTTTTGAAAAGCCACTTTTGGGCCATGTGATGAACCTCTATTTTTCATTATGAGTGTTTGCAGTATGCTGCACATTATACATTACTAACGCACAAAACAAATATCCAGCAACTTTTAACATCTTGAACGTTTTCTCCTGAAATGGTTTATATACTTACGTATAGTTCTTGCTTTAAAAAAATCAGCTGATTATTGTGTTAAGACTGATATGACAATTGCAACCAGCTAAGGAGCTAATCACCTGTTGACTAGGGCAGAAAAGAAATGCTTTAGCCCCGCAGCACATGTAATGAACACAGCCATTTACGCAGAAGTATGATAAAAAATAAAATTTCTGAATATGAAAACTTAAAAATATATTTTACATTTTTTCAGCTTGGGGAGAACTAGACATGGAAGAGGCCCCTGAAGATGAATATATTGAAGAAGACCTAAGCAGCAACTATCAATTTCTGGAGGCCCCTGCGGAATCCACGGTCACTTGCAAGCCTGGGCTGGTGTGGAGGGGCAACGACTGTGTTGGTACGTCTTCCTCATTGTGCTCTGTAACATCCAGTTGTGAAAAGGGACTTGTTTGGATAAATGGTTTAAGGACAAGCAAGTTGTATGAGAGCTGTGGGATTGATTCAATGTGGCCAAAATATTGAACAATATAAATTATTCATTGTCAAAATCTAGTTCAAAAAAAGTTCCTCATTCAATTTAGTTTTTTGAACAATAATAATTATTAAATTATTTACTGTCCAAAATCTAGTTCAAAAAAGTTCCTAATTCAATTTAGTTTTTAATAGCAACATAGATTTTTAACTACGGTATTTGCTCTCCACTTTTAATTTGTTTTTATCAATTGTTCATTTATGAAAAAAACATACATTTTTAAAGTGGAAATATGTACTTTAAGTTTTCCTATTAAAACAGTTGTTTCCCGTGCCAAAAATATTGAGATTATTTTTATTGGATGACTGAACTTGTCGCCCAAAACTCTCTTGCACTTTTTGTACCTCCCTCTAATAAGAAATCTAAATTGTTAGCCTTTTAGGGCTACAACAAACTGCAGTTTAGAAAAGTTAACAGATTACTGTTTACAGATTTTGTTTGGATATTAATTACCTTTTATGTTATGCTTTTTAGACATAGACGAGTGCATCAGAGATGAAGCCTGCGAGGAAGAAGAAACCTGCATTAATACTCATGGAAGCTTTCACTGTCTGAAAACCCCATGCTCAGACTCTTATTGGGATCATTATACAAAGTGAGATATGAGATATTATGAACACCTCTCAGTGGTTTTAGTTTTAGTAAAAATATATGTTTCCCTTTTGTCCCCTGTAACTTCTCTCATGTGTCAGAGATACATGAAGGGGGTTTCCCTTCTCTACTATATTTACCTATGTCTTTTTTCACATTTATGTAATGATTTAACTATTTTCTCAAGCTAATTTGTTAATAAAAAATTTAAATTATGTATTCATTAGGGATTTAGAATTTGTGATTAGCTATTAAATGTTAAAATTTACATCTTTCCACATTTAATTAATCAAGTTCAGAGCTAAATAGTGGTATAGTACACAACAAGATTCTCCATTACATATCAAAAGTATATTTGATAAAAAGTCTAAAGGTGAGTAGAATCTTATTTTGGAAAAGGACAGAATTCAGCTGGCTTACCTGTGTAACTTTGTTTAAGTCAGCAAATCCAAACTTACAAAAGAAACGTACAGTTGTTTTCTGATAGTTAGTCCACTACTCAGTATCAAGAATTCCTCTCTGGAGATGTCACAAGTGATGAAATATTACAAGGGGGTGATGAACAACCATGTGTATTTTCTGTTGTGTTTCTGTTCACTGACAGGAACACTGTTGCCCAGGTAAGCTAGCTAAATAACAACTTTTTGTATAGTAAAATGAAATTTGTTTTGCTAGCCCTTGAATTGCAAATTTTAAGAGTCCTCCCTACCCACGGCAGTTTTCATTTTTCTGCGACACTAGCGGCGACTTTTGGAACTTCGGCTCCATAAGAGCCCGTGCTAAATCAGTGCAAATTTTGCAATGTAAGGTTTCGTGCGCACCCGTTTAGCGCCCATATTTTTTAACATATTCATACTATGCAATATTATTTGAATAAATAATACTATAAACTAGTGGAATTGCTTTTTTATTTTTTGAAAAAGGTCATAAAACACGTTATATTTTAATGTCCATCCAAAGTTGACTATTTTAAATTGATTATAGAGAAAAAACTATTCAAGTTATTGAAAATCCAAATAGCAATTCTAGTAGTTTGGACATTTCCCGTTACAACTATACTGAATTTAAAATTTTCCCTTACCTCATGGGGCGACTATATGGGTCCGTGTAAGAGCTGTTTTTTGAAAATTTTTGGCTGGGTATGAAGGACTCTTAGGGTTAAAATGACACCATCTTTAGTTCATAAAGTAGCCGTAGCCTTCTCACGTAATAATCAACGTCACGTTTGCCAGGTCTTGTATCAAAGTGTGCGATGAGTGGCGGGGTGGGTGCGGCGGCGCGGTGGTCGCGGAGTTTGTGCGACACCTGCCGCTGACGCTGGCGCGCGCGACACTGCGACCGTACCAGGAGCTGACGACCCTGCGGCCGCTGGGACTCCACGACGAGCCTCTGTCCCGCAACGTGTTCCACATCACCAACAACGACCAAGGTGATTACAACACTTGAAGTCATTTGTAGTCGGTAGCGTTGCACTTATAGGGGAAAACAATAAGCTTCGGTTTACGTGCTGAGCAGGGCCGGATTTAAGCATAGGCGCGCGCCTATGGGCCCGCACCACAAGAGGGCCCGTGCCACACAAAAATATATCAAAATTATTTCTTTAGAACCCAGGAATTAACGTAGTTAGGTACTCAATAAACTTTGACCAAGAATAAAAAAATAATTAATAAATTAATATCCCGATTGAACGTGAATCATAAACAGTACTAATAATTTCAGCACGTAATTTAGTACGTAATTTCAGCACTTAAATAGCAGACAGCTGGATTGGATAAAACCTCGTCGACTGCAGGCCAGCTACGATTGCACACAGTGCCGCTTTGTCAGCTGCAAAGTCCTCGAAGTGCGGGTGGGGGGAAGGGGTCTGTAGAGAAAAAAAAGAGTAGAGAAGAAAATAATAATAGTATTCAGGCTGTATCAGTCAAAAATGGAAACAAATTGTGACGTGTGGGGACCGGAAACATACAACCTGCAGCTAGGACAAAAATTAGCTTTGACCACAGATGAAGAACTATACAGATTGGCAACCCAATGCACTTTTGCGTGCCCGTTTTTTCGCGCGGCGTCAAGTTTGTTAGGTCGTTTTGCCGCACATATTGCATTGGTATCAAGTATAATTTCGTCAATATCAAATCTTCAGATCCCAAAAAACAAATATAGCCATTAATAACTTTGATACCAATGCAATATGTGCGGCAAACCAACCTAACAAACTTGACGCCGCGCGAAAAAACGGGCACGCAAAAGTGCATTAGGTTGCCAATCTGTATAGTTCTTCATCTGTGGCTTTGACCAATCAAAAGGAAAATACAGTAACTGACACCTCGTTCAGGCTATATTTTTACCCGATAAGCTAATAGAGCTTGCAGAACCGGATATGAGTTAGGCAACATAACAGGATAGTAATATTCATGGGAATAATTTCAGTATTTTGATTGGGGGGGTCTAGATTTTCAGACCTTTGCTCTATAGCTCAATTTTAACTGCCCTTCCCTTGAAAATGTGTTAGACGCTGAGTTTTGATGAAGAAGCTATGCCAAATGACGGCCGCGAAATGTCCGAGAGACTGACCGGCAGCGATACAACCGATGTTCGCAGGCCATGAGCCTAGCCTAGCCAAGAGCTGTTTGCTATTGTCATAATATGACGGAGAAATTTGCCAGCCACTGTAAACCTAAAGTGTGGTATCCCCTAGATTTCACATATTAAATTTCCAACTTTCGCCTTACCTTTCCTTCCATACTATTAAAAAAAAATCCCGACCAGTGAAATCAACAATACAGCATTTAAATAGAATAACTAAGCACTATCTCTGATTTTCTTGCCACAACAAAAGGCCAGTGGTGCAACGACAGATTTACCGGCCGCAATATATGTCGAAAGATTTAACGACCGCAATGAGACCGAGAGATTTGCTGGCCACGGAAACACTGGGCGATTTTCCGGCCGCAATATGGCCGAGAGACTTGCCAGCCACGGTATTATTACCAATAGTTTTGCTTTTGGTACAAACAACCGCGTTTTGGCAGCCGCGATGTGACCGGCAGATTTGCCGGCTGCGGTATAAACAACATATTTCCCGGCCGCAACGTTGTCAGTAGACATCCAAAAGCGCGAGAGACTTGTCGGTCGCGAATTACCGAGAAATATGCCTGTCAGCTGCAGTAGAAACGACAGACTTTCTGGCCACAACAAAAGGCCAGATGTGACGGCCACGAAAAGAACGAGAGGCTTTGTTTTTGTCGGCCGCAATGCAACCGACAAAGTTGGGAAGAACGGAGGACAGTGGTTAAAAAGGAGGACATGTCCTCCTAAAAACGGACATTTGGTAACTCTGGCTCTGGGGGCCCGCACCACTGAGTGAGCCTAGGGGCCAAAAAGTTCTAAATCCGGCCCTGGTGCTGAGACCTTTAAGTCTATTCCACACTCCAGTCAATCAGTGTTGCAATAGTAGACGTTATAAAAGTTGCATTTTTTTAGTGTTCTTAAAAACTTGAGTAATTCCACATTGTAGTATATTTATTACCCCATGAAAATTCTGTTGATTAATTTAGTTCATGCTATATCTTTCAAAGAAAATTAAAATTGTCACTTAGCAGTGTTAAGTATGTTTAGCCCAGACTTATTGAAACATTTGAGCATTTATTCATGTAATTTGGGTTGCCTTGTCAAATAATGCAGGATAAAGGTTCTATCTCATCTGGAAATTCAACAAAATTTGCAAGGCAGTAACATTTCAAGTGGGGCAGAAAAAATAAATTTACAATTAAGCAAAAATAAATTTGAAAAAATTATGTTGTAGGCCTAAATTGTAGGCCCTTATGATCAACTAGTTTTTCTTGTACAAACAGGAATTCTTTTGCCTGTTTTTGGCACTTTGGACCTCTGCAGCTCTCTTAGTTTACATTAAAATATTCTGAAATCAATCTTGCCACTCTGATCTTTTCTCGGACTGTTTTCTTATAACCAACCTGGTCCCTTATATTTATGTGACTAGTTCTAATATATAAATGTGAACTTTTTTGTGATCCCGGTTTAAAATTGTTCATTTTTTCAGATTTACCTTTGCGCATAAGGATAGAAAATGGACAAGGGGTTCTATATGCAATGAAATATTTTGAAATAAATGGAATATATAGGTAAGAATTTTTGTTTATTAAAATTCAGATGTAAAATTACTTTTTTCCATTTTTAAATAATTCAAAAACATGTTTAACATACTAGGATATGGCATATCAATTGGGCAGATAAGATGTTATTGAATCCAATGAATGCGTTTTTTAAAGCAATACATTAAAATATTACATTTGTTCCAGTTTGACCGTCAAGGCAAGTTCGTACAGCAAGGACTACAACACTGAATTGTACACAACTTATTTTGAAATTTTTTTGTACGCTGAGCAAGAGTAATTCAGTCTTTGATTTGTCAGATTCATAATAATTAAGTACTGTAGAAGTATAGTTTTTATAAAATAAAAATAATATTTATTTTACTGACACCTTGACTTTTAATTCCCTTTTCATTAGCGGATTCTCTACGAAATAGTGAGACATTGGCACACCTGCACAGTGACTCTTAGACATGGGACCTCGATAACTTTTTGTTGGAGCCCCCAGATGCCAAAAACACCATCTACTAAAAACTTTATTATGTACTAGCAAAACCCGTGGCTTCACTCACGATAAAAATTCAACATACAGTAACACCCTTCAATAATATAGTTTTGCATTTCCATTTATTCTTCATTGTTGTAAAATCTATTTCTTTAACACGTTAACTGCCACGCCGACCCGATTGGGTCGGCATAGGTAGGTCGGGCGGAGCAACCTGCCGACCCGATCGGGTAGGCAACCGAATCGCCGATAGATGTTTCTGATAGGTACCTTGCGGCACTCCGGGGAAATAATACGACGTAGTACATCCCAAGCCTCCTAGATAGCGTTGCGGCAGTTTTCTAAACCTACTGGAAGTGTCTCAAGCATTCGCGTCAATTTTGCCGATCCGATCGGGTCGGCATGGTTTCCTAGCATCATTTCTCATTATTAAAAATGATTTAACATCGTTGAATACACCTAATATATCATTGTTCTTGAGTTTATCTTATCTTATGTGTGCCCAAAAATCGTTAACAAAGCAATATACTGGTATATAGCATTGTTTTCATAGTTTCTAATTTTGCCGTGTCGGCCCGATCGGGTCGGCACATCAAAATATCATAGAATATTCCTTAAAAAAAATTAAATGCCGACCCAACCGGTCACCGATTTTTTTACATGTATTCTTGTTTATTTTGTTAAAAGTCATCATAACTAACCTCAAAACAAAAACATCACATAACTAGAATTTTAACAAAAAATGTGTGTGGTACTACGGTAATCAACACAAAAATATGTGTGGCAGCTAACGTGTTAAACATGTCAAATGTACTTTCATAAAACAGAGAAATTTTTTTAGAAATTTGCTTAGTACGCAGGTCTGCTACGAAAGAGTTATTCTATTCCTGCCCAAAGGGCCTGCCTATACTAAATACAACCATATCCAGTGCCCCAATGACAAAGCCCCAAAGGGTGTTGCTGCCCTGGGTAGGCTCATGCCCAATATCGTGGTGATCCCTCTTGCAAGAGCTGTTTGCTGGTGTCGGCTGTCCAGTCGATCTTGCTATGAGGTGGAGAGGATTGCACTCAGGATTTTAAATTTTCTAAAAACTTTCCAAAAGTTTGGGATCTGCCCAATATCTTTATTTTTCATAATTGTGAAGGGGGAGGGCGCTTAACTTCCTGGGCCCTACAGAGGGAATGCAACTAGTAGCAATATTGATTGTGAAGTCCTTGATATATTACAATTATTTTAGAGTTAGAGGCTAAAAGCTTAGCCAATAAGCAGCCAAGTTATTGAAAATCATTCTAAATTTGTAACATTTTCCATGCTTAGACAATGGGATGATTATAATATGAAAAATGCTGGAAAAAAGCTATGAAAAACAAATTGCTTAGATATTCACTGCCCAACATGATACCATCCACATCTTTAAACATTCAACCCAGAGAACTGATCTCACACTGTTTTGGCAAATGTGGTACACGATTAAGAACAAGAAATCTTATGAAGGACGTTCCTTTCAAGAAAGAAAAAAGAGGTGGGCTCAAAACTAGTGATTTGAGTAGCTGTGGCAATAATCCAGCTATAATTTCATCCACAACATTACAGAAATATTAACAACCAAAGAACATCACATATACCAAAGAATGTGTAAACGACTTCAGTAAAATTCGTTGCAAATAATTAATGAACACCGATAATGTGAAAATGTATTTGAAAGGATTCATGAAGTAAATCTTAATTGTTTGGTATAATAAATCTTTCTTCATATTATGTGTAGAATATATATGCGTTAAAAATAGTCAAGTAACTTATTTGGTGGCAAATAGGGGTGATACTGAAACAAAGCTTTAAATTATATGAGATTTATTTACACGTCATAAACAGTTATTGAATGGTTAATTAGCATTTTTATAAAATTAAGGACTAGCGTTGAGAAGAATTATTAAAAAAATAATAAACTATACTTAAAACATCCTTATTATGATTTATATTCTTAGGTTGTACTTTAATCATTTTTGACTCCATTAATGTCATCATAAAGAAACTTAGATTATTCTTCATAAAATTGAGGTTTTTTTATGATTTGATTTGTATTTTTTAAATTTGAATAACAGAGGAGATAGTGCAATTTATATATTACTTTCAAAACTAACATTGCGAGAAAATAAGACATTAGTTATAATGCTTATAAATTAAATTGAATGGGACTTAATCAAAGCTCCTTCCTTCGGCAGTGGCTGTAAACCTTCAGGTCTGTAGTTTTTCACAGATCGGAATGATAAACAAAATTATACAATAATAGTAAGTTGGGGCTTCTGTAGCGGGATGTCACTACCGCTCCTCCATCTGCTTGTCTCTGGCGATCACTGACTCATCAAACTGCACCATGTACGTAGTCCCCTTGTGCCAATGAGCTGTCACTTTGGCAGTCTAAAAAAAGAGAAATCAGAACTTGAAAGTCACATTTTTAGGCGATCTAAAGTCAAATTGAAATATCTAGAACTCCATAAATCCACAACAATCGAGGCTGATATTAATATGGCATATCTACAATATGGCGTCCCGCGGGGATTGATTCTTGGACCTCTTCTTTTTCTCATTTATGTCAATGACATAAATTAGGTCATCCCATACAAAAAAATTTTCATGTTTGCGGATGACACAACAATCCTGATTCGAAACCAAAATTGTCACACCGCAGAAATTTCCGTGGATGAAAAAAAATCAACTGCCTCACACAGTATTTTGCCGAAAACAAATTAAAAGTCAACCCTACTAAGACAAGTTTTATGGATATGCAGACATCCCAACGAGCAACTCGGGGAACAGTCTTTCATCCAAACCTAGCGATAGGGGAGGAGGAACTGACTTGCCTTGACTCGGTTGACTTTCTTGGAGTAAGGGTTGACTGCAGTCTCTCTTGGAATTCTCAGATCAAAAAATTGCACTCCAAAATTTCATCAAATCTGTTCGTTCTCAGAAACATTGCAAAATTCAAAAATCGAAATCTCTCAAAATTGGTATATCATAGTTTAACATGTTCAATATCTGAGGTGAGTCTCTATGAGAATAGACTGTTTATCTTACAAAAAAAGCTGTCAGATTGATAGTAGGTCTAGGAAGGATCAGTCACTGTGCAGAGGCGTTCAAAATTCTCAACATTCTGACACTACCCAGCCTGTATATCTTGGAGACAGCAGTAATCCCAAGAAATACGGGAGTCCTGTTCCAAGAGCACATGGGTACAACACAAGGGGTAGATCCAGGTTTGCAATGGCTCACAACCTGAGAATCTTTGAATACCAACCTGAATATGTAGGGCTCAAAATCCTGCAAACCCTACCCCAAAACATCGCTCAAATCGATCAAAGCAATAAATTCAAAACAAAATGAAAGGAATACTTGATAGGTAAGGCTCTGTATAAGGTGGAAGATTTTTTTCATTTAGATTAGGCCTAGAACAATGTCACTATGCAGAATAATAAACTGCATAGAATAAGATGACGCATCCCATGCTCTCAGAAGAGTCAACGGGAAGAGGATCAGCACGTAAGTACGACTAACTTCAAATAGCAAGGATATTGTAAGAGAAACGTAGGCAGTCAAAAAATTTTTTAATGTTATCAATGTTCTGTTCATATATTTTTTTATGTGTTTGTACTTTTTAAATAATGAGGACCACAAAAGTGTGTAGATAGTGGCTGAAGATGATAAGTGAATTGATCGAAACCAGTACCACTAAACAAAAATTGAAAACTGTTGGCTGCAAAATGTATAAGAAACAATTAATTACAATCCAGAGTAAAATTTAAAAAATATATCTTTTGGGGGTTGGGGGAGGGTGGGTTCCTATTGCTCCCCCATTAAATTTTCCCCTGGAACTCAGGAGTATAAACAGAGGCCTTGGCCTAACTGAAGTAATTATATGGTTTTTATACTCAAAATCAAGTAGAGAAGTACAAAATTATCCTAAATACTTACGAAGCCACATGTGTTGAGAACAGCTTCTATGATTCCCGCTATGAATATCGCACAGTTCAGACTGCCCTTGTCTTTAGGCACAGAGATGAACTTGTTGACCAGTGGCTCTTTCTCAATAATGTAGTAAATGCGTTCATCATCGTTTGCATGTTCCAGTTTGTCAGCTTCCCTTCCAAACAATCCCTGATACAAAATTGTTGATATAAATTTATTGATGTTTTATTTTCATTTTACTAGGTGCAAAATAATTAACTGATTGTGATTTAGGTATATTACGATAAAAAACTAAAAAACAAGTCTTAGACAAAAATAAAAGATACAAATTTTACTATTTTGTTATCTTAATTAACAAAAGGTTAGGCCTACTTAGAGATGTATTATTTTCAATAGGTATTAATAGTTGTAAACAAAATAAATACATACAGTAGAGTCCCACAAACCCGGACTAATGTGGACCAAACGGAGTCCGGGTTTGTGAAAATTCCGAGTTATCGGGAAATGAGTAAAAATAAGAAAAAATAAGAATAGTTAATGTTATTTCTATAAGAAATCATTTCTTTATTGCATAGTAAGAAATAAAAAAACTACATTATCAGTTACGAAAAAACTTAAAGAAAAACCAAAACTGTTTGATATGTGTTACACCGTGCTCTGGCCTTGAATCTCAGTGCACTTTATTGCTCTGGCAGGCTTTCCGAGTTCCAGAATTCCGGGTTATCGAAGTCCGGGTTTGCGGGACTCTACTGTATAGGCTACTTACTTTCCACAATGTTGTTTTGATGAACAGTAACATGTTCAACAGTTTAGTTTCTCGTTTGCAATTTCTTTCTCTAACAAAGTAAAGGTCAATTAGTTTCACTCCAACATCTTGTCCCATTTTTGCCAATCTGAAATCAGATTATTCTAAAGTGATCATACTGAAATCATGTTGAACTCAGTCAGAATGTTAGAGGATCGAAATTATTAATCTATTATGATAGGTCACAATTTTAAAATATTACAGTCAACTTTCACTAACTAGAACTTCAATAAACTCTAAATCTTTGACATCTCGAAATATTCACCACATTGACATATATCTGGGTAAAAGGTGGACTGTTGACTAACCCAGGTATTATATTATGGGTGCAGAGCAGAGTTGAAATTCAAAGCACCACCACACAGATCGTAGAGGTAGAGCCGTTTAGAGCCAAGATAAAGCTCTGTTTATAAACATCCTAAGCCCATAGAGGGGGGTCACAAGTACCAGGGAACCTGAGGGGTATGGAATATCACCAAAAGAAGGGGAGTCTGAGGTGCACTCCAAAAAAAAAAAATTAAAATAATGACTGTTATCTTGTATTTTCAGATAGTCTAAAGGCATAACAACATAAAAAGGTGCTCCAGTGATCCAAACGAATTGAGACTGACCCTTGGATGACATAAAAAATAGGAAATATTAGAGGATTTAGATTTAGGATGAAGAGATTTTATAAATAATGCGTTCAAACCTGTGTTATTCGTAACCATTAATTCAAAACTTTCAAATTTGGCCTAAAAAAATCACCCCAGATTAAGTAAAAAAATCACCCCAAACAGACAAGTTGTCAGGTAGGCTTTGGACCTGAAAGGTCTGTTTGTTCTCCCTGGATCATCATAATTTACGAGCCAAGATATTTTTCTAACTGCTTCTTAATCCACACCTGGCTTATACAGTGTCTTACTTAAGGGAACTTACATTCCTAGTATATTTAGGCTAATATCATGAAAACAAAGAGATTAGAACTGTGGTTCACTTCAAACCCCCGAATCTTGCGAGTCATTTTTCTTTCCAGCAGACCTCCTCTTTTCCATGTAATCAACATTCATCACATCCTCAGTGTGAATTACCGATAACTAAAGAGCTTGTTGATGACAAAATGTAGATTTTATTTGTTTATTTTAAGCTTTCCGTCAATTAGGTATGATATTAAAACATTCAAGATTTTGTAACTTATTGAACAGCAACAACGAATGATTTGATTTAGAGCCCACTATTGTTTGCTAGAGCTTATTAAAAGAGCTGGTACTGGTCTCAGTTTAAAGCTGCTTATTTTCTATATGTCCTACATGAACAACTCATTCAAAATTAATGTCAGGTCCCTAAGCTTAACCTAAAAATTTAAGATAAACATCATATTTCAATGGGTTGGTGGCGTGTCTTGTAATCAAGCTACCTATGTGGAGGTCACAAATTATGGCTAGGCCTAGGTAGGCCTATCCTAAGTGATGAATAGTGGGTGCAATATTCCCTGAGTGGTGATTAATGTTCACACAAGTGAGTACTACGTTCATCCATATGACTTTTCTTCATAGTTGGACCAATTTTTAATTGTTTGGCGAAATTGTGGTTCGGAACCCACGTTAAAACTGGGTCCCTTAGTTTGCCTTTGGCTGTTACACTATTAATAATCAACAGTCCTGACTAAGAAACAGGTTAGTTTTTAGTCAGTAACAAGACTACAAGATCCTAAATTCATCCTTCACTTATTACACTTATTACAGAATTTCCCCGATCTTAAACAGGTTTTAAACCATTTTCCATCCACGGAGAAACCTTTGTTAATATTAGTATTGAAAAGTATTACCTATTAAGCTTAAGTGTAATTTGACAATGCTAATCCAGTTTACTGATCTCAAGCAAAGGAAGACAAAAGTAATAAAGGTAACAAAGTGGGTTTCGGGTTAATAAAGGTATTGCAGGTACAAGCTAGGACAGCAATGTTACTCACTTGTTTTGAAGTTCTGGTACTGTATAGACTCTGTTTTGACAATATTGAACAACTTCTGAAAATAATAAAGCAAAACAGTTCAAACTAACCTCTCCCTTACCCTTACTAAGCGACCTGTCAAGAACACTTGTTTTAGGTCGAACAAGTGATATGCTTATTACATTATTTGAGTTCATTTTAAATGTTGAACTCAGTTAAACACGAAATTAATAATATTAGATCCAAGGCCCAGCCGATCAACGCAAACGAGTGAAATGAAACATAGATTAAATATTAATTGGAATTGGAGTTGGAAGTTTGAGTCACAAATTCACCAACAAGACAAATTAATTGACAAACTGAAACTGAATGTTTTTTAAGTGTCAAAAACAGCTGGCTTGGCCATGACGCCAGAACAGTAGAAAACAACGATTTTGCCACTGCCATAGAAAAAAAACTATAAATAAACAATATAGTATAAGCTGGGACAAGTTAATTCTTTTACTGTACCTGGAAATGACTAGTATTATATAATATCGATTGACTAATAGCTGATTTTTCAAAATCCAAACTAGAAATCGGATTGGACGAATCAAATATTTGGTGTTTGACATGAGGGACCAGATATTTTTCTCCATACAACAAAATCCCATTAACAAAAAACCAAAACCAAGCAAATTGAAGATTTTAACTTTATGGGGATAAAATACATCGAATTGTTTTAAGAAGTTGTAAAAGATGTTATCCACTTTGCACTTTGACACCTCATTACCGCCTGAGGATATCTCACTTTATGAACCAAGCGACCAAGCTCATATTTCTGGGAAATCCCAGCTTTCTCGTGTATTTCGTAGGTTTTTTATTTTGTTCGAAACAGCAGCTCTTACTGGAGTTCACTCACCAATAGAGAAAAATCATTCATATCTCCGCCTCCTTCGAAAAGGAGTCAGACGTGACAATGGTGTCTCGCAGGGCCGCAGGGTTGCGACGACGTTAGGGTGGAATTAGACTGGGTGCTAAGCTAGGCTGAGCAATACCAAAATTTGTGCATTGTTCAGGTTATACTCAGATAACTTAATATACAGTAGACTCCCTCTTATCCGGAGACTAATGAATTATGCTAATACATGTACCATGTCAAAGGCAAAGAAACCATTCTCGATTCTTGATTTTTGACATCTTTTAACCGAACATCGGTTTAGCCGGGCTACAGCCCGCGGAAATAACATCCTTTTAACCGGACGATTTTTATTAATACATCGATTCAACCGGACTTGATCAACAGGAAACGGACGTTATTGTATCCACAACTCTCATGGAAAAGATTTGAGAAGTAATATTTTGCACTCGTCAGGAATTATATGTAGTTGATTGTTAGTTACAGATACAAAGCCTAACATATTTCCTGGTGTTTTGTGTTATCAGTAACTATATCCCAAATAGTGTTTATTCTACTTTTACTTTCTCTCCCCTATACATAGTATATGGAGAAAGTATTGTTTTCGTCAAAATTTTCGAATTTGGGTTGTTAGTGGAAATATTCGTTTTAGTGCTCCCTGAATCCAGAAAAGTGGTTTTTGGCGTGGTGTCTGTCTGTCTGTGTGGATGTGTGGATGTATGTGTGGATGTAAACAAAGCTAGAGATGACACCAGTGGTCCGATTTTCATGAAATTTGGCATGTAGGTATAAAGCCATGGTATCTCCAGGCGTATTTTTTATTTTTTTTTTATTTTTGATTTTTAAGGGTATTTCTCCCATAAAACCCCATAAAAATGACAAAAATCCAAATTTCTCAAAAACGGCTCTAACGATTTTGATACAAATTTAATGGTTTTTAGTGCTTAAGATGACAAACAAAATGAAACCACCCGCATGTCTGTAAAAATTCAAGTTCAGAAGTTATGGGGGTTTAAGTGTTAAAAAATTGATATTTTTAAAATTTCACAGAATCTGTAACCTATAAAGAAAATATACTTGCAGCCATTACAGTCGACTTGAAAAACTATATAATCCAGTATTTTGAATCATTAGTTTACGTCAACTGGTTGCGGAGATAATTGATATTTTAGTTCGGCGACCATTGACTTTGAATGTTTGACTTCTACATTTATAGTCAATGGCAGTACGTTGTCCAATGTTATTCTTATGGCAAATATTTAAAAACCGATATCTCCGTTATTTACTAACCGATTTTGATAAAATTTGGTATATATTTGTGTGATAATTGTTAATTTGTTTTATTTCACTATATATGTTTTCTGGTTATAAATGACTGCAATGGAGAAAGTATGTGTCAGTTTCTGTACCGTTTATTTTCTTCATAATTTCTCGTATTATTGGCTTATATAGTATGCTACACGTGATGATTTAACGAATTCTTGCGATTGGTTTAACCGGAAAATCCGTTATCCGGACAGGTCTCGGTCCCGGTCCCGAGGATTCCAGATGAGAGGAAGTCCTCATCTTAAGAGAATATTAGAAAAAATATAAAAATATACTACTCGTTGGTATCATAAATCGATTCAGATGTATGGAAAAGTATGTTTGTACAATCTCATACGATTATAGGCATAGTCTAGGGAATATCCTTTATTTTAACATATGTAACGTATAAGACGTAGATAATTATTGTTAAATTTTCCATTACTCTTTGATTCAAAAAAGTGGTAAACTCTATGCACCATATGTTATCAAAAACTATCACTTAACCTAAAATTTTGTTATGACTGACAGCATAGGTTCCAAACAAGATGTGGGTAAAAATGATTGGACGAATTAAACTTAAAACTCAAGTTTTTAAATCCTAAAGAGAGTTTATTCGGTGATGCAGTCAAGCGTTGTAAAATGCCGTGGAATTATAGAGACTATATACAGCTTGGCCTCTTAATTTGTTGTGTGCCTTTACAATTTTATTTGTCAACCTTCAAAAATACACCAGAAAATTCTAACCAAGAAGTTCTTGATCTAATAAACGACTTAAATAGTTTTAAAGAATCATGGTTTTCACTAAAATCTTGGAAAAATTCGTGGACGAATTTTTTATCTTGGTTTGTCATAAGTGAGTACCTATTTTATGTACCATAAGCTAACACAAAGAATTATGTAGGCCTAAAATCATTGCCAAAAGGTCTGAAGAATTTTTTTTATATATAATCAAGCAAGGTATAAATTGTTTAATCCATTTTTTTAAAACTGTGCTATCATAAAACATTGTATTATAAGCAATGTTGAGTTTATGGCCCCAACTTGTTTTACATCCAAAGATAGCAAGTTCCGTTCGTTGTCGAGTTCTTGCTAAAGCTCAAAAATACATCTTGGCCCATTTTGTATTTTTTGTTCCATTAATTTTTAAAATTATTTTTCTAGTTAGAAGTGTTGAGATATGATTGTCTTTATAAACCTTGTCTCGATTCAACATTAGGCATCCTGAAGAGTGGCGGCTGGCTCATAAGGACTCTAGAACGGAGTCCCCTCCCATTTAAAATTAAAAATAAAGACGTAAATATGTACATTATTTTTGTTCTAAAATATTTCTTTTCACGGTTGCAGCCACCAATCAGTTGGTTACTATTCTGGTAGGCCTTCCTAGAAAAATGATTTTACGATGGGCAGTAGCAGTGAAGAAAATGTTTTTGCAAAGGGTAGTGCAAAGGGACTCAGGGCGTTTGAGTTCAAAACCCTGTGTTTTTCTTATGATGCTAACCAACCAATCACAGGACAGCATTTGGCTGTAAGTCTTAATGGCAACCCAACGTACACACAGGGACTCAGTCAATCAGAGTATAGCTAGTTTCAACTGTCACCGCAAGAGCAGGAGAGGGTTACAGTGATGTAAACAAAACTATCAAGTCAAATGTAGTTTGTCGAACGCTTATGAGTTTGCCATTTTTCATCAGTGCCATGTCTTTGCAAACGTCATAAACTAAAAACCAATACAAAATGGGGAATGATGTGAAATGTGGTGTGTGGTGTTAGCTATGTTGAGTTAGTAATGTTTTGATGTAAGAGTGGTTAGTTTTTTTAATTTCATTTAGTTTACTGTTACTCAGTTTTATCATATTTTGGTTGGATCAGATACAGAGACTCCCTTTTATCCAGACACCTTTTAACTGGACGTTGGTTTAACCGGACTACCCTTCATAAGAGTAAACATCTTGCCCCATCTTTTAACAAGACAATTTTTATCAAAACATCGGTTTAACTGGACACGATCGGCTGGAAATGGACGGTATTGTACCAACGATTCTTGTTGAAAAATATTTGAGACCAGTAATGACATTATGTACAACATTCTCTTAAATTAAAATAAAATGAATTAAGTTTGTTTTTGAGTGATTTAGGAACAATATCGACAATTCCCGAGGGAAATATACTATAGATAAATTATCGTAAAGTAGGCCTATCTAATTTATATTTTTTTAGTTAATAGTTAATTAATTTTAAGAAATTGGTTAAACTGGAAAAACCGTTATCTGACTAGTCTTGGTCCCGAGGAGTCCGAATAAGAGGGAGTATACCATATTAATATTTTGTTGTGTTTTATTTTGTTCTTGATGGAATCAAATAAACTTGATTTCGGTTATTTGTGTATCGAAGTTCCAGTTTGATATTTCCAGTCGTTAATATACGACCGCATACGGAACTGCAGCCTTATGAAGTGTTGCAAGTTCTCTAAGTTATATGTAATTTGAGTATAGGCCTAACTGAAACATCGCGTGTTTGTTTTCACTCATATCTAACATAACTCTGCTTATTGTCCATTATCAAGTTCAGTATTTATTGAATTTTTTTTAAACATGTTGAAAGTGATTAGGGTAGGCCTATAATAGATTTGGTTCCATAGGTTTAAATAATTGTGTACCATACTTGTGTATAATTTAGTGGTTACCGTAATTTTGGCCAGGTCTCTCTTTATTTCAGTCGCATGTCACCCGGCTTTTTCATATAACTTTTACCTAAATGAATAAGTATTTCAGTGCTTGGTAAGCAGAACCTAAACTACAGCCTCACATAAGAACAAATTATGTATAACTTTCATTTCATCAAGTCATGCTTATGTTATATTTGCACCTTACTGACAAGTAGTTTAGTGGCTTAGTAAAGTCAAATATTGTAAAATTATTGCAACAAAATTAGGCTAAATAAAAAATTTAAAAAATAAAGAATTGAAATTGTCTTTATTTTGGAACGTTTTTCATAACGACATGTTTTTCAAATAAAACTCAAGTCACAACTACAAACTAAAAACAATAAAACAAACATAACATTTTTATAACTAAACAAGGACGTTGTTGCATATTCATCCACTTAATAAGTCATTCTGTAATTTTTTTTTTAAAGTCCTCAGACTTCTCAGCTCATGACTCATCCCAAATGAGTTCAGGAGCTTTGGAGCAAAATATGAGAACCCACCCGTGGTGGACTTGCAGCGCACACGAGGCACCTCCAGCATGTCATCCTGCGAGGTGCCTCAGGAGGTGATTGCGTGTTTTCAGAGCGTGCCTCAGAGTGTGTTTTCAGCCTCTCTCTCAGATACTCTGATCATAAAGTAAAGCAAATATCGTAAAATGATTGAAATTAAATTAAACATAAATAAACTAAAATGTTTTTGTTATAGATGTTTTAGGTGTTCAAAAAGAGGTTGTTGATGAATCACCAGCAGTAGAGGTTCTAGAGTTCAGGAAAAAACACGGTTTGAAACTGAAATCTAGTAGAGTGCGGAAAACAAGGCCTAAGGAATTGTGGTTCCGAGTGGGCCAAGTTGTAGAGCACACGTACGGTGGTTACAAAGGTGTCATTGTAGAATGGGACTATGATGAAACAAAGGTAAGAATAAAAAGAGTCATTGACGATCAGAATTTTAATGTTTTTAAGTGTAGGCCTAGACTTCATTTTCAATTCTTAGTTTAATTTTCTTACTTGCAAAACTTGCCATAAATCTATCTAAACAACTAAAAAATGCTCTCATTATGTTACTTCTGTCTTAACAACGAAAAAAATCTTCCATTAAGTTACCTGGTTGTTAAGCATGATATTAGACTTAGAAATGGTTTAAACAGTGCTCAATTTGAAGAGATACTGCATTTAAGGACCTGTTTCTTGATTTTTTTAACCATATCTTTGTTTTGATTGATTAGGCTGAAGTAGCTTTGTTGCAAAAGACTGTTTCTTGTTATCAGTCGTGGTAAATTTCCAAAAAGATAATCATTTGTAATTATCGATAACAATTCTGCCGCAAAAGGCAATCACATGTATTCAGTCTTAGGAATTTTGTTGCAAGACTATTTCTTGTGATCGGCTGGAGTAAATTTGCTGCAAAAGACATTGAGTGCTATTGGCATGAGTGTAACGTAATTAATGATAATAACTCACCAATGGCTTGAGCATCAAACTTTTTTGTTATTCTTAAAACTATACCGAATGATTAACATTTAAACAAAAAGCCCAAAAGGCTAATGTACTCGTATAGGGCCAGTTATTTTTTCAGGTTTAAAATTCCTATTGACTATTTTTAATTCTATTTTTTTCTCTCAGAAAGTTTGAGTTCAATCTATAAACTGTGACTTTTATTTACACAGAATGATAATCATTTGATGGGGTTAGGAGTGGAGGGTGAGGGGAGGGTTTCTGGTAGGTTGTAGTTCTGCAACCTCAGTTTTTAAAATTCTAGCATTAAGTTTAAACATCCAGCCCGGGCACAGCAATGGAAATTGTCAACACTGGAGGCAGTTTTCAAGCTGTTTTGTCAGAAAACAACTTCAATTCCTCACCAGAGGAGGTTGGCTAATTGTCAGAATGGGCAGAAGTATTCTGGGGTAAGATGAAGAGGCAGGTTCCATTTGCCTCTAATGAATCAGTTCTGACAAGGTCTGACAAACAAAAAATTTACTAAAAGTGTTTTACAGACTTGCTTTTATGTAATCCAAGCTGTTGCTAGTCACAACTAATTTTGACTCCTATATGGAATCATCTTCAAAGCCGTCTCAGGATGTAGTTTTCTTCATTTTAAGAACGTTGTTTGTTTTGAAAATACACAACCCACAAACTGACGGACCCAACATTACGAACAATGAACATTACAACATACAATAAAAATTATAATCGAAGAACGGACAGAAGTCAAGACTTCCTCCTCGCTCACGTCAGTTTGCAAGTCCATTCCCTGATTTAATTTGTTTATCATGTGTTTCAATGTTCGTTGTCTGTAATGGTGTTGTCCGTCAGTACCTGTGTATGTGTATTTTAAAATCAATAATGATCTTCAAATGAAGAGAACCAGGTACATCCTTGGACGGCTTTGAAGATGATCCCATATAAGATTCGAAACTAGTTGCCACCAGCAAAAATATGGATTAGCCCATATTGAAGCAGGTCTTTAAAACAGTTGTAGTATTTCCCTGTAACCCGGAGGCTATAAACCCAAAAAGATTCACTCAAATAAGTAAAAAGTAAATACCCCTGGTTAGAAGTAGCCGAAAAATTGTGTTACAATGAGGCTAATGTGTTTCAGAAAACGAATATGCCCGTGTATAGGATTCTTCTGGATAACTCCTCAGTAGGAGAAGGCGAGGATGCAGGAATCATCGAAGTGGAGCAAGATCAACTGTACTTGCTTAGAACCACCGAGGTAAGGAGCGCATTTGACTATTTTAATTGAATATATAACATTCAAATAAACTTGTATAAAAACTGTTATATTGCTGCACTCATTTCAATATGGTTGCTAAATGCATTGCTAGATCTATATGAGCTGAGGAGCTCATACCGATCAAAAAGAGAGCAAAATATCCCTTGCCATAATATACAAGGGTTATTTTCAGACCAGCGTTCATTGCTCATCCAAATTCTTTGAATTTATATAAATTCCTATTAAAATTCTTTATGTTTGCTCGGTACTCTAATCGTCTTTGCCATTTTCTGACTTTTTATATTTGCTGTTAGCAAAGTAAACATATGAACAGCATTCTCATTATTTTAGAAAAATCTAAAGGGGATTTGCAAATGAACCTACTTCAATCACACATCATGAAGCAAACCATTTACACAAACATTGACAAGGTCACTCAAAGGATCTCATTTAAAATTAAGGTAAAAAATTTCATTTATGCTTGCATTTAATTGTACCCAAAATACATTAGGTAATTCTGCTTAAAATTATTATTTTTGATACTTTTACTATGAAATAATAATTACCTGATTTTTGGCTACTCATCACTTAATTAATAAAAAACAGTTTATTTTTTATTTTTTAATAACGTGATCTCTTATTTTATTATTATAGTGACGAGTAGCCAAAAATTAAGTATTAATAACACCATCACAAAAAATTCCTACCGTCAAGAGGAAATAATAATTTATAAGATACAAGAGTGTGTGAGCAAAAAACTTATAATTTATAATTTAAAAACAATATGTGTTTTTATTGATTGTTTACAGATTAAAAATCAGTATTTGAAGATTTATTTTTCTGCCTTTGACGGATCTCAATACATCCCCCAGCCCTGGCTACAGCAACTTTACCCAAGGGACTGAGAGGAATGTCTTTGAAGGTTCCATGTTCTAGTCTTCAACTGCAGCACACTTTAGGGAAAAATTTCTTAGATTTTTATATTTTATACTTGCCTACTATAGTATATTGCATTTTACCTTAATTGTATTAATTTTATTCCATGTAGGCCTAAAGGTAAACAAACATGTTCCATGTTGTGGTTGCTAAACAAACGAGGTTTAAAATGTAATCGAACAGTAAGTCTTTGCCTACATTTAGAAACTGGACTCATTAAAAATAATGATAACTAGGCTACCTGTTAAAGTAATATTAAATAGCATGGATAATTTTAAAGGCTAATCAAGCCTTAGGAAACACAACCTAAACAAACTGTAAAACTGTAATCGGTGTATCCATCCCTTTTGCTCTAAAGTTAGGGGGGGTTTTCAAGACATCCACTGGTTTTTTGCTCCACTGGTCAGTAGGTAGATTTCAGAACAGCCCAAAACTTCCCTTTTGATCCACGAGAGAGGGGCCTGCACTTCCTCTCCCTCAAATTCTCTCTTTTGTTCACCTCCAAGTTCTTGCTTGAATCCTCCCATTTTAATTGTAATATTAATAGTAATTATTTAACTTATTTGTCTAATTGAAAATTGATTATTGAAATAATGTTAAACTAACCAAACTAAACTTAACCTAACCTAGGTAGTGTGGTTTATCATTCTTTCTACAATAAAATTGTTTTCGTCTGGCAACCAAAGGAAATTTGTATATCGTGTTTAAATAGCAGTATTCAAGTAAGAACTTGGAGGTTAGCGAAAGAGAGAATTTGGGGGAGGTTAGCGTGGGCCCTCTTGTGGATCAAAAGGGATGTTTCGTGCTGTTCTGAAATATATCTGCTGACCAAAAAAAGACCAAAAAAGATGCAAAGGAGCAAAAGAGATGTTTGGAAAACACCCCTTAACCGTGGAGCAAAAGGGACACACGTGTAAAATGTAATAGCTTTTTATTGCATTTTCAATTATGGTAGTATAGGAGTTTTTCAGTTGTCTTTTCAGTGGATTGTAAGACAAGAGTTACCTCAGTTGTATTGTCTATGGATTAAAAGGGCCATTTCAGTTTTTCTGACAATAAATTGTTAGATAAGAGTTTTCAGTTGCTTCATCAATGATTCAAAATAGTTATTTTGGTTGTCTTGTCAATGAATTGCAAGACAAAATCTCAGTTGCCTCATCAGTGAATTGTTGGACAAGAACTTTTCAACGGATTTCAGGGAAGAGTTATTTCAGTCGTCTGTCAATATAGTTGACTGAACTAAACTAATGGAACCTAGGGAACCTTTATCCACTATTTCGGAAACACCTTGTAATGGTTTCAAAGTTTACTACTTACTGTTTCACTGTATTACTGTTCTTACTGTATTACTTACTGTGACTTACTGGTGATTTTCAGTGTTACTTCAGTTATTACATGATTACATATTTTTGTTGCTTTGTATGAATGTAATTTTTTTACTATGAATGTGAACATCACATCCACTATGGCTGACCCAGTGTAGATGCCATATCAGTTACCACCTTTGGTGAGTATTTTTTTAATTAGCTCAAAATATGAAGTGTCATTGACCAGTATGCTTGTGATATTAACTAGTTTGAGTGCAAGTAATATCCTTCAAAATGTAAAAAAGTGAATTTTACTAATAAGGCGATGTACATTTTTTGTTTAGCCCCTAGATAATGTCTTCATTATTTGTTTAACATTTTCATTGTTTAACTGATCTGTTATCTTAAGAATAGTCTTCTTAACAATTATCAAGTTGCCTCTGTTTGAAAGAAGTATTACATTGGAGATTATATTATATCATCACCAGTTATTTTTATGTTTCTTGTGTTTTTGTCAATTTAAATATTTCAATTGATTTTCTTATTTAAATACTAGATTTTTTTCTCAAAGATCATGAGATATAAAAAACTAAAATCTATAAATAAATAAATTTTATAAATTATTGTTTTTATTTCCACCATAGTTAACTGGCTGTTTTATACATGAGTGTGTCATGACATCAACATAATTTCTACAACATAAACTGTTGGTGAAGATTTAGAATATTTGAGGAGCTGATTCATTTATTTCAGAATTTAGTCCTGAACCATCTGTAAAAAATCCTAAATATTCTTATTTCAAAAGGAGAAATTAAATTGAGGAAAGAATGTGAATAATTCAGTAATGTTTAAGGTTGCCACAAAATAAAATCACATTTAAATAAAAAACTTTCTTATAATTAAGAAACAGCAGGAGGAGGATGCCATCCTGTCACGAGATCATGGGAATCACAGAGTATAAGTAACACAACGCCGACGACGAAAATTTCACAGCTCCCGGATACTGACTGGGAGCGGAGGGAACGGTAACGACGACTTGTACAAAGTTTATCCACCGGTTATCTTGTCCTGGATCATGGCTTCCGCCTTGTACACCTTCCAGCAGACGAGGTAGTCTCGGGAGAGCTTGAACAAGGTGTAGTAGTTGGCGAAGAGCAGCAACGCCAGCGACACCACCTGGTACCACTCGGACACTCTGATCAGGATGACAACCTGCCAACACGCAACGTTCAATGTGGCAGTTTAGGGGAAAAAAATTCTTTCATGACTACATTTGGGAAATATTAGGGATTGATCGAACAAACTCATTGTCTGACGTAAATGAGTAATAGACACTATTCATAAGACCAAGGGTTAAAAGGAAAAGTATTCCGCTAGCTAGGGGTGTGCGAGTAGTGATTTTAGAAGTCGAGTCGAGTCGAGTTTTGAAAAATACCCGCGAGTTTCGAGCTTTTTTCGAGTCGAGTTTTTTTTAAGTTTATGATATAGGCTATATATATATGGCTATAGTTTATGATATTCATCATGTTTGTACATAATGGTAAAAAATTATTTTCATTATTCAAATACAAATTACAATTTTGAGGTAATTAAACTTAAAAGAGTTACTGAACTAAGAGCAGATATACAAATAAATAATTCCAAAAAAAGAAAGAAACCTTTTACTTAAACTCACAATAATTCTTGATTTGATATATTTTTCAAGCCTAACTTGTGCTTAAGGCTTACCTGGGTTTTGAAATGAAATGAAAACACTGACTATAAGCCATGACCAATTTACCTGACTCAATACCTCAATTCATGATTAAAATATTTTCTTTGAGTTATTCTCAGAGGTACATTTTTATTCATGTAACTGTCAACAAAAAACTAAGTTTTTATTTATTTGGAAAGGTTTCTAAAATATAACAAAAATTTTTTTTTAGAGCTGTAATAATAAATAGCCTTAAACTATAAAAAAGATAGAGTTATATAAAAATTTATGTGTCTTTAATAACGTAAAAGAACTTTTTACTTCAAGTATAACAAGCGAGGTTTCAGTTATATTCGTTTAAGATGGATTGACATTGTGAAAAATGGCCGTAATATTCTTTCGCAAAATATTACGATTTTGGGTAAACGGCAGGAGTAACTACTCGACTCGAACTTTCGAGTATTTTGCAATAAGTCGAGTCGAGTCGAGTAGTGTAAACTCGGCTCGAAAAAAGCTCGATTCTCGAGTACTCGCACACCCCTACCGCTGGCTTAACTGAGAAATTTTGATGAAGTAAACAAGTAATGTACACAAAGTAGTTCACTATTAGACAATTTGTATCGTATCCAAAAAGTCGTTTTTTAGAGTGTGTTTCTGTTTTTTTTTTTTAATTTTTACACTGTTTTGTGATAAAAAATAAACTTAATATTTTTAAATTCTCATCTGCATAAGGTGTTTAAAATATAAACTATAAACTAATAACTACCTGTAGAGTGACGAGAGCCAACTGCAGACCTACCACCATACAAAGTGGCAGCGCCGGGTTGTTAAAGAATGACTGCAACAAAAATATACCATAAGATTATAAACTGAGGGGTCACGGTTAAATGTATTACCGAAGTCAAAGCAAAATGAGATTAGCATAAAACAAAAGCATAAAACAAAACATCAAGAAACAGCTGCCTAGAAGGGTTTTAACAAAAAATAAGATGCGGAATGAGATACTAAAGGGCAGTGGTGAAATTAGCTGTCACAGAGCAAAAAGTAGCGCAAAAACAGCATTACGGAGTTTGGGTGGTAGGAGTAAATGGAAAGGCCTTGGGGGGTATGTAGTCCATCAGTTATAAACTTTAGTATCTCTTTAAAGACCAGGACACAGCCATGGCTGTGTAGTTTAACCGGAATATCAGTGAAGGATGATTGTGGCGTGATCTTGTATCTTGTTACTGACTAAGGCCAGCATGTTCCTAAGGCAGGACTTTTTTCTAATACCCCAGCAGCCAATGACAACTAAGGGACCTACATTTCATCGTGGGATCCGAACCACAATTTCGCCTACTTATCAAACTGGTTCGACAGTGAAGGGAGGGAGTCCAGCTTTGATGGTCCGAAACTTCTTCAGGTTATTCAGCAGTTCAAAGCAAACAAAAAATGTCATTACAAATATGGTCTATCTCACTCTGGTTTCCATCTGTCGCTCTGTACATATCTTTCGCATACGTTTTTCAAGGTTTGTAACAAGAATAACCTAAAAATGTCAATTTTATTAAGTTAAAACATTAAGAAAAAAGTTACAATTGGCCAAAATAAACTGTTATCTTAATAAAACTTAGGTTTTCTCTGTTATTTGTCAAATAAACCTAGTTAACTATACACTTTTTTAAGTGCATTAAATTTTTCATATTTTTAGCTTGTTTAAAGTTGTTGGTAACAATAATAGTTTTTTTAGATATTCAACTCTGAAAACTAAAAGTAACTTCCATTTTGAAATGGTAAAAAGTAGAAAATTGATATTCCGCACAAAAATAGGTCTAATAAGTTATCATACATATGCCAAATTTGATTTTGGTAGGGTTAGTGGTTTTAAAGTTATAATGGATTATGTGAAAAATACATCAAGACTGACAGACGGAAATCGGAGCGAAATGGGCCATATTTGTAGTGACATTTTAAGTTTGTTTTGACCTGCTGAATAACCTGAAAGAGTTTTGGATAGTCAAAGTTGAACACCCTATATAAAGGATCAAGATTTTGTCTGTAACCAACAAAATGATTTTTAGTAACCATCCCAGGAGACTCACGTAGAAGCGGGTGTGGGAAGGGTTGCCGGGCTCCGCGGCGTTGGAGATGCCCTCGGCCTTGTACAACTCCTTGCAGTGCTTCACCAGCGCCCCTTGGTGCCACAGCGTCGAGTCCGCCCAGCTGTAACATCGCGTCGTCATCGAAATTGCATCTACTTTTGAACGAAAAAAGAGATTGCTTTGGGCACAAACAATGTCCTCGAAATTGCATCTACTCTCCAACCATAAACAAAAAGCTTTTCAACCGTTTTAACTTTTAAAACATTTTCCATGCACAATTTTGGATCAACAAAATTAAGAGATTGACTGTAATACTGAGGACCAAGTGTGAATGTATTACAGACAACGCAAAATGATTAAAAAGTTTTATCTGGTTTGATAAGTAGCTGAAACTGAATTTTAGAAATCACCCGATCCATTTCTAAGATAGTAACGCACTCTTGAAGTTAAGTTTTTTTCAGGTTTTTCTTAGTTTTAAATAATTTTGAACTACAGTGGAGTCCTGATAATCCAAATTTCTATTTTCTGAAATTCTGCTTAATCTGACACTGAAATTATAATCCTGCGACATAAATATCCACCGCCATATCTCAACTTAGAAGTTGTCCAACCGGGATCACCGTGAAATTCTGTTGCACATAAACAGCAGTTGGAGTAACTTTTCCAGAGAAGATCCCACTTGTTTTACGATTGTGAGTAAATGATGGGAGTAATCTACAATGGCCTTAAAATTTGATTTCATAAAACACCTGTTTTTCTCCTCATGATCACATTTAGCACATACTACACATACTTTTACGGGCAAATCTTTGTTCACTTAGTCATTTTTAAGTAACAAAACATAGATAACCAGTTAGAATAACCACACCAAACCATTATCATGCCTGACTATCTAAATGAGTGTACTTCTGTTGACTTATAATCCATACTAATTCCAAACCACTTTGTATCAAAAGTAGTTCAATGATAAAAGAGCATGATGTTCAATGATGCTTACTGCTTTACCGCCAGCTCAAATGAACCAGTTCATGCATGAAGGGTCTCACTACTCACATGTGGGAAGGCAGGTGCATGGTGCGCCCCTCCACCCGTGCCCAGCGTCCCAGGTGTAACGCGGCCCTGTGCAGCGTGTCACAGTACCTGCGGACACAGCGTATGTCTTCGGGTTAACAACACACACAAACAATCAATCCTAAAACTAATCAGGTCAAATTTCCACTAATCCATCTGAAGATGTGTCATATTATTGTAAGAGAGATTTGGACCCATCAAAAATACTCAGTGACAAGTATTTTCAAGTGGATCACTCAAGTCATGAAATTAATGCTTTTAAGAATTTATAAACACATATTGCCAACAGATGAGTACAAAATATTTAAGGAATTCGCATTCAGTAATTTTCAGTTCATTATGCAGTTTGTATGCGGTTTTCTTTCATGTTAGATGTATACTACTTGAATTTATAAATTTTGAATTAACACTTTGAACGCTGAGGGCTAAAATCTCTTTTTAAGTGCGTGTTTTGGCAAATTTGGGGGTTAAATTTAAAATTTGTAACTTAATATACATATTTTTTACCCATATAAATTATATATCAAAGTAGAGAGAAAAATACAACCTTTCATATGATATAAATTTTATTACAGAAACAAAAAACAACAATTTTAGGATTCCACATAAAACGGACAGAATAAAATGAAGAAAAAAAATTGTGAAGGTGGTCACATACATCACTCATATAAAATATATCACTCATATTTTACACTAAACACGACAAAAACATTACGTAATAAAGTAATATCGAATCTGATAACTAAGTTACACTCGAAACACTTGTAAATAACAGTAAAATCACACTTCATTGGACACCGACACAAACGTAAACAAAGTCAGCCATTACTGCGGACAACAACAAAGCATCGTCAGCTGGTGACGCAAAGTATCGGCTGCAGAAATTTTGATTTATTTTTCTGCTGTTGAACAGATGGTTTTTTTCAAGACTTTTGGATATTATAATCAATGCCATATGATCAGGGAATGAGTATGCAGGTTTGCTGCTACGGGTATATTAAAACTGGGTGGTTTTAATTCAATATTTAGTAGATCTGACCTAGAAGAACCCATTTACCAAGTTTTACCAAGATATGTTGAGAAATGAGCAAGATATAGAATTTTACTTATTTTCCCATAAGGTTAACATTGGGACAACGTACTGTGTTTACCACTTTCAATATCTCGGTAACCAATGGACATAGAGCAGTGGTTCAAGATACTAAATTGTTTGTTTTTTTGAGCTGAATTCAATGGTGCAAACAAAAATTTGATTATTTTATTTTTCTATGTAAAAAATTCAAAAAACCCATTTTTTGGGGGGTTTACCCCCCTTTACCCTCCCTTCCGGTAGTCCGATCGGGCTGGTTTACGAACTCGTCTGAATAATTACTACTTTACACGTCCATGCCAAATTTCATTAAGATCGGACCATTTTTACGTGAGTTAAAGACACACACACATATATATATATATATATATATTTATGAAAATGAACGAATGGTGTTTTTGGTATCTGGGGACCTCAAAAAGAAAAGTTATGATGGTCTCGGGCTTAGTTCTTACCATGAGACCTACGGTAACAGCTTCTTCCCTATAGGGGAAATTCGCTAAAAAAACATTTTTTAGTCTAAATATATAAGATATTAACCTTTTTAGTTTCAATTTACTAAAAAATTTAATTACAATTTGGGGCCTAAAAATATTTAATAAATCATTGATTTCAAAAGGCATCGAATAAAGATATAGTGAAACTGTTCAGTATAGTGCCTCAGTTATTTGTGCTTAGTACAAATAAATCCTATTTGTACTAAGTGGGTGCTTAGTACAAATAAATTTGTAAGTAGAAGTAAAATACTCACTTGACAGGGTAACAATGGACGAGGTACATGGTAAAACAACCAAGCCACACAAACGTCAAGTGCTGCGTTGCCCAGTAGATATCGTAGTAAAGGAAATTCTGTAACATGGACATTTTCATAAGAAGCAAGAACAATAAGGTTACCAACTGCATGGTGTATTTAGGGGTATTTTTAGAAATTTTAAGGTAGTAAGCAGCACATTTACAACTTACAATTACAATTTAATGTGGAAACTTTGGAAGCGGTTATCAAACAAGACGTTCATTAGTGATTTCAAGATATTTTTTATGAACAAAAATGTCAGCTTAACTCCATCACCAAACTCTCCCAAAAAAAAACTGGGGGTTCAGCTTTTTTTAGGGGGGTTTCGCTGCCCCTTCTGCAATAAAAGAAACTTGAACTTTTATAACCTACACAAGAAGATTACACTTTCATTTACGACTTCCACAGGACCTTTTAAAGGGTCTAAAAATTGTATTAGAATCTAAAAAAAATCTAAGCCACGTGTGACTTAAAATGTTAAAACAAGTTCATTGCCAAAGACTAACCAAAACCACAATCTCATGACCTAATACCATTATGGTCCTTTTGAACCAAAATAAATAACTGGCCATTTAATCAAAGAAGATTATGAGTTTTAGACAACTACTTATTAGGGGTATTAGTTTTATGAGGAAAACAATTTCAGTTTTTAAAACAAATAATATTCACAAAACAAAGTAAAATATCAAAAGCTTTATGAAAGTTAAGCAAGATAAACTTGAGAAGAAGAAATATGATCCTACCTGTGCAAAACAGCATGGCACGAAACCAGCGTAGTAAGCATTGAGGACTGAACTGAACAAGACTTGTTTCATCCGAATGTTGAAGTCCGCCTTGAGGTACTCCACTTCCTCACGGATCGTCTGCGGGGACATGGAGCAACTGTGCAGAGGTTTGCCTGAAACAATTAAATGGTTGGTTGGAAATAATTAAATTAGTCCATAAAAATCATCTTTTTTTGAAAAATATAAATTAAATTTGATCATAAAAGTATAACACTAGAAACAATAGGTAATAACTTTTCAATATCCAATCCATGATCACAAAAAATTTGAATCTGGCCCTCTTTACAGGGGATTGAAAATTTATAACCGCATTCTAGAATCTTTTAAAATCATCTCAATAAGAAAATTTCTAAGTTAAATGTCATAAATGTTGAAAGCAAATGTCTAAGTTGAAAACAAAGCTGGGTTTTCAACTTAGACAACTGGTGTGTACAGCAGACAACTGCTGGGTACAGCAGACAAGTTGTCTTGATTGGAAGCAGTGTTGCAGCTGCCTTTCAGTGAACAACTTCAGTTCCCCTCTTGGGGAGACTGGGCTTACAGCAGAGTGAGCAGGGGTGTGCTGGCGACCAAGGTGAGGGCAACTTACCCCTTGAGGCCCACATCTGTTGGATAAAGGTTTATCGTTGCCCACCCAGTCTAAGCTTAGCCAAGCCTATTCCATCTACCTATCCCTGTTTTCTTTTGATTCCCCTGTATCAATCTACTGAAAGGTCTAAATGATATAAAGGCCTTTCTTTTCCAAAAGCCTTACTAAAAGAAAACAAAATTAAATGCCCTCACAGGATTTTCCTGTAGGGTGGGGCAATCCAGGCTTCCTAACCGCATCCACAAAAATACACACATTTTAATCAAAAAGTAAAAATTACATCATCAATTATTAATATTATGAACATTTTTTGTAGGAAGGCCCTTAAAGGGTAGGTATTATAATAGGATAATAGAGGAAACAACTGGCTTACCTGAAGTTGAGTAGGCCATTAGAAACACAAAACGCTAAACACAGGAAAAGTCCCAATATTTCGGTCCATCTAGTAGGACCTTTCTCAAGGGTAGAAAGATGGAGAAAGACTGTTAATGGTGGTGGAATTTGAAATTGAAAAATGCAGTTCTGCCAACACAGCAAATGGGAAAATGTCTTTTCAAAGGTTATATTGCATGTAACACTCTAGGCTGTATATTGATTTTTTGGCACATATACAAAATTAAACTACACTATATACACAACTTATAAGCACAGTAACTATGTACATTATAGGCCTAAGTATTAAAAGTTTGTTTATTGAAGCCAGTTGTTGGGAAGGGTTGGGATCATCTCAGATTTAGGTTGGGTGGGTTTCTGGATCCTGTTACATGTTGATAAGCCAGTTCCCATCTTCTAAGGGTGGAGCTATTGCAATTTGTTTTTGGAATTGATTTTAGGGCTTTTGTGGAATAGCAACTGTCAAAATCTAGGTTGTGGGTTGTAGCATGTTGGGCCACTGGTTTGTCCTTCCCTGTTTTAACGTCATGTCTATGACCATTCATTCTTTTTCTGAGGGTTTCTGTTGTTAGGCCTATGTATTGGGCTGGACAATTTTTACATTGAATCTGGTAAATAACATTTTCTGAGCTGCAGGTGAGATGTCCTTCTATGTTGTAGTTCTTTTTTGTGTAGCTACTGGTAAATTCTGAGGCAGGGAGGTTGGTTTTACAGGTTTTACAATGATTGCTATTGCATGGATAAGAGCCTGGAGGAAGTTTTTCTTTGACTGATGAAGGGTCTGGTAGTTTAGGCTTAACAACAAGATTCCGGAGATTGGGTGGTTGTCTGTATACTACACTTGGGGGCTTTTCCAGAAGGTCCTTTGTTTGTGGGGAGCATTCTATTATTTTAAAACCAGTTTTCAGAAGGCTGTTTAATTTTTGTAGGCCTGGATGATAAGGACTAGGTTGACTGCGTTGTTGGTCGGTTTAATCTTTGGAGTCCGGGATTTATCTTGGGCAGCTTCTATCTGTTTTCTTACTAGATTTTTTGGATAACCTCGTTTTTCAAAAGCCTGTTGTAGTTGGTTGTTGTACTTTTTTAGATTGCTGGGGTCTGATGTTATTTGTGAACCTCTCAAGGCTAGGCAGTATGGTAAGGATCTTTTTGTGTTTTGGGGGTGGCAGCTGTCAAAATGGAGATACTGTTGATGGTTTGTAGGTTTGATGTGGACTATTGTGGAAAAGAAACCATTTCTTAATTCTACGTTGATATCCAGGAACGTTGCGAGTTGGTTAGAAATTTCCCAGGTGAAATTCAAAGGGCAGAAACTATTAAGATTGTTCAGGAAAACTTCCAGTGATTCAGGTCCATGAGTCCATATAACAAAAATGTCCAGGAACAATCTTAATAGTTTCTGCCCTTTGAATTTCACCTGGGAAATTTCTAACCAACTCGCAACGTTCCTGGATATCAACGTAGAATTAAGAAATGGTTTCTTTTCCACAACAGTCCACATCAAACCTACAAACCATCAACAGTATCTCCATTTTGACAGCTGCCACCCCCAAAACACAAAAAGATCCTTACCATACTGCCTAGCCTTGAGAGGTTCACAAATAACATCAGACCCCAGCAATCTAAAAAAGTACAACAACCAACTACAACAGGCTTTTGAAAAACGAGGTTATCCAAAAAATCTAGTAAGAAAACAGATAGAAGCTGCCCAAGATAAATCCCGGACTCCAAAGATTAAACCGACCAACAACGCAGTCAACCTAGTCACTACTTATCATCCAGGCCTACAAAAATTAAACAGCCTTCTGAAAACTGGTTTTAAAATAATAGAATGCTCCCCACAAACAAAGGACCTTCTGGAAAAGCCCCCAAGTGTAGTATACAGACAACCACCCAATCTCCGGAATCTTGTTGTTAAGCCTAAACTACCAGACCCTTCATCAGTCAAAGAAAAACTTCCTCCAGGCTCTTATCCATGCAATAGCAATCATTGTAAAACCTGTAAAACCAACCTCCCTGCCTCAGAATTTACCAGTAGCTACACAAAAAAGAACTACAACATAGAAGGACATCTCACCTGCAGCTCAGAAAATGTTATTTACCAGATTCAATGTAAAAATTGTCCAGCCCAATACATAGGCCTAACAACAGAAACCCTCAGAAAAAGAATGAATGGTCATAGACATGACGTTAAAACAGGGAAGGACAAACCAGTGGCCCAACATGCTACAACCCACAACCTAGATTTTGACAGTTGCTATTCCACAAAAGCCCTAAAATCAATTCCAAAAACAAATTGCAATAGCTCCACCCTTAGAAGATGGGAACTGGCTTATCAACATGTAACAGGATCCAGAAACCCACCCAACCTAAATTTGAGATGATCCCAACCCTTCCCAACAACTGGCTTCAATAAACAAACTTTTAATACTTAGGCCTATAATGTACATAGTTACTGTGCTTATAAGTTGTGTATATAGTGTAGTTTAATTTTGTATATGTGCCAAAAAATCAATATACAGCCTAGAGTGTTACATGCAATATAACCTTTGAAAAGACATTTTCCCATTTGCTGTGTTGGCAGAACTGCATTTTTCAATTTCAAATTCCACCACCATTAACAGTCTTTCTCCATCTTTCTACCCTTGAGAAAGGTCCTACTAGATGGACCGAAATATTGGGACTTTTCCTGTGTTTAGTGTTTTGTGTTTCTAATGGCCTACTAAACTTCAGGTAAGCCAGTTGTTTCCTCTATTATCCTATTATAATAATATTATGAACAGTAATATCTATTCTCTCAAAATCATTGAAACAAATATCAATAAATAAGATATTGAAATATATGATGATTAAATATGATTTTACTCACCCAGAATTCGTGCAGTAGCTTTTGGATCTTCAGTCGAAAGAGGAGGCAGCGACATGACATCGAAAAAGGGGCTTACACTCAGTCCAAAAAGAATAAAGTAGACAGATATCCTAGAAAGTAAAAGAATTGTTTAAATTTAGGGAAGAAATGAAAACATTTTTAGAATCTCTCTTCCCAGTTTGGTTCTTACAAAGCATTGAATTCTTATTGCTCGAAATTAATTCTGCCAAAAAGCTCATTAGAAAGAAGCAGATGGAAAATTTTAATTTAACCAATGGATTTATAATTTTTTATTTAATAATTTATAAATAAACAGGTCAGGTTTCTAAGCGTCAGGTAGGCCTAATCAAGACATGCCTCAAAGCATTGTATTCTTTTAATATTTCCAGTTAAAATTCCCTTTATTCAACTGTTAATCGATACCCAAAATGTATTAATTTACTCATTGTATTGACACTGATCCAGTAAAACTATTAAGTAGTTTTTAAAATACTTTTAATGTCTCCAGTTCATCAGTCGTTAATACTAAGACTTAAGTTCCGATGCTATTTTTACATCATTATCAAGTAGTGCATGTCAATAAAGAATAAATTATACAGGAATGATGCGAAATGCAAGAAGCTTAATATGGAAACTATTTGATGATGACGCAAAAAAAGTTGAAACTTCAGTTGTAGTATTATTGATTAATGAACAGGAGACATGACAGGTAATATAAAACCACTCAAAATTTATTGTTTAAAATACTCAAAATTTATTGTTTAAAAACAAGAACTCACGGATAGCAGAGGTAGAAGATGTTGACGATGGGGTGGTTCTGCATGATATTGTAAGTGCACCAGACGAGCGACGCCATCACTACACTCAGCAGCAGTAGCCTGCCAAATGTGATAACTAACAATTTGATAACTAACGTTCCAGACTTATAAACCATAATTACAGAATCCTTGTTCAGCATACTATTTACACTTAAGCCTAGTTTACACTATCATGTAGCAGTGGCGTCACTTGAACATGCTACTTAATATTACACTGTTTTTATGCCACAACAGGTCTACCAACACCTCCATTGGGTTTACATATCCAATGCTACATCACTTCATTGATTTTTGGAGACGTGCAGTCATGCATCATCTGGAGTGACGCAACTAATTTTTGTATAAACATACATTACGCATGACTATAACTCTCCAATATTGATGTTGATAACACTATAGTTATGCTGTTGTAAACTAGGCTTTACTTCTTACTTACTTACTTACTTCTTACTTCTGAAGAGTCGTCACGTAGTGGCATGAGACCAGTCAAAAAGGAAATAGATAGGTTAGGGATTTCCCTATAAATACTTCGGGGCCTTACATTTCTTCAAGAGTATATAAACACCTTTCAACAAGATAGTCTTTAAGTTTGAGCTTAAATCTATTTTTATTTTCAATTTGCTTAATTTCATTCGGAAGCTTTTAGAAAAATTTTGCCCCAGCATAATCAGGTTTTGACTCAAAAAGCTTTAAGTTGTGCATTACAGAAGTACTAATATTTCTATTTCTAGTGTTATAATGACTAAGACGAAGTACTAATATTTCTATTTCTAGTGTTATAATTTACTAAGACACAATGACTAGGATCCTACATGGGCCAAAACTTTTACGAAAAACCTATATACCGGTACAGTGCCTTTTTCTATTGGCCATGTTCAGCGTATGCGGTCTGATTGGGATCCCTTGAAGAACTCCTCGCCTGAGTAGGAGCATCCTCCTAGTTGCTTGAAACCCCAAGGTTCCCAAATTTAAGTGATATGTGAAGATGTCAGTCACCTTTTTTTTAACTGTTGCAAAAGAGGTCCAAAGGCTGCTGCATGGTGATAAGTTACTGCAGATATATAGAGCTACTGATAGAGCTCATAATATCTCAATCGCTACTATGCTATTAACTGTATCATAAGATATTGTCAACATTGATGGTTGAGTTTATTGGTCAAACACATTTGACAAGCAGTGATGCTTTAGAACAGTTTTCAGTAAAGCACCCCCTCTCCCCCCCGCACCTTGCGACCAACTGACTCAACCATAGCCTGATGTATAATGTGCGAACTGTAATAAGATGGAAGTTACTGCATGAACTGTATACTATCACTGGATAGGTGCAAGCCTTTATAAACATACACAACAAATTTAAGAGATTCTCATTTCCGACTATATCGAGAGCAATGTTTGGACTCATTATGGAGTTTGAAGAATGAAACAAATTCTCATCTAATAGGCAATCAACAAGGAAAGGCTGTCTACGGACCTGACCAGTTGTTGGAGAACGGTCCAGATGGAGGGCGGGGCCCACAGCATGACGGCTCGACTGACCAGACTGTAGAGCAGCCTGCGGCCGAGGATGGTGCCGATGAAGCCGACCAAGTACGGGTCAATCAGGTAGAAGTTCTGCAATCAGTTTTACATACTTTAACATTGTGGCGGTAGTATTAAACTTTAACTTACACCTAACTTAGGCAAGGATTGCCAATAAAGTATAAGATAATGAAGGCCTAAAAGCAATATTTTTTACGTTTAAAAAATTAATAAAATATTAAAGAATTAACTACAAAAACCAAATCTTTTTCGATAAATATGGTGCTCTCTTTTAAAAAAAAACCTTATAAGTTGGCTACTGACATTTTTTTATAAAAATCACTGGCATTTTTAGTCTGTTTTTAGTGCTGTTTTTTGTAAAAAAAAAAAAAATTTCCAAATTGATAAAAACCAATTTATGGTTTTAAAAAACCTGTACGACTATTGATTTAAAACATTAGGACTCAAAAATGTTAAATTTCACACCAAATTAGTGTTAACATTGAACAAGTATGAATTAAAATTCACATTGTCTCAATTATTCATAAGGAAAGTAAGCCTAATAATTACATTCAGGCAGAAAAAAAATATTTCAGTGTGATAAATGTTTAATATTTTGAGCTTATTATCGGGTGATAAATATTACTCAACAAAGTTTCTGGAACCGTAGTCGAATCTTGAGACCTCACATATGATAAAGTTCTTTGCTGACATTGCTTGAAAAAGTATTCTCAACATTGAATATCTTTTTTACGATTGTGGCAACCACCAGACTGAGCGGTGCTTAATAAAGCATTCTGACTATTAAATATCTTGTATACTACTGTGTTAACCACCAGACCGAGTGGTGCTTAATAAAGCATTCTCACCATTGAATATCTAGTGTACGATTGAGGCAACCACCAGACCGAGCGGTAGAGGAGGTGGAGAAACTGCAGAAACGTGGCCATCGCTGTGTACGAGAACATAATGATCTCAAACATGAGGCCGCTGTCTTGCGGCAGCACTGGGAGCGGGATATGCTTCGGAGAGACTACCTTCGACGAAACTCCTTCACACTGCAGTCCCAGTCTGAAAAATAACTATTCAATAATATATTTGGCAAAGCGAATATTCAGTTTAGCTATGTTTGAGTCAGGCTTGGCGACCAAAAAAAATTTCTATAAGAGCACAAAATGTAAATTGTAAAAGATTTAGGCTCAATCATTTTTAAAATTTTAGTTTTGGCCAATGTGATCCTGCTTGAATTGTAAGCTTAAAGAAACATAATTGGTGAGTCAGTGGCTAAGTGATTCTTGGAAAAATCACAGCAGCCCCGTCATAGTCCAGATACAGTAGAGTCCCGCAAACCCGACTTCGATAACCCGGGATTCTGGATAACTCGGAAAGCCTGCCAGAGCAATAAAGTACATTGAGATTCAAGGCCAGAGCATGGTGTGACACAAATAAAACAGTTTTTTGGTTTTTCTTTAAGTTTTTTTAGAACTGATAATGTAGTTCTTTTATTTTTTACTATGCAATAAATAAATGATTTTTGTAGAAATAACAGAAACTATTTTTATTTTTTCTTATTTTTACTCATTTCCCAATAATTGGAATTTTCACAAACCCGGACACCGTTCGGTCCACATTAGTCCGGTTTGTGGGACTCTACTGTACTGGCTAGTGAATTCATCAGTTCTGATCATTCTTCTGGGCCCCTTGCTTCGTTTAATAGGCCCATAAAGTATTAATACACCTATTTAATAGTCATTCAGTCTGGTTGAGCATAGTAGCCTAAATGTAAAAAAAACAGGAAGCTTCACTCTGAAAACCCCCTTACCCTAAACAAACACCTTACCACACGGTAGGCTAGTTAAACACGTTAACTGACACGCCTGTCCGATCGGGTCGGCATAGGTAGGTTAGGCGAAGTGACCTGCCAACCAAATCAGGACTGACAACCAGAATAATTGCAGTTTTTTGCCAACCAAGCAATAGATGTCTCTGGCAGGGCACCTAGCAGCAGTCTGGCGAATTAACATAACATAGTACATCCCATATCTCTCCAT